>CM060916.1:207637490-208887490 GCA_030737875.1 Allium sativum
AAAAGATTAAATCTTTTTATTTAGATTTAATGAAGAGTACCAATTAAATGATATTTAATTGGAATTGAATTGGTATTGATTTTTGGATTTATCGTGAACAATGTTTTAAATAACACTTGTTCTTTAACCCGACAATTAATGAAATGTGATTTTGGGTTGTCGTGAACGGTATCTTCAATAATACTGTTCTTTGACCCAAAGGAGTTAAGAAAATCAGAAACTAACTGGAGATTAGTTTAATTGAATGGTTTCTGGGGTATTGATCTGATGTTGGTTTCGGCCTTCGGGGTTAATACTTAGGGAATTGCTCGCTTGCTAATTTATGGTTAGGGTCTGATTGAAATGGAATGTGATTTTGGGTTTATTGTGAACCGTGTTTTAAATGACACTGATTCTTTAACCCAGTCAAAGATTAAAACTAAGTGGAGTTTTAATGAATCTTTAATTAGATTGAAATGATCGAGAATGGAGTATCACCAGTTTTGCTCCAGGCGATAGTTAAATCTTTAATTAGATTTGAACGTGAAATGGTAATTGAATTTACCGATAACACCGTGGTGTTAGATATGAAATATTACCAGTTTTACTTCATGGGATGAATAGGTTGGGATTGGGAAATTAAAACAAATGATTACTTCGGTAAGGTTCGTTAATCCCGACTAGTTGAATCGAAATTCAAAAGAAGATTAAAGAATAAATTCAAGGAATTTATCTTTGATAAAATTAATGGGAACCTTTCCCTATGAATGTGAAATTTAGAAACTAACTGTCGGTTAGCTAAGCAGAATGGTTTTCTGGATATTGATCTGATGTTGGTTTCGGCCTTCGGGGTTAATATTTGTGGAATTATTCTCTTGATTAATTTAAGGCTAGTGACTGATGAATTTGAATGAGGCGTATGTTGTGTTTGTCTAACACTTATTTAAAATATACGCGAGTTATTCGGAAAGAACGGGTTTATCCCATTCTGAATAACTGATACGACGATAAGTCGAAGATGAAGACGGTGGTCGAAGACCGGAGGTCTTCACGTCGTTTGGGTGATTACTGATGATTTTGATTGGGATGTACACCCAAGAAGATGGAAACAGTTGGTGATCGTCTAGACGTACTTGGAGATCGATGGATATGCGGGGTACTAGGTTCCTTCGGTTTCGTTCAGACCCAGAACGGACTTGTAAATGGACTGTGTCGGACATCGGATTTCATTCTATGTGACTGATATCGGTTGCATAGAGTGGTTTGCCTGTGTGGCATGCTAAGATGAAAATGATCAAGGCTTCTGTTGAAAAGCAGAGTCTTGTGGTTAATGAACAAAGCACGACCTTTGTGGCGTAGCTTTGTGTAGCGTTGATTCGCGAGCCTCACACCCCAGGGTGAACCAAAAACGGGAGACGGACCTCAGGGAGGACATGTGTTTTCTTCTAGCTAAATGTGGCGTCAGTGGTTTTACACGCCCTGACGAGTTTGACTTATGTGGTTGTTGCTGTTGTGAGGCACCTCGGATATATCGGTCGTTCTCGAACCGATGGAGTCATTTAGTTGGCTCACCTACGCCCCAAAGGGCGGGGAAACGCAGTGTTCAGGATTTCGTCTAATCTACACCGGTGGACCGGCCCTGTCGCTCCAAGGGACGATGCGTTCTGTTCCTGAGACACGGGCTAGAGCGTCTCGAATCGGTTGAGTACTATCTTTTGCCTCGGTTCACAGATGGAAACCCAACATCCAAATAAGTGACATTTGCGGTTTTATTTGTAGAGCCCAGTATTGGCGACATGATATATGGTACCCATGCCGCCTATGATTGATATTTATGATTTGAAGTTGCTTTATACACTATGAACTTATAATAGAATCAAATTATTTGTTTTAAAACGTACTAAGCATGTTTGGCTATTATAAGGGAAAACCCTATCCCCCGGCTTGCGTTGCATTGTGTGATAGGACCTGAGTCTTATAATAGCTTCATTGTTCTTTATTTAGCATTGCGCTGTTTTTTTTATGCACTGGTATTCTTGGGAGGAAACCCGTTCCGCATTAGCGGCGTGGTCCCTTGATTTACCTAACTTTAAAAATAAAGATTAATAACTGTTTTAGTTCTCACACCAGTCCCATGACTGACCTGGAGTTTATTGTTTTAACCTAAACTCTGGGTGCCCCTATTTTGACATGGGCAGCTAGTAGTTTTGGTTTTGCAGATTTATATTCACAGGATCCTGGTTTACAGCTGGAACGATATCCGGAAAGCTTTGTATCCATATATCTCTTTCAGTTGTCTTTTGTATTATTTTCCGCTGCTATGTAATTTATTATAATCTCTGATATTTCTGTGTAATATTTATTCATTTATACTCTGTATATTCTTGTATTCTGATGAAATTGTTGTAATATACAATGAAATGTTCTCCCGTCTGCGTCCTGTTGTGTGTTATTCTCGAACTATCCGCGCTTTCCTCACCGGGGAAGTTACGGGTCTTTACATATATATTGTCATGTCGGATAAATTAACACTTTTGTTAGAAACGGTCATATTAGAATTAAATATGAAATTGTTAGATAATGCTATATTAAAATAAGATTGTCATTTTAAAAGAATAAAAACCAAAATTTACATTTTGGTCTAGTAAAAAGAATAAAACTAAGTTGTCATATTTTGTTAATTTAGAATTGACAAAACCAAATTGTCATATTTTGTTGATATGCAAAACAAAATATTCATGTTGTTAAATTGAAAAGTATGCAAAACAAAATATTCATGTTGTTAAATAGAAAATTATGCAAAAAAAAATATTCATGCTGTTAAAGAGAAAAGTACGTTAAATAAAATGTTCATTTTGTTAAATAGAAAATGTTAAGATAAGAAAAATAACATGTTAGTTATAAAATGTTAAGATAAAAAAAAAAATAGCATTTTTGTGATAAAATCTTAAGATAAGAAAAATAACATGTTAGTTATAAAATGTTAAAGTAAAGAAAAATACTATTTTAGTTATAAAATGTTAAGGTGAATAAAAATAACATCTCAATTATAAAATGTTGAATTGATAAAATATCATTTTTTTATTTGTTTTGTTGAGTTAGAATTGACAACAAACAAATATATCACTTTTATTTGTTTTTTGTTGAAATGTTAGAGTTGATTTAACATAAAAATATTCTTTTCATGTTAATGTGAAATGTTTGGAATGATGTAACATAAAAATTATATTTTTATGTTAATATGAATCATGAGAAAAGAACAGATAATAAAAATTACACTTATATTCATATATTATCTGTTTGCTGTTTGTTTGATTACATATATATTCATAAGTGATGTGTTAAAAATCAAATGAATGAAAATTGGTTGATTTGATTGTTTAAAATATCACTGGGACTTGAATATTGATTTATAAAAATATCGAAAAGGGTATTTGAGATTTAAAAAGGGAATTCTATTTTTATAAATAGAATTTGAATTTTAAATGAACTATAGAAATATTGACTTGTTTGAATATATATAAAACAAGTATGGAATTTATAAACTTTGTTTATAAATTTAGAATGTTGGATTTGAATTGAATTTATAAAACTCTGTTTATAAATAAAAATATTGAAAGAGAATACAAATGAATTCAAACATAGAATTTGAATATAGTATTCAAATGGAAATTCAAACATAGAATTTGAAATAGAATTCAAATATGGGATTTGAATATAGAAATTCAAATAGAATTTGAATAAATGAATTTGAATATAGAATTTCAAAGTAGAATTGTAATGAAATTTGAATATCGAATTCAAGAGAATTGAATATGGTTTTGAATTTAGAATTCAAAGAAGAATTGAATATAAACTTCAAATATAATCGAAATGGAATTGAATATAAACTTCAAATATATTCGAAATAGAGTTGAATATATTACTCAAAGGGAATTGAAATAGGAATTGAATAGAGATTTCAAATGGAATTCAAATATGAAATTTGAATAGAGATTTGAAATGAAATTCAAGTATTGAATTTGAATATGGAATTGAAATAGAAATTCAAGTATTGAATTTGAATATAAAATAGAAAAGGAAATTCAACTATAGAATTGAATATAGAAATTGAAATAGAAGTTGAATAAAGGAAATTTAGACATAGAATTCAAATAGAAAAGGAATTGGAATTTGAATATAGAATTCAAATAAAAGTGAGATTGGAATTTGAATCAAGAAATTCAAATAGAGCTAAAATGGAGTTGAATTCATTTTAACGAAGTTTAAAAGTTTATATATAAATATAATTAAAACGAACTCGCCGCAGCGCTGCAGTTCGTAAATTGGCGGTTTGAACTTCAATTGGATATACAGAACTCAATTGAAGTCGAAATTCTTTGAAACAAGAAACGTCAGGACCAATTTGATAACAGTTTTCTGATGGAGGAGAAAAATCTGGATTTCGTCGTATAAATTTTGAGATATGTCAAAATCAAATTTTTAAAAGAGCAGCGCCAAAACCATTTAAAAACCATAACGGTTTGTTTAATTTTATAAAAGGATTTTAAGAAAATAAAATCCGCATTTTTATTTAAGAAAATCCCAGGTTTTGAGAGGTGAAATATATCTGAACTCAAGTGGAGTAATGAGTTGATTTTTGAAACAGGAATCAGATTTTTGATTTATTGAATAGAATTAACTAATTTGAATAGTAATTAGTTAATGGGATTTTGAATTGATATAGGACTTTGAATAAGGGAATTTGATTTGGAAATTTATATTTGAAGTCAAAAAGGGAAATTATAATTGAAATTGAAACGCAATTTGGTTATGAGCAAGTTAAATATTTCGTTTGAAAATGCTATGTTCAAACAAAGGAGTAAAATAGGCAAAATGGCCGATTTAAAGAATAAATGGGCGGAACTGAATTCGAACGATTAGATAGTGTTGAATTGAATTGAAAACAGGTGAACATGTGTTAGACAGGTACATGATAAAGTGATGAAGGTATATAATTAGTGTGCTCGACAATAAGGTACATGTTTAATTCATATATGAGATTTTATGCGCCGTATCGGCAAGCCGCTTGGCTTTTCTTTTTCTTTTTGAGATGAGAAGTTACCGGGAAGCTATTTGAAATTTCCCGATGCTCCCGATACAAGGGAGGTTATGGCGAAATTTTCCGGAAATTTAAGGAGTCAGAATAATTTTAAGATATTTTGATAGTTAGAAATCATTGTATCGACATATAGAATTCGATAGGTAAGTGAATATAAAAATCGAATATTGTAAACAAAAAGGGAAATCTATAAATTAGAAATAGAAAGCGAACTTTATACATGTTTTAAAAATGAATAATTGGATTGTATAGTGTGTTTATGCGAGGTAAGTGGTTTTGCCGTTTTGAAGTTAAGGATGTTTTCAGTTAAGGTCTGAGAGGTAATTTTACCCCAAGTTGATTGATTTCATTTTTATTGGATAAATAGCAAGATCCAGTCTCGAAGAGAAGTGTTTGAAAAAGAGTTAGTTGAATAAAATATTTTGGGTTGTTGTAACGATGTTTTACACAACATTCGTTTTAAACCCAAGTGATGGAATTTTGGAAATATAACAAGTAAATATTTCCTGAGTATAATTAAAATAGTCGGGATAGAGATAAGTGATTGGAACTATTTCCAATTGCAAATAGAGATATTTTCTAATATATAGAAAATAAAAGAAGTTGATATTGGGAAATGCTTTCCAAATAGCGTAAAGGGCCAATATGGTTATTGAAAATATTTGGGTAACAAATATTGATAAGGAAATGGAGAAGAGATTTAATTAATGAAATATTAATTAAAGAGCCCAGTGATTTGTTGATATGTTTGGATGAACACTTGTTTTTATTCGATAGTTAAATCACAGACTATCGAAGTTTTTGACCATCGTTGTCAATATGGAAAGACCGGTTGGATTATTATCCGAAGAACCACTCCGTATCGGCATAAGCGTTGCGAACCAAGTATGCTGAATATATTGAAGACGGAGTAAAGTGCAAGGACTCTTTCTATTAAATAGAAATAGTGCCTTCGGTTTGGTTCAATCCCAGAACGAACGTAAATAGACGAGTGTCTGACAGAGTATTTCCAATGATCAAATGGGTTGGTCTGTATAAATATATATGGTTGCAACGGATTTATTCCCTTAGCATAACATCCAGAATATTTGTGCAAACTCAACTAGTGATTAACGGATCTGACAATGTGGCATTCAAAGTGATTGTGCTATCAATGAATGGTAAGTATTCGTAGCCTCAGGCCTCAACAACCGGGAAAGGACAAAAATCAGGCAGGAAGCATGGCTATGTGGGTCGCTCCCATTAGGATGTATAATCACCTATCTAGAGGTTCATTTAATTTCTTATTCTATTCGATGCTGTCCCAGTCGGGAGACGGTTGCTGATCCCAACCGTTGGTGATATACATTCGATACACTCAAGCGAAATGAGTGGTCGGTCATGTGTGGGCCGGGTTACAAGATGTTCTTGTTGAACCCAGTGTATTCCTCTCTAGAGATACACTAGCGGAAGGTGGTTACATACCTTGTCATATTGGAAATCCAATCTCCAATAAGCGCCATGCGGTTTTTGATTTTATACTATGTATGTGGAGCGTGAGATTTTATACTATGTCATATTGGAAATCCAATAAGTTTGTGATCTTCGTCTTTCTTCTATTCTAATATTTCTTTCTTTCTATTTCTCATCCTCTAACTTCTTTCTAAAAATGATTCGTATTTTTGTGCAATTTGGGTTGGACGTGTGGTGTTTTTAGTCAACTCAGATAGCACGGATTTGCGGGTCGTTACACGTGGCAAAGGAAAATGTGTTTGATCGATTTCTATTAAATTGGATCGACCAGAAAAGGGCCATTTTTCAAACGGTCTCAGAATTTGACGAAACTAGTTTTGTTGGGACCGTATCGTCAAAACATAGCTAGATTTATTTTTATGGAACTTTTAGAATCAGTATGTGGCCCCGGCAAATTGAAATTTACGTTCAAATTCGATATTGAATGTTTTACATTTTAATTTGAAGAAAAATAGACTGAAACAATCGAATGGGCCTACGAAACATTTCCCATTGTGTTCAGGATGGGGGTATTTAGCTAGGGACCAAAGTCATTGGGTTTGGACTGGAGTTCGTGTGAGACAAGGGGTATTTTCGAACTTTCAAAAATATATAAATAAAAGGAAATTTCTCATTGGCCGGTCAACTTTCCCAAACCCGATAAACCCCTGTAACGAACGACCGAAGCTGCAATTTCCTTCTCTCCTCGATATCTTCTTATCCACGCATCAGATACAAGCCCTCCAGTTGGGAAATCTGTTGTACTCCTCGAGATCTTCCAATCTGTACTCGATTTGTGAAAAATCATTGAATATATACGGAGAATCGTGGCCAGGAAGTTCGGATCTGTCGAGCGCCTCCCCGCCTTCACTTCACTGTCGAGTTCATCGCAGTTAGGGTCCCCTGGCGCGCCTCTCCTTGCTCTTCTTCGTGGTGAAGGCTGATCGTCCTATCGATTCACGGATTGCCTGAAAATCGCAAACCTAGTTTTGAAGAAAATAGAGAGGTAACAACTGATTTAATTTTAAACTATTCTATAGCACTTTAAAGCGCTACGGTTTATGATTTCACTATAAAAATCATATCTTTTTCGTTTCTTGTCGAAATTCAGTGAAACAAGAGATAATGGACTCGTGTGGACGTCTTCTACATTCTAGAAGAGACCGGATATTTTTCTGAGCCTTCTGCTATTTTTGGTGGAGTGGAACCCAATGTGAGATTTATGAATTATAAACGATATGGAAATGACGATGTATAAATTATATATTCGGAATATGATTTATATAAGCATTGTACACCTCATGTATAAGCGTTGTATAAGTTGTATGTTCGATGTATAAGTTATATATGCGTTGTAAAAATTATATATGTGTTGAAATAGAAGTGAAATATACTTATATATATATATATATATGCCCCTCGTCCACAAACCATGGGCGATATTTATTGGTTGTGATTGGTGTGAAAATTGGTTGATAGCGAATGGTTGATTAGAATTGTTTGTGATTGAAATTGATTGATTGTGGTTGAAAAATACCCGTTTGTGGTTGAGAATTATTTGGTGGAAACCACATAGGATTAGTTTGTGGAAAAGAAAATAAACCTGCCGCCTGCGTGCGAACTAGATGCATGAAATCCCCATTGTCAAAAGCTACGAGGCTTTAAGGTAGAGCGAGGAGCCGTACTAGGGACGGTCCCGGTTTTAACTACCCTGTCGTTATGCTGCCGAAATTTTCAATAATATTCATGTGTTAGAATTATTTTCATGTGTTGAAACTATATTCGTGTGTTGAATAGAAATTCATGTGTTGAACGACATTCATATTTTGAAATAAATTGTTTTATGATAAAAATCATATTTTTATCATCTATATGAACTATATAAAATAGTCATCTTTTGAAATAAATTGTTTTACAATAAAATCACATTTTTATTATATACATGAATTGTTAAAAATAGTGAAGTGTTGAAATAAATGTCTGTTGGATAAAAATATCATTTTTATCGAATGTATGAAAAGAATATGGTTTTGAAATCGAAGAATAGATTATATATATATATAATTAAATTATATCGAGTAACCAAGTGCATTTCGTGTTTTGAAACCGTGATTTCAAATGATTAGGGTGGGAGATCCGACCATCGGATTTTCCCAAAATCGAAACAGTTAGGTTCGCTTTGGAAATATCTTTCCAACGATACCCACTTTGTGAAAATCCAACGGTTGGATTGTCTGGAATGTATAATTCAAATATGAAGAAAAACAGCGCCAGAATCGATTATATTTATATATATATATATATATATATATAATTGAATTAAATCGAATAACGACGCTGTAGTTCGTATTTTGAAATCGAAACTTCAAACGATTGTACCGGAAGATCCGACCATCAGATTTTCCCAAAACTGAAACCATTGAATTCGTTTTGAAAAGATCTTTCTAATGATATAAAATTTGTGAAGATCCAACGGTTAGATTTTCAGATATGTGTAAATCAAATCTGAAGAAAAACAGTGCCACGGCCGTGTTATGGCCTGAAGCGTCGTTTGAATGAAATGGCTATTTTTAAGTAAATAAAAATAGCGATAAATCATGATAAAATATTATAAACGATATGGAATGGAAATAAACTGAATTTGCTTGGTTTATGTGATATTTGATGGTTGAATGTGTCTGGCGTGAAAGTTACATTAATGAATTTAATTATTGACGTCGAATAATTTAACCATTGAAATAAACTGATTTGAAATTCTAAATATACGTGAATTATTTGAAAAGGCCGAGTTAAATCTCATTTCAAATAATTGATTGGCGATAAGAAGTTGATGATGAAGATGGTGGTTGAAGACCGGAGATTTTCACCTCGGTTGGATGATAACTGATGTCTTGATTGGGAGGCATCCCGAAATATAGATAATAATTGGTGATCGTCCAAAAGTATGTGGAGATCGATGGGTATGCGAGGTATATAGTGCCTCCGGTTTCGTTCAGACCCAGAACGGACTTGTAAATGGATTGTGTGTCTGACATTGGATTTCATTCTGTGTGATTGATAGACGTCAGTTACATGGCGTGAATTGCCTGTGTGGCATGCTAAGATGCAGTGATCAAGGCTTCTGTTGAAAAGCAAAGTTTTGTGGTTGATGATCAAAGCACGGCCTGTGTGGCATAGCTTTGTGTATAACGTGAATTCTCGAGCCTCACACCCTGGTATGAACCATAAATAGGAGAGGACCTCAGGGAGGACATGCGTTTCTTTCTAGCTAGAGGTGGTGTCAGTGCTTAAACTGGCTGACATATATATTATTTTCACCTGTGTGGTTGTTGCTTTTGCAAGGCGCCTCAGATATATCGGTCGATCCGGGACCGATAGAGTCATTCGTTGGCTTATTTACACCCCAAAGGGTGGGGAAACGCATTGTTCAGGCACTATAATCCACATTAAGTGGACCGGCCCTGACGCTCCAAGGTGCAGTTGCGGCTATTCCGGAGGCTCGGGCTAGAGAGTCTCGAATTCGGTAAGGACTATCTTTTGCCTTGGTTCATGACGGAAATCCAATTTCCAAATATGACATCGTGCGGTTTTGATTGTAAACCTATATTTGGCGACATAGTGGCATGGGACGCTCATGTCGTCTATAATTGATATTTATGATTGTATATAAAATTAAAAACTAACTGAAAACGAGCTAAGATGGGTGGTTTCCTGGGTATTGGTCTGATGTTGGTTTCGGCATACGGGGTTAATACTTAGGGAATCGTTCTCTTACTAATTTACTGTTGGAGCCTGATTAAGAATTAAATGACAAAATTTACATTTTAAGTGATTTTACTTTACACGTATTAAGCATATCTTGGTCGATATAAGGTAAAACTCTATCCTCCGGTTTGCGTTGCATTGTGTGATGGGACTTGTGTCTTATATCGGCTTCATTTTTATAAAAAACATTGCGATGTTTAAAAGATTTACTTGTTTTAAAGCACTGCCAATCCAATGGAGTAAACCCGTTCCGCGAAAGTGGCGTGGTCCTGTGATTAGCCATATTATAAAATGTGTTTAGTAGAATTCTCATACCAGTCCCATGACTGACTCGTAGTTTGTTTCACCTGGAAACTCGGGTGCCCCTCTTTCTACACGGGCAGCCTTGTGTTCAGGTTTTAGCAGGCTCTTTCTGGATAGCTGGAGCTGAAGATGGATTCTATCATTTATCTCTTTTATGTTGTTCAGCTCCTATTGTACATATTATGTTTGTTTTTCGCTGTAGACATTTATGTATAGCTGAACTGTATTTGTACTAAATATGATCCTGTGTACTGTGTAACTCTGATGTTGTTATTTATCCGGTGTATTCTATTGTACATTATTTGGTATTTATTTATTTCTGTTATGCTATTATCTGTTTATGTGTTATATTCCAAAGATTAGCCTTGCTACTGTCGTACGGGGTTTGGGGTCGTCACAACGTGGTATCAGAGCTTTGGTTAAGCTTAGTGCTGGAATATAACATATTAACGAACTCGTCAGAAATAGAACCAGTAATGTACTAGGACGAATAACTCATTACAGATAGGATCAGTAATATCGTAGTATGAGTAAAACAGAATGAAATACACCTCGATAGACACATTTACATTGAAGTATATGTCTCTATGTTTTAAAATTATCTTTTCTGTTAACCTGACACTTGATCTGCTATTTGCAGAAGTACTAGAAAATGAATGTCAGAAACAGAAGGAATGCAGAACTAGATATTGAGGCTCTATTAATTAAGTATCGAAATATGGGTGGAATACCGTTCTTGGGCGAAGAATCTATTATGAAAACACAAGCTTGGATTCGTTCTGCAGATAAAATCTTTGAAGGATTAAAGCTGAGAGATGACCAGAAAAGATTACTGGCATCTTGGGCACTCAAAGACGAAGCTTTGTTCTGGCGGGATTCGATTATTAAGGATAATCCAGAAGGTAATATTACCTGAGACAAATTCAAAGTGATTTTCCTAGAAAGATTTACTCCTCCTGAAGCAACTGAGCGGTTTTATGATGAATTCTCTTATCTGATACAAGGAGATATGACCATTCCTGAATACCATAAGAAATTCAATGAACTTTCTCATTTTGCCCCGCATCTAATTCATGATCCAAAGAGGAAGAATCTGAGGTTTATTCACGGGCTCCAAAGAAAGTACCAAAATAGTGTATTGAGGAATGTGAAGCTTCCTTTTTCTGAAATGATATACATTGCTTACCAGTATGAGGATCCCAACAAGAAAGGTATGTTGCGTTACGAAGAGGAAGTCAGTTCTAGTAATAAAGGTGAGTCTGAAATTGATAGTCCTGAGGTCAGGACGATGTCTGAGGTCAGTAAGAAGCCCAAAGCTAAGAGGAAAAGGGTTAATTCTGAGAAAGAACCAGTAACGACAGCTGTATGCTCTAACTGTAATAAGCAAGGACATTTCTCGATAAGTTGCAAATCTTTAAAGAAACAAGAGAAGTTTCAAGAAAACAGAAAGTGTAATCGATGCCATCAGTCGGGTCATCTTTCAAAGGCCTGCCCACTATTTAGAAAACCTGAAGCAGTACATGTAAATGAAGTGGCAGAAGTGTCTGCATCTTCGTCTGGTTAGGAAAGGTCTGATGTTTTGGAAGGCATGCTTAATGTCAAAAATATTCCAGTTAAAGTACTGTTTGATACAGGCACGTCGCGAAGCTTTATTGCAAAGAATGCAGTTAAGAAGTTGGATTTGAAATTGAAAAAGCTCAAAGAACTCATCACTGTACATAATCCGGTTGGGAGTTCCCTTGATCTTAGTTGGATTTGTGGGGTGCCTGTCTCTTTTTCCTGTTATAAGTTCCCTACCATCTCGATCGTCATGAATTTTACTGAATTTGATCTTATCTTGGGATTAGATTGGTTAACCAAATACGAGGCTGAGGTTAAATGCGCTGAGAGAGTTGTTAAGGCAAAGGCCCAATCAGGGAACTATATAACCATACCATGTGAAGGCCCGGATTCAAATAGAAAAGACTTTTGGTCAGCTCTAGATGTTTTTCCTGCTCAAATAGAAAATATCCCTGTAGTCACAGAGAATATACAGGACCTCAAAAAAGATATTCCTATCGTCAAGAATTATGCGGATGTGTTCGAAGAAGTTGTTAGCTTACCTCCGCAGTGAGAAATTTATTTTAAGATCGCTTTAATTCCGAACGCAGGGCCAGTAGTGCACGCTATTCGGAGAATGACTCTAAAAGAGAAAGAAGAACTAGACAATCAAACTCGACAGCTTGTATGGAAGGGTCTGATCAGGCCTAGTTTCTATGATTAGGGAGTAGCAGTGGTGTTTGTACCAAAGTCTGATGGTACTCTGCGACTATGTGTGGATTATCGTGACTTGAATAAGCAGAAAATAAAGAATAAATATCTGTTGCCGCGAATTGATGATTTATTGGATCGTCTGAATGGAGCACAAGTATTTTCAAGGATGGACCTTGCTACAAGTTTCCATTAGCTTCGTATTGCCGAAGAGTGTGTTCCTATGACAGCATTCAGAGGTCCAGACTTACTCTATGAGTGGTTAGTAATGCCGTTCGGCTTATGTAACGCTCCAGCATACTTTGTCGATTTAATGAATAGAGTGTTCAGAGGAGTCTTGAATAAGTTTGTTCTGGTTTTTATTGATGATATTCTAATATTCTCTAAGTTAAAAGCCAAACATGAAAAACATTTGGAACAAGTGTTAGAAATTCTGCGAAAGAATGTTTTAAAGGCCAAACAATCCAAATGTATATTCTGGCAAGATGAAGTAAAGTTTCTTAGCCACGTTGTATCAAAAGAGGGAATTGCTGTGGATCCAGGTAAGATCACCGCTATTCAAAATTGGAAGCAGCCTAGTACTCCCACAGAAGTCCGAAGTTTTCTTGGATTGGCTAGTTATTACCGGAAGTTCGTTAAAGATTTTTCGAAGATATCTAGTTACTTAACAAAGCTTACAAAGAAGCACGCGAAATTCAAGTGGACTCCGGAATGTGAGGAGGCTTTTCAGAAGCTAAAGGTCAGATTAACAACGACTCCAGTGTTAACGATTATCGATGGCAATCAAGACTTGAAAGTCTGGACAGATGCCTCTAGAGAAGGCCTTGGTGCGATATTAATGCAAAGAGGCCAAGTTGTTGCTTATGCTAGCCGTCAGCTGAAGCCACATGAAAAGAATTACGCTACTCATGATCTTGAGTTGTTGGCTATCGTATTTGCTTTGAGAATCTGGAGACATTACCTTCTGGGTGAGAAGTTCGAATGTATACGGATCATCAGTCGCTAAAGTATTTGTTCACCCAAAAAGACTTGAATCTGAGACAGCAACGTTGGCTAGAATTTCTTGCAGCATACGATTTTGAGATTTTGTACACTCCAGGGAAAGCCAATGTTGTAGCTGATGCGCTAAGTAGAAAGAATGTGATCATCGCCAGTTTTATAGTTGCGACTTCTTTGATTGACAAGATATCTGCTCTCCAAAAAGATGACAAATTTATTAAATGAATGAGCCAGCGGATTCGTGTAGGCAATGCTTCAGATTTCCAGCTTGATAGCGAAGGGATTCTGAGGTTACAAGGACGAATTTGTGTTCCAGAAGTTCCTAAACTCAAAAGAGAGGTACTTGATGAATGCCACAAATCTAAGCTCAGTATCCATCTGGGTGTGAGTAAATTGTATAATGATATCAAGTGAATATTCTGGTGGAAATCGTTGAAAAGAGACATCTCTATATATGTTAGAAGGTGCCCTACTTGCCAACTAGTCAAAAGCGACCAACAGAAACTAGCTGGTTTGTTGTAACCGCTGGACATTCCAGGTTGGAAGTGGGAACATATTTCCATGGACTTCATAGATGGTTTGCCCAGAACCAGGAAAGGAAATGACATTATTTGGGTGATCGTAGATCGCTTCACGAAGACCGCCCATTTCATACCTGTCAGATCGAACAGAACTGCTCAGAGTCTGGCGCATATATATTTCAAGAAAATTGTTAGGCTATATGGAGTGCCGATTAGTATATTTAGTGATAGAGATCCAATATTTACTAGCAAATTCTGGGTGGCATTTCAAGTAGAACGGGGAACGAAGATGAATCTAAGCACTGCCTATCATCCTCAGACAGATGGTTAGACTGAGAGGGTGAATCGTATACTAGAAGATCTATTGCGGGTTTGTGTACTTGATTTTGGTGGATCATGGGAAGACCATTTACATTTAGCTGGGTTCTCATACAACAACAGCTATCAAGCGAGCCTGGCAATGTCACCATTCGAAGCATTGTATGGAAGACCGTGCTGATCTCCTGCTTGTTGGGTCGAACCTGGTAACAGACTTGTATTGGGACCTGATATGATCCATGAAGCTGCAGACATAGTCGATTTCGTTAAGAAACGATTACTCGCCGCTCAAAGCCGATAGAAGAGCTATGCTGATTCGAGAAGAAGAGATTTGGCTTTTTCTGTTGGTGATTATGTGTATCTAAGGGTTTCTCCGATGAGAGGAGTGATTCGATTTGGCAAAACCAGGAAGTTGGCGCCCAGATTTATTGGTCCATTCCCTATACTTGAACGGATTGGAACCCTCGCTTATAGAGTTCAATTACCGGATTGATTGCCTGGAGTGCATGATGTATTTCACGTATCTCAACTTCGAAAGCATGTTCATGACCCAGACTTGGTTGTGGAAGAAGCCGCACAACAGGATATAGAAATTACTCCAGAATTAGCTGTGAGAAGAGAGCCGCTAAAGATTATTGGCAAAGAAACCAAAGAGCCAAGGAACAAGAAGGTTCACTTAGTCAAAGTGCAATGGAGTGGAGATCCGCGAGATTGTACTTGGGAAACTGAGGAGAGCATTCAGAAAGCCTATCCTAAGTGTCGAGTGGACATCTCTAATTGACTCCGGTGCAAGGTACATTTACCATATTTTGAAATTTCCATTATGTTCTCTACTTTGTTGTTATTTTCTTTTCATGGATGTTTATTTTAAAAGAGTATATGAATTAATTAGTGTATGTTTGAAAAGTTAAAAACAAACTAATTGTTGTTTGTGTTGTGTGATAGTTGATTTGTTTAATTAAATTATTAGAACGATAATTAATTTAATCAAGAAGAGAATGATGGTAAATTTATGAAATTAAATCACGTATTGAACTGATTTAAAAATAGATAGAAATATATACATGTGCATTATATATGTTTGAGCAGGTAAAAGGATTAGCTGTTGAGTAAAGAATTTATTTGCGTGTCTGACAAATAGGTAAACCTTAACGAGTTGGATGTGAAATATTATTATATCAACTCCTGTGAATGTCATTGGATGCTGAGTGCTGGTTGTTCTGTGTGTAATAATAAATGTCGCCATAGGCTAGTAACAATTAATTTTGAACTACACTACATGGCATACTTCTCGAAGATAGGCATACTTCATCATATACCACATAAGCATTTGGAGCTTGTGTGACGAGGTAGAAGATTTACCATACGAGCGAGAGGCTTGTATGGCGATGACTATATATTACAGGTTGAACTGATGACTGATATGGACCATATAAAATGTAACGGTAAATTGCAAGATTAATAAAAACCCCACACGGGTCTGGAGATGACAATAAACACGTCACTCTGGTCATTAAGGCACAAAAACCATTTATAGGGTGACGAGAATTTATTCTCTGGAGTTATGTTCTATACACACTCCCCTGTGGACACCGGAATATATCACTATAAATATGTGCATGCTTATTAGGATTTATTGGGTATCTAATACGGCCCAATAAATTTCCAAACCCCTCCCCGTACAAAGGAGTTATGGCGAAATTTTAGGGTGTTAGCCAAAATTTTGAAGAATTTGAAAATTCTCAGAAACTGAAAAGTTGGAGAATGGAAGCCAGATGGAAAGTTGGGTTGGTTAATTAAACAACCTTCGACTTTGTTCGTTTTCGGGGACGAAAAGTTTTAAGTGGGGGAGATTGTAACAACCCGGAAAATCTGAGCCAATTTAAAATTTTTAAACTGGCTATTTTAGTGAATTTAAAATAAATATTTTAAATAATAACGACGAAAAGTAAGTTTGAATCGATGTTTGAAAATGAATATAATTATTTCTAATTATAAATAAGGCCTGAAATGGCGCGGTAGTTTCAAAATTTGAATTCAAACTTTGACTGGCTGTACCGGGAGCAAAACAAAACGGATTTTAGTGAAACCAAAAATATTTAAATCTGTTAGTGAATATCTTTCTAACGAATCTTAAAAATCGAAGTTTCATAGCGGGAAGCAAAAGTTATGGCCAAATAATTTTTCAGAAAGGTCGCTATAGAGTTTATATAGCCTGTGAAAATGGCCATTTTGCAAACGACCTCAGAATTCGACAAAACCACTTTTGTTGGATCCGGGATGTCAAATTATTGCTAGGTTTCAAATTTCATAATTTTTGAAGCTAGTATGTGAGCGTGGCAAAGGAAAATGTGTTTGGTCGATATCTATTAAATTGGATCGACCAGAAAAGGGCCATTTTTCAAACGGTCTCAGAATTCAATGAAACAAGTTTTGTTGGGACTGTATCATCAAAACATAGCTAGATTCATTTTTCTGGAAATTTTAGAATCAGTATGTGGCCCCGGCAAATTGAAATGTACGTTCAAATTCGATATTGAATGTTTTATATTTTAATTTGAAGAAAAATAGACTGAAACAGTCGAATGGGCCTACGAAACATATCCCATTGTGTTCGGGATGGGGGTATTTAGCTAGGGACGACAGTCGTTGGGTTTGGATTGGAGTTCGTGTGAGACAAGGGTTATTTTCGAACTTTTAAAAATATATAAATAAAAGGAAATTTCTCATTGGCCGGTCAACTTTCCCAAACCCGACAAACCCCTGTAACGAACGATGGAAGCTTCATTTTCCTTCTCTCCTCGATTTCTTCTTATCCACGCATCAGAATCAAGCCCTCCAGTTGGGAAATCGGTTGTACTCCTTGTGATCTTCCAATCTATACCCGATTTGCGAAAAGTCATTGAGTATATACGGAGAATCATGGCCAGGAAGTTCGGATCTGTCGAGCGCCTCCCCGCCTTCACTTCACCGTCGAGTTCATCGCGGTTAGGGTCCCCTGGCGTGCCTCTCCTTGCTCTTCTTCATGGTGAAGGCTGATCGTCCTATCGATTCATGGATTGCACGAAAATCGCAAACCTAGTTTTGAAGAAAATAAGGAGGTAACGGCTGATTTAATTTTAAACCATTCTACAGCACTTTAAAGCGCTACGGTTTATGATTTCACTATAAAAATCATATCTTTTTCTTTTCTTGTCGAAATTCAGTGAAACAAGAGACAGTGGACTCGTGTGGACGTCTTCTACATTCTAGAAGAGACCAGAAATTTTTCTGAGCCTTCTGCTATTTTTGGTGGAGTGGAACCCAATGTGAGATTTCTGAATTATAAAGGATATGGTAATGACGATGTATAAATTATACATTCGGAGTATGAGTTATATAAGCGTTGTACACCTCATGTATAAGCGTTGTATAAGTTGTATGTTCGATGTATAAGTTATATATGCGTTGTAAAAATTATATATGTGTTGAAATAGAAGTGAAATATACTTATATATATATATACGCCCCTCGTCCACAAACCATGGACGATATTTATTGGTTGTGATTGGTGTGAAAATTGGTTGATAGCGAATGGTTGATTAGAAATGTTTGTGATTGAAATTGATTAATTGTGGTTGAAAAATACCCGTTTGTGGTTGAGAATTATTTGGTGGAAACCACAAAGGATTAGTTTGTGGAAAAGAAAATAAACATGCCACCTGCGTGCGAACTAGATGCATGAAATCCCCATTGTCAAAAGCTGCGAGGCTTTAAGGTAGAGCGAGGAGTCGTACTAGGGACGGTCCCGGTTTTAACTACCCTGCTGTTATGCTGCCGAAATTTTCAATAATATTCATGTGTTAGAATTATTTTCATGTGTTGAAACTATATTCGTGTGTTGAATAGAAATTCATGTGTTGAATAGAAATTCATGTGTTGAATAGAAATTCATGTGTTGAACGACATTCTTGTTTTGAAATAAATGCTTTTATAATAAAAATCATATTTTTATAATCTATATGAACTATATAAAATAGTCGTGTTTTGAAATAAATTGTTTTATAATAAAAATCATATTTTTATCATCTATATGAACTATATAAAATAGTCGTGTTTTGAAATAAATTGTTTTACAATAAAATTCACATTTTTATTATATACATGAATTGTTAAAAATAGTGAAGTGTTGAAATAAATGTCTGTTGGATAAAAATATCATTTTTATCAAATATGAAAAGAATATGGTTTTGAAATCGAAGAATAGATTATATTTAGATATATATATATATATATATATAATTAAATTAAATCGAATAACGAAGCTGTAGTTCGTGTTTTGAAACTGTGATTTCAAACGATTAGTTTGGGATATCCGACCATCGGATTTTCTCGAAACCGGAACCGTTGGGTTCTCTTTGGAAATATCTTTCCAACGATACCCACTTTGCGAAAATCCAACGGTTGGATTGTCAGGAAAGTTTAATTCAAATCTGAAGAAAAACAACGGTAGAATCGATTATATATATATAATCGAATTAAATCGAATAATGACGCTACAGTTCGTATTTTGAAATCGAAACTTCAAATGAGTGTACCGGGAGATCCGACCAACGGATTTTCCCAAAACTGAAACCGTTGGGTTCGTTTTTAAAAGATATTTCTAATGATATAAAATTTGTGAAGATCCAACGGTTAGATTTTCAGATATGTGTAAATCAAATCTGAAGAAAAACAGCGCCACGACCGCGTTATGGCATGAAGCGTCGTTTGAATGAAATGGCTATTTTTAAATAAATAAAAATAGCAATAAATCGTGATAAAATATTATAAATGATATAGAATGGAAATAAACTGAATTTGCTCGGTTTATGAGATATTTGATGGTTGAATGTGTCTGGCGTGAAAGTTACATTAATGAATTTAATTATTGATGTCGAATAATTTAACCATTGAAACAAAATGATTTGAAATTCTAAATATACGTGAATTATTTAAAAAGGCCAAGTTAAATCTCATTTCAAATAATTGATCGGCGATAAGAAGTCGATGATAAAGACGGTGGTTGAAGACTGGAGATCTTCACCTCGGTTGGATGATAACTGATGTCTTGATTGGGAGGCATCCCGAAATATAGATAATAAGTGGTGATCGTCCAGAAGTACGTGGAGATCGATGGGTTTGCGAGGTATATAGTGCCTCCGGTTTCGTTCAGACCCAGAATGGACTTGTAAATGGACCGTGTGTCTGACATTGGATTTCATTCTGTGTGATTGACAGATGTCAGTCACATGGTGTGAATTGCCGGTGTGGCATGCTAAGATGAAGTGATCAAGGCTTCTGTTGAAAACCAAAGTTTTGTGGTTAATGATCAAAGCACGGCCTGTGTGGCATAGCTTTGTGTATAACGTGAATTCGCGAGCCTCACACCCCGGTATGAACCAGAAACAGGAGAGGACCTCAGGAAGGATGTGTGTTTCTTTCTAGCTAGAGGTGGTGTCAGTGCTTAAACTGGCTGACATATATATTATTTTCACCTGTGTGGTTGTTGCTGTTGCGAGGCGCCTCAGATATATTGGTCGATCCAGGACCGATGGAGTCATTCGTTGGCTCATTTACGCCCCAAAGGGTGGGGAAACGCATTGTTCAGGCACTATAATCCACATCGAGTGGACCGGCCCTGATGCTCCAAGGTGCAGTTGCGGCTGTTCCTTAGGCTCGGGCTAGAGAGTCTCGAATTCGGTAAGGACTATCTTTAGCCTTGGTTCATGACGGAAATCCAATTTCCAAATACGACATCGTGGGGTTTTGATTGTAAACCTATATTTGGTGACATAGTGGCATGGAACGCTCATGTCGTCTATGATTGATATTTATGATTGTATATAAAATTAGAAACTAACTGGAAACGAGCTAAGATGGGTGGTTAACTGAGTATTGGTCTGATGTTGGTTTCGGCCTTCGGGGTTAATACTTAGGGAATCGTTCTCTTACTAATTTACAATTGGAGTCTGATTAAGAATTAAATGACAAAATTTACATTTTAAGTGATTTTACTTTACATGTATTAAGCATATCTTGGTCGATATAAGGTAAAACTCTATCCTCCGGTTTGCGTTGCATTGTGTGATGGGACTTGAGTCTTATATCAACTTCATTTTTATAAAAAGCATTCCGATGTTTAAAAGATTTACTTGTTCTAAAGCACTGGCAATCCAATGGAGTAAACCCGTTTCGCGAAAGTGGCGTGGTCCTATGATTATCCATATTATAAAATGTGTTAAGTAGATTTCTCATACCAGTCCCATGACTGACTCGTAGTTTGTTTCACTTGCAAACTCGGGTGCCCCTTTTTCTACATGGGCAGCCTTGTGTTCAGGTTTTAGCAGGCTCTTTCTGGATAGCTGGAGCTGAAGATGGATTCTATCATTTATCTCTTTTATGTTGTTCAGCTCCTATTGTACGTATTATGTTTGTTTTCCGCTATAGACATTTATGTATAGCTGAACTGTATTTGTACTAAGTATGATCTTGTATACTGTGTAACTCCGATGTTGTTATTTATATAATGTATTCTATTGTACATTATTTGGTGTATTTATTTATTTTTGTTCTGCTATTATCTGTTTATGTGTTATATTCCAAAGATTACCCCTGCCACCGTCGTACGGGGTTTGGGGTCGTCTCATTTTTGTTGAAATGTTAGAGTTGATTTAACATAAAAATATTCTTTTTATGTTAATGTGAAATGTTAGGAATGATGTAACATAAAAATTATATTTTTATGTTAATATGAATCATGAGAAAAGAATAGACAATAAAAATTACATTTTTATTATAGTATGAAACATTAGAAAAAGGACACATCTTTACATTTTCCTTTGTAAATAAAAAGAACAAAACTTGAGGACACATTTTATTTACTTTTTCCTTTGTAAATAAAAAGAACAAAACTTGATGACACCTTTATTTACATTTTCTATGTAAATAGGATATGCAAAATGAAAGGATACATTCAGTTACATTTTTATGTAAATAGGACATGAAGAGAAAAAGATTTTTATTTATTTACATTTAGTGTAAATAAACATGAAAGAGAAAAGATTACATTTATAGGAAAATAAACATGAAAGAGAAAAGATTACAATTATTTACATTTAGGTAAATAAACATGAAAAAGAAAAGAATACATTTATTTACAATTTAGTGTAAATAAAGCATGAGATAAAGAAAAGAGTATTTTATTTACACATAGGTAAATAAAACAGGATATAAGAAAAGAGACATTTTTATTTACTATTTAGTGTAAATGAAAATAGACATAGAAAAAGAATTATACTTTTATTTACATTTCTAGATGCGAATAGAAACATAGAAGAAGAAGAATTATACTTTTTATTTGCATTTTTAGATGCAAATAAAACATAGGAAAGAATTACACTTTTTATTTGCAAATTAGTTGCAAATATGTAAAGCACATTTTTATTCACTTTCTAGATGTGAATGAAAGATATAAAAATATAAAGAACATTTTTATTCACATTTCAGATATGAATAAGAATATGAATTAAAAAAAAGTACATTTTTATTTACATTTTAGACGTAAATAAAAACATAGGAAGAAAAAGCACATTTTATTTACATTTTAGATGTAAGTAAAAACATAGAAATAAAAGTGATATTCTAATTTACGTTTTAGATGTAATCACAAAGATAGAATTTAATGTTATATTTTTATTGTAAAAATAGAGACAATAAAAAGGATTAGAATTAAAAGTTATATTTTTATTTACCTTTTGATGCAAATGAAAAGAATAAATGTAAAGTGATATCTTTATTTACATTTTAAGTGTAAACAAGAAGAATAAATGTAAGGCGACATTTTTATTGATACTTTATTCAATAAAAAGATTAGAATTAAAAGAAGTATTTTTATTGTCGTTCTGGGGACAATAAAAAGAGTAGAAATAAAAGTGGCATTTTTATCGATGCGATAAAAAGAAGAAGTAAAGATGGCATTTTTATCGTCATTTTAGATGTGATAAAAAGAATAGATTTTAAAGTTGCATTATAGGTATGATTGATGGAAAGTAGTTGAAATCGCCAAACGATGTATATTTATATTTATATAAATATAATTATAAATTAAACAAATCGCGCGCGGTAGTTCGCGTTTCGAAGTCGTAACTTTAAATGATTATAACGAAAGATCCGACCGTCGGATTTTCCCAAACTGGAACCGTTAGGACCGCTTTGGAAAGATCTTTCCAACGATATAAATCTCGTCAAAATCCAATGATAAGATTTCGAGATAAGTGTAAATCAAATTTGGAAAAAAGCAGCGCCAGGGCCGCCGATCGACCCAAAGCGTCGTTAAATGAATATAGTTATTTATATATATATAAATAGCGATAAATCGTTATTAAATACTAATAATGATATGAAATGGTTTTAATATATATATATATAAGAGAATTATTTGAGAAGTCTGAGTTCAATCTCATTTCAAATGATTATACGACGACATAAGTCAAAGAGTTGAAGACGATGATTGAAGACTGACGATCTTCACATCGAATGGATGTGTTGCTACTGAGGCCCATGATTGGAGTAGCTACCTTGTAGGGGAGTCAGGGGTAGCCGTCCATATGTATTGTTGATTGTTCGGATATGCAAGGTATAAGGTGCCTCTGGTTTCGATCAGACCCAGAACAGACTTGAAAATGGATCGTATGTCTGACGTTGTATTCCTTTATACGATATTTGTTGATCTCTGCTAATTATATATCTGTTTGGTGGTTAACACCCTTCTCTGAGATGTACGAGCTTAGAGGTTATATATTGGTAAGAATTAATGGTATGGTATGGATTGACAATGTGGCATGCTAAGATACATGGATCAAGGCTTTTGTTGAAAAGCAAAGCCTTGTGGTTGAAGATGAAAGCATAGCCTGTTTAGGCATAGCTTTGTGTATAGCGTGACTTCGCGAGCCTCACACCCTGGTATGAGTCTAAAACGGGATTAGGACTGCAGGGAGTGCACACATTTCTTTCTAGCTAGGAGTGGTGTCAGTGCTTAAACTGACTGACATTTTACTTATGTGGATGATGGATTGAGGTACCTCGGATTTATAGGTTGTTAGTGGCCATATGGAGGTTCAAAGGAACTGGGAAGCATGTGTTCAGGCATAACTAGTCCACTACTGTAAGGTGGGAAGCAACCCTGAAGATCCAAGGGTTGCCCATAGGTGTGATCCTGAGGCATTTGCTAGAGTGTCTCGAATCGGAGAGGACGATCCCTAGCCTCGATTTCATGATGGAAACCCAACTTCCAATATGACACCATGCGGTTTTGATTGTAGAACTAGTATGGCGACATGATATATGGTACCCATGCCTTCTATGATTGATACATTATGACTGAATATGTTTTTGAAACATATATATACACTAATAATAATATCAAATCCGTTTTTATCGTATCAAGCATCTTTTGACCATTATAAGATAAAACTCTATCCACCGATTTGCGTTGCATTGTGTGATGGGACTTGAGTCTTATAATGGTTTCACTTTTCTAAAAAGTATTGCATTGTTTAACGATTTGCTTTATGCACTGGCAATCCAATGGAGTAAACCCGTTCCGCGTTAGCGGCATGGTCCGGTGATTAGCCTTATTATTAGCTAAGTTAAGTTAAGATTTCTCATACCAGTCCCATGACTGACCTGTAGTTTGTTTCACTGGCAAACTCGGGTGCCCATATTTTCCATACGGGGAGTCGAGTAGCTTTTTGCAGATATTTATCTCTTTAGCAGGATCATGGATCGAAGCTTAAAGCTGTGTCCAGAGCATTGATAGCCTTCCGCTGTATCAGTTTAAGTCTTCCGCTGCACTATATTAAATTCATTGTAAATATTAATTTCCGTTGTATTTCTTCGATGTACTCTAATATTCTGTACTCCGATGTAACTTTATTATAATGTTTATAAAAGTCTTATGTTGTTGTTCTGATGTGTTGTATTCCCAAAGTTAACGTATGCGGGTTTTGAACGATTTTGATCGATCTAGCGATCGATTAAGGTTGAGCAAAATGCGTGTCATTACAGTTGGTATAAGAGCTCTGGTTAGCTTAAATCTTTGGGGGTACAACTCGTTAGAACTGAACAAAAGACCCATCATAGATTGGATTAGTAATATCTAATAAGAATACTCATCAGAGATAGGACCGGCAGTATCCTAGAATGAGAAAACTCATTAGAGATGGGGTTAGTAATGCCCTAGAATGAGTTGAGAGTGGCAAATCTTTAATTAACATATTTGTATAATCCGATCTTAGAAAATATGATTTTCGAATATATAAAAGTTATATATTTAATGAGTTAATCAACTAATAAATTATTGAAACGAATAAAGATTAAAGGTTGAGATAGGTTAATTAAAAAACTTTTAGCTTCGTTCCTTTTCAAGGACGAAAAGATTTTAAGTGGGGGAGATTGTAACAACCCGGAATTTTGGAACCAATTTAAAATTTTATTTTAAGAAAATCTTTGTTAGAAAATGCATTAGAATTTAACAATATAAAAAAATGAAATATGTTTTAAACTAAAAGTTAGTATTTATTTAAATGTAAGAATATAAAAATGATTTACATTAAAAAGTTATTCTTTTAATGAAAATGAACATATTTTGATTAGTGCTAAAAGTCTAACTTTTAATGTCATGTAAAACATGAATTTAATTTTAAAAACAAAAAAAGTGTAATTGTAGCATGTAATAAAAGAGGATGTAAGGAAACATAAATGAGAAATAAATACGCCACCTCAGCCAATTTATTTCATTTGTAACATACAACATATGAAGAGAGACAAGTAAGGAATATATATATATATATATATATAATCAAATAAAAATATTATTATTATTTCCTCCTACTATATAACATCCTAAAACCGTATTTCCCAAAAGATAGCCACCGCCCCTTTTTTGTTTCAATGGCTGAAGAATAATGATCTCCCTCCTCTTTTCACTTCCAATCCACATAACAAAATTCAAATCTCCAAATACAGAATTAAAGAGCTTCTCACGAACTGCTAATTCAACAGTCCCGATCGACGGCGGTGGGTGATGTTCAGATTTGAACGATGGGTTCATCTTCACGGGGACGATACAGAGAAGTAAAGTACTAAAGCTAATTAATCTATTGACTATATTGGTAAATTAATTATTTAATTAGTTAACAAATCTTTAAACGAATGTAATTTGGTCAAAACAGCGATGAAATCATACGATTTCAGAAGCATGGGTATCGTAGCGATGAGATCTACAACATGGATCAGACTAATCTGAAACGGAACACTTTGAAAATTCAGCCAAATCAATGTGAGAAATCCTATGCCTTTTTATTTTATTTTATGTAATGAAAATTACTGAATCATAATATGTGGTCTGTTCTAGGATTTGTATTGTGAAATTATATTCTACGTGATTTGATCTATGACTGTGTTGTTATGTAAATTGATAGATTTGTTGATATGTATGCTGAACAAAACTGTTAGAACAAATTTGTGGGAAAAAAAATTGTTAGGAAAAAATTGTCAGTGTTGACAAACTAGAAAGATTTAAAACCAATTCATCATCTTGTGTTAATTAACTATTGTGTAAATTAGGAAAATAGTAAAATCAAATTTTCATGTTATTTTACTAGATTTGTTAATGCAAAAATTTACAATTATGTAAATTAGGAAATAGTGAGACAAACCCTTATGTTATGTTTGTTGACTTTAAATTTGACAATTGTGTTGATTAGAAGATAGCTAAATAAAATTTAGCATTTTGTGTATTAGATTAGTTTAAACAAAAATCATTACTTTCTATTTACCAGTTGAGTGAGACAAAAATGTACTTTTTGTCATTTTAGAATTGTTGAAATAAAAACTGTCATCTTTGATTAAATAGATTAGTAGACAAAATTATACCTTTTTGGTTAGTTAAAAAGAGTTGACCAAAAATATGCATTTTTGTTAGTTAGCTATAAATGATACTTTTACATGCCATTAGAGTTCATAGAAAAAGATTAACATCTTAATTATTCTTCATATGATATTAGAAGTCATAGGAAATTGTTAACATATAAAATATCATTTTTATATGACATTAAAACACCATCTTTGTTTTTCTCAAAATAAAACACCATCTTTGTTTGTCATGTTTAATGTAGATTTTATACACAAACAAAAACACCGTCTTTGTTTGTCATGTTTAATGTAGATTTTATACACAAACAAAAATGCCATTTTTGTTTGTTTATATTGTAATAACCCGGAAATCTGAGCCAGTTTAAAATTTTTATTTTGGCAATTGTAGCGAATTTTAATTATTCAAAATGAATTATTTTAAATAATAACGACGAGAAATTTATTTTGAATAGAGTTCGAACGTATATATTTATTTTAATCGTCGTTAGAATATAAATATTTATTTTAAATTATAAAAGGAATTGAAAATGGCGCGGTAGTTCGATAATTCGATTTCAAAATTCAAATGAATGTGCCGGGTTCAAAATAAACCAGATTTTGGCGAAATCAAAAATATTAGGATCTAATTGAGAATATCTTTCCAACGAATCCGAACAATCAAAATTTCATAGCGGGAATCAAAAGATATGCCCAGTTGAAAATTCAGAATAGTCGCTATGGAATTCTGGCCCTTAAAAATGGAAATTTTGCAAACGACCTCGGATTTCGATGAAACCACTTTTGTTGGATCCGTGATGTCAAGTTATTGCTAGATTCCAATTTTTGTAATTTTTCGAATCAATATGTGAGCGTGGTAAAGGAAAACGCATTTGACCAGTTTTAGTTGATTTTAATCGACTGGAAAATGGCCATTTTTCAAACGATCTCGGAATTCGACGAAACTAGTTTTGTTAGGACCGTATCGTCAATACGAAGCTAGAAAATATTTTTCGGGAATTTTTAGAGTCAGTACGTGGTCCCGGTAATTTGAAATGTACGTTTAAAATAGAATATATAGATTTATATTTTAAATTTGATGGAAACTGATCGGAATAGCCGAACTGGCTTGCGAAACATATCCCATTGTGTTCAGAATAGGGGTTATTAGCTAGGGGTGACAGTCGTTGGGTTTGAATCGGTGTTCGAAATTTAAAGTCAACTTTTTGGGATAATTAACTAAATAATATTAAAATGGCCCACCCCCTTTTTTTCTTTTAACCTGTCAAAACCCGTAC
The DNA here is from genome assembly GCA_030737875.1 of Allium sativum. Lineage (NCBI taxonomy): Eukaryota > Viridiplantae > Streptophyta > Magnoliopsida > Asparagales > Amaryllidaceae > Allium > Allium sativum. Next base: position 207,665,447 of record CM060916.1, read on the forward strand.
CCCCTCTCCTTCTGTTTCCCGATCTCAGTTTTTTTTATAAAAAAAAAAACCGAATCCCTAATCGATCGAGCCCCTTCCCCCCCCCCTCCGCTTCGTCACCGATGGCGGACCACCAGCCGCAACCCCCAATCGAACCCCACTCTCCTCCGCAGTCCCGTTGCTCCCCCCTTCCTTTTGCGAGTCCCGTTACTCCCCTTTCCCCCCCTCGCAGCAGCCCGACGCAACCACTTCATCCCCGAGCCACCACGTTCGCGAGCACCACCGGGACCGCACCCAAATCCGCCCGCCACCTCTGATTCGACGCCGCTTTCACTTCGGTAATGAATCTTTAATTAGATTGAAATGATCGAGAATGGAGTATCACCAGTTTTGCTCCAGGCGATAGTTAAATCTTTAATTAGATTTGAACATGAAATGGTGATTGAATTTACCAATAACACCGTGGTGTTAGATATGAAGTATTACCAGTTTTACTTCATGGGATGAATAGGTTGGGATTGGGAAATTAAAACAAATGATTACTTCGGTAAGGCTCGTTAATCCCGACTAGTTGAATCAAAATTCAAAAGAAGATTAAAGAATATATTCAAGGAATTTATCTTTGATAAAATTAATGGGAACCTTTCCCTATGAATGTGAAATTTAGAAACTAACTGTCGGTTAGCTAATCAGAATGGTTTTCTGAATATTGATCTGATGTTGGTTTCGGCCTTCGGGGTAAATATTTGGGGAATTATTCTCTTGATTAATTTACGGTTAGTGACTAATGAATTGGAATGAGGCGTATGTTGTGTTTGTGTAACACTTATTTAAAATATACGCGAGTTATTTGGAAAGACCGGGTTTATCCCATTCTGAATAACTGATACGACGATAAGTCGAAGATGAAGACGGTGGTCGAAGACCGGAGGTCTTCACGTCGTTTGGGTGATTACTGATGATCTTGATTGGGATGTACACCCAAGAAGATGGAAATAGTTGGTGATCGTCTAGACGTACTTGGAGATCGATGGATATGCGGGGTACTAGGTGCCTCCGGTTTCGTTCAGACCCAGAACGGACTTGTAAATGGCTGTCTGTCAGACATCGGATTTCATTCTGTGTGACTGATATCGGTTGCATAAAGTGGTTTGCCTGTGTGGCATGCTAAGATGCAAATGATCAAGGCTTCTGTTGAAAAGCAGAGTCTTGTGGTTGATAATCAAAGCACGGCCTTTGTGGCGTAGCTTTGTGTAGCGTTGATTCGCGAGCCTCACACCCCAGGGTGAACCAAAAACGGGAGACGGACCTCAGGGAGGACATGAGTTTTCTTCTAGCTAAAAGTGGCGTCAGTGATTTTACACGCCCTGAGGAGTTTGACTTATGTGGTTGTTGCTGTTGCGAGGCGCCTCGGATATATCGGTCGTTCTCGAACCGATGGAGTCATTTAGTTGGCTCATCTACGCCCCAAAGGGCGGGGAAACGCAGTGTTCAGGATTTCGTCTAATCCACATCAGTGGACCTGCCCTGTTTCTCTAAGGGACGATGCGTTCTGTTCCTGAGACACGGGCTAGAGCGTCTCGAATCGGTTGAGGACTATCTTTTTCCTCGGTTCACAGACGGAAACCCAACTTTCAAATATGTGACATTTGCAGTTTTATTTGTAGAGGCTAGTATTGGCGACATGATATATGGTACCCATGCCGCCTATGATTGATATTTCTGATTTGAAGTTGCTTTATACACTATGCACTTATAATAGAATCAAATGATTTGATTTAAAACGTACTAAGCATGTTTGGCTATTATAAGGGAAACCCCTATCCCCCGGCTTGCGTTGCATTGTGTGATAGGACCTGGGTCTTATAATAGCTTCATTGTTCTTTATTTAGCATTGCGCTGTTTGTTTTATGCACTGGTATTCTTGGGAGGAAACCCGTTCCGCATTAGCGGCGTGGTCCCTTGATTTACCTAACTTTAAAAATAAAGATTAATAACTGTTTTAGTTCTCACACCAGTCCCATGACTGACCTGGAGTTTATTGTTTTAACCTAAACTCCGGGTGCCCCTATTTTGACACGGGCAGCTAGTAGTTTTGGTTTTGCAGATTTATATTCACAGGATCCTGGTTTACAGCTGGAACGATATCCGAAAAGCTTTGTATCCGTATATCTCCTTCAGTTGTCTTTTGTATTATTTTCCGCTGCTATGTAATTTATTGTAATCTCTGATATTTCTGTGTAATATTTATTCATTTATACTCTGTATATTCTTGTATTCTGATGGAATTGTTGTAATATACAATGAAATGCTCTCCCGTCTGCGTTCTGTTGTGGCTTGTCCTCGACTCAATCCGGGTTTTCCTCAACCGGGGAAGTTCGGGTCGTTTCAGCGTTGTATCAGAGCTTTGGTTTACAAAGCTTAGAGAACAAGGCACATTAGAACCATACGAAAGAATTCATCAGATATTGGATTAGTAATATCCAATGAGAATGACTCGTTAGAGGTGGGATCAGCAGTATCCTAGAACGAGTGTGAAGAGTATATTTTTAAAATGAAAAAACAAATTTTGTTTTGAAATTTAAATCAATTATTCGTATTTGAATATTTATTTTAAATGAATTTGGACAATCCAATAAATAAAGATTTTGTATATATGTCTTGCAAACGTGTGTTCGAAGTTTTAACATACTGGGTAGATATAGAATCCCTCTAGTGCCCGGGGATAATTCTGGTGATGGGGCACCATCGCCAGTATTTATTTTCGAGTTTCGAAAGTGAGATTTCTATATATTTCCAATTGACTGGTGTGAGAACCGAAACTAGATAGGGCTTATTGTTGTGATTTGGCATCAAAAATCTGTTTTTTTAACTATATATCAAAGTTATGAATTTCAAAAGCTAATCAACTAATTGATTGATGGTTGTGTTATTGATTATTGGTTGATTAATTAAAATTTGTACCGTATAGCCAAATTGAATCAAACAGTGAATTGTACTGGAAATTTATCGCATTTGCTTGCATATACATGTACTTACGTTGAACAGGTCATAGCAAGGAGGCTAGAGCAGAGAATAAAATTTGTTTGTCCGACAAATAGGTACATGTTTATCATAATTTACTGTTTTGTTTGGGTGATGATGATTTTATGAGCCGATTGGCTTTTTCGTTTTCTTTTTGAGATCAGAGGGCCTGTATGGCAATTTTGGGATTTTCCCGGGGCAGGGGAGGTTATGGCGAAATTCTTCGAAAATTTAGGGTGTTAGCCAAATTTTTGAAATTTTTGAAAAGTTCTTAGAAACTGAATAGTTGAAGAACTTATGCCATAATAAAAATAATGAAAGTTGAGTTGGTATTTAAAACAACTTTCGGCTTCGTTCCTTTTCGGGGACGAAAAGTTTTAAGTGGGGGAGATTGTAATAATCCGGAAATCTGAGCCAGTTTAAAATTTTTATTTTGGCAATTGTAGCGAATTTTAATTATTTTAAATGAATTATTTTAAATAATAACGATGAGAAATTTATTTTGAATAGAGTTCGAACGTATATATTTATTTTAATCGTCGTTAGAATATAAATATTTATTTTAAATTATAAAAGGAATTGAAAATGGCGCGGTAGTTCGATAATTCGATTTCAAAATTCAAATGAATGTACCGGGTTCAAAATAAACCAAATTTTGGCGAAACCAAAAATATTAGGATCTAATTGAGAATATCTTTCCAACGAATCCGAACTATCAAAATTTCATAGTGGGAATCAAAAGATATGCCCAATTGAAAATTTAGAATAGTCGCTATGGAATTCTGGCCCTTAAAAATGGAAATTTTGCAAACGACCTCGGATTTCGATGAAACCACTTTTGTTGGATCCGTGATGTCAAGTTATTGCTAGATTCCAATTTTCGTAATTTTTCGAATCAATATGTAAGCGTGGTAAAGGAAAACGCGTTTGACCAGTTTCAGTTGATTTTAATCGACTGGAAAATGGCCATTTTTCAAACGATCTCGGAATTCGACGAAACTAGTTTTGTTAGGACCGTATCGTCAATACGAAGCTAGAAAATATTTTTCGGGAATTTTTAGAGTCAGTACGTGGTCCCGGTAATTTGAAATGTACGTTTAAAATAGAATATATAGATTTATATTTTAAATTTAACAAAAACTGGTCGGAATAGCCGAACTGGCTTGCGAAACATATCCCATTGGGTTCAGAATGGGGGTTATTAGCTAGGGGTGACAGTCGTTGGGTTTGAATCGGTGTTCGAAATTTAAAGTCAACTTTTTGGGATAATTAATTAAATAATATTAAAATGGCCCACCCCCTTTTTTCTTTTACCCTGTCAAAACCCGTACCCCCCTCTCCTTCTGTTTCCCGATCTTAGTTTTTTTTTTATTAAAAAAAAACTGAATCCCTAATCGATCGAACCCCTTTCCCCCTCTCCGCCTCGTCACCGATGGCGGACCACCAGCCGCAACCCCCAATCGAACACCCCTCTCCTCCGTAGTCCTGTTGCTCCCCCCTTCCTTTTGCGAGTTCCGTTACTCCCCTTCCCCCCCTCGCAGCAGCCCGACGCAACCACTTCATCCCCGAGCCACCACGTTCGTGAGCACCACCGGGACCGCGCCCAAATCCGCCCGCCACCTCTGATTCGACGCCGCTTTCACTTTGCAAGCAACTGATGCCCTCCTCCCTCGTTCAGAAAGCGGTGAGTGCTCTCTTTCGACTTTTATTTAGTTGTGTATATGAAAGATAGGGTTTTTATGCTATGAACATCAAAAAAATAAATAGAATATATATATATATATATATATTTAGATTAGCGATAAAAATATGATTTTTATACTTATAGAAAATTAAAAATGTGATATTTATATAATAGAAGATATAAAAATATTATTTTTATATAGGTAGAGTATTAAAAATAGGATTTTTATTTAATAGAGAAAATATAATTTTTATAATGTATAAAGGAAGAATTTTTATAATGTATACATGAAGAATCTTTATAATGAATAAAGGAATAATTTTTATTTAGGTAGAGTTATAAAAATATAACCTTTATTAGAAGAGGAGCGAGATAAAAATATAATTTTTATAATATAGAAAAGTTAGAAATATAATTTTTATACTAGTGGCATATTAAAAATATGATTTTTATATAGGTACGATAATAAAAATTCTATTTTTATGTGAGTAGCAAAGTAAAGATTTGATCTTTATATATATAGTGAAATAAAAATCTGATTTTTATTATATATATGTTGAAATAAAAATGGGATTTTTATAGCGATGAAATAAAAATTCGATTTTTATATAAGGAGAGTTGAAATTTTTAAATTTTATAGAAAGAATAAAAATATGATTTTTACAAAGTAGAAGTATTAAAAATATGATTTTCATATAATAGAGAATATAAAAATTTGATCTTTATATATGTAGCGAAATAAAAATACGATTTTTATTTATTGAAATGAAGTAATAAAAATATAATTTTTATTATGAAGGCAAAGTAAAAATATGTGATTTTTATACATGTAGTGAATACGGGCAACGAAAGTGATGAAAGGCGAGCACGACGAAGATTTCTACATAAGAAGAGTCGAGGCGTTTGGATTATCTAGTTGGTGAGAACTTCTCACCTTTAATTTAATTTTCTAGTTAAAATATATATTAGGATGCAGACGGTGTTTAGTAGCACCCGACACCCGTCGTCCACAGACCATGGACGGCTTGTATGCTTGTTTGTTTGATTTTTATGTGTAGTTGATTGTGTGATGTGATGTGAAATGTAATAAAATATTTATGTAGTTAAAAATATTTTATAGTTGAAAATATAATTTTTAACATGAATTTGAAATAAATAAATATACACAAATCGGACGATTTGTTTATATACACACATTTGACTGATATTGATTGGGACGATAAATTTTACACATCGCCCAACTACACAAATAAAATCTGTGTTTGATTGTTTGAAAACCCCACACGGGTATTGGGGTGATATATGACATACACTAATCCCAATAGTTAGTTATATGCCGATCGATTGATTGACAGACTGTTATGAAAGTTAGATATTTATATTTGATGATTATACAGTGTAGAATGCACTTTGGATGATGGTTGATTATTCATCGTTGTTATTGTATACATGTGTTGTAGAAAATCCATATAATTAACATTATATGGTAATTGATTGGGCCTCATTCCAGTTTTGAAATAGAAATATTTGAAAAAGAAATATTTGAAATAGAATATTTGAAAATAGAAATATATGAAGCCGTGTTGATTAGATTGACGCCATTTTGACGTGAACAATATTTATATCGATTTTATTCATTTTATAATGAATATCAAAAGTGATTCAAAATCTGATTTTTCGAAAAGAATTGAAATTCGAATTGAAATTGAATATAAATAAATTCGAATTGAAATTGAATATAAATAAATTCGAATTGAAATTGAATATAAATGAATTCGAATTGAAATTGAATATAAATGAATTCGAATTGAAATTGAATATAAATGAATTCGAATTGAAATTGAATATAAATGAATTCGTATTGAAATTGAATTGAAATCGATTTAAAACGAATTTATATTGGAATATTCAATTTTGATTTGAAATTGAATATGAAGTTGAAACCGTTTGAAAATGAATATAAAACGATTTATAAAGCACGTTTTGAATTGAAATCGACGAAGTATATATTATATATATTATATATATAATATAATGGCCTGAATAGAACGCGCCGCGCCACGGCAGTTCGCGAATTTCGACCATTAACTTCGAATGGATATTATGGGATATCCGACCGTCGGATTCTCCTAAAACCGGAACCTTGGGTTCATATCGAAAAGGGCTTTCTAACGAATATTAGAAATTAGAAATCTAACGGTTGGATTTGGAATTATGTCCAAATCAAATTTGGAAAAGGTCGCTGTAAGTGCAGTTCGATGGTCGTTGATGGAAATCGACTGTACGGACCTTGATAAAATTATTAAAAATATCAATAATTTGTGTAAAATCATAAGAATTGATTTGGGGAGAATCGAGATGAAAAACTCCATATTTGAAAAGATAAAAATAGATTTTTATCGAAATGAACTAGTTTTGAACTAGAATCAAAATTCTATTTATTTTTAAATAAATAAAATGGATTTGAAATGGTTTTGAAAATAACCAGAATTTTCAATTATTATATTGAAATGGATTTGAATCGAAATTGTCTTCGGAATATTTCGATGTTGGATTTCGTGATGATACAGATATTGTTATGGGAATTTGAAAGACATATATATATCGTTATTTCCAATACGATATTTGTTGGTCATAGAATTTGAAATTGAATATAAGCCGGTATATTTTCTATTCAGAGCCTTGTATTTAATATCAAATGTGATTTGGAATTGTCGTGAATGTTGTCTTCATTAACACTGTTCTTGAACCCAGTTGAGAAAAGATTAAATCTTTTTATTTAGATTTAATGAAGAGTACTAATTAAATGATATTTAATTGGAATTGAATTGGTATTGATTTTTGGATTTATCGTGAACAATGTTTTAAATAACACTTGTTCTTTAACCCAACAATTAATGAAATGTGATTTTGGGTTGTCGTGAACGGTATCTTCAATAATACTGTTCTTTGACCCAAAGGAGTTAACAAAATCAGAAACTAACTGGAGATTAGTTTAATTGAATGGTTTCTGGGGTATTGATCTGATGTTGGTTTCGGCCTTCGGGGTTAATACTTAGGGAATTGCTCGCTTGCTAATTTATGGTTAGGGTCTGATTGAAATGGAATGTGATTTTGGGTTTATTGTGAACCGTGTTTTAAATGACACTGATTCTTTAACCCAGTCAAAGATTAAAACTAAGTGGAGTTTTAATGAATCTTTAATTAGATTGAAATGATCGAGAATGGAGTATCACCAGTTTTGCTCCAGGCGATAGTTAAATCTTTAATTAGATTTGAACGTGAAATGGTAATTGAATTTACCGATAACACCGTGGTGTTAGATATGAAGTATTACCAGTTTTACTTCATGGGATGAATAGGTTGGGATTGGGAAATTAAAACAAATGATTACTTCGGTGAGGTTCGTTAATCCCGACTAGTTGAATCGAAATTCAAAAGAAGATTAAAGAATAAATTCAAGGAATTTATCTTTGATAAAATTAATGGGAACCTTTCCCTATGAATGTGAAATTTAGAAACTAACTGTCGGTTAGCTAAGCAGAATGGTTTTCTGGATATTGATCTGATGTTGGTTTCGGCCTTCGGGGTTAATATTTGGGGAATTATTCTCTTGATTAATTTAAGGTTAGTGACTGATGAATTTGAATGAGGCGTATGTTGTGTTTGTCTAACACTTATTTAAAATATACGCGAGTTATTCGGAAAGACCGAGTTTATCCCATTCTGAATAACTGGTACGACGATAAGTCGAAGATGAAGACGGTGGTCGAAGACCGGAGGTCTTCACGTCGTTTGGGTGATTACTGATGATCTTGATTTGGATGTACACCCAAGAAGAAGGAAACAGTTGGTGATCGTCTAGACGTACTTGGAGATCGATGGATATGCGGGGTACTAGGTTCCTTCGGTTTCGTTCAGACCCAGAACGGACTTGTAAATGGACTGTGTCGGACATCGGATTTCATTCTGTGTGACTGATATCGGTTGCATAGAGTGGTTTGCCTGTGTGGCATGCTAAGATGAAAATGATCAAGACTTCTGTTAAAAAGCAGAGTCTTGTGGTTAATGAACAAAGCACGACCTTTGTGGCGTAGCTTTGTGTAGCGTTGATTCGCGAGCCTCACACCCCAGGGTGAACCAAAAACGGGAGACGGACCTCAGGGAGGACATGTGTTTTCTTCTAGCTAAATGTGGCGTCAATGGTTTTACACGCCCTGACGAGTTTGACTTATGTGGTTGTTGCTGTTGTGAGGCGCCTCGGATATATCGGTCGTTCTCGAACCGATGGAGTCATTTAGTTGGCTCACCTACGCCCCAAAGGGCGGGGAAATGCAGTGTTCAGGATTTCATCTAATCTACACCGGTGGACCGGCCCTGTCGCTCCAAGGGACGATGCGTTCTGTTCCTGAGACACGGGCTAGAGCGTCTCGAATCGGTTGAGGACTATCTTTTGCCTCGGTTCACAGATGGAAACTCAACATCCAAATATGTGACATTTGCGGTTTTATTTGTGGAGCCCAGTATTGGCGACATGATATATGGTACCCATGCCGCCTATGATTGATATTTATGATTTGAAGTTGCTTTATACACTATGAACTTATAATAGAATCAAATTATTTGTTTTAAAACGTACTAAGCATGCTTGGCTATTATAAGGGAAAATCCTATCCCCCGGCTTGCGTTGCATTGTGTGATAGGACCTGAGTCTTATAATAGCTTCATTGTTCTTTATTTAGCATTGCGCTGTTTTTTTTATGCACTGGTATTCTTGGGAGGAAACCCGTTCCGCATTAGCGGCGTGGTCCCTTGATTTACCTAACTTTAAAAATAAAGATTAATAACTGTTTTAGTTCTCACACCAGTCCCATGACTGACCTGGAGTTTATTGTTTTAACCTAAACTCTGGGTGCCCCTATTTTGACATGGGCAGCTAGTAGTTTTGGTTTTGCAGATTTATATTCACAGGATCCTGGTTTACAGCTGGAACGATATCCGGAAAGCTATGTATCCATATATCTCTTTCAGTTGTCTTTTGTATTATTTTCCGCTGCTATGTAATTTATTGTAATCTCTGATATTTCTGTGTAATATTTATTCATTTATACTCTGTATATTCTTGTATTCTGATGAAATTGTTGTAATATATAATGAAATGTTCTCCCGTCTGCGTCCTGTTGTGTGTTATTCTCGAACTATCCGCGCTTTCCTCACCGGGGAAGTTACGGGTCTTTACATATATATTGTCATGTCGGATAAATTAACACTTTTGTTAGAAACGGTCATATTAGAATTAAATATGAAATTGTTAGATAATGCTATATTAAAATAAGATTGTCATTTTAAAAGAATAAAAACCAAAATTTACATTTTGGTCTAGTAAAAAGAATAAAACTAAGTTGTCATATTTTGTTAATTTAGAATTGACAAAACCAAATTGTCATATTTTGTTGATATGCAAAACAAAATATTCATTTTGTTAAATTGAAAAGTATGCAAAACAAAATATTCATGTTGTTAAATAGAAAATTATGCAAAAAAATATATTCATGTTGTTAAAGAGAAAAGTACGTTAAATAAAATGTTCATTTTGTTAAATAGAAAATGTTAAGATAAGAAAAATAACATGTTAGTTATAAAATGTTAAGATAAAAAAAAATAACATTTTTGTGATAAAATGTTAAGATAAGAAAAATAACATGTTAGTTATAAAATGTTAAAGTAAAGAAAAATAATATTTTAGTTATAAAATGTTAAGGTGAATAAAAATAACATCTCAATTATAAAATGTTGAATTGATAAAATATCATTTTTTTTATTTGTTTTGTTGAGTTAGAATTGACAACAAACAAATATATCACTTTTATTTGTTTTTTGTTGAAATGTTAGAGTTGATTTAACATAAAAATATTCTTTTCATGTTAATGTGAAATGTTAGGAATGATGTAACATAAAAATTATATTTTTATGTTAATATGAATCATGAGAAAAGAACAGATAATAAAAATTACATTTTTATTGTTATATGAAACATTAGAAAAAGGACACAACTTTACATTTTCCTTTGTAAATAAAAAGAACAAAACTTGAGGACACATTTTATATAACGACCCGAACTCCCCCGGTAAGGAAAGCCCGGATTGAGATGAGAACAACACACATCGAAACGCAGACGGAAGAATATTTCATTGTTTATTACAACAATTCCATCAGAATACAAGAATATACAGAGTATAAATGAATAAATATTATACAACAAAGAATATCAAAGATTACAATAAATTACATAGCAGAGGAAAAATAATATAAAATACAACTGAAAGTAATATACGGATACAGAGCTTTCCGAGCATCGTTCCAGCTGTAAATCAGGATCCTGTGAATATAAATCTGCAAATCAAAACTACTAGTTGCCCGTGCGGAAAATAAGGGCATCCAGAGTTTAGGTTAAAACAATAAACTCCAGGTCAGTCATGTGACTGGTGTGAGAACTAAAACAGTTATTTAAAACTTTACTTTAAAAGATAGTAATTCAAGGGACCATGCCGTATAACACGGAATGGGTTTCCTCCCAAGAATACTAGTGCATATAACAAAACAGCTCAATGCTCTTTGAAAAAATGAAGCTATTATAAGACCCAGGTCCCCATCACACAATGCAACGCATGCCGGATAGCCAATCATTCTTGGTACGTTTAAAACAAATCATTTGATACTATTATAAGGGCATAGTGTCAAAACAATTCAAATCATAAATATCAATCATAGGCGGCATGGGTACCATCTATCATGTCACCATACTAGTTCTACAATTAAAACCGAAATATAACGTATTGGAAATTGGATTTCCGTCATGAGTCGAGGCAAGGGGCAAGCTCCTCTCCGATTTGAGACACTCTAGCAAATGTCCCAGGACCCCACTATGATCTTGGATCTTCAGGGCCGGTCCTCTCTTACTTTTGAGGATTAGTTATTCCTGAGCACACGTTTCCCGGTCCTTACAGACCTATATCCGAGGCGCCTCGTATCCAACAACCACACAGGTGAAAAGTATATAAATTTCAGGGCTGGTAGGTCACTGACACCACCCTAGCTAGAAAGAAACGTCGTGCTGTCCCTGCAGTCACTATCCCATTTTTGACTCATACCGAGGTGTGAGGCTCGCGAATTCACGCTATACACAAAGCTACGCCACACAGGCCGTGCTTTGATCATCAACCACAAGACTTTGCTTTTCAACAGAAGCCTTGATCAATTGCCACTTACGCGTGCCACACTGGCAATTCACTCCATGCGACTGATGTCCATCGATATACAACCTCTGAGCTCGTACGTCTCAGAGAAGGGCGTTAAGCAAGAGAATAAATTCTCTGCCGCCAAACAGATGTATATTTAATAGAGATCAATCAACACAGAATAAAATCCAATGTCAGACACACAGTCCATTTACAAGTTCGTTCTGGGTCTGAACGAAACCGGAGGCACTTTCCTCGCATATCCATCCATCTCCAAGTACGTCTGGACAATCACCAACTGTTTCCCTCATCTTGGGTGTATAGCCCAATCGAGATCATCAGTAATCACTTAAACGATGTGGAGACTTCCGGTCTTCAACCACCGTCTTCATCTTCGACATCTCGTCGAATCGGTTATTCAGAATGGGTATAAGCCCGGCCTTTCTGAATAACCCACGTATATGATAAACAAATGTTACACAAACACAACAAACGCCTCATTCCAATTCAGAATATTCTTTTATTCACAAAATCACATTTCTGAATAACCCACGTATATGATAAACAAATGTTACACCGAAGTAATTATTTGTTTTATTTCCCAATCCCAACCTATTCATCCCCTGGAGCAAAACTGGTAATACTCCATATCTAACACCACGGTATTATCGGTAAAATTAATTACCATTTCACGTTCAAATCTAATTAAAGATTTAACTATCGCTTTGGAGCAAAACTGGTGGTACTCCATTCTCGATCACTTTTCAGATTTGATAAATTAAATTATCAATTCACATTTTGATCTAATTAAAGATTCATTAAAACTCCACTTAGTTTTAATCTTTTCAAAAATCAATATCCTGTCTTTAATTGGGTTAAAGAACCAATGTCATCTAAAACACGGTTCACGATAAACCCAAAATCACTTTCTATTGTTCATCGGGTTAAAGAACAGGTGTTATTCAAAACACCGCTCACGATTAACCCAAAAACCAATTCAATTCAATTCCAATTAAATATTATTTAATTGATACACTTCATTAAATCTAAAAAGATAGATTTAATCTTTTTCTCTATTGGGCTTAAGAACAGTGTTAATGAAGACACCATTCACGACAAACCCAAATCACATTTGATATTAAATACAAGGCTCTGAATAGAAAATATACCGGCTTATATTCAATATCAAATCCTGAAACCAACAAATATGGTATTGGAAATAACGATATAAAATATATCTTTCAAATTCCCATAACAATATCTGTAGAATCACAGAATCCAACATCAAAATATTCCAAAGACAATTTCGATTCAAATCCATTCCAATTCAATTATAGGAATATCTGATTACCTTTAAAACCACTTTCAAATTCAATTTATTTATTTCAAAAATAAATTGATTTTATTTCTAGTTCAAAACTAGTTCATTTCGATAAAAATCTATTTTTATCTTTTCAAATGTGGAATTTTTCATCCTAGTTCTTTCTAATTCACATATTATGATTTTGCACAAATTATTGATATTTTTAATAATTTTATCAATGCCCATACAGTCGATTTCCATCAACGGCCATCGAACTGCATTTACAGCGACCTTTTCCAAATTTGATTTGGACATAATTCCAAATCCAACCGTTAGATTTCTAATTTCTAATATTCATTGGAAAGCCCTTTTCGATACGAACCCAACGGTTCCGGTTTTAGGAGAATCCGACGGTCGGATCTCCCGTAATGTCCGTTCGAAGTCAATGGTCGAAATTCACGAACTGCCGTGGCGCGGCGCGTTCTATTCCGGCCATTATATATATAATATATGTATATTATATATATTTCGTCGATTTTCTTTTTAAAACGTATTTACAAATCGTTTTAAATTCGTTTTCAAAACCATTTCAACTCTATATTAATTTCAAACCAAAATTGAATATTTCGTATCATTACTATATAAAGGACAATATTTTCAAAACGTTATATTTTGAAATCACTTCTTTTCTATATCCATTATAAAAACGAATATAATCGATATAAATATCGTTCACGTCAAAATAGCGCAACTCTAATCAACACGGCTTTATATATTTCAATAAATCCGTTATTCTATTCAACAAATGAATATTTATTCCATTCAACACATGAATATTTTTTTTTTCCAACACCTGACTAATCTCAACACATGAGTACTGTCAACACACGACTATTTTTGTTATGTAATATATTTTATAAAATTATGGTATCTATCGTTTGATTTTTAATCAGACTCCACCGTGAAGTAGCTTCTAATTTTAAATATGATAAAGATATAAATTTTATTGTTAAAATATTTTACTCAACACATGAATAGTTTCAACACATAAATATTCTCAACACATGAGCATTTATTCTATTCAACACATAAATATATTCTATTATATTCTTTATTTTCCCGATTGGAATGAGGCCCAATCAATTACCATATATTGTTAATTATATGGATTCCATGCAACACATGTATATAATAGCAACGATAGATAATCAACCATCATCCAAAGTGCACAACACAACTGTCTGTCAACCTATTGATCGACACACAACTAATTATTGGGACTAGTGTACGTCAAATATCATCCCAATACCCGTTTGGGGTTTCACATCAACAAACACTTAATATTATTTGTGCAGTTGGGCGACGTTTAAAATTTATCGTCCCAATCAATATCAGTTAAAACAGTGTACATAAACAGACCGTCGGGTTTGTAAATGAATATTTTATTTTATTCACACACACGTTAAAAATTATATTTTTAACGATAAAATATTTTATTTCAACACATGAAATTCTATTCAGTTCATTTACACAATAGAATGATATTTTTATTTTCCTAACTTATTTTAGAAAATTTCGGCGGCATAACGGCACGATACTAGAAACGGGACAAGGCCTAGCCTTATCCCCGGTCTAGTAATGGCCCACGCCATACCCAAATCAAAGTATCTCAATTCGTTCATTTTCCAAACCAATTTCAACCAAATCACTCAATTCACAAATCAACCAAACATTCATGGTTTCAAACAAAGGTGTCGGGTGCTTCTATTAAGCACCGTCTGCATCCTAGTATATATTTCTAACTAGAAAATGAAATTTGAGTGAGAAGTTCTCATCGACTAGCTAGTCCAATACCATGACTCTTCTTATGTAGGGAATCATCGCCGTTCTCGCCTTTTGTCACTTTCGTTGCCCGTAGCCACTACATATATAAAAATCATATTTTTATTCTACTACATTCGTCAAAACCCATAGAAGCTTTAAAACGTAGAAAAATCACATTTTTTTTAACGTTCGAATTCGTTTTTCTGGTTCTAGAATTTGCAAATGAGCTTCAATCTTCACACCACCATTTTTTCTAACTTAAACGCGCCATTCCGGACAACTTTCGCCTAGTGGTCTTCCTCCCGAAAATGTGCCATTTCGCCGAAAATCGCGAAAAGACAGCATTTTGACAGTGTTTGGACAGCAGACTTTGGACGCGTTTTCCCGACAACTCCGCAATGCAAAATAGGACTATCATATACCAAATCGAAGAGAAAATCATGCTCTTTGACTTTGGTCTTGATGAACTTTGGCTAGAAACGCACGGTTTGCGAGTTATTTGTGAAATAAGGACAGATTGTTATTTGCAAAACGGGATTTTTGGTGAAAATGAGTTTTTGGGTGTAGCGGGGCCCACGGCCGGAATTGAGGGCGGGGGGGGGGGGGGGGGGGGGGAGGGGGCGTCGGACCTGATGTGAGGCGGGGAGGGTGCTGGTGGGCCGCAGCGGTGGTGGTGGGGCCCGTGGTGGTGGTTTGGGGTGTTGTGAGGATTAGGGTTCATGAAAAGAGGAGAGAGAAGGAGGAGGAGGAAGAGGAGGAGGGGAGGAAGAGAGGGGGGTGCGGCGGCTCGCCGGAGGCCGGTGGTGGCCGGTGGAGGAGGGGGCAGCGGCGGTGGGGTGGAGCTTTCCATTTTTGAGTTTTTGTGGAGGAAGGAGGAAATGAAAATAATGAAGTAGAAAAGGAAGTAAAAGTGTTTATATGATCGTTTCCCGCGTATCGCCTGAACGCTAACGATCTCCAGTCGCCGCGGATTTCGGACACGAGATAGTAGACGTGAAGACGAGTCCAACGAAACAAGTTTCGTCGAATTCCGAGTTCGATTGACAATTCAAAAAAAATCACGAAAATGCTCAGATAAGCTCTAAAAATGCGATTTGGGCGCACCTTTTCTTCTCGCACGCTCACATGCTAACTCCAAAAATCATGCCCTCTTGGATTTAACCATTATTAGACGATACAAATCCAAAAAAAAAGTAGAATCAAATTCTGATGTCGTATCAGTAATGTTCCTTTGTAAAATGACTGCTCGTTTTACCCTGAACTGTTTTAGCTTGCACGGCCACATACTGACTCCGTTCGACGCGCCCTTTGGAACATTACAATAATTTGTCATTATGAATCCATAAAAATTTATCTCGTCGAATTCTGAGCTCGTATGCAAAATTTCACTTTTTAAGGGCTATGTATTGTTAACCGAACAACTCCAGCCCATAGCCACTATTCCGGATATCGGAATATATCAAAGCTAATACTTTTCGGATTTCTAAATGGAATTTTGAACTCAATGGAAGTGGTTTCGAGTCCAAATTCATCCGTATGCAAAATTGACTTTTTGGGCCATGTATAATTTACATAGCGAATATTCTGAATTTTCAACTGGGCATAACTTTTGACTCCCGCTATGAAATTTCGATTTTTCATATTCGTTGGAAAGATATTCTCAACTAGATTCTTATATTTTTGGTTTCGCCAAAATCCGGTTTATTTTGCACTCGGTATGTTTAATTGAAATTTGAAATCGAATTATCGAACTACCGCGCCATTTTCAATTCCTTTTATAATTATTTATATTCTAACGACGATGTATATAAATATATACATTCTAATTCTATTCAAAATAAATTTTTCGTCGTTATTATTTAAAATAATTCATTTTAAATATTCAAAATTCATTAAAATTGCCAAAATAAAAATTTTAAATTGGCTCAGAATTTCCGGGTTGTTACATTCTCCCCCACTTAAAACTTTTCGTCCCCGAAAAGGAACGAAGCCGAAAGTTGTTTTAAAAAACAACTCAACGTTCATTATGGCTTCCATTCTCCAACTTTTCAGTTTCTGAGAATTTTCAAATTCTTCAAAAATTTGGCTAGCACCCGGAATTTTCGAAAAATTTCGCCATAACCTCCTTTGTACGGGGAGGGGTTTGGAAATTTATTGGGCCGTATTAGGTACCCAGTAAATCCTACAAAGCATACACATATTTATAGTGATATATTCTGGTGTTTACAGGGGAGCGTGTATAGATAATAACTCCAGAGAATAAATTTTCGTCACCCTGTCAAAGCCTGAGGAAGTGTGTATTTTAATTGCTCTAGAGAATAAATTCTCGTCACCTCGTCCCGTGGGGGGAATAAATAATCCATGTGCCTTATCTAATGACTAGAGAGACGTGATTATTGTCAACTGCAGACCCGTGTGGGGTTTTTATTAATCTGGCAATTTTACCGTTACAATTTTATATTGTCCATATCAGTCATCAGTTCAACCTGTAATATATAGTCCATATCTGTCATCAATTCAACCTGTAATATAAAGTCATCGCCATACAAGCCTCTCGCTCGTATGGTAAATCTTCCACCTCGTCACATAAGCTCCAAATGCTTGTGTGGTATATGATGAAGTATGCGATATTAAGAAGTATGCCATCTTCAGGAAGTATGCCATGCAGTGTAGTTCAAAATTGATTGTTACTATCCTATGGCGACATTTATTAATTACACACAGAATAACCAGCACTCCGCATCCAATGGCACTCACAGGAGTTGATATAATATTAAAAGTGCGCATCCAACTCATTAAGGCTTACCTATTTGTCGGTCATGCAAATAAATTCTTTACTCAACAGCTAATCCATTTACCTGTTCAAACATATATATGTATATACATGCATTTGCAAATAATTTACAATTCAATATTTGGTTCAATTAGGCCTAAATTCACCATTCATTCACATAATAGTTTAAATAAATAATCATACAACACAAGCATCAATCAATTAGTGAATTAGCTTTTCAAATTCATAATTTGATATATATACAGAAAATCATGTTTTTGATGCCAAATCACAACAAATAAATCTATCTATATAAGTTTTGGTTCTCACACTAGTCTAATGGAAATATATAGATATCACACCTTCGTCACTCGAAAATAAATACTGGTGATGGTATACTTCATCATCAGGATCATGTCCGGGCGACTAGAATGCGATTCTATATCTATCCAATATATTAAAACTTCGAATATACGTTCATGACGTGTGACGGCCCGCCCCGCACCAGCCTGCATTTCCTCCGGAAGTGCGCTGTACACATGCCCGACTAGGCACGGAACGGTCGTCAGAAGAAAAGAAAGAAGGGAATGAACTAATCAAGGGACCTGTAGAATGTCTCACAGCGCATGGAATAAAATATATTAACAACATACTTGACATAAAACAGGTGAGACAGTGCATAAGCTGATAACTAAAATCAACATCAATCATCAGAGCAGCGGAAATCCAAATACAGCTTATTACAATTTTCCAAATTTACTGTCTCTAAACAAAAGAAAGCTAAAGTAGAAGATGCACCACCAATGCCCAAGCAGTGATCTTCAATAGCACAGGGAGAATACTATATATATGTATTACGTGGAAGCCTCCTGCTCGTCTCCGGATCATCTACCCGTGCACTACCAGCTAACCTGTCTCTAGTCTGCTCGTGTGAGCACCCAGAGTAATAAGAGGAGACATAAAACTCTGGGTCAGACATAAAGCCTGGTATGAGCGATAAGCATCTAAACAGAATAATAACAGGTATACTAAACCATACCTGAACCTAGACCTGCAACCAAAGAGTTAGTACCACATACCGTACAATACTCCAAGGCGCCATAATGAATAGTGTAAGAATACGGGGGTGGGGTGTGCATGTCATAATGATAGCAAACAAATCATCCATAGCAACCATCCTCACATCTCTCACTCAGTGCGTAAAGCGTACGATATCTACCACTTTGGAACACTAGACAAACTGAGGTAACAACGAATCCCGACTTGTAGAAACCCTGCTATGACCAAGCTAAACATATGGAGTCATGACCAAACATTTCAATGACCCACTTCATTGGTTGTAGCCCTTGGCTCTACCGATGCCATAATGGCCCTGAATCCGTCTTCGTACCTCTTACCATAGTGGTTCAAAGCTATAGACATCGATAACTCCTTGGCACGCGTCCCGCAGCAAAGCCCAACCATGAAGCGAACTCGTTGATTCCCATCTAAATCTTGAGCTCTAACTTCTCATTTGGACTTCCTTTGCATCTCGGGTTTTGATCGAATTGGAGTGGTCTTCAGAAGAGTTCTCGCGCATTAACTGTCCTAGAATTCGGTTCGGTTCGGTAATCATCACCTTCATCGGTTCGGGTCGGTAGTCATCACCTTCATCGGTTCGGGTCGGGTACTCCACTTCGGGTCGGGTCGGTGTCCTCCTCCGGGTCGGGTCGGGTCACTGTCTTCCTTCTAGTTTTCTCCGATCAGCTCCCTCGTTTTCCATCTACTCCGATCCGATCCGCTCCCGTTCTCCATCTGCCCTGATCCGATCCGCTCCCTTCGCCTTGCTCCAGTCGTAGCCTTCCATTCTTGAGTCGATCCGATCTAGTCTCCATTATTCCTCCGATCCGATCCCTCTTGTCCACTCCAACTCTAAGTAAACGGCCTTCCTTTTTGCCAAGTCTCCTATGTGCCAAACTGTAGTGACCCGCATTTTTAGCTGTTGAATAATTTATTTATTTAATTATTAAATATCGATTTATCGATATCGAGAACGTGAATTTAATAATATTGAATATTTAATTAATATTTATAATGAATAAAATATTATAAATATCGAAATAGTCAGAAATAGTAGAATTCACAAAAGAGTGTGAATTGAATAGTATACGAGATGTGGTTGAGTTTCGATTCGAAATATAATAACGAATATATTGAATCGACGACAGTTGAACGTATAGTTTATAATATATTTATAAACGAGCTCGAAATGGCGCTGCAGTTCGCGATTTGGCGATTTGAACTTCAACTGAATGTACAGGATTCGTTTTAAACCGGATTTCTGTGAAACAAGAAACGTGTGGAGCTGGTGGAGTATATCTTTCTAGTGGAAGAGAAAAATCGGGATTTCGTCATGTAGATTTTGATGTATGTCCAAATCAAATTTCAGAAAAGTCGCTGTAGAATTCTTTTATAATTTGCGACGCTTTATTTCGTTATAAATCGATTTTTCGATACGAACTGAATATCGGGATAATCTAGAGTCTGGAAATCAAGTCATAAAATCTGAGGTGATATTCTGGAGCCGGACGATGTCATATGTGAAGATATACGATAATATAAATTTATTTATATTTAATTTAATAATATTTAAATATATTTATATATTTAAATGGGTCCTTCAGAGCTTTAAAAATAGCCAGTTTTGCAAACGACCTCAGAATTCGACAAAACTAATTTTGTTGGATCCGTAACATCAAATATTTGTTAGAGCTGAAGTCTCGTGATTTTTAGAGTCACCGTGTGGCCGTACGGATTTTTAGAGTGAAAAACAGTCAGTATTTTGACATTTAAAAATACACTGTGTGAGCATACGGAGTCGGAATTCGACGAAACTAGTTTCGTTGGGACCGTAATGTCGAACTCTAGCTACTTGTCAATTTTCGTGATTTTTGGGTATCGTATGTGATCACAGAAATTTTAGAGGACGAATGTAAATAGCGTTTGGTTAAAAATAAATTAAATAATCGAATATTAAAATATTATAATCTTCCTATATAACACCTTTACCTCCTTCTAACCCTAAAACATTTTCCCTCTGGTCAAAACACCTCAAACCCGCCGTCACTTTTATTTTACAATAAAACCTCCACTTTGAAAATCCAAAGAAAAATCAAAACAAACTCTAAAAATCTCAAAAGAGATATCTTTGTATTCCTCATCACTCTCGCTTCAATCTGGTACCTGTTTTGTTACATGCGATTCCGTTTTAGGATGTGGGATTTGTGGATGCAGAACTAGGGTTCCAACTTCTAGTCGATTGGTGCGACGAGGGGTTTTGGAGTTGGCGGAAATGGGTTGCTGGGGAGGAGGAGCATCTGGTGTTGGGTTTTCACGGGTTGCGATGGGCATTTGGGGGTGGCGATTTGTTGTGTCGCCGTTGAGGTGTCAGGCAGAAATCGAGAAAAGGAGCGTCGAGTAGAGGATGAGTGGTATGGTACTGAGGAGGAAGCGATGGAGAGGTGAATGGTGGTCTTTGTTTTTGATTCGGCGATGAAACAAGGGATTGGGTGGTCGAACTTCACGACAGTGAAGGATCTGGAGTCGATATCGTTATCGAAGAAGAAAAGGGGGTCAGTTTTTAACTTCTACGGGTTTGGACCATGGGATTGGCGGGTCTGGCATTTATAACGGGAAGCATTGCTGAAGTCGATTTGTGGATTTAAGGAGGAGTCGGGTTTCCAGTTTTTGAAGAGGAGATGGCGAAAATGGTTGTGATGTTCCTGGAGTTTGCAGATGAAAAGGGTGAAGACGGGCTTTATGTTTTCAGGAAGGAGAAGGCTTTTGAATACGGGTCTGGGAAGTGGGATGGGCCTTAGTTTAAAAGGTTAAGCCCAAATGAATGAATATCTAAGTTTTATTTAAATATAAATGTATATTAACTTCTAGAATACATATCTTCTGCATATGGTATCAGATTGACGAACCGTAAGTTGTGTTGGGATCGTATGGATGGAAGCAACACAATGAGACTGACCGGGAGTGAATCCGAGCTCATTACAATTTATGGCGAAATAAATTGTCCGACTGAATCAAATAACGCAAACCGTTATTTAACGGCTAACGCGCAAATGTGAGTAAATCTCACTAACTCTGAACAGTTTATAATTTCATGTTGTATTGTTAGGACTGTTAAAATTGTCTGTTTGACTGTGTGTTGATTATTTGATTGAACTGCTAGTCAGTTAGTTAAATTTCTATATTGATTCTGTTTAACAGAATATATCATATGGAACTGACAATGATGTTATCTATATTGTCTAACATCTGTGATGCAGGGAAACAGGTTGGAGGAATCCGACTAGGATTCCTCAACAGTTATTTTATTGTTTTTTCATATATTTTGATATATGATGTGTATTATAACCTGCTGTTGATTGTGTGTGTATGGACGAGATTAGACATCGTAATTTGATATAATTGAATACCATAACATACCGGAATATAGATAAGGGAATTTTCAAAGTGATATTGAAAATAGCATTTTTATAAAATGGAATATTTATAAATAAGAAATGTTTATAAAGTGGAATATTTTTAATAGGAGATATTTGAAAAGGAAATAAATTCAAAACATTCCTTTTTGAATGGAATGGCCTGTGTGGCGAGTTTGGGGATTTTCCCGATGCTCCCGTTACAAAGGAGGTTATGGCGAATTTTTCAGAGAATTTAAGGAGTTAGTATATTTCACTAATAAATTTGAAAAGGAAATATTTGTAAATCATTTCCAAATAGAATTGGAATGGAAACATTATAAAAAGGAAATCATTTTTTAAAGTGTAGAACCGTTATTTAAAAGTAAATCTTTTCAAATGAATAAAACATTATAAAAAGGAAATCTTTATAAAGTGAATAAAGTTAAGCGAATATGGTATTCGAAGTTAGTTAATCGAATATGGTATTCGAAGTTAGTTAATCGAATATGGTATTCGAAGTTAGTTAATCAAATATGGTATTCGAAGTTAGTTAATCGAATATGGTATTCGAAGTTAGTTAATCGAATATAGACATTCGAAAGGAGTTAATCGAATATAGACATTCGAAAGGAGTTAATCGAATATAGACATTCGAAAGGAGTTAATCGAATATGTTATTCGAAAGGGGTTAGTCAAGTCGAGTTAATCAGTCGAGTTAATCAGTTAGAGTTAACCCGTTAGAGTTAATCAGTTAGAGTTAACCAGTTAGAGTTAATCAGTTAGAGTTAATCAGTTGGAGTTAATTAGTTAGAGTTAATCGATTAGAGTTAAAACGAACTAGAGTTAATCAAATATAGTTATTTGAGACAGAGTTAGTCAAGTTAGTCGAGCCTAGTTAATCGAATCGAATTGGTCGAACCAAGTAAGTCGAGTTAAGTTACTCAAGTTAGTCGAGCCTAGTTAATCGAATCGAATTAGTCGAACCAAGTAAGTCGAGTTAAGTTAGTCAAGTTAGTCGAGCCTAGTTAATCGAATCGAATTGGTCGAACTAAGTAAGTCGAGTTAGCCGAGACAAGTTAAGTTAGTCGAGATAAGTTCGTTGAGTTAGATAAATCGATGTTAGTTTCATCGAAATGAGTTATCGATGTTAGTTTCATTGAAATGAGTTATCGATGTTAGTTTCATCGAAGGGAGTTATCGATTATAGTTTAATCGAAGTGAGATTTTCAAATATAAGATATTTGAAAAGGAAGAGTTATCGAATATTAGTTATTCGAAGAGAGATTATCGAATATCGTTTATTCGAGAAGGAGTTAATCGAATATAGGTTATTCGAAGAGGAGTTAATCGAATATAGGTTATTCGAAGAAGAGTTAATCAAATAGAGATTTCTCGAAGAGAGTTAATTGGCAAATTCGATTATATCGAATTCGGGAAAGTACTTATACTTTCCAGTGTTTAAATAGAGATTTATTTATTTATAAATAAATAAGTGTTAGGTTAATTATTCACAAATAAGAATAGAAGTTATAATTTAAGTTAGATAATTCGAAAGTAGGGATTTAACGTTATCGTTATAACCAATGTTTTAAATATAGAAGTAGATTAGTAAAATTGGATCCGAGAAAGGCGTAAAGAAGTTGTTAAAGATTAAAAGATAAACTTTGACCATTTTGAAGTTATAACGTTGTTCAGTTAAGGTCTGAGAGGTAATTATACCCCAACTTGAGTGACTTCCTTCTTAACTAAGAAATGGTAAGGTTTGATCGTAAAGGAGTTTTGGAAATGTTTTCCAAACAAGAATCAGAAGTGTTTTCTAAATACAGAAAACAAGGAATGGAAATGTTTCCAGTGTTGATAACATATATTTTCTAAATATAGAAAATAGCAAATGTTGAATATAGGGAAACAGGAGATGTAAAATGAACTAAAGAGATAAATGTTAAATGATGTTTGTTTAATATAATTTCCATCTGGAAATAATATCGTTGTTTGCACACTTGTTTTCTTTGATAGTTAAATCACAGACTATCGAAGTTTTTGACAATTTTAACGTTGTTAATATGGAGAGACCGGTTGGATTATTATCCATAGAACCACTCTGTATTGGCATAAGCGTCGCGGATCATATATGCCAAAGTTAATTGAAGACGGAGTAAAATGCAAGGGCTATCCTGTTTACAGAATAGTGCCTTCGGTTTGTCCAGTCCCAGGACAACTTGTATGGACGAAGGTCTGACAGAGTATATCCAATGGATCGCGTAAGTTGATCTGTTCAAACGTATTCACGTTTGGTGGCGGAGGAATTCGTTTCTCTTAGCTGTATACCCGTGTTACTTTTGGATAAATCAATTTGTGATTTGGCGGGTATGACGATGTGACATTTCTAAGTGAATGAAGATGGATGTCTGACATAGTATTTCCAAACGGTCACGTACATTGATTTCTTCAACTGTACCAAGAGTGGAAGCGGAGAAGGAAACTTCTTTAGCTAACACGTAATGTACTGTTGTAGACGTAAATTAGTGATTTTCGATGGATCTGACAATGTAGCATTCGAAGTGAATCTGATGTAATGATAAAGCGTAGCTTCTAGCCTCATCAACCGGTAAATGACAGAAATCGGGCAGGCAGCATGGCTAAGTCGGTCGCACCGAAGTAAGGTGTATAATCACCTATCTAGTGAATATTCATTTGTTTCTAAAATTTATCAATGCTGGCCCATATATATACGGGAACGGTTGCTGATCCCAGCCGTTGGTGATGTACATTCGATACACTCAAGCGAAATGAGTGGTCGGTCATGTGTGGCTGAGTTGCAAGATGTTCTTGTTGAACTCCAGTGTATCGTTCCTAGAGTACACTGATCGGAAGGTGGTTCCATACCTTGTCATAGTTGGAAATCCATTACCCAATACGTGCTTGCGTTTTTGATTGTATACTATATGTAGTAACGTGAGATGCAAGCGTTTCTACTAGACTGATATTTATTTGTACTTAGACATTATTATAATATCAGAATGATATTGTTTTGCAAAGATGTTTGGATTCTCATAAGGTAAAAACCCGTTCCGTATTCACGGCGTGGTCTTATGAGATATCATATACCTGTTTTAAATGATTTGAGTTTATTCACACCAGTCACATGACTGACCCGGAGTTTATTCTGTTTTCCCTAAACTCTTGGGTGCCTAAATTTGTACGGGCAGTCAAGTAGTCAGGATTTACAGGTATACTAGAAGAGCTGGAGCAGGAGGCTTCTGGATCATATAGCTATAGTTATTTCCGCTGTGTTGTAAGTGTTGTACTCTGATAAGTGCTATTGTATACATAACTGTTATATTTCAAAGTTATGTTATCTATTATATGTTATTCGTTCCGCTGTGAGGTTCGTGTTACTCTGATGTTGTGTTCTTCTTCTTCTTCTATTCTAAGTTTCTATCTTATCTATCCTCACCTTCTAATTTCTTTCATTAATTACCAGGATTTTTCGATGTTTTGGTTATCGACGTCGGGCTTACGTCGATAACCAAAGTCGCTTAAAAATCCGGGTTACTACAGTTGGTATCAGAGCATTGGTTTAGTTATTACCTTGGCTCTGTGGCGTGATTCAGTAGAGATGGGATTAGTAATATCCTAGACTTAGTTTGAGTATATATATACGAGTGAACGTATTTGTTATTTAATATAAAATGATTTTATATTGTGGAGATTTATTAGTTGAGTAGTTTATGAATTCTGGTCGATCAGTTTGATCCACTGTATAGATAGGGGTTACTAAACACTCGAATACGATGAACCGACATGGTATGTTTTGAAAGAGGGTAAAATTTTACCCGAATATATTTTGATATAGTATATTGGTTTTGTTGGTTGATATTATAATCGAATTAGATTATAAAAAGGTGAAATGATTTTAAATAACTAATCAGAATTCATATAAGGAAATATATGAAATAAGATGAAGTAAATCTGAATTTAAATCAGAATTGGAATTAAAATAAGGAAATTTTATGTTCCTGGGAGATTTTGAAAATGTTTTCAATCTGAAAATGATATAGTATTGAACTCACTTGTTCGCTGGAAAATAAACTCCGATGGTGCATCATCGGTGTTCATTTTCGAGTTCTAAGTGACGGACTACTACCAAAGGTTTTGTTTTTGAATTGTTTTGAGAAAACAAGTTGTTTAGAAATTCAAAGGTTTTGAATTGGCATTGTAATTTCAAATTGATTTGAAATAGACCCAGGAAATTAAGTTTCGGAATTTAATTTTAACTTATGAAGTTAAATAGAATAAGATAGTAGAAATAAATTGAAATATTAACTTGAACTGAGTTAAATAGAATTGAATTGGATTAGAAAATAATCTGTTATGGAATTGGGTTGATGAGTTAAGAATTTGAAATTTGATATTCGGGTTCGAATGAAATTCGATTTGGTTTTGAGGATATGAACTGATTGGAATTTGATTGAGATAACACTGGTATATGCTGAGTTGATAGCATATGGAAGTGGTAGAGTTGATGTGTCCGACAAAAAGGTACCAGTTAATATTATATATGGATTTGAGATTTTGATGAGCCAAATTGGCAAGCCGCTTGGCTGTTTGATTTTCTTTTGGGTTAAAGAAGGCCCAGAGAGGCGAGTTGGAGTTTGAGATATTGACTAGTACAAAGGAGGTGCTGGCAAAAATTTTCGAAAAGTTAAGGTGTTAGGAAATTTTCAGAATTTTTGAAAATTCAGTTAGTCGGAATAAATTAATATTTTAGTCGATATTAATTGGTTTAGTTGAAACCGGAGACAAGAGGTAAACAGATAAATTTTTACCCAGTAGATAGGGTCGTCCCCTAGCTTAGCAATTTCGAGGACGAAATTATTTTAAGTGGGGAAGAATGTAGTGACCCGCATTTTTAGCTATTGAATAATTTATTTATTTATTTAATTATCAAATATCGATTTATCGATATCGAGAACGTGAATTTAATAATATTGAATATTTAATTAATATTTATAATGAATAAAATATTATAAATATCGAAATAGTCAGAAATAGTAGAATTCACAATAGAGTGTGAATTGAATAGTATACGAGATGTGGTTGAGTTTCGATTCGAAATATAATAACGAATATATTGAATCGACGACAGTTGAACGTATAGTTTATAATATATTTATAAACGAGCTCGAAATGGCGCTGCAGTTCGCGATTTGGCGATTTGAACTTCAACTGAATGTACAGGATTCGTTTTAAACCGGATTTCTGTGAAACAAGAAACGTGTGGAGCTGGTGGAGTATATCTTTCTAGTGGAAGAGAAAAATCGGGATTTCGTCGTGTAGATTTTGATGTATGTCCAAATCAAATTTCAGAAAAGTCGTTGTAGAATTCTTTTATAATTTGCGACGCTTTATTTCGTTATAAATTGATTTTTCGATACGAACTGAATATCGGGATAATCTAGAGTCTGGAAATCAAGTCATAAAATCTGAGGTGATATTCTGGAGCCGGACGATGTCATATGTGAAGATATACGATAATATAAATTTATTTATATTTAATTTAATAATATTTAAATATATTTATATATTTAAATGGGTCCTTCAGAGCTTTAAAAATAGCCAGTTTTGCAAACGACCTCAGAATTCGACGAAACTAATTTTGTTGGATCCGTAACATCAAATTTTTGTTAGAGCTGAAGTCTCGTGATTTTTAGAGTCACCGTGTGGCCGTACGGATTTTTAGAGTGAAAAACAGTCAGTATTTTGACATTTAAAAATACACTGTGTGAGCATACGGAGTCGGAATTCGACGAAACTAGTTTCGTTGGGACCGTAATGTCGAACTCTAGCTACTTGTCAATTTTCGTGATTTTTGGGTATCGTATGTGATCACAGAAATTTTAGAGGACGAATGTAAATAGCGTTTGGTTAAAAATAAATTAAATAATCGAATATTAAAATATTATAATCTTCCTATATAACACCTTTACCTTCTTCTAACCCTAAAACATTTTCCCTCTGGTCAAAACACCTCAAACCCGCCGTTACTTTTATTTTACAATAAAACCTCCACTTTGAAAATCCAAAGAAAAATCAAAACAAACTCTAAAAATCTCAAAAGAGATATCTTTGTATTCCTCATCACTTTCGCTTCAATCTGGTACCTGTTTTGTTACATGCGATTCCGTTTTGGGATGTGGGATTTGTGGACGCAGAACTAGGGTTCCAACTTCTAGTCGATTGGGGCGACGAGGGGTTTTGGAGTTGGCGGAAATGGGTTGCTGGGGAGGAGGAGCATCTGGTGTTGGGTTTTCACGGGTTGCGATGGGCATTTGGGGGTGGCGATTTGCTGTGTCGCCGTTGAGGTGTCAGGCAGAAATCGAGAAAAGGAGCGTCGAGTAGAGGATGAGTGGTATGGTACTGAGGAGGAAGCGATGGAGAGGTGAATGGTGGTCTTTGTTTTTGATTCGGCGATGAAACAAGGGAGTGGGTGGTCGAACTTCACGACAGTGAAGGATCTGGAGTCGATATCGTTATCGAAGAAGAAAAGGGGGTCAGTTTTTAACTTCTGCGGGTTTGGGCCAAGGGATTGGCGGGTCTGGCATTTATAACGGGAAGCATTGCTGAAGTCGATTTGTGGATTTAAGGAGGAGTCGGGTTTCCAGTTTTTGAAGAGGAGATGGCGAAAATGGTTGTGATGTTCCTGGAGTTTGCAGATGAAAAGGGTGAAGACGGGCTTTAAGTTTTCAGGAAGGAGAAGGCTTTTGAGTACGGGTCTGGGAAGTGGGATGGGCCTTAGTTTAAAAGGTTAAGCCCAAATGAATGAATATCTAAGTTTTATTTAAATATAAATGTATATTAACTTCTAGAATACATATCTTCTGCATATGGTATCAGATTGACGAACCGTAAGTTGTTTTGGGATCGTATGGACGGAAGCAACACAATGAGACTGACCGGGAGTGAATCCGAGCTCATTACAATTTATGGCGAAATAAATTGTCCGACTGAATCAAATAACGCAAACCGTTATTTAACGGCTAACGCGCAAATGTGAGTAAATCTCACTAACTCTGAACAGTTTATAATTTCATGTTGTATTGTTAGGACTGTTAAAATTGTCTGTTTGACTGTGTGTTGATTGTTTGATTGAACTGCTAGTCAGTTAGTTAAATTTCTATATTGATTCTGTTTAACAGAATATATCATATGGAACTGACAATGATGTTATCTATATTGTCTAACATCTGTGATGCAGGGAAACCGGTTGGAGGAATCCGACTAGGATTCCTCAACAGTTATTTTATTGTTTTTTCATATATTTTGATATATGATGTGAATTATAACCTGCTGTTGATTGTGTGTGTATGGACGAGATTAGACATCGTAATTTGATATAATTGAATACCATAACATACCGGAATATAGATAAGGGAATTTTCAAAGTGATATTGAAAATAGCATTTTTATAAAATGGAATATTTATAAATAAGAAATGTTTATAAAGTGGAATATTTTTAATAGGAGATATTTGAAAAGGAAATAAATTCAAAACATTCCTTTTTGAATGGAAAGGCCTGTGTGGCGAGTTTGGGGATTTTCCCGATGCTCCCGTTACAAAGGAGGTTATGGCGAATTTTTCAGAGAATTTAAGGAGTTAGTATATTTCAAGAATAAATTTGAAAAGGAAATATTTGTAAATCATTTCCAAATAGAATTGGAATGGAAACATTATAAAAAGGAAATCATTTTTTAAAGTGTAGAACCGTTATTTAAAAGTAAATCTTTTCAAATGAATAAAACATTATAAAAAGGAAATCTTTATAAAGTGAATAAAGTTAAGCGAATATGGTATTCGAAGTTAGTTAATCGAATATGGTATTCGAAGTTAGTTAATCGAATATGGTATTCGAAGTTAGTTAATCAAATATGGTATTCGAAGTTAGTTAATCGAATATGGTATTCGAAGTTAGTTAATCGAATATAGACATTCGAAAGGAGTTAATCGAATATAGACATTCGAAAGGAGTTAATCGAATATAGACATTCGAAAGGAGTTAATCGAATATGTTATTCGAAAGGGGTTAGTCAAGTCGAGTTAATCAGTCGAGTTAATCAGTTAGAGTTAACCAGTTAGAGTTAATCAGTTAGAGTTAACCAGTTAGAGTTAATCAGTTAGAGTTAATCAGTTGGAGTTAATTAGTTAGAGTTAATCAATTAGAGTTAAAACGAACTAGAGTTAATCAAATATAGTTATTTGAGACAGAGTTAGTCAAGTTAGTCGAGCCTAGTTAATCGAATCGAATTGGTCGAACCAAGTAAGTCGAGTTAAGTTAGTCAAGTTAGTCGAGCCTAGTTAATCGAATCGAATTGGTCGAACCAAGTAAGTCGAGTTAAGTTAGTCGAGCCTAGTTAATCGAATCGAATTGGTCGAACCAAGTAAGTCGAGTTAGTCGAGTCAAGATAAGTTAGTCGAGATAAGTTTGTCGAGTTAGATAAATCGATGTTAGTTTCATCGAAATGAGTTATCGATGTTAGTTTCATCGAAATGAGTTATCGATGTTAGTTTCATCGAAGGGAGTTATCGATTATAGTTTAATCGAAGTGAGATTTTCAAATATAAGATATTTGAAAAGGAAGAGTTATCGAATATTAGTTATTCGAAGAGAGATTATCGAATATCGTTTATTCGAGAAGGAGTTAATCGAATATAGGTTATTCGAAGAGGAGTTAATCGAATATAGGTTATTCGAAGAAGAGTTAATCAAATAGAGATTTCTCGAAGAGAGTTAATTGGCAAATTCGATTATATCGAATTCGGGAAAGTACTTATACTTTCCAGTGTTTAAATAGAGATTTATTTATTTATAAATAAATAAGTGTTAGGTTAATTATTCACAAATAAGAATAGAAGTTATAATTTAAGTTAGATAATTCGAAAGTAGGGATTTAACGTTATCGTTATAACCAATGTTTTAAATATAGAAGTAGATTAGTAAAATTGGATCCGAGAAAGGCGTAAAGAAGTTGTTAAAGATTAAAAGATAAACTTTGACCATTTTGAAGTTATAACGTTGTTCAGTTAAGGTCTGAGAGGTAATTATACCCCAACTTGAGTGACTTCCTTCTTAACTAAGAAATGGTAAGGTTTGATCGTAAAGGAGTTTTGGAAATGTTTTCCAAACAAGAATCAGAAGTGTTTTCTAAATACAGAAAACAAGGAATGGAAATGTTTCCAGTGTTGATAACATATATTTTCTAAATATAGAAAATAGCAAATGTTGAATATAGGGAAACAGGAGATGTAAAATGAACTAAAGAGATAAATGTTAAATGATGTTTGTTTGATATAATTTCCATCTGGAAATAATATCGTTGTTTGCACACTTGTTTTCTTTGATAGTTAAATCACAGACTATCGAAGTTTTTGACCATTTTAACGTTGTTAATATGGAGAGACCGGTTGGATTATTATCCATAGAACCACTCTGTATTGGCATAAGCGTCGCGAATCATATATGCCAAAGTTAATTGAAGACGGAGTAAAATGCAAGGGCTATCCTGTTTACAGAATAGTGCCTTCGGTTTGTCCAGTCCCAGGACAACTTGTATGGACGAAGGTCTGACAGAGTATATCCAATGGATCGCGTAAGTTGATCTGTTCAAACGTATTCACGTTTGGTGGCGGAGGAATTCGTTTCTCTTAGCTGTATACCCGTGTTACTTTTGGATAAATCAATTTGTGATTTGGCGGGTATGACGATGTGACATTTCTAAGTGAATGAAGATGGATGTCTGACATAGTATTTCCAGACGGTCACGTACATTGATTTCTTCAACTGTACCAAGAGTGGAAGCGGAGAAGGAAACTTCTTTAGCTAACACGTAATGTACTGTTGTAGACGTAAATTAGTGATTTTCGATGGATCTGACAATGTAGCATTCGAAGTGAATCTGATGTAATGATAAAGCGTAGCTTCCAGCCTCATCAACCGGTAAATGACAGAAATCGGGCAGGCAGCATGGCTAAGTCGGTCGCACCGAAGTAGGGTGTATAATCACCTATCTAGTGAATATTCATTTGTTTCTAAAATCTATCAATGCTGGCCCATATATATACGGTAACGGTTGCTGATCCCAACCGTTGGTGATGTACATTCGATACACTCAAGCGAAATGAGTGGTCGGTCATGTGTGGCTGAGTTGCAAGATGTTCTTGTTGAACTCCAGTGTATCGTTCCTAGAGTACACTGATCGGAAGGTGGTTCCATACCTTGTCATAGTTGGAAATCCATTACCCAATACGTGCTTGCGTTTTTGATTGTATACTATATGTAGTAACGTGAGATGCAAGCGTTTCTACTAGACTGATATTTATTTGTACTTAGACATTATTATAATATCAGAATGATATTGTTTTGCAAAGATGTTTGGATTCTCATAAGGTAAAAACCCGTTCCGTATTCACGGCGTGGTCTTATGAGATATCATATACCTGTTTTAAATGATTTGAGTTTATTCACACCAGTCACATGACTGACCCGGAGTTTATTCTGTTTTCCCTAAACTCTTGGGTGCCTAAATTTGTACGGGCAGTCAAGTAGTCAGGATTTACAGGTATACTTGAAGAGCTGGAGCAGGAGGCTTCTGGATCATATAGCTATAGTTATTTCCGCTGTGTTGTAAGTGCTGTACTCTGATAAGTGCTATTGTATACATAACTGTTATATTTCAAAGTTATGTTATCTATTATATGTTATTCGTTCCGCTGTGAGGTTCGTGTTACTCTGATGTTGTTTTCTTCTTCTTCTTCTATTCTAAGTTTCTATCTTATCTATCCTCACCTTCTAATTTCTTTCATTAATTACCGGGATTTTTCGATGTTTTGGTTATCGACGTCGGGCTTACGTCGATAACCAAAGTCGCTTAAAAATCCGGGTTACTACACAAACTCCAGTTCGGGTCGGGTTTCTTGCCCAGTTCACATATCTGATCCGAGCCCTCACCCGATCCGATCCGGTTCGGAACATGCACACTTCTGCAACTTTCCAGCGAGCTTTCTACGCCATTCGACGACGTTTTCGACAAATTTAACTATTCTAATCAATCATAAACATACCATAGAGTCATAGCAACATGCAAGAGCAACCACAAACACCAAAACCACGAATTTTCATGTCAAAATGGATCAAAGATGACCAAAATCCTATTTTTCCCTTAAGCATGATTAAATAAGACTAATCATAGAATTAATAAAACTTAACTAAATCAAACCAAATTTCTAACAGAGGCATAAAATATTATTTAAGAATTTCTAAACATTTTTCCAGAATTTATTGGTGTATAAATTCGCTAATCTTCACTAATTACCCTTAATTAACTGTAATTAGTGTCAAAATGATGCTATCACTCACCTTGGCCATAACTAAAACCCCAAAACTGAAATATTCTCTGATTTGGCGCTGTTCCCAATCTTACACAGCAGCTCTACCTCGGTTCTCGTGCTAATACTCCTTGATTTGATGTTTGCTAAGCCTAATCTTCAATTAGAAAGTGATTTGGGGTGTTTTAGATGTAGAAAGCCATTGTTAGAGTGTCTAAGGATGAAAGTGGCGGCTGGAAAATGTCTAAAGAAATGTCTCCTAACCCTAATCAGCCCCTATATACCCCTAAACCCGAAATTCCCCTTTGGGCCTAGCTGCTAATCACCCGGTTAAGCCCAATTAAGCTGTTTTTCACCATCTGAAACTTGTTTCAGCCATATCTCCCAAACGGTGAGTCCGTTTGGCTAATGTGACCACTCTACGGAAAGAGAAACCATCATCCGAAGCCAATGGAAGTGGTTTCAGGTAAAAATTCATTTCCAGTCATAAGTTATGGCCAAAACAGTGCTAACTAGGGGTAAAATGGTCATTTAAAAATCGGGAAAAATCATGAACATGGGAAATGACCCCCATAGTCG
This sequence comes from Allium sativum, assembly GCA_030737875.1. Lineage (NCBI taxonomy): Eukaryota > Viridiplantae > Streptophyta > Magnoliopsida > Asparagales > Amaryllidaceae > Allium > Allium sativum. Next base: position 207,699,688 of record CM060916.1, read on the forward strand.
TCTCCCAAAGTTACATGACCATACGACTTCGTATGTGAAAGAAATAAATATTCTACGATCCTATGATGCGTAGAATGCGGGTTGTTACACTCTCCCCCCCTTAAGAAATTTCGCCCCCGAAATTCCTTAACCCAAAACATACAAAGGATCCCGCATGCCTAACAACCACATACAACAATCAATCATGCAAAACAAGCAAACAAGCCTATCCTAGCATGCGGAAAAACTAAATCGAAGCCAAAATCTTACCAGGCAAAGAGTTCTGGGTGTGTCTTCTTAATGTTCTCCTCTGTCTCCCAAGTACAATCATTCTCGTCCTCGCCCCACTGAACCTTGACTAACTTCACCGCCTTCCTTCGAAGTTGCTTCATGTCGTGCTCGACAATACGGGCCGGCTTGCGGTTCCCAACCGCCTCAAGTTCTACTTCGAAGTCCTCTAACTGATCAGGTGAAATAGTCATATCTGAGTCGTGAACGATCTTCCTTAGTTAGGAAACATGAAATACGTTGTGAACACCCGCCATCTTCTCTGGTAAGTCAACTCTATATGCCAAATTCCCGACTAGTTCAAGAACAGCGAATGGGCCAACGAATCTTGGTGCCAACTTGCCTTTCCTGCCAAATCGTATTACGCTCTTCAACGGAGAAATCTTAACAAACACCAAGTCGCCAACGGAGAATTTTAAGTCTCTTCTCCTCTTATCAGCATAACTCTTCTGCCTATCTTGGGCTGCCTTCATTCGTTGTTGAATGATCTTGATTTTATCTGAAGTTTCCCTCACCACATCTGGTCCAAGCATAAACTTCTCGCCAGTCTCTATCCAACATGATGGTGAGTTACACGGTCTTCCATACAAAGCTTCAAACGGAGCCATACCGATACTGGATTGGTAGTTATTATTATATGCAAACTCTACTAGATGCAAATGGTCATCCCATGATCCACCAAAATCCAATATACATGCTCTCAAGAGATCTTCCAAAATACGATTCACCCTCTCCGTCTGACCGTCGGTCTGAGGATGATATGCGGTACTGAGATGTAACTCCGACCCTAGAGCCTCTTGTAAGCTCTTCCAAAACCCACTAGTGAACAACGGGTCTCGGTCGCTCACAATGCCTTTAGGTACTCCATGGAATCTCACTACCCACTTCACATACAATTCTGCTAACTTAGCTGCCGTTTTGGTCGATTTGACTGGTATAAACCTTGCACTTTTAGTCAATCGATCCACAATTACCCAAATGCTATCATATCCCGATCTAGTCTTTGGTAAACCATCAATGAAATCCATCGAGACTTGCTCCCATTTCCATTCGGGAAATTCTAAGGGCTGTAACAACCCACTAGGCTTCTTTTGCTCGGCTTTAACTAGCTGGCAATTCATGCACTTGGATATAAACTTCCCAACGTCTCTTTTCATCCCTTCCCAGTAGTAAGTCTGCTTCATATCTCGATACATCTTATTACCACCGGGGTGTATAGTCAGCTTTGAGTGATGACATTCTCTAAGCACTTCATCCCTCAATCCATTGACATTGGGTACAACAAGCTTTCCATTCTTTCTAAGCCATCCATCTCGATCAAGCCCATACTTGTTCATCTCCTCATCGACACACATCTCTAACTTGGAGATGATTTCCAATAGGTTAGGATCGTCCCTCTGACTAGAGCCGATCCGCTCAATCAAAGTGGGTCTGATCGTCAAACTTGCTAACATTTCTGGATCCAATTCGCACTTTGGTCTGAAATCAAACCCCGCGATAAACTCCAGTTGCTTCCATTCAAGGAACATAGCCCCTAAGCTAGCATGTCTTCTACTCAATGCATCAGCCACCGCATTGCCCTTTCCCGGTGTATATGCGATGTCAAAATCATAGGAAGCTAAGAACTCTAACCATCTCTGCTGACGGAGATTCAGATCTTTCTGAGAGAAGAGACACTTTAACGACTTATGATCTATAAACAGCTCAAATCTTTCTCCCAAGAGATAGTGTCTCCACATCTTTAACGCGAACACGATCGCTGCCAATTCTAAATCATGGGTAGGGTATCTTCTCTCGTGCGGTTTCAATTGCCAACTTGCATAAGCTACAACCCTACCGCCTTGCATCAATACAGCACCCAGTCCGGTACCACAGGCATCCGTGTATACCGTCATCTCTTCATCCCCCTTAGGAATGACTAACACTGGTGCGCTTGTCAACTTGTTCTTTAGACTTTTGAATGCATTCTCGCACCTTTCATCCCAGACAAAAGCTTGATTCTTCTTCGTCAACTGGGTCAATGGTGCTGCTATCTTGGAGAAACCTTGGATAAACTTACGATAATATCCAGCTAATCCCAAGAAACTCCTTACATCTGTTGCATTCTTGGGCGTAGGCCAATCCTGTACCGTAGCCACCTTTGCTGGGTCCACGGCAATACCATTCTCTGATACAACATGGCCCAAGAACCTCACTTCCCTCTTCCAGAAGTGACACTTAGAAAACTTTTCTTTCAATTGGTGTTTTCTCAACACCTCCATCGCTACTCTTAAATGTTCCTTGTGTTCTTCCTCTGTCCTCGAATAGACCAAAATATCATCAATGAACACAAGGACAGACTTATTCAACAGATCTCTGAATACCCTATTCATAAGATCCACAAAATATGCTGGGGCATTGGTCAGCCCGAATGGAATGACCAACCACTCATAAAATCCGGACGGCGTTCGAAATACCGTTTTAGCTATACTCTCAGCTTCCACTCTAAGCTGATGAAAACCTGTTGCGAGATCCAACTGAGAAAATACTCTCGCGCCACTCAACTGATCGAACAAATCATCTATCCGCGGTAGAGGATACTTGTTCTTCCTCGTCACTTTATTCAACTCGCGGTAGTCTACACACAAACGAAGGGAACCATCCGCCTTGGTAGCAAACACAACTGGTGCTCCCCATTCAGAAACACTCCTTTTGATAAATCCCTTCTTCAAAAGATCGCTGACTTGCACCTCGAGCTCTCGCTGCTCCCTTGGTGCCATACGACGAAGTGGCATCACTATAGGCCTGGCATCCTTTACCAAATCAATACGAAACTCAATCTCTCGGTGTGGTGGTAATCCGGTCACTTCTTCGAAAACATCCGGATACTGGCCAACCACGGGCAAACCTGACAACTCACTATGCGGAATGTCGAGGGAGTTTAGAAAACTAGCCAATACCCCCTTACTGGGTAGACCACCAAACACTATCCTCCGCCCATCATCCGCTCTAGCTGTCACTAAAAAGCCCTCACAGTCTACCACCACCCCGTATCTTTGGAGCCAATCTACTCCCAAAATAATGCCAAACCCAGTAAAGCCCAAAACAAAGCAATCACAAACAAACATGCATCCATGACTCGATAAGACCACATTACGACAAATCATGCTAAGGCTAGTCGAACCACCAATCGGGTTCGTCACTACTAAAGGTCTATCGACAATCTCGGGCTCCAATCCCAACCTATCTACCAGGTCACTAGATATGAAAGAACTGGAAGCTCCGGTATCAAACAAAACTCCAACAGGAACATCATAAACAGAAAGCATACCTTGAATGACGATATTCTTTCCCTTCTCCGCCGCAGTTGGGGCATTCGACGAAGAAGGAATAGCATTAAGAGCATAAGCTTTCACCATTTTCTTTTCTTTAGGGGGCTGCGGACACTTGTCCTTGTGATGTCCCATTTGGCCACAGTTGAAGCAATTCCTATCCGCTGGCTTGGCCCGACAATTACTAGCATAATGGCCCTTCTTACCACAGCTGAAGCACTCAACATCTTGCTTATTCTTTTTCTTCTGGCCATCCTTAGCTTGGTTCTGCTTTCTCTTATTCTGGGAACCACCCTTGCCTCCACCACTTGCTTGTGGTTTTGGCTCTTCTGCAGATGCAACTTCAGTCTTCGACTTAGGGTAGAGACTTTCTGATCTTAATGCTTTCCCCACAATCGATTCAAACGTCTCATCGATGTGGTTAATAAGTTTTTCCCCCAAGTATTGATCCAAACCAGTTATGAATTTCTCATTCTTTTTCTCGGCAGTATCAATAAGAGATAACCCATATTTTGACAAAGTGTCAAATTCAGCAATGTACTCCGAGACAGCTCTTCCATTCTGCTTGAGCTCCAAGAATTTCTTAAACAGCACTGACTTCTGAGCAGCTGGAATGAACTTCTCGCTAAAGCGAGCTTTAAAATGCTCCCAAGTAATCTGATCTTCGGGAGTAGCTGCCTTTATAGCATTCCACCAATTCATTGCCCGCCCTTGCAGCTGACGGGACGCTAGCTTTCTCTTCATTGCATCTTCGATACCCAAATCCTCGAAGATACATTCACAACTATCCAACCAATCCTGGACATCCGTGGCCGACTCCGTTCCTTGGAACGACTTCCCACCAAGACTAGTATAATCCTTATTCAGCTTGGCGAAGTCGACTCTTGGTGCCTGCACTATTGGACCACCACCATTTCCATCATTGGGAGCTGCCCTTCGTACATCTCTAAGCATCTCTCTCATGAGGTCAGTAAACATCGTCCTTATGTCAGCAGCATTCCCATTATTGGCCCCTCTACCGGTACCTCTAGTATATCGGCTCATCGTCAATCTGAAAAAGGAAACGATTAACGACTCCATAATGGTGCTAGTGCAGTACGACTTCATCCTTATACTACTAATAGTATATATATATAGCTTTTAAAACCAAAGTAATCACAAATACGCTCTCTCGTATACGTATGTTATTTCTCCCTGATAACTTCCCTAGGTTAACTACGCAACCTAGAGCTCTGATACCAAGTGTGACGGCCCGCCCCGCACCAGCCTGCATTTCCTCCGGAAGTGCGCTGTACACATGCCCGACTAGGCACGGAACGGTCGTCAGAAGAAAAGAAAGAAGGGAATGAACTAATCAAGGGACCTGTAGAATGTCTCACAGCGCATGGAATAAAATATATTAACAACATACTTGACATAAAATAGGTGAGACAGTGCATAAGCTGATAACTAAAATCAACATCAATCATCAGAGCAGCGGAAATCCAAATACAGCTTATTACAATTTTCCAAATTTACTGTCTCTAAACAAAAGAAAGCTAAAGTAGAAGATGCACCACCAATGCCCAAGCAGTGATCTTCAATAGCACAGGGAGAATACTATATATATGTATTACGTGGAAGCCTCCTGCTCGTCTCCGGATCATCTACCCGTGCACTACCAGCTAACCTGTCTCTAGTCTGCTCGTGTGAGCACCCAGAGTAATAAGAGGAGACATAAAACTCTGGGTCAGACATAAAGCCTGGTATGAGCGATAAGCATCTAAACAGAATAATAACAGGTATACTAAACCATACCTGAACCTGGACCTGCAACCAAAGAGTTAGTACCACATACCGTACAATACTCCAAGGCGCCATAATGAATAGTGTAAGAATACGGGGGTGGGGTGTGCATGTCATAATGATAGCAAACAAATCATCTATAGCAACCATCCTCACATCTCTCACTCAGTGCGTAAAGCGTACGATATCTACCACTTTGGAACACTAGACAAACTGAGGTAACGACGAATCCCGACTTGTAGAAACCCTGCTATGACCAAGCTAAACATATGGAGTCATGACCAAACATTTCAATGACCCACTTCATTGGTTGTAGCCCTTGGCTCTACCGATGCCATAATGGCCCTGAATCCGTCTTCGTACCTCCTACCATAGTGGTTCAAAGCTATAGACATCGATAACTCCTTGGCACGCGTCCCGCAGCAAAGCCCAACCATGAAGCGAACTCGTTGATTCCCATCTAAATCTTGAGCTCTAACTTCTCATTTGGACTTCCTTTGCATCTCGGGTTTTGATCGAATTGGAGTGGTCTTCAGAAGAGTTGTCGCGCATTAACAGTCCTAGAATTCGGTTCGGTTCGGTAATCATCACCTTTATCGGTTCGGGTCGGTAGTCATCACCTTCATCGGTTCGGGTCGGTAGTCATCACCTTCATCGATTCGGGTCGGATACTCCACTTCGGGTCGGGTCGGTGTCCTCCTCCGGGTCGGGTCGGGTCACTGTCTTCCTTCCAGTTTTCTCCGATCAGCTCCCTCATTTTCCATCTACTCCGATCCGATCCGCTCCCGTTCTCCATCTGCCCTGATCCGATCCGCTCCCTTCGCCTTGCTCCAGTCGTAGCCTTCCATTCTTGAGTCGATCCGATCTGGTCTCCATTATTCCTCCGATCCGATCCCTCTTGTCCACTCCAACTCTAAGTAAACGGCCTTCCTTTTTGCCAAGTCTCCTATGTGCCAAACTCCAGTTCGGGTCGGGTTTCTTGCCCAGTTCACATATCCGATCCGAGCCCTCACCCGATCCGATCCGGTTCGGAACCTGCACACTTCTGCAACTTTCCAGCGAGCTTTCTACTCCATTCGACGACGTTTTCGACAAATTTAACTATTCTAATCAATCATAAACATACCATAGAGTCATAGCAACATGCAAGAGCAACCACAAACACCAAAACCACGAATTTTCATGTCAAAATGGATCAAAGATGCCCAAAATCCTATTTTTCCCTTAAGCATGATTAAATAAGACTAATCATAGAATTAATAAAACTTAACTAAATCGAACCAAATTTCTAACAGAGGCATAAAATATTATTTAAGAATTTCTAAACATTTTTCCAGAATTTATTGGTGTATAAATTCGCTAATCTTCACTAATTACCCTTAATTAACTGTAATTAGTGTCAAAATGATGCTATCACTCACCTTGGCCACAACTAAAACCCCAAAACTGAAATATTCTCTGATTTGGCGCTGCTCCCAATCTTACACAGCAGCTCTACCTCGGTTCTCGTGCTAATACTCCTTGATTTGATGTTTGCTAAGCCTAATCTTCAATTAGAAAGTGATTTGGGGTGTTTTAGATGTAGAAAGCCATTGTTAGAGTGTCTAAGGATGAAAGTGGCGGCTGGAAAATGTCTAAAGAAATGTCTCCTAACCCTAATCAGCCCCTATATACCCCTAAACCCGAAATTCCCCTTTGGGCCTAGCTGCTAATCACCCGGTTAAGCCCAATTAAGCTGTTTTTCACCATCTGAAACTTGTTTCAGCCATATCTCCCAAACGGTGAGTCCGTTTGGCTAATGTGACCACTCTACGGAAAGAGAAACCATCATCCGAAGCCAATGGAAGTGGTTTCAGGTAAAAATTCATTTCCAGTCAAAAGTTATGGCCAAAACAGTGCCAACTAGGGCTAAAATGGTCATTTAAAAATTGGGAAAAATCATGAACATGGGAAATGACCCCCATAGTCGTCTCCCAAAGTTACATGACCATACGACTTCGTATGTGAAAGAAATAAATATTCTATGATCCTATGATGCGTAGAATGCGGGTCGTTACATGACGCGTATATGTAAAATCTTTATATATTAGATTATCCAAATTCAATATAAATAAATATTCAAATACGTATAAAATGATTTAAATTTTCAAAACAATATTGTTTTCATTTGAAAAATATACTCTTCACACTCGTTCTAGGATACTACTGATCCTTTCTCTAACGAGTCATTCTAATTGGATATTACTAATCCAATATCTGATGAATTCTTTCGTATGGTTCTAGTGCGTCTTGTTCTCGAGCTCTGTAAACCAAAGCTCTGATACCAAACTATAACAACCCGAACACCCCCGGTAAGTAAAGCCCGGATTGAGATGAGAACAACACACAACGGAACGCAGACGGAAGAACATTTCATTGTTTATTACAACAATTCCATCAGAATACAAGAATATACAGAGTATAAATGAATAAATATTTTACAACAAAGAATATCAGAGATTACAATAAATTACATAGCAGCGGAAAAATAATATAAAACACAACTAAAAGTAATACACGGATACAGAGCTTTCCGAGCATCGTTCCAGCTATAAATCAGGATCATGTGAATATAAATCTGCAAACCAAAACTACTAGCTGCCCATGCGGAAAAAAGGGGCACCCAGAGTTTAGGTTAAAACAATAAACTCCAGGTCAGTCATGTGACTGGTGTGAGAACTAAAACAGTTATTTAAAACTTTACTTTAAAAGATAGTAATTCAAGGGACCACGCCGTATAACACGGAACGGGTTTCCTCCCAAGAATACTAGTGCATATAACAAAACAGCGCAATGCTCTTTGGAAAAATGAAGCTATTATAAGACCCAGGTCCCATCACACAATGCAACGCAAGCCGGAGGATAGGGTTTTCCCTTATAATAGCCAAACATGCTTGGTACGTTTAAAACAAATCATTTGATACTATTATAAGTGCATAGTGTCAAAACAATTCAAATCATAAATATCAATCATAGGCGGCATGGGTACCATCTATCATGTCGCCATACTAGTTCTACAATTAAAACCGAAATATCACGTATTGGAAATTGGATTTCCGTCATGAGTCGAGGCAAGGGGCAAGCTCCTCTCCGATTCGAGACACTCTAGCAAATGTCCCAGGACCCCACTATGATCCTTGGATCTTCAGGGCCGGTCCTCTCTTACTTTTGAGGATTAGTTATTCCTGAGCACACGTTTCCCGGTCCTTACAGACCTATATCTGAGGCGCCACGTATCCAACAACCACACAGGTGAAAAGTATATAAATGTCAGGGCTGGTAGGTCACTGACACCACCCTAGCTAGAAAGAAACTCGTGCTCTCCCTGCAGTCACTATCCCATTTTTGACTCATACCGAGGTGTGAGGCTCGCGAATTCACGCTATACACAAAGCTACGCCACACAGGCCATGCTTTGATCATCAACCACAAGACTTTGCTTTTCAACAGAAGCCTTGATCAATTGCCACTTACGCGTGCCACACTGGCAATTCACTCCATGCGACTGATGTCCATCGATATACAACCTCTGAGCTCGTACGTCTCAGAGAAAGGCGTTAAGCAAGAGAATAAATTCTCTGCCGCCAAACAGATGTATATTTAATAGAGATCAATCAACACAGAATAAAATCCAATGTTAGACACACAGTCCATTTACAAGTTCGTTCTGGGTCTGAACGAAACCGAGGGCACTTTCCTCGCATATCCATCCATCTCCAAGTACGTCTAGACGATCACCAACTGTTTCCCTCATCTTGGGTGTACAGCCCAATCAAGATCATCAGTAATCACCCAAACGATGTGAAGGCTTCCGGTCTTCAACCACCGTCTTCATCTTTGACATGTCGTCGAATCGGTTATTCAGAATTGGTATAAACCCGGCCTTTCTGAATAACCCACGTATATGATAAACAAATGTTGCACAAACACAACAAACGCCTCATTCCAATTTAGAATGTTCTTTTATTCACAAAATCACATTCTTAGGGAAAGGTTCCCATTAATTTTATTCAAGATAAATTCTTCTAAATTTATTTGTTACTCCTCCTTTGGATATCATTTCAAAGTAGTCGGGATTAGCGAACCACACCGAAGTAATTATTTGTTTTATTTCCCAATCCCTACCTATTCATCCCCTGGAGCAAAACTGGAATACTCCATATCTAACACCACAGTATTATCGGTAAAATTAATTACCATTTCACATTCAAATCTAATTAAAGATTTAACTATCGCTTTGGAGCAAAACTGGTGGTACTCCATTCTCGATCACTTTTCATATTTGATAATTTAAATTATCAATTCACATTTTAATCTAATTAAAGGTTCATTAAAACTCCACTTAGTTTTAATCTTTTCAAAAATCAATATCCTGTCTTTAACTGGGTTAAAGAACCAATGTCATCTAAAACACGGTTCACGATAAACCTAAAATCACTTTATATTGTTTATCGGGTTAAAGAACAGGTGTTATTCAAAACACCGCTCACGATAAACCCAAAAACCAATTCGATTCAATTCCAATTAAATATTATTTAATTGATACACTTCATTAAATCTAAATAGAAAGATTTAATCTTTTTCTCTATTGGGCTTAAGAACAGTGTTAATGAAGACACCATTCACGACAAACCCAAATCACATTTGATATTAAATACAAGGCTCTGAATAGAAAATATACCGGCTTATATTCAATATCAAATCCTGAAACCAACAAATATCGTATTGGAAATAACGATATAAAATATATCTTTCAAATTCCCATAACAATATCTGTAGAATCACGGAATCCAACATCAAAATATTCCAAAGACAATTTCGATTCAAATCCATTCTAATTCAATTATTGGAATTTCTGAATACCATTAAAACCACTTTCAAATTCAATTTATTTATTTCAAAAATAAATAGATTTTATTTCTAGTTCAAAACTAGTTCATTTCGATAAAAATCTATTTTTATCTTTTCAAATGTGGAATTTTTCATCCTAGTTCTTTCCAATTCACATATTATGATTTTGCACAAATTGTTGATATTTTTAATAATTTTATCAAGGCCCATACGGTCGATTTCCATCAACGGCCATCGAACTGCACTTACAATGACCTTTTCCAAATTTGATTTGGACATAATTCCAAATCCAACCGTTAGATTTCAAATTTCTAATATTCATTGGAAAGTTCTTTTCGATACGAACCCAACCGTTCCGGTTTTAGGAGAATCCGACGGTCGGATCTCCCGTAATGTCCGTTCGAAGTCAATGGTCGAAATTCACGAACTACCGCGGCGCGACGCGTTCTATTCCGGCCATTATATATATATATAATATATGTATATTATATATATTTCATCGATTTCCTTTTTAAAACGTATTTTATAAATCGTTTTAAATTCGTTTTCAAAACCATTTCAACTCTATATTCAATTTCAAATCAAAATTGAATATTTCGTATCATTACTATATAAAGGATAATATTTTCAAAACGTTATATTTTGAAATCACTTCTTTTCTATATTCATTATAAAAACGAATATAATCGATATAAATATCGTTCACGTCAAAATAGTGCAACTCTAATCAACACGACTTTATATATTTCAATAAATCTGTTATTCTATTCAACAAATGAATATTTATTCCATTCAACACATGAATATATATTTCTTCCAACACCTAACTAATCTCAATACATGAGTACTGTCAACACACGACTATTTTTGTTATGCAATATATTTTATAAAATTATGGCATCTATCGTTTGATTTTTAATCAGACTCCACCGTGAAGTAGCTTCTAATTTTAAATATGATAAAGATGTAAATTTTATTGTTAAAATATTTTACTCAATACATGAATAGTTTCAACATATAAATATTCTCAACACATGAGCATTTATTCTATTCAACACATAAATATATTCTATTATATTCTTTATTTTCCCGATTGGAATGAGGCCCAATCAATTACCATATATCGTTAATTATATGGATTCCATGCAACACATGTATATAATAGCAACGATAGATAATCAACCATCATCCAAAGTGCACAACACAACTGTCTGTCAACCTATCGATCGACACACAACTAATTATTGGGACTAGTGTACGTCAAATATCATCCCAATACCCGTTTGGGGTTTCACATCAACAAACACTTAATATTTTTTGTGCAGTTTGGCGATGTGTAAAATTTATCGTCCCAATCAATATCAGTTAAAACAGTGTACATAAATAGACCGTCTGGTTTGTAAATGAATATTTTATTTTATTCACACACACGTAAAAAATTATATTTTTAATGATAAAATATTTTATTTCAACACATGAATTTCTATTTAGCCCCAGTCTTAGTAATGGCCCACGCCATACCCAAATCAAAGTACCTCAATTCGTTCATTTTCCAAACCAATTTCAACCAAATCACTCAATTCACAAATCAACCAAACATTCATGGTTTCAAACAAAGGTGTCGGGTGCTTCTATTAAGCATCGTCTGCATCCTAGTATATATTTCTAACTAGAAAATGAAATTTGAGTGAGAAGTTCTCACCGACTAGCTAATCCAATACCACGACTCTTCTTCTGTAGGGAATCATCGCCGTTCTCGCCTTTTGTCACTTTCGTTGCCCGTAGCCACTACATAAGTAAAAATCATATTTTTATTCTACTACATTCGTCAAAACCCATAGAAGCTTTAAAACGGAGAAAACTCACATTTTTTTTAATGCCCGGATTCACTGTTCTGGTTCCAGAATTTGCAAACGAGCTTCAATCTTCACACCACCTTTTTTCTTAACTTAAACGCGCCATTCCGGACAACTTTCACCTCGTGGTCTTCCTCCGGAAAATGTGCCATTTCGCCGGAAATCGCGAAAAGACAGCATTTTGACAGTGTTTGGATAGCAGACTTTGGACGTGTTTTCCCGACAACTCCGCAATGCAAAATAGTACTATCATATACCAAATCGAAGAGAAAATCGTGCTCTTCGACTTTGGTCTAGAGGAACTTTGGCTAGAAACGCACGGTTTGGGAGTAATTTGCGAAATAAGGACAGGGTGTTATTTGCAAAACGGGATTTTTTTGTGAAAAATGAGTTTTTGGGTGTAGCGGGGGCCACGGCCGGAATTGAGGGGGTGGGGGAAGGGGGAGCCGGACCTGATGTGAGGCGGGGAGGGCGCTGGTGGGCCGGGGCGGTGGTGGTGGGGCCCGTGGTGATGGTTTGGGGTGTTGTGAGGCTTAGGGTTCATGAAAAGAGGAGAGAGAAGGAGGAGGAGGAAGAGGAGGAGGAGGGGAGGAAGATAGGGGGGTGCGGCGGCTCGTCGGAGGCCGGTGGCGGCCGGTGGAGGAGGGGGCAGCGGCGGTGGGGTGGAGCTCTCCATTTTTGAGTTTTTGTGGAGGAAAGAGAAAATGAAAATAATGAAGTAGAAAAGGAAGTAAAAGTGTTTATATGCTCGTTTCCCGCGTATCGCCTGAACGCTAACGATCTTTAGTCGCCGCGGATTTCGGACACGAGATAGTAGATGTGAAGACGAGTCCAACGAAAAAAGTTTCGTCGAATTCCAAGTTCGTTTGACCATTCAAAAAAAATCACGAAAATGCTCAGATAAGCTCTAAAAATGCGATTTTGGCGCACCATTTCTTCTCGCATGCTTACACGCTAACTCCAAAAATCACGCCCTCTTGGATTTAACCATTATTAGACGAAGTGAATCCAGAAAAAAAGTAGAATCGAATTCTGAGGTCGTATCAGTAATGTTCCTTTGTAAAATGACTGCTCGTTTTATGCTGAACTGTTTTAGCTCGCACGGCCACATAATGACTCCGTTCAACGCACCCTTTGGAACATAACCATAATTTGTCATTATGAATCCATAAAAATTTATCTCATCAAATTCTGAGTTCGTATGCAAAATTTCACTTTTTAAGGGCTATGTATTGTTAACCGAACAACTCTAGCCCATAGCCGCTATTCCGGATATCGGAATATGTCGAAGCTTATACTTTTCGGAGTTCTAAATGGCATTTTGAACTCAATGGAAGTGGTTTCGAGTCCAAATTCATCCGTATGCAAAATTGACTTTTTGGGCCATGTATAATTTACATAGCGACTATTCTGAATTTTCAACTGGGCATAACTTTTGACTCCCGCTATGTAATTTCGATTTTTCAGATTCTTTGGAAAGATATTCTCAACTAGATTTGAATATTTTTGGTTTCGCCAAAATCCGGTTTATTTTGCACTCGGTATGTTCAATTGAAATTTGAAATCGAATTATCGAACTACCGCGCCATTTTCAATTCCTTTTATAATTATATATAATTGTTTATATTCTAACGACGATGTATATAAATATATACGTTCTAATTCTATTCAAAATAAATTTTTCGTCGTTATTATTTAAAATAATTCATTTTAAATATTCAAAATTCATTAAAATTGCCAAAATAAAATTTTTTAATTGGCTCTGAATTTCCGGGTTGTTACATTTTATTTACATTTTCCTTTGTATATAAAAAGAACAAAACTTGATGACACCTTTATTTACATTTTCTATGTAACGACCCGCAAATCCGTACTATTTGGGTTAACTAATAACACCATACGTCCAACCCAAATTGCACAGAAATACGAATCATTATTAGAAAGAAATTAGAGGATGAGAAATAGAAAGAAAGATAGATTAGAATAGAAGAAAACAAAGAAGACAAATCTCACAGCGGAACGAATAAAATATATTATATAACATAACTTTTGAAATACAAATCAGTAACTTTATATACATACCATCATCAGAGCACAACAGTTATTCCTGGAACACTTATAAACGCTTGTTTCTAGATACAACATGGTACACAGCGGAATATATGATAGTCTATAGCCAACTGGTGAAGCCTCCTGCTTCTAGCTCTTCCAAGTGAATCTGAAAAATCCCGACTACTTGACTGCCCGTACAAATTTTGGCACCTAAGAGTTTAGGGAAAACAAAAAAACAAAATAAACTCTGGGTCAGTCATGGGACTGGTGTGAGTAAACTCCAATCATTTGTTTAACTTAAAAATCCTTTTGAAGAAATGAGAATCGTAAGACCGATCCACACATAAACACGGATGGTTTTTTCCTTACGATAACCCAAAATATCTTTGATATCAAATCCAGTGATATTATAATAATGTCTACATCAAATAAATAGAATCTAGCGGAACGCTTGCATCTCACGCTCCATATACATAGTATAAAATAAAAAACCGCATGGCGCTTATTGGAGATTGGATTTCCAACATGACAAGGTATGGAACCACCTTCCGATAGTGTATCTCTAGAGGGGAATACACTGGGTTCAACAAGAACGTCTTGCAACCCAGCCCACATATGACCGACCACTCATTTCGCTTGAGTGTATCAAATGTATATCACCAACGGTTGGGATCAGCAACCGTTTTCTGAATGGGACAGCATCGAATAGAATAAGGAATTAAATGAATTTCTAGATAGGTTATTATACACCCTAATGGGAGCGACCCACATAGCCATGCTGCCTGGTCGAATTTTGTCATTTCCCAGTTGTTGAAGCCTGAGGCTACGATTACGTTCCATTCATTGATAGCACAATCACTTTGAATGCCACATTTGTCAGATCCGTTAATCACTAGTTGATTTGCACAAATATATTTTAGATATTATGCTAAGGGAATAAATCCGTTGCCACCATATATACATTTATACAGACCAACATATTCGATCATTGGAAATACTTTGTCAGATATTCATCCATAGACGTTTGCTCTGGGATTTGAATGAAACCGAAGGTACAATTTCTATTAATAGAAAAAGCCCTTACACTTTACTCCGTCTTTGATTATCTTCATATAATTTGATTCGCAACGTTACTGCCAATACAGAGTGGTTCTCAGATAATAATCCAACTGGTCTCTCCATATTGACCACGATATTGGCAAACACTTCGATAGTCGGTTATTTAACTATCGAAGAAAACAAACATCCATTCAAAACATCAAACAATCACTGGGCCTTTAAATATTTCATTCATTAATTAAATCACTACTGCATATACTTATCAATATTTTTTAGCCAAATATTTTCAATAATCATCTTGGTCTCTTACGCGGTTTGTAAAACATTACCAAATATCAACTTCTTTTATTTCCTATATTTAGGAAATATCTTCTATTTAAAATTGGAGAATATTCCACTTACTTATCTCTTTCACGCCAGTTCATTTTTAGACTTAGGAAATGTTTATTATTATATTTGCAAAATTCTACTTATTTTGGGTTAAAACAAATGTTATGTAAAACATCGTTACAACAACCCAAAATACTACATTCGACTAAATCTCTTGAAACATTTCTCTTCGATACTGAATCTTGCTATTTATCAGCTAATAATGAAATCAATCGAGTTGGGGTATTATTACCTCTCAGACCTTGACTGAAAATATTATTAACTTCAAAACAGACAAGACTGCTAATTCGAATAATCAACACTATATTAAACCAATTTTCCATTTCTACAACATATATACTTTCCTCTTTCTATCCTTACTCGATTTAAATTCACAGATTTTCTTTTTGTTAATAATATACTATTTTTAGTTCGTTTCCTTATGGGATTCTATATATATTGATACATTGATTTCTAACAATCAAAATTTCTTAAAAATATTCTAACTCCCTAAATTTCCGGAAAATTTCGCCATAACCTCCTTTGTACCGGGATCATCGGTAAAATCCCAAAACTGCCACACAGGCCTCTCCAATCAAAAAGAAAAAGCCAAGCGGCTTGCCGATACGGCGCATAAAACCTCATATGGAATTTAAACATGTACCTTTTTGTCAGGCACATAAATAAAAATCTTCATATACTTCATTCCAAACCTACTCAACATATATTTACTTGTTTTCCAATTTATCCAACTTAATTCGGTCATTCCTAATTTCTTTTTTTATTAGCCATTTTGCCAAATCCCTTTATTTTGAACATATCATGTTCAAATATATTTTATTTTGCTTATAATCACGTCGAGATTCATTTCTGACTATATTCGATTTCGAATATATATATGTACAAAACTCATTTACCTTTCAAAGTTCAATTTTGATTCAAAATTTTCATTAACTAATTATTCTTCAAATTAGTTAATTTTATTCGATAGTAAAAATCTGATTTTTGTTTTAAAAATCAATTCATTACTCCACTTGAGTTCAAATATATTTATAACTCAAGTATGAAAATTTTTAAATAGAGATTCAGATTTTATTCGTTTAAAATCCTTTTATTTATTTAAATAAACCTTTATGGTTTTATAATGGTTCTGGCGCTGTTTTTCTGAAAATTTGATTTTGACATAACTCAAAATCTATTCGACGAAATATAGATTTTTCTCCTCCATTATAAAACAATTATCAAATCGGTCCTGACGTTTCTTGTTTCAAATGATTCCGACTTCAATTGAGTTCTGTATACTCAATTGAAGTTCGAAACGACAATTTACGAACTACCGCGCTGCGGCGAGTTTGTTTTTAATTATATTTATATATATATATATATAAATGTTTGAATTTCATTTATATATAAATTATAAATCCATTATAATATATTTTTAATATATATATCAAATCAGTTTCCCAATCTAACCTAATATTTTGAATTATCTATAATTGTCGATTTTTCCTTACTCGGTAATATATTTATTTATACTTCGATCTTCTATATTCAAATTCCATTTCAATTCTATTTAAATTTCCTATATTCAATTTCCATTTCAATTTTATTTGAATCCTATATTCAAATTCCCCTTTCAACTCTATTTGAATTCTATATTCAAATTCCCATTTCAACTCTATTTGAATTCTATATTCAAATTCCCATTTCAAATCTATTTGAATTCTATATTTGAATTCATATTTGAATTTTCTATATCCAAACTCCATTCAATTTCTATAAAAAAAATCCATTTAAATTTCTATATTCAAAATTATAAATTTGAATTCCCTTTGTTTAAATTCCATTTGAATTTAAAATATCCATATTATCAAATTTATAGGTTTTCACCTTTTTTTGTAAACATCGCCTTATATTACTTGTTTATATAGATTAAAACAAGTCTCGATTTCAGCTTTATTTGAAATAAATATTTTACTTTAGAAAAATAAATTTTCCTTTTTTAAATTCCACTTGTATTTGTATTTCTTGAATTTATCAAATGATAATTCATTTCACGTCCTTTTTAAACTTTGTTTACAAACAAACTACTTGTTTTAAATATTCACAACAAGTTAATATTTTTATTCTATTCAAATTTCAAATTCTATTTAGAAAAAAATAGAATTTCCCTTTAAAATCTCAAATATCCTTTCCATGATATTTTATAAATCAACCCTCAGGCCCAGTGATATTTAAACACCAAACAACCAATTATTTATTTCAGGGTTTCTAACACATCATATATGACAGTATATATGCAAACAAATAAACAAATAGATAATTTATTTTTGAGGAATCTAGTTGGATTCCTCCAACCTATTTTCCTGCATCCACGGACGTTAGCACATAAATAATACCATCCTGCTTCGAGGCAGGATATCGCGGTATAGAAGGTCATCCACTATCATAGCGTGGGGCGTACAGGGTAGTCATCCGCTAATGGTACCGCGGGCATCCGCTAATGATACTGCGGGAATCCAACCACCAATATATATATAATAACCACAACAACCAATCCTAAATAACTAATATATATTTAATAGCAAACACTGATAACAATTTATAAATGCATCCAAGGCAACCAACAATTATTTTTAACGATAAAAATAAATTTAAATAAATTTCTGAATGAGAATTACTCACCTTGATTTTTATTCACGATCCGTTTTCAAAATTTTAATTTAAATCGAACAGTGTTCGACATAAATTAAAAATTCTCGTTGACTTCAAAACATATCACAAATCAATCCCAAAGGCCATATTCATCGATGTGATCCCATTGCTGGCTTCGAATGATTTCACCCTAAATTAATTCATTGCATTTACAAATTAACTCATGAATTTTAAAGCCGAGTAAATTTAAGCTAATTTATTATTAATATAATTTTTCATACCTTAAGAACTTTCTACCTTCTTCCCAACTTTCTAACCACTGCTCATGTACACTCAAATACCACTGCTATTATCAACATGGATAGAATCACTCGAACCCATCAATCATAAAAACGCCGATATCAATCACAAAGTTGTCTAACCTTTTTCTTATTCACCGGTTAAACATGCAGTAATACCTTAAATTCCAATAACTGCTGCACTTATCGACCTAAGCTCTGCTTATTGCCACTGTTGTGAACTCGGTCCATTTTCCCCTGATGAGCACACACATCATGAAACTGAGAACAAACCTTGCTATTTTAATCTCAACGATGAGCACAACCCCTCAACCACCGTGACCGGACACACCTCACGAACTCCCTTAAATTACTACCTTCTCGCACCCTTATCCCTGTTAGAAACTCCTCTCCGGTTTGTTAACAGTACCATTGCCCTCGCTTCTAAAACCACTGATCTGATGTGCACTCCACCTTGACCTCGTGACTGGTTTTTCTTCTACGTAATATGACTTCCCTAGTATATTACCTCCTTCCATCGCGATCTGGTAGCTTCGTACAGCAAAATCCGAGATCGCAACCTCCCAAATCAATTGCTTATGACCTGTGACCATCAGAGCTTCTTTGCTCCACTTCGAGATACTGCAGCGCCACCGTGATTTTCGCTCAACCCCTTCGTTCTCGCGAACCCAGAAAGCCAAGCCCTATATTCCTGCTCAAATTCTAAATTGCGGTTCATACCCTTAACAGATTTTGTCTTCGCGTCGCTCAAGGTCCTTAGATCGAATTCGATTTTTTCTCCTTTTTTCTTTTTTGATTTGAGGAAATTAGAAGCCGAGATGACACGGTTTGATTTTGCTGAGATTTGAAATGGGAAGAATAAAAAAGGCAAGACAAGATTTCATTTTTAGTTGGCAGAAGGAATTGAAAAGGGAGAAATGGGTGTGTGTGATTTTATAGAGGAGAAATACTTCCTGGTTAAGGAAGTAAAGGTAGGTATTTTATTGGGTAGGATTTATCTGAGGTAGGTTTTTAATAGGTACAGAGTTTATTAAGGGAAGGTATTAACTGGTACGGTGTTTATTTAATTCTATTTCAGCTACCGCTATATGCCGTTGAACGCGCAATATTCGTAGCCCCACCACGAACTTCAGTCGAAACACTACTGACGTTTCTAGGATTTAACCACTATTATGAACACATTGGAACAGGCTCTGAAGTCTAATTTGAATGTATGGAGAAGATATTTATTTAGATTGATATAAAATTTATTCAAAACAATTAATTCCTTGATAATAAATAATTAGTATCATCGATTTATATTCCAATATAATTTCTATAAATCATTTGAATCATTCTGACTCGGTTTTAATTTCGAATTAAATTGTTTCAAATTTTTGTATTACGAGATATACATTCGAAATAAATCGTATTTCAATTATTAAATAGATAACTCAATATAAAATATCGTTTATATTATCAACTCCATATTTAAAATAATATTAAATATTTAAAATAGATCGACCAAAAAATCCGGGTCGTTACATTCTTCCCCCCTTAAAAGAATTTCGTCCCCGAAATTACTAAGGTAGGAAAAATGCTTCAATCCCTATTAACTTATTGAAAACTTACTTATGTTGAAACTCAATATTTCATTCTTCTACAATTTCAGTCCTACCAAAACTTTTGGTTCTCGTTTATATTACACATCATTTACTCACATTCATTTATTGTGAATGATTTATCACTAATTCGTATTCCATTCAAATATATTCAATTTCATTCAAATTGATTTTAGTCAATTTATTTACTTCGATTCATTTAATTAGCTTAAGTTAAATTTTAGTTCCAGAATCCAAATCCCATGGTTTTCATTTCAAATCCCTTTTTGAAATAATCTATAAATATATACATATATTTATTTCCATCTCAAATTCAAACAATTGAATTTTTTTCAAACCAATTTGTTTCCTTTCAAGCCAATTCCCATCAAAAACTTTTCTAAGGTAGCAATCCATCACTTAGAAACTCGAAAATGAACACTGATGAAGCTGCAGTCCTCATCGGAATTATTTTCTAGCCACTGAAGTGAGTTCAGTGCTTAAACAATTCCAAAACCCATTCAAGATCCTTTTAAAACAAAGCTATATTGTTCTAATATACTTCTAAAAATATATTTTTCAACACCCAGGATTTTAAATTCTTAATTCAAATTTTGAATCCAATTCCAGTTCATCTTATTCTTATATTTCATTCATATACAATTTTATTTGGTTTTATATAACCATTTCAACTTTATAATCTTATTGGATTATAATTTTAACAACCAACACATCCATATAGTATAATAATTTCAGAAAATTATTCCTTTTCTATCAAAAATAGAATTTTTGGGTAAAATTATTGCATTTACCCACTTAAAACAATATCGTGTCGAATTCTCTGTCCAAGTGTTTATAAATTCATATCGACTTCGTGGCGTCCCACGATTCGACCGAAATTTATAACCCACTCAACAGACTAGCCAACACAATATAAAGCAATTTTTATCTCAAATAACAAATACGCTCTCTCGTATATACACTCAACTCATTCTAGGGTACTACTGACCCTATCTTTAATGAGCACAACCCCACCAAAGCCTAGGTGTTTGCTCAACCTAAGTTCCGGTACCAACTGTAATGACCCGCAAATCCATACTATTCGGATTGACTAATAACACCACACGTCCAACCAAAATTGCACAGAAATACGAATCATTATTAGAAAGAAGTTAGAGGATGAGAAATAGAAAGAAAGAAAGGTTAGAATAGAAGAAAACAAAGAAGGCAAATCTCACAGCAGAACGAATAAAATATATTATATAACATAACTTTTGAAATACAAATCAGTAACTTTATATACATACCATCATCAGAGCACAACAGTTATTCCTGGAATAGTCATAAACGCCTGTTTCCAGATACAACATGGTACACAGCGGAATATATGATAGTCTATAGCTAACTGGTGAAGCCTCCTACTTCTAGCTCTTCCAAGTGAATCTGAAAAATCCCGACTACTTGATTGCCCGTACAAATTTGGGCACCTAAGAGTTTATGGAAAACAAAAAAACAAAATAAACTCTGGGTCAGTCATGGGACTAGTGTGAGTAAACTCCAATCATTTGTTTAACTTTAAAATCCTTTCGAAGAAATGATAATCGTAAGACTGATCCACACATTAACACGGATGGTTTTTTCCTTACGATAACCCAAAATATTTTTGATATCAAATCCAGTGATATTATAATAATGAATATATCAAAAAAATAGAATCTAGTGGAACGCTTGCATCTCACGCTCCACATACATACTATAAAATCAAAAACTGCATGGCACTTATTGGAGATTGGATTTCCAACATGACAAGGTATGGAACCACCTTCCGGTAGTGTATCTCTAGAGGGGAATACACTGGGTTCAACAAGAACGTCTTGCAACCCGGCCCACACATGACCGACCACTCATTTCGCTTGAGTGTATCGAATGTATATCACCAACGGTTGGGATCAGCAACCGTTTCCCGAATGGGACAGCATCGAATAGAATAAGGAATTAAATGAATCTCTAGATAGGTGATTATACACCCTAATGGGCGCGACCCACATAGCCATGCTGCCTGCCCGATTTTTGTCATTTCCCGGTTGTTGAGGCCTGAGGCTACGATTACTTTCCATTCATTGATAGCACAATCACTCTGAATTCCACATTTGTCAGATCCGTTAATCACTAGTTGATTTGCACAAATATATTCTGGATATTATGCTAAGGGAATAAATCCGTTGCCACCATATATACATTTATATAGACCAACATATTCGATCATTGGAAATACTTTGTCAGACATTCGTCCATATAGGTTCGTTCTGGGATTTGAACGAAACCGAAGGCACAATTTCTTTTAATAGAAAAAGCACTTGCACTTTACTCCGTCTTTGATTATCTTCATATAATCTGATTCGCAACGTTACTGCCAATACAGGGTGGTTCTCGGATAATAATCCAACCGGTCTCTCCATATTGACAACGATTTTGGCAAACACTTCGATAGTCGGTTATTTAACTATCTAAGAAAACAAACATCCATTCAAAACATCAAACAATCACTGGGCCTTTAAATATTTCATTCATTAATTAAATCACTACTGCATTTCCTTATCAATATTTGTTAGCCAAATATTTTCAATAATCATCTTGGTCTCTTACACTGTTTGGAAAACATTACCAAATATCAACTTCTTTTATTTCCTATATTTAGGAAATATCTTCTATTTAAAATTGGAGAATTATCCACTTATTTATCTCTTTCACACCAGTTCATTTTTAGACTTAGGAAATGTTTATTATTATATTTCCAAAATTCTACTTATTTTGGGTTAAAACAAATGTTATGTAAAACATCGTTACGACAACCCAAAATACTACATTCGACTAAATCTCTTTAAACATTTCTCTTCAATACTGAATCTTGCTATTTATCAGCTAATAATGAAATCAATCGAGTTGGGGTATTATTACCTCTCAGACCTTGACTGAAAATATTATTAACTTCAAAACAGACAAGACTGCTAATTCGAATAATCAACACTATATTAAACTAATTTTCCAATTCTACAACATATACACTTTTCTCTTTCTATCCTTACTCGATTTAAATTCACAGATTTTCTTTTTGTTAATAATATACTATTTTTAGTTCGTTTGCTTATGGGATTCTATATATATTGATACATTGATTTCTAACTATCAAAATTTCTTAAAAATATTCTAACTCCCTAAATTTCCGGAAAATTTCGCCATAACCTCCTTTGTACCGGTAGCATTGGGAAAATCCCCAAACTGCCACACAGGCCTCTCCAATCAAAAAGAAAAAGCCAAGCGGCTTGCCGATACGGTGCATAAAACCTCATGGAATTTAAACATGTACCTTTTTGTCGGGCACATAAAAAAATCTTCATATACTTCATTCCAAACCTGCTCAACCTTTATTTACCTGTTTTCCAATTTATCCAACTTAATTCGGTCATTCCTAACCCAATTCGCTAATTTCTTTATTTATTAGCTATTTTGCCAAATCCCATTATCTTGAACATATCATGTTCAAATATATTTTATTTTGCTTATAATCACGTCGAGATTCGTTTCTAACTATATTCGATTTCGAATATATATATATATATATATATATATATATATAACTCATTTACCTTTCAAAGTTCAATTTCGATTCAAAATTTTCATTAACTAATTATTCTTCAAATTAGTTAATTTTATTCGATAGTAAAAATCTGATTTTTGTTTCAAAAATCAATTCATTACTCCACTTGAATTCAAATATAATTATAACTCAAGATGAAATTTTCTAAATAGAGATTCGGATTTTATTCGTTTAAAATCCTTTTATTTATTTAAATAAACCATTATGGTTTTATAATGGTTCTGGCGCTGTTTTTCTAAAAATTTGATTTTGACATAACTCAAAATCTATTCGATGAAATACAGATTTTTCTCCTCCATTAGAAAACTATTATCAAATCGGTCCTGACGTTTCTTGTTTCAAAGGATTCCGACTTCAATTGAGTTCCGTATGCTCAATTGAAGTTCGAAACGACAATTTACGAACTAGCGCGATGCGGCGAGTTCATTTTTAGTAATATTTATATATATATATATAAACGTTTGAACTTCATTTATATATAAATTCTAACTCCATTCTAATATGTTTTTAATATATATATTAAATCAGTTTCCCAATCTAATCTAATATTTTCGATTATCTATAATTGTCGATTTTTCCTTACTCGGTAATATATTTATTTATACTTCGATCTTCTATATTCAAATTCCATTTCAATTTCTATTTAAATTTCCTATATTCAATTTCTATTTCAATTTTATTTGAATCCTATATTCAAATTCCCCTTTCAACTCTATTTGAATTCTATATTCAAATTCCCATTTCAACTCTATTTGAATTCTATATTCAAATTCCCATTTCAAATCTATTTGAATTCAATATTTGAATTCATATTTGAATTTTCTATATCCAAACTCCATTCAATTTCTATAAACAAATTCCATTTAAATTTCTATATTCAAAATTCTAAATTTGAATTCCCTTTGTTTAAATTCCATTTGAATTTAAAATATCCATATTATCAAATTTATGGTTTTTCACCTTTCTTTGTAAACATCGCCTTATATTACTTGTTTATATATATATTAAAACAAGTCTCGATTTCAGCATTATTTGAAATAAATATTTTACTTTGGAAAAATAAATTTTCCTTTATTTAAATTCCACTTGTATTTATATTTCCTGAATTTATCAAATGATAATTCATTTCACCTCCTTTTTAAACTTTGTTTACAAACAAACTAATTGTTTTAAATATTCAAAACAAGTTAATATTTTTATTCTATTCAAATTTCAAATTCTATTTTGAAAAAAAATAGAATTTCCCTTTAAAATCTAAAATATCCTTCCCATGATATTTTATAAATCAACCCTCAGGCCCAGTGATATTTAAACACCAAACAACCAATTATTTATTTCAGGGTTTCTAACACATCATATATGATAGTATATATGCAAACAAATAAACAAACAGACAATATATTTTTGAGGAATCCAGTTGGATTCCTCCAACCTATTTTCCTGCATCCACAGATGTTAGCACATAAATAATACCATCCTGCTTCGAGGCAGGATTTCGCGGTATAGAAGGTCATCCACTATCATAGCGTGGTGCGTATAGTGTAATCATCCGCTAATGGTACCGCGGGCATCCTCTAATGATACTGCGGGAATCCAACCACCAATATATATATAATAACCACAACAACCAATCCTAAATAACTAATATATATTTAATAGCAAACACTGATAACAATTTATAAATGCATCCAAGGCAACCAACAATTATTTTTAACGATAAAAATAAATTTAAATAAATTTCTGAATGAGAATTACTCACCTTAATTTTTATTCACGATCCATTTTCAAAATTTTAATTTAAATCGAACAATGTTCGACATAAATTAAAAATTCTCGTCGACTTCAAAACATGTCCCAAATCAATCCCAAAGGCCATATTCATTGATGTGATCCCATTGCTGGTTTCGAATGATTTCACCATAAATTAATTCATTGCATTTACAATTTAACTCATGAATTTTAAAGCCAAGTAAATTTAAGCTAATTTATTATTAAGATAAATTTTCATACCTTAATAACTTTCTACCTTTTTCTCAATTTCTAACCACTACTCATGTACACTCAAATACCACTGCTATTATCAACATGGATAGAATCACTCGAACCCATCAATCATAAAAATGCCGATATCAATAACAAAGTTGTCTAACCTTTTTATTATTCACCGATTAAACATGCAGTAATACCTTGAATTCCAACAACTGCTGCCCTTATCGACCTAAGCTCTGCTTGTTTCCACTATTATGAACTCGGTCCATTTTTCCACTGATGAGCACACATCGTGAAACTGAGGACAAACCTTGCTATTTTAATCTCAACAATGAGCACAACCCCTCAACCACCGTAACCGGACACACCTCACGAACTCCGTTAAATTACTACCTTATCGCACCCTTATCCCTGTTAGAAACTCCACTCCGGTTTGTTAACAGAACCATTGCCCTCGCTTCTAAAACCACTGATCTGATGCGCACTCCTCCTTGACCTCATGACTGGTTTTTCTTCTACGTAGTATGACTTTCCCAGTAGATTACCTCCTTCCATCGCGATCTAGTAGCTTCGTACAGCAAAATCCGAGATCGCAACCTCCCAAATCAATTTGCATCTGACCTGTGACCATCAGAACTTCTTTGCTCCACTTTGAGATACCGCAGTGCCACCGTGATTTCCGCTCGACCCCTTCATTCTCGCGAACCCAGAAAGCCAAGCCCTATATTCCTGCTCAAATTCTAAATCGTGGTTCATACCCTCAATAGATTTTGTCTTCGCGTCGCTCAAGGACCTTGGATCGAATTCGATTTTTTTCTCTTTTTCTTTTTCTTTTTTTTCTTTTTTGATTTGAGGAAATTAGAAGCTGAGATGGCACGGTTTGATTTTGCTGAGATTCGAAATGGGAAGAATAAAAAAGGCAAGACAAGATTTCATTTTTAGTTGGCAGAAGGAATTGAAAAGGGAGAAATGGGTGTGCGTGATTTTATAGAGGAAAAATACTTCCTGGTTAAGAAAGTAAAGGTAGGTATTTTACTAGGTAGGATTTATCTTAGGTACGTTTTTAATAGGTACAGAGTTTATTAAGGGAAGGTATTAACTGGTACAACGTTTATTCAATTCTATTTTAGCTACCGCTATATGCCGCTGAACGCGCAATATTCGTAGCCCCACCACGAACTCCAGTCGAAACACAACTGACGTTTCTAGGATTTAACCACTATTCTGAACACATTGGAACAGGCTCTGAAGTCTAATTTGAACATATGGAGAAGATATTTATTTAGATTGATATAAAATTTATTTAAAACAATTAATTCCTTAATAATAAATAATTATTGTCATCAATTTATATTCAATATAATTTCTATAAATCATTTGAATCATTCTGACTCGGTTTTAATTTCGAATTGAATTATTTCAAATTTTTGTATTACGATATATACATTCAAAGTAAATCGTATTTCGATTATTAAATAGATAACTCAATATAAAATATCGTTTATATTATCAACTCCATATTTAAAACGATATTAAATATTTAAAATAGATCGACCAAAAAATCCAGGTCGTTACATTCTATGTAAATAGGATATGCAAAATGAAACGATACATTCAATTACATTTTTGTGTAAATAGGACATGAAGAAAAAAGATTTTTGTTTATTTACATTTAGTGTAAATAAACATGAAAGAGAAAATATTACATTTATTTACATTTAGGCAAATAAACATGAAAGAGAAAAGATTACATTTATTTACATTTAGGTAAATAAACATGAAAAAGAAAAAGAATACATTTATTTACAATTTAGTGTAAATAAAGCATGAGATAAAGAAAAGAGTATTTTATATACACATAGGTAAATAAAATAGGATATAAGAAAAGAGATATTTTTAATTACTATTTAGTATAAATGAAAATAGGACATAGAAAAAGAATTATACTTTTATTTGCATTTCTAGATGCGAATAGAAACATAGAAGAAGAAGAATTATACTTTTTATTTGCATTTTTAGATGCAAATAAAACATAGGAAAGAATTACACTTTTTATTTGCAAATTAGTTGCAAATATGTAAAGCACATTTTTATTCACTTTCTAGATGTGAATGAAAGATATAAAAATAAAAAGAACATTTTTATTCATATTTCAGATATGAATAAGAATATGAATTAAAAAAAGTACATTTTTATTTACATTTTAGACGTAAATAAAAAAACGGGAAGAAAAAGCACATTTTATTTACATTTTAATGTAAGTAAAAACATAGAAATAAAAGTGATATTCTAATTTACGTTTTAGATGTAATCACAAAGATAGAATTTAATGTTATATTTTTATTGTCAGAATAGAGACAATAAAAAGGATTAGAATTAAAAGGTTGTATTTTTATTTACCTTTTGATGCAAATGAAAAGAATAAATGTAAAGTGATATCTTTATTTACATTTTAAGTGTAAACAAGAAGAATAAATGTAAGGCGACATTTTTATTGATACTTTATTCAATAAAAAGATTATAATTAAAAGAAGTATTTATATTGTCGTTCTAGGGACAATAAAAAGAGTAGAAACAAAAAGAGTAGAAATAAAACTGGCATTTTTATCGATGCGATAAAAAGAAGAAGTAAAGATGGCATTTTTATCGTCATTTTAGATGCGATAAAAAGAATAGATTTTAAAGTTGCATTATAGGTATGATTGATGGAAAGTAGTTGAAATCGCCAGACGATGTATATTTATATTTATATAAATATAATTATAAATTAAACGAATCGTGCGCGGTAGTTCGCGTTTCGGAGTCGTAACTTCAAACGATTATACCAAAAGATCCGACCGTCGGATTTTCCCAAACTGGAACCGTTAGGACCGCTTTGGAAAGATTTTTCCAATGATATAAATCTCGTCAAAATCTAACGATAAGATTTCGAGATAAGTGTAAATCAAATTTGGATAAAAGCAGCGCCAGGGCCGCCGATCGACCCAAAGCGTGGTTAAATGAATATACTTATTTATATATATATATAAATAGCGATAAATCGTTATTAAATACTAATAACGATATGAAATGGTTTTAATATATACATATATATATATATATATACAAGAATTATTTGAAAAGTCCGAGTTCAATCTCATTTCAAATGATTATACGACGACATAAGTCGAAGAGTTGAAGACGGTGATTGAAGACTGACGATCTTCACAGCGAATGGATGTATTGCTACTGAGGCCCATGATTGGAGTAGCTACCTTGAAGGGGAGTCTGGGGTAGCCATCTTGACGTATTGTTGATTGTTCGGATATGCGAGGTATAAGGTGCCTCCAGTTTTGTTCAGACCCAGAACGGACTTGAAAATGGATCGTATGTCTGACCTTGTATTCCTTTATACGATATTCGTTGATCTCTGCTAAATATATATCTGTTTGGTGGTTAACACCTTTCTTTGAGACGTACGAGCTTAGAGGTTATATATTGGTAGGAATCAATGGTATGGTATGAATTGACAATGTGGCATGCTAGGATGCATGGATCAAGGCTTTTCTTGAAAAGCAGAGCCTTGGGGTTGATGATCAAAGCATAGCCTGTTTAGGCATAGCTTTGTGTATAGCGTGACTTTGCGAGCCTCACTTCCCGGTATGAGTCAAAAATGGGATTAGGACTACAGGGAGTGCACACGTTACTTTCTAGCTAGGAGTGGTGTCAGTGCTTAAACCGACTAGCATTTTACTTATGTGGATGATGGATTGAGGTACCTCGGATTTATAGGTTGTTAGTGGCCATATGGAGGTTCAAAGGAACCGGGAAGCGTGTGTTCAGGCATAACTAATCCACTACCGTAAGGTGGGGACCGGCCCTGAAGATCCAAGGGTTGCCCATAGGTGTGATCCTGAGGCATTTGCTAGAGTGTCTCGAATCGGAGAGGACGATCCCTAGCCTCGATTTGATGATGGAAACCCAACTTCCAATACGACACCATGCAGTTTTGATTGTAGAACTAGTATGGCGACATGATATATGGTACCCATGCCGTCTATGATTGATACATTATGATTGAAAATGTTTTTGAAACATATATGTACACTAATAATAATACGAAATCCGTTTTTATCGTATCAAGCATCTTTTGACCATTATACGGTAAAACTCAATCCTCCAGTTTGCGTTACATTGTGTGATGGGACTTGAGTCTTATAATGGTTTCACTTTTCTAAAAAGCATTGTGTTGTTTAACGATTTACTTTATGCACTGGCAATCCAATGGAGTAAACCCGTTCCGCGTTAGCGGCATGGCCCTTTGATTAGCCTTATTATTAGCTAAGTTAAGTTGAGATTTCTCATACCAGTCCCATGACTGACCTGTAGTTTGTTTCACTGGCAAACTCGGGTGCCCATTTTTCCACATGGGCAGTTGAGTAGCTTTTTGCAGATATTTATCTCTTTAGTAGGATCATGGATCGAAGCTTAAAGCTGTGTCCAGAGCATTGATAGCCTTCCGTTGTATCAGTTTAAGTCTTCCGCTGCACTGTATTAAATTCATTGTAAATATTAATTTCCGCTGTATTTCTTCGATGTACTCTGATATTCTGTACTATGATGTAACATTATTATAATGTTTATAAAAGTCTTATGTTGTTGTTCTGATGTGTTGTATTCCCAAAGTTAACGTATGTGGGTTTTGAACGATTGTGATCGATCTAGCGATCGGTTAAGGTCGAGCAAAATGCGTGTCGTTGCATAAGGGGAGAATTTTAAGAAAAGGTAATTTGATTAAACTTTTGGGAGCTTGGTAACAATCTATATAAATATAAATGGTTGATTATACATATAAATGGTTGATCATATAATGTGGTAAATAACATTTGAGATTAAAAAAAACAAGTGTTTTATGATTTCCGGATTAATTAGTTTGATTGAATTGCATATTATGGGTAAATAATGACTTTTTGTGTCAAACGACATTTTGTAAGCATTATGTTAAAAATAAAAATATGAAACGTTAATTTTGTTATGTTGCAAAAATAAATGTGTATGTTAAAAACAATTATATAAGTTGTAAAATTTTCTTATGGCAAAAATAATGTTATTTGTTGTAAATAATATACAATAAGAAAGCCATTAGAAGAGGAGAAAGAGGATACTTTTTATTCATACATTAATTAGTGCACTATTTACTATACATGAGCTCCTTATATAAAGGCTTGGAAGCTTGGAGTAAAATTTATCCCGCAATGTGGGACTAAACAGAATATGACAAAAGCATATTCACTCATATATATTACAACACCCCCCCTTGAATATGCGTCTTCAAAATCTTGAATGCTCTGCTAACTTGAAGTTTTCCCTTTTATAACATATATAATGATTGCTCCTCCTTATAATTATCCGTTCAGTCGATACAATTATTGTCTGTTACCTTCAAAACTCTATCAGGAAAACCCGATGGGAAAAACCTTGAACGAGAAAAAGAATACAACATTTGACATTATGAATATCATATTAAAATGATATTCCTTGAAAGAGTTTGATTCTTCAGGATCAAAACAATACCTCATTAAAAACCTTTTTATGAAAACCCTGTGGGAAAAATCATAAACAAGGAAAAGAGTGCAAATTCGTTTCATCTTTAGGTAACATGTTTTACAATGTTACAGTAAGGGTTGATACTTCAGGATCAAGATAATGCCTCATTAAAAACCTTACTAACAAAAATCCAGTGGGAAAAATATTAGTGAAGGAAAAGAGTACATTATAGCATACTTTATATGCTCCCCCTTATTTATAACTCATTATTTGATTAGTCTATTGATGTAGTCGACGCATGCCAATTTTGTACATCATCTTCTGGAATGTTGATTTGGAAATTGCATTTGAGAACATATCTACCCGCTTTTCTTGAACTGAATTTGTTTCTCCTCATTCTTGTTATCCTTTCATTCATGTGTGAAGAGAAATTTAGAAGAAATTTGCTCCATCCTATCAGTCTTGATATAATTCACTTGAATCTGAGTCATGCAAACTACCTTGTCTTCTTCATAAATAATAGTTTACTTCATCAAAAGATGTTTGATACTTCTGGATCAAAATGTGCCTCGTCAAAACCTTACTAAGAAAAACCCGATGGAAAAAATCTTAGTGAAGGAAAAAGAGTACAATATACAATGTCATATTTACTACGTCCAAAGTAGTCCGATACTTCTGGATCAGTGTAATGCGTCGTTAAAACCTTAATAAGAAAAACCCAATGGGAAAAATCTTAAATAAGGAAAAATTGTACATTATAACTCAATTTTGTATGTTACTTTTGAGTTGATACTTCTGGATTATGACCTATGCCTCATTAAAACCTTACTAAGAAAACCCAGTGGGGAAAAACTTAGTTAAGGAAAAAGAGTGCATTATATCATACTTATGGATGCTCCCCCTGATTTAATAATTTCCTATGAATTTGTATTCTTCTTTCAATAAATCAAATTGCTTACAAATACTTATTAATGAAGTTTTTCTTTAAAACTTCATGTGCAGTTCCATGCTTCAGGCATGTTTTCTTATTTAAAACGCCTTGCTTTTGTAATTTGTATGTTACTATTATTCATTTATGAGTGCACTTCAGGTGCTTATAATTTTCTGTTCCAATCGGACTTGCATATTGCAATTAGATGAATAAGACAACTTTTCATTACATTAACACTAAGCAGGAAGTAATCTACTCATCTAGAAGTATATCAAAATTTTCATTACAACAATACTTAGAAGAATGCTGTAATCTATCGTCCATGTTCCTTGTATTCTTTATAATAACAAATGCTATTTATGTTCTTCAGGAACTTATATATTATAATAAAATTTTCATATCGCAACTACCACTTCAATGGATATTAAGAGTTTCATTACAACAATTCTTGAAAGCAGGAAGTGATCAACTCATCATGAATTATATCAAGATTTTCATCACAACAATACTTAAAAGAATGTTGTAATCTACATTTCTTGCTCTTTATCACTACCAAAGTTATTTAAATTCTTCTAGAATTTGTATACTTTCATCGTTTATACCTTCAGGGTATTATAAGTGTTTTAAACAAATTTCACCACTTTAATCAATTCAGTTATCTATGAAAATACAATGCTCATAGCACTTAACATGTTGTTGACACTCTATGGTGCTTCAGTCATTATATATATTTCTATTTTTATCTTATGAACTATAGGTTCATATCTTATGGACTACAGGTCCATATATCTTATTTAGGAGAATTTCATGATGGCCAATCATGTTTCTCTCTAATATGGGATTTTTAATCCATTTATAAATTTAAGCGCTTTATTATTTATTATTTTATCATCGATGATTATTTCTTGTCAGTTCTATACATAATTTATTGAGATCTCAAAACTTATCATGCTTTAGGTACCTAAACCACTTCTGGGGTTATTTTTACAATCACGTCATGAGTTTCTTTCAAAGTACCCTTAAGTGTTTCTTCAGGAACACTCACCTCCTTTATTTTTCATCTTTATGACTTACTCCACAGATATTTTGAACTGACTTTTATACCACATTTTCAGCTGTGATTTACACCTTTTGATCCTTCAGGGATTCAAATGTATATTGGAGAAAGTCTATTATGGACACAATTAATAATTTATGCAAGTTACTTAATACTTTGCATAATTCTATATGTTAGCAAATATTTAACATCGATGATTCCTTTATCGTCCCCCTCAATGTTGACAAACATTGTCACTTTACATAATAAACCTACTTTGGATTCATTTTTGATCCGTTATAGCATCATAGCTAGCAAATACATTAGATGTATTTCAATTGTAGAAGGATAATGCTCTTATTAGTTGATAAGATGCATTTATATTGTATTACTTATTCCCTTTCAATGATCTAATGACTTGGAGGAATTTTCTATCATTTGAATATGCACATGTCTTCAGGTCATTTAATATTGATGTCAATCAACTTTCTGAAATATAAAATAATATATACATAATTTATAATATGAGCTCATGACAACTTCAGGTTGTTAATTAAATATTCGCATATATGTGTATATACGTGCGACCACGTATTACATATGTAATTGATTTGCATATTCTCTCTCATTCAAGTTATTGATTTTAGAACTAATTGTTTATAATGTTCCAATCATTAATTTTTGCTTATCAAGCAATTTCAATGTGAATCTTAAAGATCATTTCATAATATCCAAATATCTGATTTGGAACTGTATTGAACTTTTGGTTCAAATGAAATATATGAACAACTTTGAGTTGTTAATCCATATTGAACTTCTAGTTCAAATAATATATAAACAATTTCAAGTTTGTTAAACCGAATTGAACTTCTAGTTCAACTGTATTGAACTTCTGGCTCCACTGTACTGAACTTATGGTTCCACTGTATTGAACTTCTGGTTCCACTTTATTGAACTTCTGGTTCCATTGTGTTGAACTTCTAGTTCAAATAAATTATATAACAACTTCGAGTTGTTAAAATTTATTCTTCAATATAATATGTAAATATAAATATATAAGCAAGATACAGCTCATTTTGAAGATTGTGCAGTCTTTGGATGCATTATTATTGTCGCATATGATTTAACTTCTTTAAGAAGTGTAATGTTATTGTTTCTTACAGTTTGAATAAAGCTTCAGGCTTTTAAATTATGAAGTATTTCAAATTCATTGATTGAGGAACTTCGAGTTCCTATGCATATATATACACATACATATGTATATCAATTTTATAAATTTATGATGAACTTTTGGTTCTCAATCTTTTAACATACTTTTAATTTAGAGGCTTTTACATTCTTGCCAATTGTCAAGATTTCAGACTGTAAATTTCATCAAAAAATTCTTTTTTCATAATCCAAGACTTCAGGTCTCAGATCTGAGTTATACAACTTTTCCATTATATTAGATATTAGTTGCCAAATACATTGACTAATAATACATACATCTATTCTTATTCCAAACACAAACATACATCATTTAACTTACAATAGCCAATGCTTTTAATATATTTATAATAATATGGTAATACAATATATATTACCATAACGATGCATATAATGCATTTATTATAAAAATAACGGAAATAACCATTGTATGGTCTAAATATATGAATCAAATAAATAAATTTTACTTAAATCAACAGAATAAAATTTTGATCTAGCTACAGAATTGGTCAACGACAGAATTGAAATAAACAACTTATATTTGTATTGCATTTCTCAATAATCAAATTTTCTAAAATAATGTATATATGCATAATATCTAATCAGGAATTGAGTCGAAATGCATAATTATAGGACCGAGATTTCACATTCTTTAATATGAATGATTCGAAAAACTTACAGATCTACACATAAAATTCACAACATAAAAATTATAGGTTTCAAATTATACTATCCATATATAGATATTTCTTTTTATATCAAAATTACTTCTTACCATCATAGAAACTACAGGTTCTAAGTTTTCCATTTTTGTAACAAAAATTACTTTTGCATTCACTTCCAGTGTGCACAATTATGATCAATATTTAGATCTTAACTTGATATGATCTTCAAGATGCATATTATCAGTAGTCATTAAATTTATATCATCATCTTTGATATTTGAAAATATTTCAATGAAAATTCTTTAATAGATATATCAGAATATAATATCGCTTCTGGGATATTCCATAAACACCATTTATGGTGTTTTAATACATATTTTCCTTCTTTTTTTAGGAAAAATTTGTGACAACCCGGAAAATGTGAACCAATTAAATTTTTTTAAATTGGTTATTGTCAAAGAATTTAAACAATTGAAATAGAACATTTCAATAAAATAATGTATTGGAAATAGTGAGGCAGTTTGAAAATTTTAACTCAAACTTTGACTGACTGTACCGGGTGGAAAATATGACAGATTTCAGTGAAACCAAAAATATTTAAATCTGTTTATGAATGCATTTCTAACAAATCTGAAAAATCGAAGTTTCATAGCGGAATCAAAAGTTATGGTCAAATGAATTTTCAGAAAGGTCGTTATATATAATATATAGCCCTTGAAAATAGACATTTTGCAAACGACCTCGGAATTCGACGAAACCACTTCTGTTGGATCAGGGATGTCAAACTATCACTAGGTTTCAAATTTCATAATTTTTGAAGCTAGTATGTTAGCGGGGCAAAAGAAAATGTGATTGGTCAATTTCTGTTAAAATGGGTCGACCAGAAAGTGGCCATTTTGCAAATGATCTCAGAATTTGACGAAACTAGTTTTGTTGGGACCGTATCATCAAAACATAGCTAGATTTATTTTTCTAGAATTTTTCGATTCAGTTTGTGGCCCTGGCAGATTGAAATGTACACTCAAATTGAATATTAAATGTTTTATACTTTAATTTGAAAAATAACTGACTGTAACAGTTGAAGCGACCCGAACTTCCCCGGTCTCCGAAGAGATGAGAAAGAACGAATTACTTTGAGAACAATACACAAAAGGACGCAGACGGAAGAACATTTCATTGTTATTACAACAATTCCATCAGATACAAGAATATACAGAGTATAAATGAATAAATTACATTCGATAAATATCAGAGATTACAATAAATACATCGCAGCGGAAAATAATACAAAAGCACAACCGAAAGTGATACACGGATACAGAGCTTTCCGAGCATCGTTCCAGCTGTTAATCAGGACCCTGTGAATATAAATATGCAAAACCAAAACTACTAGCTGCCCGTGCGGAAAATAGGGGCACCCAGAGTTTAGGTTAAAACAATAAACTCCAGGTCAGTCATGTGACTGGTGTGAGAACTAAAACAGTTATTAATATTGGTTTTAAAGTTAGGTAAATCAAGGGACCACGCCGTAAAACACGGAACGGGTTTCCTCCCAAGAATACCAGTGCATAGAACAAACAGCGCAATGCTAAATAAAGAAAAATGAAGCTGTTATAAGACCCAGGTCCCATCACACAATGCAACGCAAGCCGGAGGATAGGGTTTTCCCTTATAACAGCCAAAGCATGCTTGATACGTTTAAAACAAATCATTTGACACTATTTTAGGTGCATAGTGTCAAAACAATTTCAATCATAAATATCAATCATAGACGGCATGGGTACCATATATCATGTCGCCATACTAGTTCTACAATTAAAACCGCAATACACGAATTGGAAATTGGATTTCCGTCATGAGTCGAGGCAAGGGGCAAGCTCCTCTCCGCGTTCGAGACACTCTAGCAAATGTCCCAGGACCCCACTATGATCCTTGGAATCGGCTGGGCCGGTCCTCTCTTACTTTTGAGGACTGGCAATTCCTGAACACACGTTTCCCGGTCCTTACAGACCTATATCCGAGGCGCCTCGTATCCAACAACCACACAGGTGAAAAGTATATAAATGTCAGGGCTGGTAGGTCACTGACACCACCCTAGCTAGAAAGAAACGTCGTGCTCTCCCAGCGGTCCGTCTCCCGTTTTTGACTCATACCGAGGTGTGAGGCTCGCGAATTCACGTTATACACAAAGCTACGCCACACAGGCCGTGCTTTGATCATCAACCACAAGACTCTGCTTTTCAACAAAAGCCTTGATCAATTGCCACTTACGCATGCCACACTAGCAATTCACTCCATGCGACTGATGTCCATCGATATACAACCTCTGAGCTCGTATGTCTCAGAGAAGGGCGTTAAGCAAGAGAATAAATTCTCCGCCGCCAAACAGATGTATATTTAATAGAGATCAATCAACACAGAATAAAATCCAATGTCAGACACACAATCCATTTACAAGTTCGTTCTGGGTCTGAACGAAACCGGAGGCACTTTCCTCGCATATCCATCCATCTCCAGGTACGTCTGGACGATCACCAACTGCTTCCCTCATCCTGGGTGTACAGCCCAATCAAGATCATCAGTAATCACCCAAACGATGTGAAGACTTCCGGTCTTCAACCACCGTCTTCATCTTCGACATCTCGTCGAATCGGTTATTCAGAATGGGTATAAACCCGGCCTTTCTGAATAACCCACGTATATAATAAACGAATGTTACACAAACACAACAAACGCCTCATTCCGATTCAGAATATTCTTTTATTCACAAAATCACATTCTTAGGGAAATGTTCCCATTAATTTTATCCAAGATAAAATTCTTCTAAATTTATCCTATAATCTTCCTTTGGATATCATTTCAAACCATTTTATGGTTTTCCAAACTAGTCGGGATTAACGAACCACACCGAAGTAATTATTTATTTTATTTCCCAATCCCAACCTATATATCCCATGGAGCAAAACTGGTGATACTCCATTCCTAACACCACGGTGTTATCGGTAAAATTAATTACCATTTCACGTTCAAATCTAATTAAAGATTTAACTATCGCTTTGGAGCAAAACTGGTGATACTCCACTCTCGATCACTTTTCAGATTTGATAATTTAAATTATCAATTCACATTTTAATCTAATTAAAGATTCATTAAAACTTCACTTAGTTTCAATCTTCTCAAAAATCAATATCTTGCCTTTAACTGGGTTAAAGCACCAATGTCATCAAAAACACGATCCACGATAAACCCAAATCACATTTGATATTAAATACAAGGCTTTGAATAGAAAATATATCGGCTTATATTCAATATCAAATTCTGAAACCAACAAATATCGTATTGGAAATAACGATATAAAATATATCTTTCAAATTCCCATAACAATATCCGTATAGTCACGAAATCCAATATCGAAATATTCCGAAGATAATTTCGATTCAACTCCAGTCCAATCCACGTATTGGGAATATCGATTATTTTTAAAATCACTTTCAAATTCAATTTATTTATTTCAAAAATAAATTGATTTTAATTCTAGTTCAAAACTAGTTCATTTCGATAAAAATCTATTTTTATCATTTCAAATGTGGAATTCTTCAGCCCAATTTTTCCCAAATCATTCCTTATGATTTTACACAAATTATAGATATTTTTAATAATTTTATCAAGGCCCGTACAGTCGATTTCCATCAACGGCCATCGAACTGCACTTACAGCGACCTTTTTCGAATTTGATTTGGACATAACTCAAAATCCAACTGTGACGGCAGGGAATTTCGCCCGGTCCGAACCAGTCGCTAAACCGATCCAGGCCGTTCGAAACGCCCTATCGTTTGAGAACACGACAAAATAGAACGCATACAGAAGAACATCTCATTGTATATTACAACAATGCATCAGATTACAGGAATATACAGAGTATAAAAGAATATTACATAGAAATATCAGAGATTTAAATTACATTTATATACATAGCAGCGGAAAATAATACAATACACAACTAGAAGTAGATATACGGATACAAAGCTTTCCGGATATCGTTCCAGCTGTAAACCAGGATCCTGTAAATATAAATCTGCAAAACCAAAACTACTAGCTGCCCGTGTCAAAATAAGGGCACCCAGAGTTTAGGTTGAAACAATAAACTCCAGGTCAGTCATGTGACTGGTGTGAGAACTAAAACAGTTATTAATCTTTATTTTTAAAGCTAGGTAAATCAAGGGACCACGCCGTATAACACGGAACGGGTTTCCTCCCAAGAATACCAGTGCATAAAACAAATAGCGCAATGCTAAATAAGGAAAAATGAAGCTGTTATAAGACCCAGGTCCTATCACACAATGCAAACGCAAGCCGGGGGATAGGGTTTTCCCTTATAACAGCCAAAGAATGCTTGATACGTTTAAAACAAATCATTTGATACTACTATAAGTGCATAGTGTGTAAAACAACTTCAAATCATAAGTATCAATCATAGGCGGCATGGGTACCATATATCATGTCGCCATATATAGGTTTACAAATAAAACCGCAAAGTCACGTATTTGGAAATTGGATTTCCTTCTATGAACCGAGGCAAAAGATAGTCCTCAACCGATTCGAGACTGTCTAGCCCGAGCCTCAGGAACAGCCGCAACTGCCCCTTGGATCGTCAGGGCCGGTCCACACGGAGTGGATTATTATGCCTGAACAATACGTCTCCCCACCCTATGGGGTGTAAGTCTGGTCCGTCAGCCGACCAGAATGTATTCGGCCGAAACCGATATAACCGAGGCGCCTCGCAACCGCAACAACCACATAAGTCAAACTCGTCAGGGCGTGTAAAACCACTGACGCCACTTCTAGCTAGAAAGAAACGCAAGTCCTCCCTGAGGTCCGTCTCCCGTTTTTGGTTCATACCGGGTGTGAAACACGCGAGGTAAACGTTACACAAAGCTACGCCACAAAGGCCGTGCTTTGATCATCACCACAAGACTTTGCTTTTCAACAGAAGCCTTGATCATTTGCATCTTAGCATGCCACACAGGCAAACCATCCTATGCAACCGATATCAGTCACACAGAATGAAATCCGATGTCAGACACACAGTCCATTTACAAGTCCGTTCTGGGTCTGAACGAAACCGGAGGCACCTAGTACCCCGCATATCCATCGATCTCCAAGTACGTCTGGACGATCACTAACTGTTTCCATCTTCTTGGGTGTACAGCCCAATCAAGATCATCAGTTATCACCCAAACGACGTGAAGACCTCCGGTCTTCGACCATCGTCTCCATCTTCGACTTACCGTCGTATCAGTTATTCAGAATGGGATAAACCCGGTCTTTCCGAATAACTCGCGTATATATTATAAAAGTGTTACACAAACACAACATACGCCTCATTCCAATTCATTAGTCACTAACCGTAAATTAATCAAGAGAATAATTCCCCAAATATTAACCCCGAAGGCCGAAACCAACATCAGATCAATATCCAGAAAACCATTCTGCTTGGCTAACCGACAGTTAGTTTCTAAATCTCACATTCATAGGGAAAGGTTCCCATAAATTTTATCAAAGATAAATTCTTGAATTTATGCTTTAATCTACTTTTGAATATCAATTCAAACTAGTCGGAATTAGCGAACCTTACCGAAGTAATCATTTGTTTTAATTTCCCAATCCCAACCTATTCATCCCATGAAGTAAAACTGGTAATACTTCATATCTAACACCACGGTGTTATCGGTAAATTCAATTACCATTTCACGTTCAAATCTAATTAAAGATTTAACTATCGCCTGGAGTAAAACTGGTGATACTCCATTCTCGATCATTTCAATCTAATTAAAGATTCATTAAAACTCCACTTAGTTTTAATCTTCGGCTGGGTTAAAGAATCAGTGTCATTTAAAACACGGTTCACGATAAACCCAAAACCACATTCATTAATTATCGGGTTAAAGAACAAGTGTTATTTAAAACACTGTTCACGATAAACCCAAAAATCAATATCGATTCAATTCCAATTAAATATTATTTAATTGGTACACTCCATTAAATCTAAATAAAAAGATTTAATCCTTTCTCAACTGGGTTCAAGAACAGTGTTAATGAAGACACCATTCACGACAAACCCAAATCACATTCATCAATTATCGGGTTAAAGAACAAGTGTTATTTAAAACACTGTTCACGATAAACCCAAAAATCAATATCAATTCTATTCCAATTAAATGTTATTTAATTGGTACACTTCATTAAATCTAAATAAAAAGATTTAATCTTTTCTCAACTGGATTCAAGAACAGTGTTAGTGAAGACACCATTCACGACAAACCCAAATCACATTCGATATTAAACACAAGGCTCTGAATAGAAAATATATCGGCCTATATTCAATATCAAATTCTACGATTAACAAATGTCGTAGTGGAAATAACGATATAAAAATATATCTTTCAAATTTCCATAACAACACCTGTATAATCACGAATTCCAACATCGAAATATTCCGAAGACAATTTCGATTCAAATCCACTCCAATGCAATCATTGGATATTCTGGTTATTTTCAAAACCCTTTTCAAATTCAATTTATTTATTTAAAAATAAATAGAATTATATTTCTAGTTCAAAACTAGTTCAATTCGATAAAAGTCTATTTTTATCTTTTCAAATATGGAGTTTTTCATCCCAAATCTTCACAAATCATTTCTTATAATTTTACACAAATTATTGCTATTTTTAATAATTTTATCAAGGCCCGTACAGTCGATTTCCATCAACGGCCATCGAACTGCACTTACAGCGACCTTTTTCGAATTTGATTTGGACATAATTCCAAATCCAACCGTTAGATTTCAAATTTCTAATATTCGTTAGAAAGCTCTTTTCGATACGAACCCAACGGTTCCGGTTTTAGGAGAATCCGACGGTCGGATCTCCCGTAATGTCCGTTTGAAATAAATGGTCGAAATTCGCGAACTGCCGCGGCGCGGCGCGTTCTATTCAGGCCATTATATTATATATAATATATATAATATATATTTCGTCGATTTCTATTTAAAACGAATTATATAAATAGTTTTAAAATCGTTTCAAAAGCTATTTCAACTTTCTTTTCAATTCAAATTAAAATTGAATTCTTCTTTATAAATTCGTTTTAAAATTCATTTCTATTCAATTCAAATTTCAATTCAATTTGAATTCATTTCAATTCACTTTCGATTCAATTTGAAATCGTTTTCAATTCAATTCATTTCGAAATCGTTTTCAATTCATTTCATTTCGAAATCGTTTTCAATTCATTTTATTTCGAAATCGTTTTCAATTCAATTCATTTCGAAATCGTTTTCAATTCAATTCATTTCGAAATCGTTTTCAATTCATTTCATTTCGAAATCGTTTTCAATTCATTTTATTTCGAAATCGTTTTCAATTCAATTCATTTCGAAATCGTTTTCAATTCATTTCATTTCAAAATATTCGATTTCGAAATCACTTTTCAATATTCATTTTAAAATGAATAAAATCGATATAAATATCGTTCACGTCAAAATGGCGTCAATCTAATCCTCACGGCTTCACATATTTCTATTTTCAAATATTCTATTTCAAATATTTCTATTTCAAATATTTCTTTTTTTTTCCGAAACTGGAATGAGGCCCAATCAATTACCATATAATGTTAATTATATGGATTTTCTACAACACATGTATATATCAACAACGATGAATAATCAACCATCAACCAAAGTGCACTACACTGTATAAGCATCAAATATAGACATTTAACGCTTATAGCAGCTTGTCAATCAATCGATCGACATATTTAATCAATCAGGATGAGTGAACTTCAAATTTCATCCTAACACCCGTGTGGGGTTTCAAACAATCAAACACATATTTTATTTGTGCAGTTAGGCGATGTGTAAAATTTATCGACCCAATCAACGTCATTCAAATAGGTGTACATAAACAAACCGTCTGGTTTGTAAATGAATATTTATTTATTCACATTCACGTTAAAAATTATATTTTTAACGACAAAACATTTTATTTCAACCTATGAATTTCTATTCAATTCATTTACACAATAAAATGATATTTTTATTTTCTAACACATTTTAGAAAATTTCGGCGGCATAACGGCACGATACTAGAAACGGGACGAGGCCTAGCCTTATCCCCGGTCTAGTGAAGGCCCACGCCATTCACACATCAATCAAATCAATTCGTTATGCAAACCACAAAATTTGGAGTAAGGGTCTAACCTAGCCTTACTCCTTCGCCTTATAACGGCGCACGTCTAATCCTAACCAATTTATCGATTCGATTTTTCACACCACAAACCACATTCAAACCAATATCACAATCAATAACCAAACAGCCAAACAAACAAGTCCATGGTCTGTGGACGATTGTGTCGGGTGCTACTAAGCACCGTCTGCATCCTAGTATATATATATATATAACTAGAAAATAAATTTGAAAGGTGAGAAATTCTCACATATAGCTATCCTAGCTCCACGGCACTTCCTTGATAGAAAACTTCATCGCTATCGCATCTTCGTCATCTTCGTTGCCCGTAGCCACTACATACATAAAAATCGAATTTTTACTTCGCTATTCAATATTTAAAAATCAAATTTTTAGTTCAAAGTTCAATATATAAAAATCGAATTTTTATTTCAAAGTTCAATATATAAAAATCGAATTTTTATTTCAAAGTTCAATATATAAAAATCGAATTTTTATTTCAAAGTTCAATATATAAAAATCGAATTTTTATTTCAAAGTTCAATATATAAAAATCGAATTTTTATTTCAAAGTTCAATATATAAAAATCGAATTTTTAGTTCAATATATAAAAATCGAATTTTTAGTTCAAAGTTCAATATATAAAAATCGAATTTTTATTTCAAAGTTCAATATATAAAAATCGAATTTTTATTTATATAGATTCCGCCTTTTCCATTTCAAAGATCTAATCTTTTCTTTTACTTTTCAAAGTTTAAATCTTTTACCTTTTAAAAATTCAAATCTTTTAAAACCTCTTTAAAATTCAAATCTTTTAAAACCTTTTTAAAATAAAGAATCAGTTTTAAATATTTAGAAAAAAAAACTGTTTTAACCTTTTAATTAAAATCAGTTCAGTTTTCTTTCTTTTCTAAAAATTTCAGTTTATTTCTTTTTTAAAAAAAACAGGTTTTAACTTTCCTAAAAATCATTTCAGTTTTTATATATTTTTTTTTTTTTTAAATCTGTTAAAAAAAAAACTTAAGAAATCAATTTTAAAATACAACAAAAAA
This sequence comes from Allium sativum, assembly GCA_030737875.1. Lineage (NCBI taxonomy): Eukaryota > Viridiplantae > Streptophyta > Magnoliopsida > Asparagales > Amaryllidaceae > Allium > Allium sativum. The sequence continues at coordinate 207,744,118 of CM060916.1, forward strand.
AACAGTTTTCAAATTAACAAAAACAAAAACAAAAACATACAGTAAAAATAAAAACGTACTGATTTTAGTGAAGGGGGGCATCGACTTCATCGGCGGCAGGTTCTAGGGGGCATCGACTTCATCGGAGGTGGGCTTCGGTCCTCGTCAGGTGGTTCGACGAATGGGGGGGGGGGGGGGGGGGCGGCTGCAGTCGATTTTCGCCTAGGGTTTGGGTGCGCTTCGATTGGGGATGGGGGGTTTCCGTCGTTGCTGGAGTCTGGTGGGGGTGCGGTGTGGCCGTGGAGGCGCCAGGGAGGAGGGCGACGACGTGGGAGGGGTCGCCGATGAGATCGTCGGGGGTTTTTTTTTGTTTTTTTTTTCTATTTTCGATTGAAAATATGAGGGGGGGGCCAGAGTAAAAAAGGGGGGGGGGAAGAGATATATATTTTATTATTTTTTTTCTTTTTTCAATTTACGTTGACTTTTACATACGAACACCGAACCGGGTCCAACGACTGTCATCCCTAACGTAATACCCCCATTCCGAACACAATGGGATATGTATCGCAAGCTGATTCGACTGTTTGAATCAGTTTCCGTTAAATTTACATTTAAATCACTATATTGAATTTTAAACGTACATTTCAAATTACCGGGGCCACATACTAACTAGAAAAATTCCTGAAAAATATTTTCTAGCTTCGTATTGACGATACGGTCCTAACAAAACTAGTTTCGTCGAATTCTGAGACTGTTTGAAAAATGGCCAATTTCTAGTCGATTAAAATCAACTGAAATGGTCAAAACACGTTTTCCTTTGCCACGCTCACATATTGATTCGAAAAATTATGAAATTTGGAATCTAGCAATAACCTAACATCACGGACCCAACAAAAGTGGTTTCGTCGAAATCCGAGGTCATTTGCAAAATGTCCACTTTTAAGGGCCTTATATATATAAAAATATATATAAATTCCACAGCGACTATTTCTAATTTTAAACTGGACATATCTTATCATTTCTAAAATGAAATCTCAGTTTGTTAACTTCTTTACAAAGATATAGTTATACAGATTCAAATATTTCTTGTTTCGTTCAATTCTGACTTATATTGAATTCTGTATATTCATTTGAAATTAGAAATCGAATTTTCGAACTACCGCGCCATTTTCAATTCCTTTTATAATTATATATAATTATTATATATTCTAACGACGACGTATATAATATATACGTTCGAATTCTATTCAAAATAAATTTCTCATCGATTATAATTAAAATAATCTATTTTAAATATTCAAAATCCGCTAAAATTGCCAAAATAAAAATTTTAAACTGGCCCAGATTTTCCGGGTTGTTACAATCTCCCCCACTTAAAACTTTTCGTCCCCGAAAAGGAACAAAGTTGAAAGTGGTTTGATTAATCAACTCTACGCTCGATCTGACTTCCATTCTCCAACTCTTTAGTTTCTGAGAATTTTCAAATTTTCAAAAATTTGGCTAACACCCTAAATTTTCGAAAAATTTCGCCATAACCTCCCCTGCACCGGGAGCATCGGGGAATTTCAAATAGCTTCCCCGGTCCTTCAGATCTCAAAAAGAAAAAGAAAAAGCCAAGCGGCTAGCCAATAGGCTCACAAAATCATCATCACCCAAACAAAACAGGAAATTATGTAGTAAACATGTACCTATTTGTCGGGCAAACAAATTTTATTCTTCGGCTCTAGCCTCCTTGCTATGACCTGTTCAATGATATATATGTATATGCAAGCAGATGCAACCAATTTTCAATATAATTCAATATTTGATTCAATTAGGCATAATAGTTCAAAATTAGCAAACAATTAAACAAACAACACAAACATCAATCAATTATTGAATTAGAGTTTCAAATTCATAATTTTAATACATATACAAAAATCATGTTTTTGATGCCAAATCACAACAATAGGCCCTATCTAATTTTGGTTCTCACACCAGTCAATAGGAGATATATAAATATCACACCTTCGACTCTCGAATATTAATTCTGATGATGTAGCTACAATCATCAGAATCACCTTCGGGCGACTAGAGTGTGAATCTATATCTATCCAATATATTAAAACTTCGAATACACGCGGATCAGACGTATACGCAAAATCCTTATATACTGGACTGTCCAACTCAATATAGATAGATACTCAGATACGAATAATTGATTTAAATTTTCAAAACAAAAATTTGTTTTCATTTTCAAAAATATACTCTTCACACTCGTTCTAGGATACTACTGATCCCATCTCTAACGAGTCATTCCCTTGGATATTACTAATCCAATATCTGATGAATTCTTTCATATGGTTCTAATGTGTCTTGTTCTCGAGCTCTGTAAACCAAAGCTCTGATACCAACTGTGACGGCAGGGAATTTCGCCCGGTCCGAACCAGTCGCTAAACCGATCCAGGCCGTTCGAAACGCCCTATCGTTTGAGAACACGACAAAATAGAACGCATACAGAAGAACATCTCATTGTATATTACAACAATGCTTCAGATTACAGGAATATACAGAGTATAAAAGAATATTACACAGAAATATCAGAGATTTAAATTACATTTATATACATAGCAGCGGAAAATAATACAATACACAACTAGAAGTAGATATACGGATACAAAGCTTTCCGGATATCGTTCCATCTGTAAACCAGGATCCTGTAAATATAAATCTGCAAAACCAAAACTACTAGCTGCCCGTGTCAAAATAAGGGCACCCAGAGTTTAGGTTGAAACAATAAACTCCAGGTCAGTCATGTGACTGGTGTGAGAACTAAAACAGTTATTAATCTTTATTTTTAAAGCTAGGTAAATCAAGGGACCACGCCGTATAACACGGAACGGGTTTCCTCCCAAGAATACCAGTGCATAAAACAAACAGCGCAATGCTAAATAAGGAAAAATGAAGCTGTTATAAGACCCAGGTCCTATCACACAATGCAAACGCAAGCCGGGGGATAGGGTTTTCCCTTATAACAGCCAAAGAATGCTTGATACGTTTAAAACAAATCATTTGATACTACTATAAGTGCATAGTGTGTAAAACAACTTCAAATCATAAGTATCAATCATAGGCGGCATGGGTACCATATATCATGTCGCCATATATAGGTTTACAAATAAAACCGCAAAGTCACGTATTTGGAAATTGGATTTCCTTCTATGAACCGAGGCAAAAGATAGTCCTCAACCGATTCGAGACTGTCTAGCCCGAGCCTCAGGAACAGCCGCAACTGCCCCTTGGATCGTCAGGGCCGGTCCACACGGAGTGGATTATTATGCCTGAACAATACGTCTCCCCACCCTATGGGGTGTAAGTCTGGTCCGTCAGCCGACCAGAATGCATTCGGCCGAAACCGATATAACCGAGGCGCCTCGCAACCGCAACAACCACATAAGTCAAACTCGTCAGGGCGTGTAAAACCACTGACGCCACTTCTAGCTAGAAAGAAACGCAAGTCCTCCCTGAGGTCCGTCTCCCGTTTTTGGTTCATACCGGGTGTGAAACACGCGAGGTAAACGTTACACAAAGCTACGCCACAAAGGCCGTGCTTTGATCATCACCACAAGACTTTGCTTTTCAACAGAAGCCTTGATCATTTGCATCTTAGCATGCCACACAGGCAAACCATCCTATGCAACCGATATCAGTCACACAGAATGAAATCCGATGTCAGACACACAGTCCATTTACAAGTCCGTTCTGGGTCTGAACGAAACCGGAGGCACCTAGTACCCCGCATATCCATCGATCTCCAAGTACGTCTGGACGATCACTAACTGTTTCCATCTTCTTGGGTGTACAGCCCAATCAAGATCATCAGTTATCACCCAAACGACGTGAAGACCTCCGGTCTTCGACCATCGTCTCCATCTTCGACTTACCGTCGTATCAGTTATTCAGAATGGGATAAACCCGGTCTTTCCGAATAACTCGCGTATATATTATAAAAGTGTTACACAAACACAACATACGCCTCATTCCAATTCATTAGTCACTAACCGTAAATTAATCAAGAGAATAATTCCCCAAATATTAACCCCGAAGGCCGAAACCAACATCAGATCAATATCCAGAAAACCATTCTGCTTGGCTAACCGACAGTTAGTTTCTAAATCTCACATTCATAGGGAAAGGTTCCCATAAATTTTATCAAAGATAAATTCTTGAATTTATGCTTTAATCTACTTTTGAATATCAATTCAAACTAGTCGGAATTAGCGAACCTTACCGAAGTAATCATTTGTTTTAATTTCCCAATCCCAACCTATTCATCCCATGAAGTAAAACTGGTAATACTTCATATCTAACACCACGGTGTTATCGGTAAATTCAATTACCATTTCACGTTCAAATCTAATTAAAGATTTAACTATCGCCTGGAGTAAAACTGGTGATACTCCATTCTCGATCATTTCAATCTAATTAAAGATTCATTAAAACTCCACTTAGTTTTAATCTTCGGCTGGGTTAAAGAATCAGTGTCATTTAAAACACGGTTCACGATAAACCCAAAACCACATTCATTAATTATCGGGTTAAAGAACAAGTGTTATTTAAAACACTGTTCACGATAAACCCAAAAATCAATATCGATTCAATTCCAATTAAATATTATTTAATTGGTACACTCCATTAAATCTAAATAAAAAGATTTAATCCTTTCTCAACTGGGTTCAAGAACAGTGTTAATGAAGACACCATTCACGACAAACCCAAATCACATTCATCAATTATCGGGTTAAAGAACAAGTGTTATTTAAAACACTGTTCACGATAAACCCAAAAATCAATATCAATTCTATTCCAATTAAATGTTATTTAATTGGTACACTTCATTAAATCTAAATAAAAAGATTTAATCTTTTCTCAACTGGGTTCAAGAACAGTGTTAGTGAAGACACCATTCACGACAAACCCAAATCACATTCGATATTAAACACAAGGCACTGAATAGAAAATATATCGGCCTATATTCAATATCAAATTCTACGATTAACAAATGTCGTAGTGGAAATAACGATATAAAAATATATCTTTCAAATTTCCATAACAACACCTGTATAATCACGAATTCCAACATCGAAATATTCCGAAGACAATTTCGATTCAAATCCACTCCAATGCAATCATTGGATATTCTGGTTATTTTCAAAACCCTTTTCAAATTCAATTTATTTATTTAAAAATAAATAGAATTATATTTCTAGTTCAAAACTAGTTCAATTCGATAAAAGTCTATTTTTATCTTTTCAAATATGGAGTTTTTCATCCCAAATCTTCACAAATCATTTCTTATAATTTTACACAAATTATTGCTATTTTTAATAATTTTATCAAGGCCCGTACAGTCGATTTCCATCAACGGCCATCGAACTGCACTTACAGCGACCTTTTTCGAATTTGATTTGGACATAATTCCAAATCCAACCGTTAGATTTCAAATTTCTAATATTCGTTAGAAAGCTCTTTTCGATACGAACCCAACGGTTCCGGTTTTAGGAGAATCCGACGGTCGGATCTCCCGTAATGTCCGTTTGAAATAAATGGTCGAAATTCGCGAACTGCCGCGGCGCGGCGCGTTCTATTCAGGCCATTATATTATATATAATATATATAATATATATTTCGTCGATTTCTATTTAAAACGAATTATATAAATAGTTTTAAAATCGTTTCAAAAGCTATTTCAACTTTCTTTTCAATTCAAATTAAAATTGAATTCTTCTTTATAAATTCGTTTTAAAATTCATTTCTATTCAATTCAAATTTCAATTCAATTTGAATTCATTTCAATTCACTTTCGATTCAATTTGAAATCGTTTTCAATTCAATTCATTTCGAAATCGTTTTCAATTCATTTCATTTCGAAATCGTTTTCAATTCATTTTATTTCGAAATCGTTTTCAATTCAATTCATTTCGAAATCGTTTTCAATTCAATTCATTTCGAAATCGTTTTCAATTCATTTCATTTCGAAATCGTTTTCAATTCATTTTATTTCGAAATCGTTTTCAATTCAATTCATTTCGAAATCGTTTTCAATTCATTTCATTTCAAAATATTCGATTTCGAAATCACTTTTCAATATTCATTTTAAAATGAATAAAATCGATATAAATATCGTTCACGTCAAAATGGCGTCAATCTAATCCTCACGGCTTCACATATTTCTATTTTCAAATATTCTATTTCAAATATTTCTATTTCAAATATTTCTATTTCAAATATTTCTTTTTTTTTCCGAAACTGGAATGAGGCCCAATCAATTACCATATAATGTTAATTATATGGATTTTCTACAACACATGTATATATCAACAACGATGAATAATCAACCATCAACCAAAGTGCACTACACTGTATAAGCATCAAATATAGACATTTAACGCTTATAGCAGCTTGTCAATCAATCGATCGACATATTTAATCAATCAGGATGAGTGAACTTCAAATTTCATCCTAACACCCGTGTGGGGTTTCAAACAATCAAACACATATTTTATTTGTGCAGTTAGGCGATGTGTAAAATTTATCGACCCAATCAACGTCATTCAAATAGGTGTACATAAACAAACCGTCTGGTTTGTAAATGAATATTTATTTATTCACATTCACGTTAAAAATTATATTTTTAACGACAAAACATTTTATTTCAACCTATGAATTTCTATTCAATTCATTTACACAATAAAATGATATTTTTATTTTCTAACACATTTTAGAAAATTTCGGCGGCATAACGGCACGATACTAGAAACGGGACGAGGCCTAGCCTTATCCCCGGTCTAGTGAAGGCCCACGCCATTCACACATCAATCAAATCAATTCGTTATGCAAACCACAAAATTTGGAGTAAGGGTCTAACCTAGCCTTACTCCTTCGCCTTATAACGGCGCACGTCTAATCCTAACCAATTTATCGATTCGATTTTTCACACCACAAACCACATTCAAACCAATATCACAATCAATAACCAAACAGCCAAACAAACAAGTCCATGGTCTGTGGACGATTGTGTCGGGTGCTACTAAGCACCGTCTGCATCCTAGTATATATATATATAACTAGAAAATAAATTTGGAAGGTGAGAAATTCTCACATATAGCTATCCTAGCTCCACGGCACTTCCTTGATAGAAAACTTCATCGCTATCGCATCTTCGTCATCTTCGTTGCCCGTAGCCACTACATACATAAAAATCGAATTTTTACTTCGCTATTCAATATTTAAAAATCAAATTTTTAGTTCAAAGTTCAATATATAAAAATCGAATTTTTATTTCAAAGTTCAATATATAAAAATCGAATTTTTATTTCAAAGTTCAATATATAAAAATCGAATTTTTATTTCAAAGTTCAATATATAAAAATCGAATTTTTATTTCAAAGTTCAATATATAAAAATTGAATTTTTATTTCAAAGTTCAATATATAAAAATCGAATTTTTAGTTCAATATATAAAAATCGAATTTTTAGTTCAAAGTTCAATATATAAAAATCGAATTTTTATTTCAAAGTTCAATATATAAAAATCGAATTTTTATTTATATAGATTCCGCCTTTTCCATTTCAAAGATCTAATCTTTTCTTTTACTTTTCAAAGTTTAAATCTTTTACCTTTTAAAAATTCAAATCTTTTAAAACCTCTTTAAAATTCAAATCTTTTAAAACCTTTTTAAAATAAAGAATCAGTTTTAAATATTTAGAAAAAAAAAACTGTTTTAACCTTTTAATTAAAATCAGTTCAGTTTTCTTTCTTTTCTAAAAATTTCAGTTTATTTCTTTTTTAAAAAAAACAGGTTTTAACTTTCCTAAAAATCATTTCAGTTTTTATATATATATATATTTTTTAAATCTGTTAAAAAAAAAACTTAAGAAATCAATTTTAAAATACAACAAAAAAAACAGTTTTCAAATTAACAAAAACAAAAACAAAAACATACAGTAAAAATAAAAACGTACTGATTTTAGTGAAGGGGGGCATCGACTTCATCGGCGGCAGGTTCTAGGGGGCATCGACTTCATCGGAGGTGGGCTTCGGTCCTCGTCAGGTGGTTCGACGAATGGGGGGGGGCGGCTGCAGTCGATTTTCGCCTAGGGTTTGGGTGCGCTTCGATTGGGGATGGGGGGTTTCCGTCGTTGCTGGAGTCTGGTGGGGGTGCGGTGTGGCCGTGGAGGCGCCAGGGAGGAGGGCGACGACGTGGGAGGGGTCGCCGATGAGATCGTCGGGGGTTTTTTTTTGTTTTTGTTTTTTCTATTTTCGATTGAAAATATGAGGGGGGGGGCCAGAGTAAAAAAGGGGGGGGGGGGAAAGAGATATATATTTTATTATTTTTTTTCTTTTTTCAATTTACGTTGACTTTTACATACGAACACCGAACCGGGTCCAACGACTGTCATCCCTAACGTAATACCCCCATTCCGAACACAATGGGATATGTATCGCAAGCTGATTCGACTGTTTGAATCAGTTTCCGTTAAATTTACATTTAAATCACTATATTGAATTTTAAACGTACATTTCAAATTACCGGGGCCACATACTAACTAGAAAAATTCCTGAAAAATATTTTCTAGCTTCGTATTGACGATACGGTCCTAACAAAACTAGTTTCGTCGAATTCTGAGACTGTTTGAAAAATGGCCAATTTCCAGTCGATTAAAATCAACTGAAATGGTCAAAACACGTTTTCCTTTGCCACGCTCACATATTGATTCGAAAAATTATGAAATTTGGAATCTAGCAATAACCTAACATCACGGACCCAACAAAAGTGGTTTCGTCGAAATCCGAGGTCATTTGCAAAATGTCCACTTTTAAGGGCCTTATATATATAAAAATATATATAAATTCCACAGCGACTATTTCTAATTTTAAACTGGACATATCTTATCATTTCTAAAATGAAATCTCAGTTTGTTAACTTCTTTACAAAGATATAGTTATACAGATTCAAATATTTCTTGTTTCGTTCAATTCTGACTTATATTGAATTCTGTATATTCATTTGAAATTAGAAATCGAATTTTCGAACTACCGCGCCATTTTCAATTCCTTTTATAATTATATATAATTATTATATATTCTAACGACGACGTATATAATATATACGTTCGAATTCTATTCAAAATAAATTTCTCGTCGATTATAATTAAAATAATCTATTTTAAATATTCAAAATCCGCTAAAATTGCCAAAATAAAAATTTTAAACTGGCCCAGATTTTCCGGGTTGTTACACCAACCGTTAGATTTCACATTTCTAATATTCATTGGAAAGCTCTTTTCGATACGAACCCAATGGTTCCGGTTTTAGGAGAATCCGACGGTCGGATCTCCCGCAATGTCCGTTTGAAATAAATGGTCGAAATTCACGAACTGCCGCGGCGCGGCGCGTTCTATTCAGGCCATTATATTATATATATATAATATATATAATATATATATCGTCGATTTCTATTTAAAACGAATTATATAAATAGTTTTAAAATTCGTTTCAAAAGCAATTTCAACTTCCACTTCAATTCAAATCAAAATTGAATTCTTCTTTATAAATTCGTTTTAAAATTCATTTCTATTCAATTCAAATTTCAATTCAATTTGAATTCATTTCAATTCACTTTCAATTCAATTTTGAATTCGTTTTCAATTCAATTCATTTCGAAATCGTTTTCAATTCAATTCATTTCGAAATCGTTTTCAATTCAATTCATTTCGAAATCGTTTTCAATTCAATTCATTTCGTTATCGTTTTCAATTCAATTCATTTCGTTTTAAATTTCAATTTCTATTCAATTCAATTTGAATTCATTTCTATTTTATTCGAATTCAAATTCGCTTCCTATTCAATTCGAATTTTAATCTAATTCAATTTGAATTTCATTTCAAAATATTTAATTTTGAAATCACTTTTCAATATTCTTTATAAAACGAATGAAATCGATATAAACATCGTTCGCGTCAAAATAACGCATCTCTAATCAACACGGCTTTATATTTCAATAATTCGTTATTCTATTCAACAAATGAATATTTATCCCATTCAACACATGAATCTATATTTCTTTCAACACACGACTAATCTCAACACATGAGTACTGTCAACACATCACTATTCTTGTTATGTAAAATATTTTATAAAACTATGGTATCTATCGTTTGATTTTTATTTAGACTTCTACTGGGAAGTAGTTCTAATTTTAAATATGATAAAGATGTAAATTTCATTGTATAAAATATTTCACTCAACACATGAACATCGTCAACACATGACTATTTTTATATTCAACACATGAATTTTCTTTTATTATATTTATTATTTTCCCGATTGGAATGAGGCCCAATCAATCACCATATAATGTTAATTATATGGATTTTCATACAACACATGTATATAATAAACAATCAACCATCAACCAAAGTGCACTACACTGTATAAGCATCAAATATATATATCTAACGCTTATAACAGCCTGTCAATCAATCGATCGACATATTTGATCAATCAGGATGAGTGAACTTCAAATTTCATCCCAACACCCGTGTGGGGTTTCAAACAATCAAACACCAATTTTATTTGTGCAGTTGGGCGATGTGTAAAATTTATCGACCCGATCGATATCAGTCAAATCAGTGTATATAAACAAATCGGCCGATTTGTTTATAAATATTTATTTATTCACTTTCACGTTAAAAATTATATTTTTAACGATAATATATTCTATTTTAACACATGAATTTCTATTCATTTCATTTACACAATAAAAATGATATTTTTATTTTTCTAACATATTTTAGAAAATTTCGGCGGCATAACGGCACGATACTAGAAACGGGACGAGGCCTAGCCTTATCCCCGGTCTGGTGAAGGCCCACGCCATTCACACATCAATCAAATCAATTTTAATTCACCAAATAATTCAATTCAAACCAATAACCTAACCAACTACACAACCAAACAATTTAACAAACAAGCCATCCATGGTCTGTGGATGACGGGTGTCGGGTGCTACTAAACACCGTCTACATCCTAGTATATATATATATATACATTTAACTAGAAAAAGATAATTGAAAGGTGAGAAGTTCTCACCAATAGCTATCCTAGCTCCACGGCACTTCATTGATAGAAATCTTCTTCGTTATCCCATCTTCGTCATCTTCGTTGCCCGTAGTCACTATATATATAAAAATCACACATTTTTATATTTCGATGTCTTTAAAATAAAAATCACATTTTTATTTATTCACTTTCAATTTAAAAGTCATATTTTTATAATCACTTCATATATTTAAAAATCGAATTTTTACTTTGCTATTCAATATATAAAAATCATATTTTTACTATGCTATATGGGTAAAAATTCTATTTTATCACGCTATTCTCTATATAAAGTTTCCGCCTTTTCAAAAATAGATCTTTCACCTTTTCTACAATAAAGATTTCGCCCTTATAAAATATAGATTTCGCCTTTTCAAATTTAAAGATTTCATCTTTTCAAATTTAAAGATTTCATCTTTTCTATAAATATAAAGATCATATTTTCCTAATACAAAAATCTAAACTTTTATAAATTAAAAATCTAAACTTTTATAAATTAAAAATCCTAACTTTTATAAATTAAAAATCCTAACTTTTATAAATTAAAAATCCTAACTTTTATAAATTAAAAATCCTAACTTTCTACCTTATACTAATTCAAAATTTCTTCTAATAAAAATCATATTTTCATGATTAAAAATCAAAGCTTTAAGAGAAAAAGAAAAATCTAATCTTTTTAACCAATAAAAATCAAACCTTTTTATTAGTAAAAACTTAACTTTAAAATGATAAAAATCTATAATTTGTACTTATAAAAATCAAAACTTACTGTTTTTCGGGTCAGGGGTGGTGTTTGTCGGCCGGCGTGGGTGGCAGCGGCTCCCTTCAGACATTGGTGGACTGACATTGGCGGTGGGGCCTGCATTGGCTGTCGCGGCTGCTCAGGAGGGGGAGAGGTTGGACGTCGGAGTGGTGGGGGTTAGTGTAGGTGGCGGAGTAAGGGAGGAAGGCGTTGCGGTGGGTTCAGGCGATTCGGGATTCAAAGGGGTAACGAGTCCCGTGGGTTCGACGAAGGGGGAGGAGCTAGGGCTAGAGGATGGTGGCTGTCAGGCGTGGTGTGGGGGGGGGGGGGCGTCGTCGCCGGCGGTGGTTGGACGATGGGCGCGCGCCTCCGTCTTCTTCTTTTCTCTTTTTTTTTTATTTTGAAAATCGATCTGCAGAGAAATGATCGGGGGGGGGCCAAAGGAGATAAGGTTTTTTTTTTATTATTTAATTATTTTATTTTTATAAAAAGTTGACTTTTACATACGACCTCTAAACGAGGTCCACCGCCTGTCGTCCATAGCGTTTTACCCCCATTCCGAACACAATGGGATATGTATCGCAAGCTGATTCGACTGTTACAATCAGTTTCAGATAAATTTACATTTAAATCACTATATTGAATTTTAAACGTACATTTCAAATTACCGGGGTCACATACTAACTAGAAAAATTCCATAAAAATATTTTCTAGCTTCGTATTGACGATACGGTCCTAACAAAACTAGTTTCGTCGAATTCTGAGACCGTTGGAAAAATGGCCAATTTCCAGTCGATTAAAATCAACTGAAATGGTCAAAACACGTTTTCCTTTGCCACGCTCACATATTGATTCGAAAAATTATGAAATTTGGAACTTAGTAATAATCCGACATCACGGACCCAACAAAAGTGGTTTTGTCGAAATCCGAGGTCATTTGCAAAATGTCCATTTTTAAGGGCCTGAATTCCATAGCGACTATTTAGAATTTTCAACTGGACATATCTTTTGATTCCCGCTATGAAAACTTGATTTTCCGGATTCGTTAGAAAGATATTATCAATTAGATCCTAATGTTTTTGGTTTCACTAAAATCCGAATTGTTTTGCACCCGGTACTTTCAATTGAAGTTTGAAATCGAATTATCGAACTACCGCGCCGTTTCCAATTCTATTTATAATTATATATAATTATTTATATTCTAACGACGACGTATATAATATATACGTCGAATTCTATTCAAAATAAATTTCCTCGTCGATATTATTTAAAATAATCTATTTTAAATATTCAAAATCAGCTAAAATTGCCAAAATAAAAATTTTAAACTGGCTCGCATTTTCGGGTTATTACAATCTCCCCCACTTAAAACTTTTCGTCCCCGAAAAGGAACAATGTCGAAAGTGGTTTGATCAATCAACTCTACATTCGATCTGGCTTCCATTCTCCAACTTTTCAGTTTTTGAGGATTTTCAAAAATTTCAAAAATTTGGCTAACACCCTAAATTTTCGAAAAATTTCGCCATAACCTCCCCTGCACAGGGAGCATCGGGGAATTTCAAATAGCTTCCCCGGTCCTTCAGATCTCAAGAAAAAAAAAGAAAAAGCCAATAGGCTCATAAAATCATCATCACCCAAACAAAACAGTAAATTATGTAGTAAACATGTACCTATTTGTCGGGCAAACAAATTTTATTCTCTGCTCTAGCCTCCTTGCTATGACCTGTTCAAGGTAAGTATATGTATATACAAGCAAATGCGGCTAATTTTCAATATAATTCAATATTTGATTCTTTTAGGCATAATGGTTAAAAATTAGCAAACAAATAAACAAACAACACAAACATCAATCAATTAGTGAATTAGAGTTTCAAATTCATAATTTGATACATATATACAAAAATCATGTTTTGATGCCAATTCACAACAATGTGTTCTAACTATATTAGTTTTGGTTCTCACACCAGTCTAATGGAAATATATAGAAATCACACCTTCGAAACACGAACATAAATTCTGACGACGAGTACTCAACCATCAGAATCATCTTCGGGCCACTAGAGTATGATTCCATATCTATCCAGTATATTAAAACTTCGAATATACGTTCATGACGCGTATATGCAAAACTTTTATATAGTGGATTGTCCATGTTCAAAATAAATAAATATTCAAATACGTATAAAACGATTTAAATTTTAAAACAAAATTGTTTTCATTTGGAAAATATACTCTTCACACCCGTTCTAGGATACTACTGATCCTATCTCTAACGAGTCATTCCAATCGGATTTTACTAATCCAATATCTGATGAATTCTTTCGTATGGTTCTAATGTGTCTTGTTCTCGAGCTCTGTAAACCAAAGCTCTGATACCAAATGAAGCGACCCGAACTTCCCCGGTCTCCGAAGAGATGAGAAAGAACGAATTACTTTGAGAACAACACACAAAAGGACGCAGACGGAAGAACATTTCATTGTTATTACAACAATTCCATCAGATACAAGAATATACAGAGTATAAATGAATAAATTACATTCGATAAATATCAGAGATTACAATAAATACATCGCAGCGGAAAATAATACAAAAGCACAACCGAAAGTGATACACGGATACAGAGCTTTCCGAGCATCGTTCCAGCTGTTAATCAGGACCCTGTGAATATAAATCTGCAAAACCAAAACTACTAGCTGCCCATGCGGAAAATAGGGGCACCCAGAGTTTAGGTTAAAACAATAAACTCCAGGTCAGTCATGTGACTGGTGTGAGAACTAAAACAGTTATTAATATTGGTTTTAAAGTTAGGTAAATCAAGGGACCACGCCGTAAAACACGGAACGGGTTTCCTCCCAAGAATACCAGTGCATAGAACAAACAGCGCAATGCTAAATAAAGAAAAATGAAGCTGTTATAAGACCCAGGTCCCATCACACAATGCAACGCAAGCCGGAGGATAGGGTTTTCCCTTATAACAGCCAAAGCATGCTTGATACGTTTAAAACAAATCATTTGATACTATTTTAGGTGCATAGTGTCAAAACAATTTCAATCATAAATATCAATCATAGACGGCATGGGTACCATATATCATGTCGCCATACTAGTTCTACAATTAAAACCGCAATACACGTATTGGAAATTGGATTTCCGTCATGAGTCGAGGCAAGGGGCAAGCTCCTCTCCGCGTTCGAGACACTCTAGCAAATGTCCCAGGACCCCACTATGATCCTTGGAATCGGCTGGGCCGGTCCTCTCTTACTTTTGAGGATTGGCAATTCCTGAACACACGTTTCCCGGTCCTTACAGACCTATATCCGAGGCGCCTCGTATCCAACAACCACACAGGTGAAAAGTATATAAATGTCAGGGCTGGTAGGTCACTGACACCACCCTAGCTAGAAAGAAACGTCGTGCTCTCCCAGCGGTCCGTCTCCCGTTTTTGACTCATACCGAGGTGTGAGGCTCGCGAATTCACGTTATACACAAAGCTACGCCACACAGGCCGTGCTTTGATCATCAACCACAAGACTCTGCTTTTCAACAAAAGCCTTGATCAATTGCCACTTACGCATGCCACACTAGCAATTCACTCCATGCGATTGATGTCCATCGATATACAACCTCTGAGCTCGTATGTCTCAGAGAAGGGCGTTAAGCAAGAGAATAAATTCTCCGCCGCCAAACAGATGTATATTTAATAGAGATCAATCAACACAGAATAAAATCCAATGTCAGACACACAATCCATTTACAAGTTCGTTCTGGGTCTGAACGAAACCGGAGGCACTTTCCTCGCATATCCATCCATCTCCAGGTACGTCTGGACGATCACCAACTGATTCCCTCATCCTGGGTGTACAGCCCAATCAAGATCATCAGTAATCACCCAAACGATGTGAAGACTTCCGGTCTTCAACCACCGTCTTCATCTTCGACATCTCGTCGAATCGGTTATTCAGAATGGGTATAAACCCGGCCTTTCTGAATAACCCACGTATATTATAAACGAATGTTACACAAACACAACAAACGCCTCATTCCGATTCAGAATATTCTTTTATTCACAAAATCACATTCTTAGGGAAATGTTCCCATTAATTTTATCCAAGATAAAATTCTTCT
Source organism: Allium sativum (assembly GCA_030737875.1). NCBI lineage: Eukaryota > Viridiplantae > Streptophyta > Magnoliopsida > Asparagales > Amaryllidaceae > Allium > Allium sativum. The sequence continues at coordinate 207,760,108 of CM060916.1, forward strand.
AAATTTATCCTATAATCTTCCTTTGGATATCATTTCAAACCATTTTATGGTTTTCCAAACTAGTCGGGATTAACGAACCACACCGAAGTAATTATTTATTTTATTTCCCAATCCCAACCTATATATCCCATGGAGCAAAACTGGTGATACTCCATTCCTAACACCACGGTGTTATCGGTAAAATTAATTACCATTTCACGTTCAAATCTAATTAAAGATTTAACTATCGCTTTGGAGCAAAACTGGTGATACTCCACTCTCGATCACTTTTCAGATTTGATAATTTAAATTATCAATTCACATTTTAATCTAATTAAAGATTCATTAAAACTTCACTTAGTTTCAATCTTCTCAAAAATCAATATCTTGCCTTTAACTGGGTTAAAGCACCAATGTCATCAAAAACACGATCCACGATAAACCCAAATCACATTTGATATTAAATACAAGGCTTTGAATAGAAAATATATCGGCTTATATTCAATATAAAATTCTGAAACCAACAAATATCGTATTGGAAATAACGATATAAAATATATCTTTCAAATTCCCATAACAATATCCGTATAGTCACGAAATCCAATATCGAAATATTCCGAAGATAATTTCGATTCAACTCCAGTCCAATCCACGTATTGGGAATATCGATTATTTTTAAAATCACTTTCAAATTCAATTTATTTATTTCAAAAATAAATTGATTTTAATTCTAGTTCAAAACTAGTTCATTTCGATAAAAATCTATTTTTATCATTTCAAATGTGGAATTCTTCAGCCCAATTTTTCCCAAATCATTCCTTATGATTTTACACAAATTATAGATATTTTTAATAATTTTATCAAGGCCCGTACAGTCGATTTCCATCAACGACCATCGAACTGCACTTACAGCGACCTTTTTCGAATTTGATTTGGACATAACTCCAAATCCAACCGTTAGATTTCACATTTCTAATATTCATTGGAAAGCTCTTTTCGATACGAACCCAACGGTTCCGGTTTTAGGAGAATCCGACGGTCGGATCTCCCGCAATGTCCGTTTGAAATAAATGGTCGAAATTCACGAACTGCCGCGGCGCGGCGCGTTCTATTCAGGCCATTATATTATATATATATAATATATATAATATATATATCGTCGATTTCTATTTAAAACGAATTATATAAATAGTTTTAAAATTCGTTTCAAAAGCAATTTCAACTTCCACTTCAATTCAAATCAAAATTGAATTCTTCTTTATAAATTCGTTTTAAAATTCATTTCTATTCAATTCAAATTTCAATTCAATTTGAATTCTTTTCAATTCACTTTCAATTCAATTTGAATTCGTTTTCAATTCAATTCATTTCGAAATCGTTTTCAATTCAATTCATTTCGAAATCGTTTTCAATTCAATTCATTTCGAAATCGTTTTCAATTCAATTCATTTCGTTATCGTTTTCAATTCAATTCATTTCGTTTTAAATTTCAATTTCTATTCAATTCAATTTGAATTCATTTCTATTTTATTCGAATTCAAATTCGCTTCCTATTCAATTCGAATTTTAATCTAATTCAATTTGAATTTCATTTCAAAATATTTAATTTTGAAATCACTTTTCAATATTCTTTATAAAACGAATGAAATCGATATAAACATCGTTCGCGTCAAAATAACGCATCTCTAATCAACACGGCTTTATATTTCAATAATTCGCTATTCTATTCAACAAATGAATATTTATCCCATTCAACACATGAATCTATATTTCTTTCAACACACGACTAATCTCAACACATGAGTACTGTCAACACATCACTATTCTTGTTATGTAAAATATTTTATAAAACTATGGTATCTATCGTTTGATTTTTATTTAGACTTCTACTGGGAAGTAGTTCTAATTTTAAATATGATAAAGATGTAAATTTCATTGTATAAAATATTTCACTCAACACATGAACATCGTCAACACATGACTATTTTTATATTCAACACATGAATTTTCTTTTATTATATTTATTATTTTCCCGATTGGAATGAGGCCCAATCAATCACCATATAATGTTAATTATATGGATTTTCATACAACACATGTATATAATAAACAATCAACCATCAACCAAAGTGCACTACACTGTATAAGCATCAAATATAGATATCTAACGCTTATAACAGCCTGTCAATCAATCGATCGACATATTTGATCAATCAGGATGAGTGAACTTCAAATTTCATCCCAACACCCGTGTGGGGTTTCAAACAATCAAACACCAATTTTATTTGTGCAGTTGGGCGATGTGTAAAATTTATCGACCCGATCGATATCAGTCAAATCAGTGTATATAAACAAATCAGCCGATTTGTTTATAAATATTTATTTATTCACTTTCACGTTAAAAATTATATTTTTAACGATAATATATTCTATTTTAACACATGAATTTCTATTCATTTCATTTACACAATAAAAATGATATTTTTATTTTTCTAACATATTTTAGAAAATTTCGGCGGCATAACGGCACGATACTAGAAACGGGACGAGGCCTAGCCTTATCCCCGGTCTAGTGAAGGCCCACGCCATTCACACATCAATCAAATCAATTTCAATTCACCAAATAATTCAATTCAAACCAATAACCTAACCAACTACACAACCAAACAATTTAACAAACAAGCCATCCATGGTCTGTGGATGACGGGTGTCGGGTGCTACTAAACACCGTCTACATCCTAGTATATATATATATACATTTAACTAGAAAAAGAGAATTGAAAGGTGAGAAGTTCTCACCAATAGCTATCCTAGCTCCACGGCACTTCATTGATAGAAATCTTCTTCGTTATCCCATCTTCGTCATCTTCGTTGCCCGTAGTCACTATATATATAAAAATCACACATTTTTAAATTTCGATGTCTTTAAAATAAAAATCACATTTTTATTTATTCACTTTCAATTTAAAAGTCATATTTTTATAATCACTTCATATATTTAAAAATCGAATTTTTACTTTGCTATTCAATATATAAAAATCATATTTTTACTATGCTATATGGGTAAAAATTCTATTTTATCACGCTATTCTCTATATAAAGTTTCCGCCTTTTAAAAAATAGATCTTTCACCTTTTCTACAATAAAGATTTCGCCCTTATAAAATATAGATTTCGCCTTTTCAAATTTAAAGATTTCATCTTTTCAAATTTAAAGATTTCATCTTTTCAAATTTAAAGATTTCATCTTTTCTATAAATATAAAGATCATATTTTCCTAATACAAAAATCTAAACTTTTATAAATTAAAAATCTAAACTTTTATAAATTAAAAATCCTAACTTTTATAAATTAAAAATCCTAACTTTTATAAATTAAAAATCCTAACTTTTATAAATTAAAAATCCTAACTTTTATAAATTAAAAATCCTAACTTTCTACCTTATACTAATTCAAAATTTCTTCTAATAAAAATCATATTTTCATGATTAAAAATCAAAGCTTTAAGAGAAAAAGAAAAATCTAATCTTTTTAACCAATAAAAATCAAACCTTTTTATTAGTAAAAACTTAACTTTAAAATGATAAAAATCTATAATTTCTACTTATAAAAATCAAAACTTACTGTTTTTCGGGTCAGGGGTGGTGTTTGTCGGCCGGCGTGGGTGGCAGCGGCTCCCTTCAGACATTGGTGGACTGACATTGGCGGTGGGGCCTGCATTGGCTGTCGCGGCTGCTCAGGAGGGGGAGAGGTTGGACGTCGGAGTGGTGGGGGTTAGTGTAGGTGGCGGAGTAAGGGAGGAAGGCGTTGCGGTGGGTTCAGGCGATTCGGGATTCAAAGGGGGTAACGAGTCCCGTGGGTTCGACGAAGGGGGAGGAGCTAGGGCTAGAGGATGGTGGCTGTCAGGCGTGGTGTGGGGGGGGGGGGGGGGCGTCGTCGCCGGCGGTGGTTGGACGATGGGCGCGCGCCTCCGTCTTCTTCTTTTCTCTTTTTTTTTATTTTGAAAATCGATCTGCAGAGAAATGATTGGGGGGCCAAAGGAGATAAGGGTTTTTTTTTTTTATTTAATTATTTTATTTTTATAAAAAGTTGACTTTTACATACGACCTCTAAACGAGGTCCACCGCCTGTCGTCCATAGCGTTTTACCCCCATTCCGAACACAATGGGATATGTATCGCAAGCTGATTCGACTGTTACAATCAGTTTCAGATAAATTTACATTTAAATCACTATATTGAATTTTAAACGTACATTTCAAATTACCGGGGTCACATACTAACTAGAAAAATTCCATAAAAATATTTTCTAGCTTCGTATTGACGATACGGTCCTAACAAAACTAGTTTCGTCGAATTCTGAGACCGTTGGAAAAATGGCCAATTTCCAGTCGATTAAAATCAACTGAAATGGTCAAAACACGTTTTCCTTTGCCACGCTCACATATTGATTCGAAAAAATTGTGAAATTTGGAACTTAGCAATAATTCGACATCACGGACCCAACAAAAGTGGTTTTGTCGAAATCCGAGGTCATTTGCAAAATGTCCATTTTTAAGGGCCTGAATTCCATAGCGACTATTTAGAATTTTCAACTGGACATATCTTTTGATTCCCGCTATGAAATCTTGATTTTCCGGATTCGTTAGAAAGATATTATCAATTAGATCCTAATGTTTTTGGTTTCACTAAAATCCGGATTGTTTTGCACCCGGTACTTTCAATTGAAGTTTGAAATCGAATTATCGAACTACCGCGCCGTTTCCAATTCTATTTATAATTATATATAATTATTTATATTCTAACGACGACGTATATAATATATACGTCGAATTCTATTCAAAATAAAATTCCTCGTCGATATTATTTAAAATAATCTATTTTAAATATTCAAAATCAGCTAAAATTGCCAAAATAAAAATTTTAAACTGGCTCGCATTTTCGGGTTATTACAATCTCCCCCACTTAAAACTTTTCGTCCCCGAAAAGGAACAATGTCGAAAGTGGTTTGATCAATCAACTCTACATTCGATCTGGCTTCCATTCTCCAACTTTTCAGTTTCTGAGGATTTTCAAAAATTTCAAAAATTTGGCTAACACCCTAAATTTTCGAAAAATTTCGCCATAACCTCCCCTGCACCGGGAGCATCGGGGAATTTCATATAGCTTCCTCGGTCCTTCAGATCTCAAGAAAAAAAAAGAAAAAGCCAAGCGGCTAGCCAATAGGCTCATAAAATCATCATCACCCAAACAAAACAGTAAATTATGTAGTAAACATGTACCTATTTGTCGGGCAAACAAATTTTATTCTCTGCTCTAGCCTCCTTGCTATGACCTGTTCAAGGTAAGTATATGTATATACAAGCAAATGCGGCTAATTTTCAATATAATTCAATATTTGATTCTTTTAGGCATAATGGTTAAAAAATAGCAAACAAATAAACAAACAACACAAACATCAATCAATTAGTGAATTAGAGTTTCAAATTCATAATTTGATACATATATACAAAAATCATGTTTTGATGCCAATTCACAACAATGTGTTCTAACTATATTAGTTTTGGTTCTCACACCAGTCTAATGGAAATATATAGAAATCACACCTTCGAAACACGAACATAAATTCTGACGACGAGTACTCAACCATCAGAATCATCTTCGGGCCACTAGAGTATGATTCCATATCTATCCAGTATATTAAAACTTCGAATATACGTTCATGACGCGTATATGCAAAACCTTTATATAGTGGATTGTCCATGTTCAAAATAAATAAATATTCAAATACGTATAAAACGATTTAAATTTTAAAACAAAATTGTTTTCATTTGGAAAATATACTCTTCACACCCGTTCTAGGATACTACTGATCCTATCTCTAACGAGTCATTCCAATCGGATTTTACTAATCCAATATCTGATGAATTCTTTCGTATGGTTCTAATGTGTCTTGTTCTCGAGCTCTGTAAACCAAAGCTCTGATACCAAATGAAGCGACCCGAACTTCCCCGGTCTCCGAAGAGATGAGAAAGAACGAATTACTTTGAGAACAACACACAAAAGGACGCAGACGGAAGAACATTTCATTGTTATTACAACAATTCCATCAGATACAAGAATATACAGAGTATAAATGAATAAATTACATTCGATAAATATCAGAGATTACAATAAATACATCGCAGCGGAAAATAATACAAAAGCACAACCGAAAGTGATACACGGATACAGAGCTTTCCGAGCATCGTTCCAGCTGTTAATCAGGACCCTGTGAATATAAATCTGTAAAACCAAAACTACTAGCTGCCCGTGCGGAAAATAGGGGCACCCAGAGTTTAGGTTAAAACAATAAACTCCAGGTTAGTCATGTGACTGGTGTGAGAACTAAAACAGTTATTAATATTGGTTTTAAAGTTAGGTAAATCAAGGGACCACGCCGTAAAACACGGAACGGGTTTCCTCCCAAGAATACCAGTGCATAGAACAAACAGCGCAATGCTAAATAAAGAAAAATGAAGCTGTTATAAGACCCAGGTCCCATCACACAATGCAACGCAAGCCGGAGGATAGGGTTTTCCCTTATAACAGCCAAAGCATGCTTGATACGTTTAAAACAAATCATTTGATACTATTTTAGGTGCATAGTGTCAAAACAATTTCAATCATAAATATCAATCATAGACGGCATGGGTACCATATATCATGTCGCCATACTAGTTCTACAATTAAAACCGCAATACACATATTGGAAATTGGATTTCCGTCATGAGTCGAGGCAAGGGGCAAGCTCCTCTCCGCGTTCGAGACACTCTAGCAAATGTCCCAGGACCCCACTATGATCCTTGGAATCGGCTGGGCCGGTCCTCTCTTACTTTTGAGGATTGGCAATTCCTGAACACACGTTTCCCGGTCCTTACAGACCTATATCCGAGGCGCCTCGTATCCAACAACCACACAGGTGAAAAGTATATAAATGTCAGGGCTGGTAGGTCACTGACACCACCCTAGCTAGAAAGAAACGTCGTGCTCTCCCAGCGGTCCGTCTCCCGTTTTTGACTCATACCGAGGTGTGAGGCTCGCGAATTCACGTTATACACAAAGCTACGCCACACAGGCCGTGCTTTGATCATCAACCACAAGACTCTGCTTTTCAACAAAAGCCTTGATCAATTGCCACTTACGCATGCCACACTAGCAATTCACTCCATGCGACTGATGTCCATCGATATACAACCTCTGAGCTCGTATGTCTCAGAGAAGGGCGTTAAGCAAGAGAATAAATTCTCCGCCGCCAAACAGATGTATATTTAATAGAGATCAATCAACACAGAATAAAATCCAATGTCAGACACACAATCCATTTACAAGTTCGTTCTGGGTCTGAACGAAACCGGAGGCACTTTCCTCGCATATCCATCCATCTCCAGGTACGTCTGGACGATCACCAACTGATTCCCTCATCCTGGGTGTACAGCCCAATCAAGATCATCAGTAATCACCCAAACGATGTGAAGACTTCCGGTCTTCAACCACCGTCTTCATCTTCGACATCTCGTCGAATCGGTTATTCAGAATGGGTATAAACCCGGCCTTTCTGAATAACCCACGTATATAATAAACGAATGTTACACAAACACAACAAACGCCTCATTCCGATTCAGAATATTCTTTTATTCACAAAATCACATTCTTAGGGAAATGTTCCCATTAATTTTATCCAAGATAAAATTCTTCTAAATTTATCCTATAATCTTCCTTTGGATATCATTTCAAACCATTTTATGGTTTTCCAAACTAGTCGGGATTAACGAACCACACCGAAGTAATTATTTATTTTATTTCCCAATCCCAACCTATATATCCCATGGAGCAAAACTGGTGATACTCCATTCCTAACACCACGGTGTTATCGGTAAAATTAATTACCATTTCACGTTCAAATCTAATTAAAGATTTAACTATCGCTTTGGAGCAAAACTGGTGATACTCCACTCTCGATCACTTTTCAGATTTGATAATTTAAATTATCAATTCACATTTTAATCTAATTAAAGATTCATTAAAACTTCACTTAGTTTCAATCTTCTCAAAAATCAATATCTTGCCTTTAACTGGGTTAAAGCACCAATGTCATCAAAAACACGATCCACGATAAACCCAAATCACATTTGATATTAAATACAAGGCTTTGAATAGAAAATATATCGGCTTATATTCAATATCAAATTCTGAAACCAACAAATATCGTATTGGAAATAACGATATAAAATATATCTTTCAAATTCCCATAACAATATCCGTATAGTCACGAAATCCAATATCGAAATATTCCGAAGATAATTTCGATTCAACTCCAGTCCAATCCACGTATTGGGAATATCGATTATTTTTAAAATCACTTTCAAATTCAATTTATTTATTTCAAAAATAAATTGATTTTAATTCTAGTTCAAAACTAGTTCATTTCGATAAAAATCTATTTTTATCATTTCAAATGTGGAATTCTTCAGCCCAATTTTTCCCAAATCATTCCTTATGATTTTACACAAATTATAGATATTTTTAATAATTTTATCAAGGCCCGTACAGTCGATTTCCATCAACGGCCATCGAACTGCATTTACAGCGACCTTTTTCGAATTTGATTTGGACATAACTCCAAATCCAACCGTTAGATTTCACATTTCTAATATTCATTGGAAAGCTCTTTTCGATACGAACCCAACGGTTCCGGTTTTAGGAGAATCCGACGATCGGATCTCCCGCAATGTCCGTTTGAAATAAATGGTCGAAATTCACGAACTGCCGCGGCGCGGCGCGTTCTATTCAGGCCATTATATTATATATATATATAATATATATAATATATATATCGTCGATTTCTATTTAAAACGAATTATATAAATAGTTTTAAAATTCGTTTCAAAAGCAATTTCAACTTCCACTTCAATTCAAATCAAAATTGAATTCTTCTTTATAAATTCGTTTTAAAATTCATTTCTATTCAATTCAAATTTCAATTCAATTTGAATTCATTTCAATTCACTTTCAATTCAATTTGAATTCGTTTTCAATTCAATTCATTTCGAAATCGTTTTCAATTCAATTCATTTCGAAATCGTTTTCAATTCAATTCATTTCGAAATCGTTTTCAATTCAATTCATTTCGTTATCGTTTTCAATTCAATTCATTTCGTTTTAAATTTCAATTTCTATTCAATTCAATTTGAATTCATTTCTATTTTATTCGAATTCAAATTCGCTTCCTATTCAATTCGAATTTTAATCTAATTCAATTTGAATTTCATTTCAAAATATTTAATTTTGAAATCACTTTTCAATATTCTTTATAAAACGAATGAAATCGATGTAAACATCGTTCGCGTCAAAATAACGCATCTCTAATCAACACGGCTTTATATTTCAATAATTCGCTATTCTATTCAACAAATGAATATTTATCCCATTCAACACATGAATCTATATTTCTTTCAACACACGACTAATCTCAACACATGAGTACTGTCAACACATCACTATTCTTGTTATGTAAAATATTTTATAAAACTATGGTATCTATCGTTTGATTTTTATTTAGACTTCTACTGGGAAGTAGTTCTAATTTTAAATATGATAAAGATGTAAATTTCATTGTATAAAATATTTCACTCAACACATGAACATCGTCAACACATGACTATTTTTATATTCAACACATGAATTTTCTTTTATTATATTTATTATTTTCCCGATTGGAATGAGGCCCAATCAATCACCATATAATGTTAATTATATGGATTTTCATACAACACATGTATATAATAAACAATCAACCATCAACCAAAGTGCACTACACTGTATAAGCATCAAATATAGATATCTAACGCTTATAACAGCCTGTCAATCAATCGATCGACATATTTGATCAATCAGGATGAGTGAACTTCAAATTTCATCCCAACACCCGTGTGGGGTTTCAAACAATCAAACACCAATTTTATTTGTGCAGTTGGGCGATGTGTAAAATTTATCGACCCGATCGATATCAGTCAAATCAGTGTATATAAACAAATCGGCCGATTTGTTTATAAATATTTATTTATTCACTTTCACGTTAAAAATTATATTTTTAACGATAATATATTCTATTTTAACACATGAATTTCTATTCATTTCATTTACACAATAAAAATGATATTTTTATTTTTCTAACATATTTTAGAAAATTTCGGCGGCATAACGGCACGATACTAGAAACGGGACGAGGCCTAGCCTTATCCCCGGTCTAGTGAAGGCCCACGCCATTCACACATCAATCAAATCAATTTCAATTCACCAAATAATTCAATTCAAACCAATAACCTAACCAACTACACAACCAAACAATTTAACAAACAAGCCATCCATGGTCTGTGGATGACGGGTGTCGGGTGCTACTAAACACCGTCTACATCCTAGTATATACATATATACATTTAACTAGAAAAAGAGAATTGAAAGGTGAGAAGTTCTCACCAATAGCTATCCTAGCTCCATGGCACTTCATTGATAGAAATCTTCTTCGTTATCCCATCTTCGTCATCTTCGTTGCCCGTAGTCACTATATATATAAAAATCACACATTTTTATATTTCGATGTCTTTAAAATAAAAATCACATTTTTATTTATTCACTTTCAATTTAAAAGTCATATTTTTATAATCACTTCATATATTTAAAAATCGAATTTTTACTTTGCTATTCAATATATAAAAATCATATTTTTACTATGCTATATGGGTAAAAATTCTATTTTATCACGCTATTCTCTATATAAAGTTTCCGCCTTTTCAAAAATAGATCTTTCACCTTTTCTACAATAAAGATTTCGCCCTTATAAAATATAGATTTCGCCTTTTCAAATTTAAAGATTTCATCTTTTCAAATTTAAAGATTTCATCTTTTCAAATTTAAAGATTTCATCTTTTCTATAAATATAAAGATCATATTTTCCTAATACAAAAATCTAAACTTTTATAAATTAAAAATCTAAACTTTTATAAATTAAAAATCCTAACTTTTATAAATTAAAAATCCTAACTTTTATAAATTAAAAATCCTAACTTTTATAAATTAAAAATCCTAACTTTTATAAATTAAAAATCCTAACTTTCTACCTTATACTAATTCAAAATTTCTTCTAATAAAAATCATATTTTCATGATTAAAAATCAAAGCTTTAAGAGAAAAAGAAAAATCTAATCTTTTTAACCAATAAAAATCAAACCTTTTTATTAGTAAAAACTTAACTTTAAAATGATAAAAATCTATAATTTCTACTTATAAAAATCAAAACTTACTGTTTTTCGGGTCAGGGGTGGTGTTTGTCGGCCGGCGTGGGTGGCAGCGGCTCCCTTCAGACATTGGTGGACTGACATTGGCGGTGGGGCCTGCATTGGCTGTCGCGGCTGCTCAGGAGGGGGAGAGGTTGGACGTCGGAGTGGTGGGGGTTAGTGTAGGTGGCGGAGTAAGGGAGGAAGGCGTTGCGGTGGGTTCAGGCGATTCGGGATTCAAAGGGGGTAACGAGTCCCGTGGGTTCGACGAAGGGGGAGGAGCTAGGGCTTGAGGATGGTGGCTGTCAGGCGTGGTGTGGGGGGGGGGGGGGGGGCGTCGTCGCCGGCGGTGGTTGGACGATGGGCGCGCGCCTCCGTCTTCTTCTTTTCTCTTTTTTTTTTTTTGAAAATCGATCTGCAGAGAAATGATCGGGGGGGCCAAAGGAGATAAGGGGTTTTTTTTTTTATTTAATTATTTTATTTTTATAAAAAGTTGACTTTTACATACGACCTCTAAACGAGGTCCACCGCCTGTCGTCCATAGCGTTTTACCCCCATTCCGAACACAATGGGATATGTATCGCAAGCTGATTCGACTGTTACAATCAGTTTCAGATAAATTTACATTTAAATCACTATATTGAATTTTAAACGTACATTTCAAATTACCGGGGTCACATACTAACTAGAAAAATTCCATAAAAATATTTTCTAGCTTCGTATTGACGATACGGTCCTAACAAAACTAGTTTCGTCGAATTCTGAGACCGTTGGAAAAATGGCCAATTTCCAGTCGATTAAAATCAACTGAAATGGTCAAAACACGTTTTCCTTTGCCACGCTCACATATTTATTCGAAAAATTATGAAATTTGGAACTTAGCAATAATTCGACATCACGGACCCAACAAAAGTGGTTTTGTCGAAATCCGAGGTCATTTGCAAAATGTCCATTTTTAAGGGCCTGAATTCCATAGCGACTATTTAGAATTTTCAACTGGACATATCTTTTGATTCCCGCTATGAAATCTTGATTTTCCGGATTCGTTAGAAAGATATTATCAATTAGATCCTAATGTTTTTGGTTTCACTAAAATCCGGATTGTTTTGCACCCGGTACTTTCAATTGAAGTTTGAAATCGAATTATCGAACTACCGCGCCGTTTCCAATTCTATTTATAATTATATATAATTATTTATATTCTAACGACGACGTATATAATATATACGTCGAATTCTATTCAAAATAAATTTCCTCGTCGATATTATTTAAAATAATCTATTTTAAATATTCAAAATCAGCTAAAATTGCCAAAATAAAAATTTTAAACTGGCTCGCATTTTCGGGTTATTACAATCTCCCCCACTTAAAACTTTTCGTCCCCGAAAAGGAACAATGTCGAAAGTGGTTTGATCAATCAACTCTACATTCGATCTGGCTTCCATTCTCCAACTTTTCAGTTTCTGAGGATTTTCAAAAATTTCAAAAATTTGGCTAACACCCTAAATTTTCGAAAAATTTCGCCATAACCTCCCCTGCACCGGGAGCATCGGGGAATTTCAAATAGCTTCCCCGGTCCTTCAGATCTCAAGAAAAAAAAAGAAAAAGCCAAGCGGCTAGCCAATAGGCTCATAAAATCATCATCACCCAAACAAAACAGTAAATTATGTAGTAAACATGTACCTATTTGTCGGGCAAACAAATTTTATTCTCTGCTCTAGCCTCCTTGCTATGACTTGTTCAAGGTAAGTATATGTATATACAAGCAAATGCGGCTAATTTTCAATATAATTCAATATTTGATTCTTTTAGGCATAATGGTTAAAAATTAGCAAACAAATAAACAAACAACACAAACATCAATCAATTAGTGAATTAGAGTTTCAAATTCATAATTTGATACATATATACAAAAATCATGTTTTGATGCCAATTCACAACAATGTGTTCTAACTATATTAGTTTTGGTTCTCACACCAGTCTAATGGAAATATATAGAAATCACACCTTCGAAACACGAACATAAATTCTGACGACGAGTACTCAACCATCAGAATCATCTTCGGGCCACTAGAGTATGATTCCATATCTATCCAGTATATTAAAACTTCGAATATACGTTCATGACGCGTATATGCAAAACCTTTATATAGTGGATTGTCCATGTTCAAAATAAATAAATATTCAAATACGTATAAAACGATTTAAATTTTAAAACAAAATTGTTTTCATTTGGAAAATATACTCTTCACACCCGTTCTAGGATACTACTGATCCTATCTCTAACGAGTCATTCCAATCGGATTATACTAATCCAATATCTGATGAATTCTTTCGTATGGTTCTAATGTGTCTTGTTCTCGAGCTCTGTAAACCAAAGCTCTGATACCAAATGAAGCGACCCGAACTTCCCCGGTCTCCGAAGAGATGAGAAAGAACGAATTACTTTGAGAACAACACACAAAAGGACGCAGACGGAAGAACATTTCATTGTTATTACAACAATTCCATCAGATACAAGAATATACAGAGTATAAATGAATAAATTACATTCGATAAATATCAGAGATTACAATAAATACATCGCAGCGGAAAATAATACAAAAGCACAACCGAAAGTGATACACGGATACAGAGCTTTCCGAGCATCGTTCCAGCTGTTAATCAAGACCCTGTGAATATAAATCTGCAAAACCAAAACTACTAGCTGCCCGTGCGGAAAATAGGGGCACCCAGAGTTTAGGTTAAAACAATAAACTCCAGGTCAGTCATGTGACTGGTGTGAGAACTAAAACAGTTATTAATATTGGTTTTAAAGTTAGGTAAATCAAGGGACCACGCCATAAAACACGGAACGGGTTTCCTCCCAAGAATACCAGTGCATAGAACAAACAGCGCAATGCTAAATAAAGAAAAATGAAGCTGTTATAAGACCCAGGTCCCATCACACAATGCAACGCAAGCCGGAGGACAGGGTTTTCCCTTATAACAGCCAAAGCATGCTTGATACGTTTAAAACAAATCATTTGATACTATTTTAGGTGCATAGTGTCAAAACAATTTCAATCATAAATATCAATCATAGACGGCATGGGTACCATATATCATGTCGCCATACTAGTTCTACAATTAAAACCGCAATACACGTATTGGAAATTGGATTTCCGTCATGAGTCGAGGCAAGGGGCAAGCTCCTCTCCGCATTCGAGACACTCTAGCAAATGTCCCAGGACCCCACTATGATCCTTGGAATCGGCTGGGCCGGTCCTCTCTTACTTTTGAGGATTGGCAATTCCTGAACACACGTTTCCCGGTCCTTACAGACCTATATCCGAGGCGCCTCGTATCCAACAACCACACAGGTGAAAAGTATATAAATGTCAGGGCTGGTAGGTCACTGACACCACCCTAGCTAGAAAGAAACGTCGTGCTCTCCCAGCGGTCCGTCTCCCGTTTTTGACTCATACCGAGGTGTGAGGCTCGCGAATTCACGTTATACACAAAGCTACGCCACACAGGCCGTGCTTTGATCATCAACCACAAGACTCTGCTTTTCAACAAAAGCCTTGATCAATTGCCACTTACGCATGCCACACTAGCAATTCACTCCATGCGACTGATGTCCATCGATATACAACCTCTGAGCTCGTATGTCTCAGAGAAGGGCGTTAAGCAAGAGAATAAATTCTCCGCCGCCAAACAGATGTATATTTAATAGAGATCAATCAACACAGAATAAAATCCAATGTCAGACACACAATCCATTTACAAGTTCGTTCTGGGTCTGAACGAAACCGGAGGCACTTTCCTCGCATATCCATCCATCTCCAGGTACGTCTGGACGATCACCAACTGATTCCCTCATCCTGGGTGTACAGCCCAATCAAGATCATCAGTAATCACCCAAACGATGTGAAGACTTCCGGTCTTCAACCACCGTCTTCATCTTCGACATCTCGTCGAATCGGTTATTCAGAATGGGTATAAACCCGGCCTTTCTGAATAACCCACGTATATAATAAACGAATGTTACACAAACACAACAAACGCCTCATTCCGATTCAGAATATTCTTTTATTCACAAAATCACATTCTTAGGGAAATGTTCCCATTAATTTTATCCAAGATAAAATTCTTCTAAATTTATCCTATAATCTTCCTTTGGATATCATTTCAAACCATTTTATGGTTTTCCAAACTAGTCGGGATTAACGAACCACACCGAAGTAATTATTTATTTTATTTCCCAATCCCAACCTATATATCCCATGGAGCAAAACTGGTGATACTCCATTCCTAACACCACGGTGTTATCGGTAAAATTAATTACCATTTCACGTTCAAATCTAATTAAAGATTTAACTATCGCTTTGGAGCAAAACTGGTGATACTCCACTCTCGATCACTTTTCAGATTTGATAATTTAAATTATCAATTCACATTTTAATCTAATTAAAGATTCATTAAAACTTCACTTAGTTTCAATCTTCTCAAAAATCAATATCTTGCCTTTAACTGGGTTAAAGCACCAATGTCATCAAAAACACGATCCACGATAAACCCAAATCACATTTGATATTAAATACAAGGCTTTGAATAGAAAATATATCGGCTTATATTCAATATCAAATTCTGAAACCAACAAATATCGTATTGGAAATAACGATATAAAATATATCTTTCAAATTCCCATAACAATATCCGTATAGTCACGAAATCCAATATCGAAATATTCCGAAGATAATTTCGATTCAACTCCAGTCCAATCCACGTATTGGGAATATCGATTATTTTTAAAATCACTTTCAAATTCAATTTATTTATTTCAAAAATAAATTGATTTTAATTCTAGTTCAAAACTATTTCATTTCGATAAAAATCTATTTTTATCATTTCAAATGTGGAATTCTTCAGCCCAATTTTTCCCAAATCATTCCTTATGATTTTACACAAATTATAGATATTTTTAATAATTTTATCAAGGCCCGTACAGTCGATTTCCATCAACGGCCATCGAACTGCACTTACAGCGACCTTTTTCGAATTTGATTTGGACATAACTCCAAATCCAACCGTTAGATTTCACATTTCTAATATTCATTGGAAAGCTCTTTTCGATACGAACCCAACGGTTCCGGTTTTAGGAGAATCCGACGGTCGGATCTCCCGCAATGTCCGTTTGAAATAAATGGTCGAAATTCACGAACTGCCGCGGCGCGGCGCGTTCTATTCAGGCCATTATATTATATATATATATAATATATATAATATATATATCGTCGATTTCTATTTAAAACGAATTATATAAATAGTTTTAAAATTCGTTTCAAAAGCAATTTCAACTTCCACTTCAATTCATATCAAAATTGAATTCTTCTTTATAAATTCGTTTTAAAATTCATTTCTATTCAATTCAAATTTCAATTCAATTTGAATTCATTTCAATTCACTTTCAATTCAATTTGAATTCGTTTTCAATTCAATTCATTTCGAAATCGTTTTAAATTCAATTCATTTCGAAATCGTTTTCAATTCAATTCATTTCGAAATCGTTTTCAATTCAATTCATTTCGTTATCGTTTTCAATTCAATTCATTTCGTTTTAAATTTCAATTTCTATTCAATTCAATTTGAATTCATTTCTATTTTATTCGAATTCAAATTCAAATTCGCTTCCTATTCAATTCGAATTTTAATCTAATTCAATTTGAATTTCATTTCAAAATATTTAATTTTGAAATCACTTTTCAATATTCTTTATAAAACGAATGAAATCGATATAAACATCGTTCGCGTCAAAATAACGCATCTCTAATCAACACGGCTTTATATTTCAATAATTCGCTATTCTATTCAACAAATGAATATTTATCCCATTCAACACATGAATCTATATTTCTTTCAACACACGACTAATCTCAACACATGAGTACTGTCAACACATCACTATTCTTGTTATGTAAAATATTTTATAAAACTATGGTATCTATCGTTTGATTTTTATTTAGACTTCTACTGGGAAGTAGTTCTAATTTTAAATATGATAAAGATGTAAATTTCATTGTATAAAATATTTCACTCAACACATGAACATCGTCAACACATGACTATTTTTATATTCAACACATGAATTTTCTTTTATTATATTTATTTTTTTCCCGATTGGAATGAGGCCCAATCAATCACCATATAATGTTAATTATATGGATTTTCATACAACACATGTATATAATAAACAATCAACCATCAACCAAAGTGCACTACACTGTATAAGCATCAAATATAGATATCTAACGCTTATAACAGCCAGTCAATCAATCGATCGACATATTTGATCAATCAGGATGAGTGAACTTCAAATTTCATCCCAACACCCGTGTGGGGTTTCAAACAATCAAACACCAATTTTATTTGTGCAGTTGGGCGATGTGTAAAATTTATCGACCCGATCGATATCAGTCAAATCAGTGTATATAAACAAATCGGCCGATTTGTTTATAAATATTTATTTATTCACTTTCACGTTAAAAATTATATTTTTAACGATAATATATTCTATTTTAACACATGAATTTCTATTCATTTCATTTACACAATAAAAACGATATTTTTATTTTTCTAACATATTTTAGAAAATTTCGGCGGCATAACGGCACGATACTAGAAACGGGACGAGGCCTAGCCTTATCCCCGGTCTAGTGAAGGCCCACGCCATTCACACATCAATCAAATCATTTTCAATTCACCAAATAATTCAATTCAAACCAATAACCTAACCAACTACACAACCAAACAATTTAACAAACAAGCCATCCATGGTCTGTGGATGACGGGTGTCGGGTGCTACTAAACACCGTCTACATCCTAGTATATATATATACATTTAACTAGAAAAAGAGAATTGAAAGGTGAGAAGTTCTCACCAATAGCTATCCTAGCTCCACGACACTTCATTGATAGAAATCTTCTTCGTTATCCCATCTTCGTCATCTTCGTTGCCCGTAGTCACTATATATATAAAAATCACACATTTTTATATTTCGATGTCTTTAAAATAAAAATCACATTTTTATTTATTCACTTTCAATTTAAAAGTCATATTTTTATAATCACTTCATATATTTAAAAATCGAATTTTTACTTTGCTATTCAATATATAAAAATCATATTTTTACTATGCTATATGGGTAAAAATTCTATTTTATCACGCTATTCTCTATATAAAGTTTCCGCCTTTTCAAAAGTAGATCTTTCACCTTTTCTACAATAAAGATTTCGCCCTTATAAAATATAGATTTCGCCTTTTCAAATTTAAAGATTTCATCTTTTCAAATTTAAAGATTTCATCTTTTCTATAAATATAAAGATCATATTTTCCTAATACAAAAATCTAAACTTTTATAAATTAAAAATCTAAACTTTTATAAATTAAAAATCCTAACTTTTATAAATTAAAAATCCTAACTTTTATAAATTAAAAATCCTAACTTTTATAAGTTAAAAATCCTAACTTTTATAAATTAAAAATCCTAACTTTTATAAATTAAAAATCCTAACTTTCTACCTTATACTAATTCAAAATTTCTTCTAATAAAAAACATATTTTCATGATTAAAAATCAAAGCTTTAAGAGAAAAAGAAAAATCTAATCTTTTTAACCAATAAAAATCAAACCTTTTTATTAGTAAAAACTTAACTTTAAAATGATAAAAATCTATAATTTCTACTTATAAAAATCAAAACTTACTGTTTTTCGGGTCAGGGGTGGTGTTTGTCGGCCGGCGTGGGTGGCAGCGGCTCCCTTCAGACATCGGTGGACTGACATTGGCGGTGGGGCCTGCATTGGCTGTCGCGGCTGCTCAGGAGGGGGAGAGGTTGGACGTCGGAGTGGTGGGGGTTAGTGTAGGTGGCGGAGTAAGGGAGGAAGGCGTTGCGGTGGGTTCAGGCGATTCGGGATTCAAAGGGGGTAACGAGTCCCGTGGGTTCGACGAAGGGGGAGGAGCTAGGGCTAGAGGATGGTGGCTGTCAGGCGTGGTGTGTGTGGGGGGGGGGGGGGGGGGCGTCGTCGCCGGCGGTGGTTGGACGATGGGCGCGCGCCTCCGTCTTCTTCTTTTCTCTTTTTTTTTTATTTTGAAAATCGATCTGCAGAGAAATGATCGGGGGGCCAAAGGAGATAAGGGGTTTTTTTTTATTATTTAATTATTTTATTTTTATAAAAAGTTGACTTTTACATACGACCTCTAAACGAGGTCCACCGCCTGTCGTCCATAGTGTTTTACCCCCATTCCGAACACAATGGGATATGTATCGCAAGCTGATTCGACTGTTACAATCAGTTTCAGATAAATTTACATTTAAATCACTATATTGAATTTTAAACGTACATTTCAAATTACCGGGGTCACATACTAACTAGAAAAATTCCATAAAAATATTTTCTAGCTTCGTATTGACGATACGGTCCTAACAAAACTAGTTTCGTCGAATTCTGAGACCGTTGGAAAAATGGCCAATTTCCAGTCGATTAAAATCAACTGAAATGGTCAAAACACGTTTTCCTTTGCCACGCTCACATATTGATTCGAAAAATTATGAAATTTGGAACTTAGCAATAATTCGACATCACGGACCCAACAAAAGTGGTTTTGTCGAAATCCGAGGTCATTTGCAAAATGTCCATTTTTAAGGGCCTGAATTCCATAGCGACTATTTAGAATTTTCAACTGGACATATCTTTTGATTCCCGCTATGAAATCTTGATTTTCCGGATTCGTTAGAAAGATATTATCAATTAGATCCTAATGTTTTTGGTTTCACTAAAATCCGGATTGTTTTGCACCCGGTACTTTCAATTGAAGTTCGAAATCGAATTATCGAACTACCGCGCCGTTTCCAATTCTATTTATAATTATATATAATTATTTATATTCTAACGACGACGTATATAATATATACGTCGAATTCTATTCAAAATAAATTTCCTCGTCGATATTATTTAAAATAATCTATTTTAAATATTCAAAATCAGCTAAAATTGCCAAAATAAAAATTTTAAACTGGCTCGCATTTTCGGGTTATTACAACAGTTGAATTAGCCAACGTAACATATCCCATTGTGTCCGGGATGGGGGTATTTAGGTAGGGGCGACAGTCGTTGGGTTGAAATTGGGGTTCGTTTGTTCAAAAGGATATTTTTGGAATTTAAAATTTAAATATAGTGGTCCATCCCTCCTTTTTCTCTCACTACACGTTGACCAGTCAAAACTAATTAAAAACCCTACCCACGAATGACGGAAAGGCATTCAAAGCTTCCAGGCACGATCGCCGCCGCCACGCTCGTTTTCACCGCCCCCTGCAGTTGGATTTTCTGTTCATCTTTCCCTCTTCTATAAATCCATACCACCCTCGTCAGATATAGAGCGGTGTTGCGTCGAATTTCTTCAAGGAAGACGCGGTCTTTGGAGCGTCGTCATGAGTCGCAGGGACCATCGAGTTCGCCCAAACCACCACCGATCGACTCGCCTCTCCTCCCTCTTCCACGTAGTATAATCCGATCCTTCAATAGTTGCACGGATTTTCTGAAAAATCCGAACCCTAGTTCGAACCCCTATGAAATGTGAGACCTTTGTTTTATCTGAACTTTGAAAAATCATATCTTTAACATGTGTTGATGAAATTGGATGAAACAGGAAACATCGGGACAGCAAGGAGGCTCTCTACCATCTAGAAGAGACCGCGGATTTTTCTGATCTGCCTACGATTTTTAGCACTTCAAAAACCAATGTGAGGAATCTAAATTAAATTGTGTGAATGAAATCGTGTTGTATAAATTATATAAGCGAAGTGTAAATTATATACGCATTGTATACCTCATGTACATGTGTTGTATAAGTTATATTAGCGATGTATAAATTATACAAGCGTTGTATGAAACATATATGCTTTGAATTGTGTTGAAATGCAAGTGAAATATAGAAATAATATATATATATATATACTCCCCTCGTCCACAGACCATGGACGATATTTATTGCTTGTGATTGGCGTGAAAATATATAGTACGACGAATGGTTGAAAATAATTGTTTGTGGTTGATATTGTGGTTGAAAAATACCTCTGTGGTTGAAAAATACCCTCTTGTGGTTGAAACAAATTAGAATAGAATTGTGGAAATGAAAATAAAACATGCCGCCTGCATGCGAACTAGATGCATGATTCCCCATTGTCAAAAACCGCGAGGTATTAAGGTAGAGCGAGGAGCCGTATTAGGGACAGTCCTGGTTTTAACTACCCTGCCGTTATGCTGCCGAAATTTTCTGAAATATTAATGTGTTAGAATAATTTTCATTTGCTGAAATTATTTTTATATATGTTGAAAGAATATTCATGTGTTGAATTGAAATTCATTCGTTGAATTGAAATTCATGTGTTGAATGGCATTCGTATTTTAAATAAATAGCTATAACAATAAAAATCACATTTATATATATACAAACTTTAAAGAATATTCATGTGTTGAATTGAAATTCATTCGTTGAATTAAAATTCATATGTTGAATGGCGTTTGTATTTTAAATAAATAGCTTTAACGATAAAAATCACATATATATATATATATATACAAACTGTAAAGAATATTCATGTGTTGAATTGAAATTCATTAGTTGAATTGAAATTCATGTGTTGAATGGCGTTCATATTTTAAATAAATAGCTTTAACAATAAAAATCACATTTATATATATATATACAAACTGTAAAGAATATTCATGTGTTGAATTGAAATTCATTCGTTGAATTGAAATTCATGTGTTGAATGGCGTTCGTATTTTAAATAAATAGCTTTAACATTAAAAATCACATTTATATATATATATATATATATACAAACTGTAAAGAATATTCATGTGTTGAATTGAAATTCATTCGTTGAATTGAAATTCATGTGTTGAATGGCATTCGTATTTTAAATAAACACTTTAACGATAAAAATCACATTTTTATTATATATACAAACTATAAAGAATATTCATGTGTTGAATTGAAATTCATTCGTTGAATTGAAATTCATGTGTTGAATGTTATTAGTATTTTAAAATAAATCAATTAGACAATAAAAAATTACATTTTTATTGTGAATATGAAGGGTTAAAAACATTCATGTGTTGAATAAATATTTCTGATGATAAAAACATTATTTTTATCATGTATATGCCTTGATATAAATACACACGTGTTGAAATAAATATTAGTTCGCTTGAAATGTTATTATTAGCTTTGTTCTGCATATATATACATGTGTTGAATAGGGAAAATGGATAAGATGTAGAGTAAAGAAATTATTTGTGTGCCCGACAAATAGGTAAGCCTTGATGAGTTGGCTGCGCAATTTTATTTTTATATCAACTCCTGTGAATGCCATTGGATGCGGAGTGCTGGTTATTCTGTGTGTAATAATAAACATCGCCATAGGATAGTAACAATTAATTTTGAACTACACTACATGGCATACTTCTTGACGATAGGCATACTTCATCATATTCCACATAAGCATTTGGAGCTTGTGTGACGAGGTTGAAGATTTACCATACGAGCGAGAGGCTTGTATGGCAATGATTATATATTACAGGTTGAACTGATGACTGATATGGACTATATAAAATATAACGATAAATTTCCAGACTAATAAAAACCCCACATGGGTCTGGAGTTGACAATAATCACATCCCTCTAGTCATTAGATACGGCACATGGATTATTTATTCCCACACGGGACGAGGTAATGAGGATTTATCCTCTGGAGTAATTAAAAATACACGCTCCCTTAGGCTTGACAGGGTGACGAGAATTTATCTCTGGAGTTATTATCTATACACACTCCCCTGTAAACACCAGAATATATCACTATAAATATGTGTATGCTTTATAGGATTTATTGGGTACCTAACATGGCCCAATAAATTTCCAAACCCCTTCCCGTACAAAGGAGGTTATGGCGAAATTTTTCGAAATATAAAGGCATTAGTGAAATATTTGAAGTGAAAACGATATTGGAATTTTTCGAAATATAAAGGCGTTAGTGAAATATTTGAAGTGAAAACGATAATGAAATTAAAGAATGAACTATATTTATTTATATATATAAATATAAATAGAATTGAAAGGAATCGAAGCCGTGCAGTTCGTGTTTTGAAATCGTAATTTGAATCGATTAGTATGAGAGATCCGACCATCAGATTTTCTCGAAACCGCAATTGTTGGGTTCGCCTTGGAAATATCTTTCCAACGGCACCAACTTTGTAGAAATCCAACGGTTGGATTGTCTGGAATGTTTAATTCAAATCTAAAGAATAACAGCACCAGAATCGTTTATATTTATATATAAATATAAATATAATTAAATTAAATCGAATAACGACGCTGCAGTTCGTATTTTGAAACCGTAACTTCAAACAACTAGTGTGGAAAACCCGACCGTCGGATTTTCACAAAACTGGAACCGTTGGATTCACTTTGGGAATATCTTCCCAGTGGTATAGACTTTGTAGAAATCCAACGGTTAGATTTTCCGATATGTGTAAAACAAATTAGGGGAAAAACAACGCTAGTGCCACGGCACGACCTGAAACGTCGATTAATTAAATATGGCCATTTTTAAATAAATAAAAATGGTGAAAAATCGTTATAAAATATTATAAGCAACATGGATCAGAAATAAACCAATTTTTCTTGACCTGCTTGATATTTGATGGTTGTATGTGTTTGACATGAAAATAATACTAAAGAACTGAAATGTGAATGTCGAATAATATAACCATGGAAAGAATTGATTTGAATTCTAATTATACGAGAATTATTGAAAAGGCCGAGCTAACCCTCATTTCAAATAATTGATCGAACGATTCGAAGTTGAAAATACGAAGACGGTTCAAGACCGACGATCTTCGTATCATTTGGATGGGCGCTGCTGAGGTTCCTGATTGGAGTAGCTACCGTGAAGGAACGGAAGTAGCAGTCGTCTGAACGTATGTGTCGATTGTACGGATATACGAGGAATATGGTGCCTCCAGTTTCGTTCAGACCCAGAACGGACTTGTAAATGTACTGAGTCTGACATTGGATTTTGTTCTATACTAATTGATCTCTGTTAAATATATATCTGTTTGGCGGCGGAGAATTTATTCTCCTTCTCTGAGACGTACGAGCTCAGAGGTTATATATCGATAGAAATCAGTCGTATGGAGTGGATTGCCTATGTGGCATGCCAAGATACAGTGATCAAGGCTTCTGTTGCAAAGCAAAGTCTTGTGTTCGATGATCAAAGCTTAGCCTACGTGGCCTGGCTTTGTGTATAGCGTGGATTCGCGAGCCTCACACCTCGGTATGAGTTAAAAACGGGATAAGGACTGCAGGGAGAGCACGACGTTTCTTTCTAGCTAGCGGTAGTGTCAGTGCTTAAACTGGCTGACATTTATATATTATTTTTACCGATGTGGATGTTGGAATGAGGCGCCTCGATATTAGGTTTGTTTGGACCAGGAAACGTGTGCTCAGGAATTGCCAATCCACTAACGTAACTGTGGACCGACCATGAAGATCCAAGGGGTACCCAGAGTGTGTAGTCCTGAGGCATTTGCTAGAGTGTCTCAAAGCGGAGATGAGCTTGCACCTTGCCTCGACTCATGACGGAAATCCAATTTCCAATACGAGATAATGGATTCGATTGTAACTTATGTATGTCGACATAGTGGAATGGGACGCTCATGTCGTCTATGATTGATATTTATGATGATATTCGTTTTTGAAACATATATGCACTAGTAATAATATCAAATGATTTTGCTTTACACGTATTAAACATATCTGGCCATTATAAGGTAAAATTCTATCCTCCGGTTTGCGTTGCATTGTATGATGGGACTTGAGTCTTATAACGGCTACATTCTTTTTAAAAAGCATTGCGTCGTTTTAAAGAATTTACTTTGTTTTAAATGCACCAGCAATCACTGGAGTAAACCCGTTCCGCGAAAGTGGCGTGGTCCTATGATTTGCCTTATTACTGCTGTTTAACCAGTTAAGTAGATTTCTCATACCAGTCCCATGACTGACTCGTTGTTTGTTTCACTTTGCAAACTCGGGTGCCCTTATTTTCACATGGGCAGCCTAGTTCACAGATGACAGGTTGTTTTGGCTTGGCACTGCAGTATGGAGTGCACTTTTGGCTTGATGGCGACGGATTAGATTTGTATTTTGGCTATTGACTTTCCGCCTATCCTATGTATATGATTCCGCCGATGGCGATGCAGACTGTTTTACTTCCAGTACTTATTATCATATGTATATGTACCGCCTCAGGTGATGTAGACTGATACCTTTATTATGTCTCACTGTATGTATGTATTCCGCCTATGGCGATGGTGACTGATCATTCCCCTTTTATTTACAAAGTTATATTCTATGTTGTGCTATTCTGATATAGTTACATGTTTTGATTCCACTGCCATATCCATGTAAAATTATTCTATTTATTGTTTTTGCTATTATCTGTATTCTGCTATAATGATTGATGTGTTATATTCCAATGATTATCCTTAATACCGTCACACGGATTTTGGGATCGTCACAAAATTTATGAACTTTTTCTGCAAATATTTTATCACCTTTAATTGTAGAAATATCTTCTAGAGATATTTTACCATTTTCAACCATACAAATATCCTCTAAAGATATTTTGTTATCACTGCTTTTGGGATAAACTTATCTCCTTCAGAGATAAATATATACGAACTATTGATATGTCATATCAATATACAAAATACATTCAAACCTTAAATGCATTTACAAAATTAGGTGCATTAAATAAAAAATATAAGATTCAAGAAAGAATAAAAATCACTACTTCTAGAGTGTATGATATTCCTTTAGGGAACATATCTTTTATTTATGTAATTGCAATGCAACAAAAAAATCTCTTACATCTCTTATAGGATGTTGGATTTGCTATATAAAATTAAATCTCTAAAACATCTCTGCAAGAGATTAATATGCATACTATATCTTCAGGATATTCAGTTAATATAAACTGTGATGTCAGTTAGATGAAACATGTTTAGAGATTTTCTATTGAATCCAATGTTTTTGTTACATGTTATAATGTGTGTATGACGATCTTAAAACTCCGTGCCATGGAATTAAGGATAATCATTGGAATATAACACATTAATCATCATTAGCAGAGAACAGATAATAGCATAAATAGAAAATAGAACAATTTACATCAATATGACAGCGGAATCATAACATGTAATAAACATCAGAGCAGCACAGTGTAGGATACAACTTAGTGCATAAAAGTAAATGATCAGTCAACATCGAGATCACTGGTACATATACATCATAAATACATAATAGGAATAGATCTGTCTACATCGCGATGAGCGAAAATGATATACATATAGTACTAATGGCGGAATATCACAAATCCAAACACTGAGAAGTCAAGCCTCACCATACTAGCCAAAGATGCACTTCATGTTGTACTGCAAAAGCCAAAATATATCCTACTTCCTGTCACTAGGCTGCCCGTGTGAAAATAAGGGCACCCGAGTTTGCAAAGTGAAACAAACTACGAGTCAGTCATGGGACTAGTATGAGAAATCTACTTAACTGGTTACAACAACAATAACAAGGCAAATCATAGGACCACGCTACTTTCGCGGAACGGGTTTACTCCATTTATTGTCGGTGCGTTAAATAAGGTAAATTATTTAATCAACGCAATGCTTTTTATAAAAATGCATCCATTATAAGACCCAAGTCCCATCACACAATGCAACGCAAACCGAAGGATAGGATTTTACCTTATAAGGGGAAAATATGCTTAATACGTGTAAAGAAAAAATCATTTGATATTATTACTAGTGCATATATGTTTCAAAAGCAAATTCAATCATAAATATCAATCATAGATGACATAAGCATCCTATGCCACTATGTCGCCGTATATAAGTTACAATCAAATCCGTCATCTCGTATTAGAAGTTTAGATTCCGTCATGAGTCGAGGCAAGGGGCAAGCTCCTCACCGGCTTCGGGACACTCTAGCAAATGCCCTAGGATTCCCCGCAGAGAACCTTGGATCATCAGGGCCGGTCCACACTTACGTTAGTGGATTGGCAATTCCCGAACACACGTTTCCCGGCCCTATCGGACCTATCCATCGGCTCCGAAGAGACCGATATAATCGAGGCGCCTCGCATTCCAACATCCACAAGGGTATAAAAATCAACAATGTCAGGGCCAGTAAAACGCTGACAGCACCCAGCTAGAAAGAAAGTCGTGCACTCCCTGCATTCCTTATCCCGTTTTTAACTCATACCGAGGTGTGAGGCTCGCGAATCAATGCTATACACAAAGCTATGCTATACGTTAAAGTCGTGTTTTGATCATTAACCACAAGACTCTACTTTTCAAAAAAAGCCTTGATCATTAGCATCTTTGCATGCCACACAGACAATTCACTCCATGCGACTGATTTCTATCGATATATAACCTCTGAGCTCGTACGTCTCAGAGAAGGGCATTAAGCAAGAGAATAAATTCTCCGCCGCCAAACAGATATATATTTAATGGAGATCAATCAATCATAGAACAAAATCCAGTGTCAGACACACATCAATTTACAAGTCCATTCTGGGGCAGAACGAAACCGGAGGTGTTTTATTCCTCGTGCATCTGGACGATCAACAAGTACATCCAGACTACTACCACTGTAACCCCATCAAGGGAGCTACCCATATCAAAGGCGTCAGTAGTAATCTACACGATGTGAAGATCACCGGTCTTCCACCGTCTTCATATCTTTGACATTTATTCGTCGATCAATTATTTGAAATGAGAATTAACTCGGCCTTTTCAAATAATTCACATATATTAGAATTCAAATCAATTCTGTCCATGGTTAAATTATTCGACATCCACATTTACGTTCTTTATAAAAATTTAAATGTCAAACACATTCAACCATCAAATATCAAGCAAACCAAGTAGAATCGGTTTATTTCCATTTCATATCGCTTATAATATTTCAGAACGATATTAAGCTATTTTTATCTATTTAAAAATAGCGCCATTTAATTAAACGACGTTTCAGGCCATAATGTGGCCCTGGCGCTGTTTTTCTCTAATTTTGATTTACACATTTCTAAATATCTAACCATCGGATCTTAACGAAGTTGAGTCCGTTGGAAAGATCTCATCAAAGCGAACCCAACGGTTCGGGTTTCGAGAGAATCCGACGGTCGGATATCTCGATATAACCGTTTAAAGTTACGATTTCAGAATATGAACTGCAGCATCGTTATTCATTTTATTTAATATATATATATATATATATATATAATTCATTCTGGCGCTGTTTTCATTCAGATTTGAATTAAAAATTTCTCTCAATCCAACCGTTGGATTTTAACAAACTTTATATCGTTGGAAAGATTTTTCCAAGGCGAATCCAACGGTTTTGGTTTTGGGGAAATCCAATGATCAGATTTCTCTATATAATCGTTTAAAATTACGATTCCAAAACACGAACTGCAGCTTCATTATTCGTTTATATATATATATATATATATATATATATATATTCGATGATTTCCATATCGTTTTTCACTTCAAATATTTCACTAAAGCCTTTAAATTTCGAAAAAATTCGCCATAACCTCCTTTGTACTGGGAGAGGTTTGGAAATTTATTAGGCCGTATTAGGCACCCAATAAATCCTTAAAAGCATGCACATATTTATAGTGATATATTCCGGTGTCCACAGGGGAGTGTGTATAGATTATAACTCCGGGGAATAAATTCTCGTCACCCTATAAATGGTTTTTATGCCTTAATGACCAGAGAGACGTGTTTATTGTCATCTCCAGACCCGTGTGGGGTTTTTATTATCTGGCAATTTATCGTTATGTTTTATATAGTCCATACCAGTCTTCAGTTCAACCTGAAACATAGTCATCGCCATACAAGCCTCTCGCTTGTATGGTACATCTTCAACCTCGTCACATAAGCTCCAAATGCTTATGTGGTATATGACAGTGTATGTTATCTTCAAGAAGTATGCCATGTAGTTTAGTTCAAAATTAATTGTTACTATCCTATGGTGACGTTTATTATTTCACATAGAACAACCAGCACTCCGCATCCAATAGCACTCACAGGAGTTTATATAATAATAAAATTGTGCGGCCAACTCATTAAGGCTTACCTATTTGTCGGGCACGCAAATATATTCTTTACTCAACAGCCAATCCATATTCCTATTCAACACATGTATATATATGCAGAAATAAACTAGAAGTAATATTTCTAGTGCACCAATGTTTGTTTCAACACGCAGTTATTTTTAACACGTCATACATAGGATAAAATGATATTTTTGGCGAACAAAAATATGTTTCCTCACATGTGTATTTTTAGCGAGTCATATACATGATAAAAATGATATTTTTATCATTCAAAATATTTATTTCACACACGTGTATTTTTAGCGAGTCATATACATGATAAAAATGATATTTTTATCATTCAAAATATTTATTTCACACACGTGTATTTTTACTGAGTCGTATACATGATAAAAATGATATTTTTATCATTCAAAATATTTATTTCACACACGTGTATTTTTCGTGAATCCTATACATGATAAAAATGATATTTTTATCATTCAAAATATTTATTTCACACATGTGTATTTTTAGCGAGTCATATACATGATAAAAATGATATTTTTATCATTCAAAATATTTATTTCACACATGTTATTTTTAGCGAATTCTATACATGATAAAAATGATATTTTTATCATTCAAAATATTATTTCACACACATGTATTTTTAGCGAATCCTATACATGATAAAAATGATATTTTTATCATTCAAAATATTTATTTCACACACGTGTATTTTTAGCGAGTCATATACATGATAAAAATGATATTTTTATCATTCAAAATATTTATTTCACACACGTGTATTTTTAGCACTTCATATTCTCAATAAAATGTAAATTTTATTGTTCCATCCTTTTTTCAATAGATGAATTCTTTACAACTCATGAATATTTTAGTAAAAATAATACTTTTATCATTAAAACAATTTATTTAAAACACACATATTTTATAGACATCATACATAAGATAAAATGTTATTTTTGATGTAAATAATTTTTTTTTGAAAATTGGTTCACTTTATTATCTACTAAGAAGGCAGTACAAAATATAGCAGAAAAACTGAAAAACAAACAAACAAATACAAGAAAACTGAACTACATAACTGTTTGGCCTATGATTTGGCCAGCATCCCGCTAAAGTGCTTCTCACCACACCTTTCCAAACCTAAAGCTCTTCCTTTGTCACGCCTATGAACAAAACACATAACAGGCAGGCAGTCCTCATGAAATAAACTATGAAAACCATCTTCAACTTAACAGGAGAAATGAACACGACAGCCTCTGCACATTAACTCCTCAATGCTTAAATTGAATCTTCACCAATCATATAAAAGCTCATGAACACTGCAGTCCCATATATTCTGATCTCCAATCAGTACAAGAGGAACTGGATTTGATAGCATCAAGGAGCTTGATAAAATTAGTACCCAAAACATCTAAACTTGAACAGAAACGAAGCAATTAATTCCATGAGCCCAGTCATATGAATTCCCAAAAAAATATACAATTCCGAACAAATAGGTCTGGTTGAGGATTCATAGACCTCTATGAATCACTACTATTGTCGGAATCTACAAATTAAACTATGGATTTCAATACTGGAAAACCTCATACCAAATTATCTCTGTCCAATGATGTTAAATGGGATCAAATCCAGTCGAAATAGTCAAGTTGAAACCAAGGCTATAGGTGAACATTTTCTGTAGAAGTAAAGAAACTGAAGACCACCGTACCAGTCAGATTTAACATATTAAACTCTACTCATATTCCCCAAAATCCTTCAATAGAACAGCATCAATACTCATACACAATCTTCAAACTCATAACGGGTTCACGTGGGTTTGAACACCGTGCAAAAATATTGAAGAAAATTTGAACACAATAGAGGATTTTGGGACTTAAGTCTGGAGCACATACAAGTAAGATCCGATCATACAACTGATTATTGTTGCGTAAATCTGGTGATAAGGTCTGGTAATACAACACTTACGATAAATTCCGGATATAAGTTGAAGGAAAACAGAAGGCTTATCAACAATGTAAAATCGTTGAAGGTTACAGATAGAAAAACGAGGTGTAAATGTGAAATAAAACTCAAACCAGAAACCAGATCTGAGTGGAAGAGGAAACCGAAATCACCTAACCATTGTAACAACAACCAGCGTAAACTGAATCACTTCAATAATCTAACACCTTCAGATCTCATCCTTAAATCCGCCGCAAACTTAGATCTAGGTTTTTCTCTGATGTGAGTGTGTGAAACGAGACCAATGGAACATCCAGTGTTATAACGACTCAGATCCGAGATCGTTGACTTGAAGTTTCAGACAAGCGCTCTTCAGATCTCAGATCTCAGATCTCAGATCTCAGATCTAGATCTGACTTTTGATTTGTAAAATAGGAAACAGATATGACGCTGATGGAATTCATATAGAAACCAAATGGAAAACAAATATGATTTAGTTTGAAAGAGGAGAAAGGATAATCTCACTCATGAACGAAAGCAGGCGAATAGCCTGTCGCCATGGACAAGATTTCCTTCCGGCTTAAGAGACGCACTTGTTATTTGAAAAGGTTTTCAGTAAATAATTTATTTATAACACTAGTATTTTATATTGTCCATATATTTTATAAAAACGTGATTTTTATCTTTCAACGAATTTATTTAACACATGAATGTTATTCAACAAACGAATATCTCATATGCTTCATACACATAATAAAAATGTAATTTTTATTATCTAAACAATTTACCAGCCACATGAATATAATTCAACACATGAAAATAATTCAAACACATAGATATTACAGAAAATTTTGGCAGCATAACAGTAGGGTATTTAAAACAGGCACCGTCGCGAGTACGACTCCTCGCTCTACCTTAAAACCTCGCGGTTTTTGATAATGGGGATTTCATACATCTAGTTCGTACGCAGACGAGTATGTTTTTCTTTTACACAATCCTATTCTAATTTGTTTCGACCACAAACGGGTATTTTTCAACCACAAACGGGTATTTATCAACCACTATCCAACAATCTCAACCACAAACAATCCTATTTACCATTTGCATTATTCACCAATTTTTTCACGTCAATTCACAATCAATAAATATCGTCCATGGTTTGTGGACGAGGACGGTATATATATATAAGTATATTTTATTTCCATTCCAGTGCACATATGATTTATACAACGCATGAATAATTTATACATCGCTCATATAACTTATACAACGCCCATACATAAGGTATACAACGCATATATAATTTATACTTCGCTTATATAATTTATACATCACATTTCCATTCACATTTCAGTTTAGAAATCTCATATTGATTTTAATCCTTCAGAAATTTGTAGCGAGCTCGGAACACGTTCTAGCTTCTTCTAGAATGTAGATGATGTTGCTATGAGTCCGATGTTTCCTATTTCATCGAATTTTGTCAACATAGCAAAAAGATACAATTTTTTTTGAAAATCAAAAATCGCAACACTTAAAAGTGTTATTTTCTATTCAAAAATTAAAGGCCATTTACCTTTCTTGAGTGTTCAAATCTAGGTTTTCAATTCTTGATCAAACGGTGTAACAAGGCGTCGATCAGAAGGTACAGCGTGGAAGAGCTTGGAAGGGGCTTGCTGGCACCACCAGAGATGGTTAGTTCGACGGCGGTGGTAAGGCAGGCCGGCGGCTTGAAACCCGGAGGTTTGGAGGCACGAAACTCGAGACAGGAGCGACGAAAGGGGGCAAACTTTATATGGATTTGAAGAGAATGATGAGATCCACAAAAAGTTGAACTGGGACTGGGTCAAATTCTTGATGGATTGGCCAGAAAATGGAGGGGAAGGGGGGAAGCTGATTCCGCCGTCGATCGGGAGAGACGAGGGTTTTTCTGATTTTTTTTTTTATATTTTTAATTAATGAATGGAGAAGTATGATTGGTCGATATATATTTTATTTCAAAAATTAGTGTTTCTCCATACGAACTCCATTTCAAACCCAACGACTGTCGCCCCTGGCTAAATAACCCCATTCCGAACACGATGGAATATGTTTCATAGGCCCACTCGACTGTTACACTCAGTTATTCTTCAGACTAAAATATAAAACATTCAAATTCTGTTTTGAATGTACATTTTAATTTGCCGGGGCCACATACTGATTCAAAAAATTCCAAAAAAATTTATCTAGCTATGTTAGGACGATACGGTTCCAACAAAACTAGATTCGTCTAATTCTGAGACCGTTGGAAAAATGGTCATTTTCTGGTCGATCCAATTTGACTGAAATCAACCAAACACATTTTCCTTTGCCACGCTCACATATTGATTTCAAAAATTATGAAAATTTAAACTTAGCAATAAATTGACACCCTGGATCCAACAAAAGTGGTTTCATCGAAAATGAAGGTCGTTTGCAAAATGTCAATTTCCAAGGCCTGTATAAACTCCATAGCAACCTTTCTGAAAATTCATTTGGCTATAACTTTTGATTCCCGCTATGTAATTTCGATTTTTCAGATTCGTTAGAAAGATATTCTTAAAAGATTTAAATATTTTTGGTTTTACTAAAATCTGTTTTATTTTGCATCCGGTACAGTCAGTCAAAGTTCAAATTCAAATTTTCAAACTACCGCACCATTTCTAACATATTATTTTATTGAAATGTTTTATTTCAATTGCTCTAATTTCATTAAAATAACCAATTTAAAATTTTAAATTGGCTCGTATTTTCCGGGTTGTTACAGTGTGTGTCTCTTTTAACTTCTTTTGGAAGTACAATATTTTTATGTCACAGCTTTTAAGAAAGCTTCGGGCTTTTGTTTCATGTTTCTCATTTGCATATGAACTTCAGGTTCTTCATTTGCATATGAACTCCAGGTTCTTCATTTGCATATGAACTTCAGGTTCCTTATTTTCATATGAACTTCAGGTTCCTTATTTGCATATTTTGTTTACATCATGAGTTTTCAATTTCACTTCTAGTGATAAATCAATATTGCTATATAGTTTAAATGCTACATCATCATATTTTATACCCATAATTCTATTGGGTGTACATAAAAAAATCATACATATTTTATCTTCAGTCTATCCAAAAGAATCACATACGAAAAGTAATAGTAGATCGGAAAGGATAAAACTAGATCTACCTCTACATCATCAATAATGTAAATAATACATATACAATCGAATCTCCATCAAATTGGATTTGGAAAATTCAAAATTAGATCCGCAAAGAAATGAAGGAATACATCTACACATATTTAGGATCAACAACAAAAAAATAGATCTAAAAAGTTAGACCTATTAGAATATAATCTAGGTCTACAAAAAAATATAGGAAAAGAGATCTAGAAGTTTGAGTCGGATCTAAAAGAACCGAGGATATGACAAATTCATAGATCCATTGATCTAATATTCTCAAATAGAAAATAATTGTATAACAAATATATAATTCATGAATTGATATCTTCAAATAAAAATTACTTACATGATAGATCCATAAATATTGATCAAGAATTTTTCAAATAATAGCTCTAATAGAGCTTCGTGCTAATAACGTGTTATAAATAATATACAATAAGAAAGCCATTAGAAGAGGAGAAAGAGGATAGTTTTTATTCATTCATCAATTAGTGCACTATTTACAATACATGAGCTCCTTATATAAGGGCTTGGAAGCTTAGAGTAAAATTTATCCCATAATGTGGGACTAAACAGAATATGACAAAAGCATATTCACTCGTATATATTACAACATTAGTTAAATTATTATAACATTTAGATTGCAAGTGTCTTTGAAAAAGAAAATAGAAAAGTTGCAAATTTTGTAGGCTTAACTACAACCTCTAAATAAATGTAAAATATGACAAATAAGTGTTTATAATTTTATTACTTATTTTTGTAGTGAAAATTATAATTAGTAAAGAGGTTAAAGTATGATTTGTGTGTGAAAATTTCTTAAATATGGTGTATACCAGGTTATTTAGGCCAAAATGTAATAATAAGGGCCTAATCACCTTGTTATTAACCTTATTAGGCCTAATAGGCTCTAATTCTTTAGTTAAGGGAAGATGCTTCTAGAGAAATAATATATTACATTAATTTCCTCCTTTTCCTCGTTTTGAAAGACGTAGAAGAAAAGAAAGGAAGGATGCTACTCAACTTATTCAAATCAAAAGGTTAACATCACAAACCCCTTAAACTAGATATTTTGATTGCTAACTTGAATCTATAGCAGATAATCATTCTAACACATGTAAATATTCCCTGAATTATCTTTATTATGTTTAATATTACTCTGTTTTGATGATCCAAGCCTTGCATGTAACTGTAACTATTTCTACAGGCTTGAATAAGGTCTTTTTAAGCTACTAGTTCCAATTTGTTGCAAGAATCTCACTGGAAATTATTATTTAGAATCAGGCGAGAGTAACTTACATTTTTCTTGTTGAAGTTCATTGTTTGTGCTGAGTTATTACTACTAGAACGCAATTTTTTATCTTCGATAAAAATTCTTAATTTTGATGTTTTGTTGGTCATACTTTGAGATAGAATATCTTTATCATCTATGTTCATTCGGGGTAATGTTTTTTTGTTGGGTACCCTAAGAATTTAACTTCAGTCTTGCAAATTTTCGTAGACTGAAAGTGTTTGAAGCTCGGCCAAATTATGGTCAAAAATTTCTATCGAAGGGGGAGACTTCCACATGGAAATCGCATCCATTTTGGGCAACCCAAGATAAGCATGGATCGACCCACCTATACGTTGCTTCCAAGGATGGGTCGAACCCCTTTGTGTTGTGTTTTATGCCATAAGAAGCGCAACTTACTTTATATTTTGCTCTTGTATTATGCTGTGTTTTCCAACTTACATTAATGTTAATTCAAAGCCATTTAGATGGCTAATACTTGTTCGTATTCGTAGGTTGTGATGTATAAATTTTCATACGTATTTGGTGTTGTTGTATGATGAATTTACACATTGTGCATGTTTTAGAAATATGATTTTATTACGAATTTTCTATTAAATATAAATAGCATTGAGACAATGTTTTCAAGGTTTTAATTTTTAAACTAAAGCATCTCATTTCCCCAAAAATCTAGTATTTTCAATATATACAAACAACACTTGTAAAGACCCGCAACTTCCCCGTAAAGGAAAGTGTCGGATAGTTCGAGAACAAACCACAACAGAACTCATATAAAAGAACGTTTCATTGTATATTACAACAATGCATCAGATTACAAGAATATACAGAGTATAAACGAATAAATATAACACAGAAATAGCAGAGATTTAAATTACATTTAAATACATCGCAGCGGAAAATAATACAATACACAACTAGAATGAGATATACGGATACAAAGCTTTCCGGATATCGTTCCAGCTGTAAACCAGGATCCTGTGAATATAAATCTGCAAAACCAAAACTACTAGCTGCCCGTGTCAAAATAGGGGCACCCAGAGTTTAGGTTAAAACAATAAACTCCAGGTCAGTCATGGGACTGGTGTGAGAACTAAAACAGTTATTAATCTTTATTTTAAATCATTAGGTAAATCAAGGGACCACGCCGTATAGCACGGAACGGGTTTCCTCCCAAGAATACCAGTGCATAAAACAAACAGCGCAATGCTAAATAAAGAAAAATGAAGCTGTTATAAGACCCAGGTCCCATCACACAATGCAACGCAGCCGAGGATAGGGTTTTCCCTTATAACAGCCAAAGAATGCTTGATACGTTTAAAACAAATCATTTGATACTACTATAAGTGCATAGTGTATAAAACAACTTCAAATCATAAGTATCAATCATAGGCGGCATGAGCGCCCCATCCCACTATGTCGCCATATATAGGATTACAACTAAAACCGCAAAGTCACGTATTTGGAAATTGGATTTCCATCTATGAACCGAGGCAAAAGATAGTCCTCAACCGATTCGAGACAATCTAGCCTACCATGTCTCAGGATCAGAGCTCGAGTGACCCTAGGAGCGACAGGGCCGGTCCACCGATGTGGATTAAAATGCCTGAACACTACGTTTCCCCGCCCTTTGGGGCGCAAACGAGCCAACGAATGGCTCCATCGGTTCGAGAACGACCGATCAATCCGAGGCGCCTCGCAACAGCAACAACCACATAAGTCAAACTCGTCAGGGCGTGTAAAACCACTGACGCCACTTCTAGCTAGAAAGAAACGCAAGTCCTCCCTGAGGTCCGTCTCCCGTTTTTGGTTCATACCGGGTGTGAAACACGCGAGGTAAACGTTACACAAAGCTACGCCACAAAGGCCGTGCTTTGATCATCACCACAAGACTTTGCTTTTCAACAGAAGCCTTGATCATTTGCATCTTAGCATGCCACACAGGCAAACCATCCTATGCAACCGATATCAGTCACACAGAATGAAATCCGATGTCAGACACACAGTCCATTTACAAGTCCGTTCTGGGTCTGAACGAAACCGGAGGCACCTAGTACCCCGCATATCCATCGATCTCCAAGTACGTCTGGACGATCACCAACTGTTTCCATCTTCTTGGGTGTACAGCCCAATCAAGATCATCAGCTATCACCCAAACGACGTGAAGACCTCCGGTCTTCGACCATCGTCTTCATCTTCGACTTATCGTCGTATCAGTTACTCAGAATGGGATAAACCCGGTCTTTCCGAATAACTCGCGTATATATTATAAAAGTGTTACACAAACACAACATACGCCTCATTCCAACTCATTAGTCACTAACCGTAAATTAATCAAGAGAATAATTCCCCAAATATTAACCCCGAAGGCCGAAACCAACATCAGATCAATATCCAGAAAACCATTCTACTTAGCTAACCGACAGTTAGTTTCTAAATTTCACGTTCAAATCTAATTAAAGATTTAACTATCGCCTGGAGCAAAACTGGTGATACTCCATTCTCGATCTTTTCAATCTAATTAAAGATTCATTAAAACTCCACTTAGTTTTAATCGTTAACTGGGTTAAAGAATCAGTGTCATTTAAAACACGGTTCACGATAAACCCAAAATCACATTCCATTAATTATCGGGTTAAAGAACAAGTGTTATTTAAAACACTGTTCACGATAAACCCAAAAATCAACATCCATTCAATTCCAATTAAATATCATTTAATTGGTACACTTCATTAAATCTAAATAAAAAGATTTAATCTTTTCTCAACTGGGTTCAAGAACAGTGTTAGTGAAGACACCATTCACGACAAACCCAAATCACATTCGATATTCAATACAAGGCTCTGAATAGAAAATATATCGGCTTATATTCAATATCGAATTCTACGACTAACAAATGTCGTATTGGAAATAACGATACAAATATATATCTTTCAAATTTCCATAACAACACCTGTAATATCACGAATTCCAACATCGAAATATTCCGAAGACAATTTCGATTCAAATCCACTCCAATGCAATCATTGGAAATTTTGGTTATTTTCAAAACCATTTCAAATTCAATTTATTTATTTAAAAATAAATAGAATTATAATTCTAGTTCAAAACTAGTTCATTTCGATAAAAATCTATTTTTATCTTTTCAAATATGGAGTTTTTTTCATCCCAATTCTTTCTAAATCATTTCTTATGATTTTACACAAATTATTACTATTTTTAATAATTTTATCAAGGCCCGTACAGTCGATTTCCATCAATGGCCATCGAACTGCACTTACAGCGACCTTTTTCGAATTTGATTTGGACATAATTCCAAATCCAACCGTTAGATTTCAAATTTCTAATATTCGTTAGAAAGCTCTTTTCGATACGAACCCAACGGTTCCGGTTTTAGGAGAATCCGACGGTCGGATCTCCCGCAATGTCCGTTTGAAATAAATGGTCGAAATTCGCGAACTACCGCGGCGCGGCGCGTTCTATTCAGGCCATTTATATTATATATATATTATATATAATATATATTTCGTCGATTTCTATTCAAAACGAATTATATAAATAGTTTTAAAATTCGTTTCAAAATCTATTTCAACTTCCTTTTCAATTCAAATCAAAATTGAATTCTTCTTTATAAATTCGTTTTAAAATTCATTTCCATTCAATTCAAATTTCAATTCAATTTGAATTCATATTCAATTCAATTCATTTCGAAATCGTTTTCAATTCAATTCATTTCGAAATCGTTTTCAATTCAATTCATTTCGAAATCGTTTTCAATTCACTTCATTTCGAAATCGTTTTCAATTCAATTCATTTCGAAATCGTTTTCAATTCAATTCATTTCGAAATCGTTTTCAATTCAATTCATTTCGAAATCGTTTTCAATTCAATTCATTTCGAAATCGTTTTCAATTCAATTCATTTCGAAATCGTTTTTAAAATCGATATAAATATCGTTCACGTCAAAATGGCGTCAATCTAATCAACACGGCTTCATATATTCCTTTATTTTCAAATATTCTATTTCAAATATTTCTTTTTCAAATATTTCTTTTTCAAAACTGGAATGAGGCCCAATCAATTACCATATAAAATTAATTATATGGATTTTCATACAACACATGTATATCATAGCATTGAAAAATAATCAACCATCAACCAAAGTGCACTACACTGTATAAGCATCAAATATAGATATTCAACGCTTATAACAGCCTGTCAATCAATCGATCGACATATTTAATCAATCAGGATGAGTGAACTTCAACTTTCATCCTAACACCCGTGTGGGGTTTCAAACAATCAAACACATATTTTATTTGTGCAGTTGGGCGATGTGTAAAATTTATCTTCCCAATCAATGTCATTCAAATAAGTGTACATAAACAAACCGTCTGGTTTGTAAATGAATATTTATTTATTCACATTCACGTTAAAAATTATATTTTTAACGCTAAAACATTTTATTCCAACCTATGAATTTCTATTCAATTCATTTACACAATAAAATGATATTTTTATTTTTCTAACATATTTTAGAAAATTTCGGCGGCATAACGGCACGATACTAGAAACGGGACGAGGCCTAGCCTTATCCCCGGTCTAGTGAAGGCCCACGCCATTCACACATCAATCAAATTCACTTTCGTTATGCAAACCACAAAATTTGGAGTAAGGGTCTAACCTAGCCTTACTCCTTCGCCTTATAACGGCGCACGTCTAATCCTAATCAATTTATCGATTCGATTTTTCACACCACAAACCACATTCAAACCAATATTGCAATCAATTACCAAACAGTCAAACAAACAAGTCCATGGTCTGTGGACGATTGTGTCGGGTGCTACTAAGCACCGTCTGCATCCTAGTATATATATATAACTAGAAAAATAAATTGAAAGGTGAGGAATTCTCACATATAGCTATCCAATCATCTTGACTCTCCTTTTGCAGAAGTCTTCGTCGTTATCGCCTTTCTTCACTTTCATTGCCCGTATTCTCTACATATGTAAAAATTGAATTTTTACTATGCTATTCAATATATAAAAATTGAATTTTTAGTTCAAAGTTCAATATATAAAAATCGAATTTTTACTTCGATGTTCAATATATAAAAATCAAATTTTTAGTTCAAAGTTCAATATATAAAAATCGAATTTTTACTTCGATGTTCAATATATAAAAATCGAATTTTTAGTTCAAAGTTCAATATATAAAAATCGAATTTTTACTTCGATGTTCAATATATAAAAATCGAATTTTTACTTCGATGTTCAATATATAAAAATCAAATTTTTAGTTCGCTATTCAATATATAAAAATTCTATTTTTAATTCGAAGTTCAATAGATAAAAATTCTATTCTCTATTCGAAGTTCGATAGATAAAAATCATATTTTTACTATGCTATACATCA
Organism: Allium sativum; assembly: GCA_030737875.1. Lineage (NCBI taxonomy): Eukaryota > Viridiplantae > Streptophyta > Magnoliopsida > Asparagales > Amaryllidaceae > Allium > Allium sativum. Next base: position 207,801,477 of record CM060916.1, read on the forward strand.
TAAAAAAAAACTCGCCTTTCCAACTATAAAGTTTTCGCCTTTATAAAAATAAAGTTTTCGCCTTTATAAAAATAAACACTTCATTTCAACGTATATAGAATAAAAATCAGATTTTTATTTTGCTACATACACAAAGATGATATTTTTATATTTTCTATCCTATAAATATTACATTTTTAATACTTTAAAAATATAAAAATCATATTTTTAATATTTCTATATAGTAAAGATTATATTTTTACCTTCCTACCATATAAAAGATTATATTTTTAATTCTTTAAAAATATAAAAACTATATTTTTAATACTTTAAAAATATAAAAATCATATTTTTAATATCCTACTTACATAAAAATTATAACTTTACACTTTCTATATAATAAAAATTATATTTTCTTTTTCGCTAATCTTCTTTTTTTCATCATTATCATTTGAAAGGCCTAACCCTTTTTATTTTAAAATAAAATTAGGTTTGCATAACCATATATGTAAGAAATAAATAAATAAAATTAAAATTAATAATAAAACTTACTGTTTTAATTTCCTGAAGGTGGGAGGAGAGGAGTTCGCGGCGGGGGGGGGGGGGGGGGGGGGGCTTTGGCGGTCGTCTGGGTGGCGCGTTGGGGAGAGGTTCGGGGTGCGGTGCTGATTCGAGGGGGGAGGGGTTTGGGGATCGTCGCACAGCAGAGGAGGGAGGCGCGAGGCAGCAGGAGGTCGCGTCGGCGTGGGGGAGGGCGGATCGAGGCGGCGCCGCCGCTTGGGGGGGGGGGGGGGGCGAGCGCGATTTCGCGTTCAACGTTTTTTTTTTTTTTTCTTTTTTTTTCTGTTTGCAATAGAAATGAACGGGGGGGTTATATGTATAAAAAAAAAACTTTATATTTTAATTTTATTATTTAATTATTAAAAAGTTGACTTTTACATACGACCTCTAAACGAGGCCCACCGCCTGTCGTCCATAGCGTTCTACCCCCATTCCGAGCACAATGGGATATGTATCGCAAGCTGATTCGACTGTTTGAATCCGTTTCTATTTAATTTGCATTTAAATCACTATATTGAATTTTAAACGCACATTTCAAATTACCGGGGTCACATACTAACTAGAAAAATCCCAGAAAAATATTTTCTAGCTTCGTATTGACGATACGGTCCTAACAAAACTAGTTTCGTCGAATTCTGAGACCGTTGGGAAAATGGCCAATTTCCAGTCGATTAAAATCAACTGAAACTAGTCAAACGCGTTTTCTTTTGCCACGCTCACATATTGATTCGAAAAATTATGAAATTTGAAACGTAGCAATAACTTCACATCCCGGACCCAACAAAACTGGTTTCGTCGAAATCCGAGGTCGTTTGCAAAATGTCCATTTTTAAGGGCCTGAATTCCATAGCGACTATTCAGAATTTTCAACTGGACATATCTTTTGATTCCCGCTACGAAATTTTGATTTTTCGGATTCGTTGGAAAGATATTATCAATTAGATCCTAATGTTTTTGGTTTCACTAAAATCCGGATTGTTTTGCACCCGGTACATTCAATTGAAGTTTGAAATCGAATTATCGAACTACCGCGCCATTTTCAATTCTATTTATAATTATATATAAATATTTATATTCTAACGACGACGCGTATAATATATACGTTCGAATTATATTCAAAATAAATTTCTCGTCGATTTTATTTAAAATAATTCATTTTAAATAATCAAAATTCGATAAAATTGCCAAAATAAAAAATTTTAAACTGGCCCAGATTTTCGGGTTGTTACAATCTCCCCCACTTAAAACTTTTCGTCCCCGAAAAGGAACAAAGTCGAAAGTGGTTTGATCATTCAACTCTACGCTCGATCTGGCTTCCATTCTCTAACTTTTCAGTTTCTGAGAATTTTCAAAATTTCAAAAATTTGGCTAACACCCTAAATTTTTGAAAAATTTCGCCATAACCTCCCCTGCACCGGGAGCATCGGGGAATTTCAAATAGCTTCCCCGGTCCTTCAGATCTCAAAAAGAAAAAGAAAAAGCCAAGCGGCTAGCCAATAGGCTCACAAAATCATCATCACCCAAACAAAACAGGAAATTATGTAGTAAACATGTACCTATTTGTCGGGCAAACAAATTTTATTCTCTGGCTCTAGCCTCCTTGCTATGACCTGTTCAATGATATACATGTATGCTAGCAAATGCGACCAATTTTCAATATAAGTCAATATTTGATTCAGTTAGGCATAATGGTTCAAAATTATCAAACAAATAAACAGACAACACAAACATCAATCAATTAGTGAATTAGAGTTTCAAATTCATAATTTTGATACATATACAAAAAATCGTGTTTTTGATGCCAATTCACAACAATGTGTTCTAACTATATATAAGTTTTGGTTCTCACACCAGCCTAATGGAAATATATAGAAAATCACACCTTCAACACTCGAACACTAATTCTGATGATGTAGCTACAATCATCAGAATCATCTTCGAGCGACTAGAGTGTGAATCTATATCTATCCAGTATATTAAAATTTCGAATACACGCGGATCAGACGTATACGCAAAATCTATATATACTGGACTGTCCAACTCAATATAAATGAATAATCAAATACGAATAATTGATTTTAAATTTTCAAAACAAAATTGGCTTTCATTTTAAAAAAAATACTCTTCACACTCGTTCTAGGATACTACTGATCCCATCTCTAACGAGTCATTCTCATTGGATATTGCTAATCCAATATCTGATGAATTCTTTCGTATGTTTCTAATGTGTCTTGTTCTCTAGCTTTGTAAACCAAAGCTCTGATACCACGTGTAAAGACCCGCAACTTCCCCGTAAAGGAAAGTGTCGGATAGTTCGAGAACAAACCACAACAGAACTCATATAAAAGAACGTTTCATTGTATATTACAACAATGCATCAGATTACAAGAATATACAGAGTATAAACGAATAAATATAACACAGAAATAGCAGAGATTTAAATTACATTTAAATACATCGCAGCGGAAAATAATACAATACACAACTAGAATGAGATATACGGATACAAAGCTTTCCGGATATCGTTCCAGCTGTAAACCAGGATCCTGTGAATATAAATCTGCAAAACCAAAACTACTAGCTGCCCGTGTCAAAATAGGGGCACCCAGAGTTTAGGTTAAAACAATAAACTCCAGGTCAGTCATGGGACTGGTGTGAGAACTAAAACAGTTATTAATCTTTATTTTAAATCATTAGGTAAATCAAGGGACCACGCCGTATAGCACGGAACGGGTTTCCTCCCAAGAATACCAGTGCATAAAACAAACAGCGCAATGCTAAATAAAGAAAAATGAAGCTGTTATAAGACCCAGGTCCCATCACACAATGCAACGCAGCCGAGGATAGGGTTTTCCCTTATAACAGCCAAAGAATGCTTGATACGTTTAAAACAAATCATTTGATACTACTATAAGTGCATAGTGTATAAAACAACTTCAAATCATAAGTATCAATCATAGGCGGCATGAGCGCCCCATCCCACTATGTCGCCATATATAGGATTACAACTAAAACCGCAAAGTCACGTATTTGGAAATTGGATTTCCATCTATGAACCGAGGCAAAAGATAGTCCTCAACCGATTCGAGACAATCTAGCCTACCATGTCTCAGGATCAGAGCTCGAGTGACCCTAGGAGCGACAGGGCCGGTCCACCGATGTGGATTAAAATGCCTGAACACTACGTTTCCCCGCCCTTTGGGGCGCAAACGAGCCAACGAATGGCTCCATCGGTTCGAGAACGACCGATCAATCCGAGGCGCCTCGCAACAGCAACAACCACATAAGTCAAACTCGTCAGGGCGTGTAAAACCACTGACGCCACTTCTAGCTAGAAAGAAACGCAAGTCCTCCCTGAGGTCCGTCTCCCGTTTTTGGTTCATACCGGGTGTGAAACACGCGAGGTAAACGTTACACAAAGCTACGCCACAAAGGCCGTGCTTTGATCATCACCACAAGACTTTGCTTTTCAACAGAAGCCTTGATCATTTGCATCTTAGCATGCCACACAGGCAAACCATCCTATGCAACCGATATCAGTCACACAGAATGAAATCCGATGTCAGACACACAGTCCATTTACAAGTCCGTTCTGGGTCTGAACGAAACCGGAGGCACCTAGTACCCCGCATATCCATCGATCTCCAAGTACGTCTGGACGATCACCAACTGTTTCCATCTTCTTGGGTGTACAGCCCAATCAAGATCATCAGCTATCACCCAAACGACGTGAAGACCTCCGGTCTTCGACCATCGTCTTCATCTTCGACTTATCGTCGTATCAGTTACTCAGAATGGGATAAACCCGGTCTTTCCGAATAACTCGCGTATATATTATAAAAGTGTTACACAAACACAACATACGCCTCATTCCAACTCATTAGTCACTAACCATAAATTAATCAAGAGAATAATTCCCCAAATATTAACCCCGAAGGCCGAAACCAACATCAGATCAATATCCAGAAAACCATTCTACTTAGCTAACCGACAGTTAGTTTCTAAATTTCACGTTCAAATCTAATTAAAGATTTAACTATCGCCTGGAGCAAAACTGGTGATACTCCATTCTCGATCTTTTCAATCTAATTAAAGATTCATTAAAACTCCACTTAGTTTTAATCGTTAACTGGGTTAAAGAATCAGTGTCATTTAAAACACGGTTCACGATAAACCCAAAATCACATTCCATTAATTATCGGGTTAAAGAACAAGTGTTATTTAAAACACTGTTCACGATAAACCCAAAAATCAACATCCATTCAATTCCAATTAAATATCATTTAATTGGTACACTTCATTAAATCTAAATAAAAAGATTTAATCTTTTCTCAACTGGGTTCAAGAACAGTGTTAGTGAAGACACCATTCACGACAAACCCAAATCACATTCGATATTCAATACAAGGCTCTGAATAGAAAATATATCGGCTTATATTCAATATCGAATTCTACGACTAACAAATGTCGTATTGGAAATAACGATACAAATATATATCTTTCAAATTTCCATAACAACACCTGTAATATCACGAATTCCAACATCGAAATATTCCGAAGACAATTTCGATTCAAATCCACTCCAATGCAATCATTGGAAATTTTGGTTATTTTCAAAACCATTTCAAATTCAATTTATTTATTTAAAAATAAATAGAATTATAATTCTAGTTCAAAACTAGTTCATTTCGATAAAAATCTATTTTTATCTTTTCAAATATGGAGTTTTTTTCATCCCAATTCTTTCTAAATCATTTCTTATGATTTTACACAAATTATTACTATTTTTAATAATTTTATCAAGGCCCGTACAGTCGATTTCCATCAATGGCCATCGAACTGCACTTACAGCGACCTTTTTCGAATTTGATTTGGACATAATTCCAAATCCAACCGTTAGATTTCAAATTTCTAATATTCGTTAGAAAGCTCTTTTCGATACGAACCCAACGGTTCCGGTTTTAGGAGAATCCGACGGTCGGATCTCCCGCAATGTCCGTTTGAAATAAATGGTCAAAATTCGCGAACTACCACGGCGCGGCGCGTTCTATTCAGGCCATTTATATTATATATATATTATATATAATATATATTTCGTCGATTTCTATTCAAAACGAATTATATAAATAGTTTTAAAATTCGTTTCAAAATCTATTTCAACTTCCTTTTCAATTCAAATCAAAATTGAATTCTTCTTTATAAATTCGTTTTAAAATTCATTTCCATTCAATTCAAATTTCAATTCAATTTGAATTCATATTCAATTCAATTCATTTCGAAATCGTTTTCAATTCAATTCATTTCGAAATCGTTTTCAATTCAATTCATTTCGAAATCGTTTTCAATTCACTTCATTTCGAAATCGTTTTCAATTCAATTCATTTCGAAATCGTTTTCAATTCAATTCATTTCGAAATCGTTTTCAATTCAATTCATTTCGAAATCGTTTTCAATTCAATTCATTTCGAAATCGTTTTCAATTCAATTCATTTCGAAATCGTTTTTAAAATCGATATAAATATCGTTCACGTCAAAATGGCGTCAATCTAATCAACACGGCTTCATATATTCCTTTATTTTCAAATATTCTATTTCAAATATTTCTTTTTCAAATATTTCTTTTTCAAAACTGGAATGAGGCCCAATCAATTACCATATAAAATTAATTATATGGATTTTCATACAACACATGTATATCATAGCATTGAAAAATAATCAACCATCAACCAAAGTGCACTACACTGTATAAGCATCAAATATAGATATTCAACGCTTATAACAGCCTGTCAATCAATCGATCGACATATTTAATCAATCAGGATGAGTGAACTTCAACTTTCATCCTAACACCCGTGTGGGGTTTCAAACAATCAAACACATATTTTATTTGTGCAGTTGGGCGATGTGTAAAATTTATCTTCCCAATCAATGTCATTCAAATAAGTGTACATAAACAAACCGTCTGGTTTGTAAATGAATATTTATTTATTCACATTCACGTTAAAAATTATATTTTTAACGCTAAAACATTTTATTCCAACCTATGAATTTCTATTCAATTCATTTACACAATAAAATGATATTTTTATTTTTCTAACATATTTTAGAAAATTTCGGCGGCATAACGGCACGATACTAGAAACGGGACGAGGCCTAGCCTTATCCCCGGTCTAGTGAAGGCCCACGCCATTCACACATCAATCAAATTCACTTTCGTTATGCAAACCACAAAATTTGGAGTAAGGGTCTAACCTAGCCTTACTCCTTCGCCTTATAACGGCGCACGTCTAATCCTAATCAATTTATCGATTCGATTTTTCACACCACAAACCACATTCAAACCAATATTGCAATCAATTACCAAACAGTCAAACAAACAAGTCCATGGTCTGTGGACGATTGTGTCGGGTGCTACTAAGCACCGTCTGCATCCTAGTATATATATATATAACTAGAAAAATAAATTGAAAGGTGAGGAATTCTCACATATAGCTATCCAATCATCTTGACTCTCCTTTTGCAGAAGTCTTCGTCGTTATCGCCTTTCTTCACTTTCATTGCCCGTATTCTCTACATATGTAAAAATTGAATTTTTACTATGCTATTCAATATATAAAAATCGAATTTTTAGTTCAAAGTTCAATATATAAAAATCGAATTTTTACTTCGATGTTCAATATATAAAAATCAAATTTTTAGTTCAAAGTTCAATATATAAAAATCGAATTTTTACTTCGATGTTCAATATATAAAAATCGAATTTTTAGTTCAAAGTTCAATATATAAAAATCGAATTTTTACTTCGATGTTCAATATATAAAAATCGAATTTTTACTTCGATGTTCAATATATAAAAATCAAATTTTTAGTTCGCTATTCAATATATAAAAATTCTATTTTTAATTCGAAGTTCAATAGATAAAAATTCTATTCTCTATTCGAAGTTCGATAGATAAAAATCATATTTTTACTATGCTATACATCATAAAAAAAAACTCGCCTTTCCAACTATAAAGTTTTCGCCTTTATAAAAATAAAGTTTTCGCCTTTATAAAAATAAACACTTCATTTCAACGTATATAGAATAAAAATCAGATTTTTATTTTGCTACATACACAAAGATGATATTTTTATATTTTCTATCCTATAAATATTACATTTTTAATACTTTAAAAATATAAAAATCATATTTTTAATATTTCTATATAGTAAAGATTATATTTTTACCTTCCTACCATATAAAAGATTATATTTTTAATTCTTTAAAAATATAAAAACTATATTTTTAATACTTTAAAAATATAAAAATAATATTTTTAATATCCTACTTACATAAAAATTATAACTTTACACTTTCTATATAATAAAAATTATATTTTCTTTTTCGCTAATCTTCTTTTTTTCATCATTATCATTTGAAAGGCCTAACCCTTTTTATTTTAAAATAAAATTAGGTTTGCATAACCATATATGTAAGAAATAAATAAATAAAATTAAAATTAATAATAAAACTTACTGTTTTAATTTCCTGAAGGTGGGAGGAGAGGAGTTCGCGGCCGGGGGGGGGGGGGGGGGGGGCTTTGGCGGTCGTCTGGGTGGCGCGTTGGGGAGAGGTTCGGGGTGCGGTGCTGATTCGAGGGGGGAGGGGTTTGGGGATCGTCGCACAGCAGAGGAGGGAGGCGCGAGGCAGCAGGAGGTCGCGTCGGCGTGGGGGAGGGCGGATCGAGGCGGCGCCGCCGCTTGGGGGGGGGGGGGGGGGGGGCGAGCGCGATTTCGCGTTCAACGTTTTTTTTTTTTTCTTTTTTTTTCTGTTTGCAATAGAAATGAACGGGGGGGTTATATGTATAAAAAAAAAAAACTTTATATTTTAATTTTATTATTTAATTATTAAAAAGTTGACTTTTACATACGACCTCTAAACGAGGCCCACCGCCTGTCGTCCATAGCGTTCTACCCCCATTCCGAGCACAATGGGATATGTATCGCAAGCTGATTCGACTGTTTGAATCCGTTTCTATTTAATTTGCATTTAAATCACTATATTGAATTTTAAACGCACATTTCAAATTACCGGGGTCACATACTAACTAGAAAAATCCCAGAAAAATATTTTCTAGCTTCGTATTGACGATACGGTCCTAACAAAACTAGTTTCGTCGAATTCTGAGACCGTTGGGAAAATGGCCAATTTCCAGTCGATTAAAATCAACTGAAACTAGTCAAACGCGTTTTCTTTTGCCACGCTCACATATTGATTCGAAAAATTATGAAATTTGAAACGTAGCAATAACTTCACATCCCGGACCCAACAAAACTGGTTTCGTCGAAATCCGAGGTCGTTTGCAAAATGTCCATTTTTAAGGGCCTGAATTCCATAGCGACTATTCAGAATTTTCAACTGGACATATCTTTTGATTCCCGCTACGAAATTTTGATTTTTCGGATTCGTTGGAAAGATATTATCAATTAGATCCTAATGTTTTTGGTTTCACTAAAATCCGGATTGTTTTGCACCCGGTACATTCAATTGAAGTTTGAAATCGAATTATCGAACTACCGCGCCATTTTCAATTCTATTTATAATTATATATAAATATTTATATTCTAACGACGACGCGTATAATATATACGTTCGAATTATATTCAAAATAAATTTCTCGTCGATTTTATTTAAAATAATTCATTTTAAATAATCAAAATTCGATAAAATTGCCAAAATAAAAAATTTTAAACTGGCCCAGATTTTCGGGTTGTTACAACACTCTTTTTGCACCTTTGAGAAAACGAGAATGCAATTTAAACGATATAATACATCACGTGCTATGAGACACATAGATTGATTATATCGATTAATTCAAAACTCGTAGTGAAGTGTGCTATCTCATAGTGAAACGACTAGAGAAAACGTACGGTAAGGGATGTACTGTTCTCACTTTTCAGGTTACTATTTGGAAGTCCATGGCACATTCTGTTAGTGATGTTGTTGCCGGTACATTGGACTGGTGGGTCCTAAATACACTAATATAAGGCTAGTGGGTCATACGCTGGACTAGTGGGTCTTAACTTATATTTGGTGGATAGATGAGATTGGTGGGTCTCTAGTGTATAGTACGTGGAGTGCTAGAATCGGTAGGCCATATACTCAATTGCTAGGTCCTTAATTAATCGTTGGTATGGCAATTTCAACATCCTAATTTTATCGTTGTTGGGCGATTAAGATTGGTGGGTCCAAATGTTGTAATATAACTACTTTATGATGTCTTCGTGTTGATTTGATGCATTTGTTCATTTGGGTGTTATCACCTAATTAGTATGATTCCAAATTTAACTTTGGGTGGGGTGTTACACGTTTATATGGAAAATAAGCATCCTAATGTATCGTCATTACTAAGCCTCTTATCACCTTCAATGATGTAGTTAATCCATCAAATCTTTACATGGAAAAGGAGCATTTTCCATGCCATCATTAAAAAATTCCAATCTCCGTTAATGCAACATCATTTGCTAAAAGTAAGTGTCACTTCCAAGCACACATTAGTACAAGGATAGAAAGGTAACTAACTCTTCCAATTTGCTATTATAAATAACCCACCACTTCCACCATTTCATTCACAAATCAAAACCACCTTCTTCTCCACCATTTTCCTAAGCTTCACCATCTCCTTGCCTAGGTCTCACCCTTTACCTTATTAATCCATGGAAACACCCCCGCCTCCACATACCTGAGCCCGCCTACCTCCGAAACTTACACACTCGTGTAACAACCCAGAAAATTAGAACCAATTTAAAATTTTTATTCTGGCAATTTTAATGAATTTTGGATATTTAAAATGATTTAGTTTAAATAATAACGACTAGAAATTTATTTTGAATAGAATTAGAACGTATAAATTTATTTAAATCGAAATTAGAATATAAATATTTATTTTAATTATAAAAGGAATTGAAAATGGCGAGGTAGTTTAAAAATTCGATTTCAAATTTCAAGTGAATGTGCAGGATTCAAAATAAACCGGACTTTTATGAAACCAGAAATATTTGAATCTGTTTGAAAATATCTTTTCAACGAATCTGAAAAATTGAAATATCATAGCAGGAATAAAAAGTTATGCCCAGTTGAAAATTCAAAGTAGTCGCTATGGAGATATAGCCCTCAAAAATAACGATTTTGCAAATGACCTCCGTTTTCGATGAGACCACTTCTTTTGGATTCGGAATGTCAAATTATTTCTGGATTCCAATTTTCATAATTTTTGGAATCAATATGAGAGCGTGGTGAATTTAAACGCGTTTGGTAATTTCAGTTTGAATTTTATCGACTGGAAAATGTCCGTTTTTCAAACGGTCTCCAAATTCGACGAAATTAGTTTTGTTAGGACCGTATTGTCAAGACATAGCCAGGTTTATTTTCCTGGAATTTTTGGAGTTAGTATGTGGCCCCGATAAATTAAAATGTGCGTTTGAATTTAAAATATAATCATTTATATTTTAAATTTAGCGGAAACTGTTCGTAACAGTCGAATTGGCTCATGATACATATCCCTTTGTGTTCAGAATGTGGGTAGTTAGTTAGGGACGACAGTCAGTGGGTTCAATTTGGGGTTCAAATGAAAAGGGTACTTTATATGGAAGAAAATAAATAAATTAAATAATGTAATATATTACCCCCCTCTCTCTTCAAATTATCAGTCAACGAAAAAAACAAAAAAAAAACCCAAATTGATAAAACCCGCTGGCCCCCCCGAACCCTTCTCCGATCTGCCGCGCCGACCATCGCTCCCACATCCACCACCTCCACGAACTCCGACCGTCGACCACGAGCCCTCCTCCTCCTGTCACTTCTCCCCCTTTCCCTCTCTCCACCGCGAATCCCCGCAACCCCAAGCCACTGAAGACCGCCGTCGCGCCTGTGGGCCCACCACCGACGCCAAATCTCCCATGCCACCACCAAACCACCTATGCGCACCCCTTCCCCTTACAGTCAGAGGAAACAACACCCCCATCTTCCTCCTTTCCAACAGCAAACCACCCCCTCGCAAAGCCTTCTCCACTTCGATTCGCGCGTCCTAGTCCACCGCGAGCTCAGACGAACACCCCCTTCAACTGCAATAAGGTGGTTTTAAATTAAATAACATTTTTATTTTTAGTTCATTTGTTTTTAATTGTTTTAAAAACCAGTTTTTATTTGAGAATCTTTTCTTTCAAAATTAGATTTTTTTTTATTATGTAAAGATTAGATTTTTATTTAAGTAAAGATTAGATTATGTTCTATGTAAAGATTAGATTTTTATGATCTAAAGAATAGATTTTTTATGATGAAAAAGATAAGATTTTTATTAATACAAAGATTGGTTTTTTTTTTAAACTAAAAAGATAGGATTTTTATTTGAATAAAGCTATTAATTTTATATAAAGATACGATTTTTAATCGTATAAAGGTATGATTTTTAATCGTACAAAAATATGATCTTCATAGTGTAGACATCGAAATAAAAATGTAATTTTTATATATAGCATAGCGAAATAAAAATATGATTTTTAATCATGTAGTGAATTAAAAATATGATTTTTATCATAGGGATAGCGGTATGAAAATGTGATTTTTAATTATATAAAAATCATATTAAAAATGTGATTTTTAATATGAACAACGTAGAAAAGACTACGTTGAATATCAGGCTAAACCAAGCTATTCAAAAATTCAGAAATAAAACTGGTGGAGTGGATCCCAAAAGTGAGAACTTCTCACTTTAATTGTATTTTCTAGTTAAAATATATACTAGGATGCAGATGTTGCTTAGCAGCACCCGACACCATCGTCCACAGACCATGGACGACTTGTTTGATTTGATTGTGTTATGAAAATTATTTGTGATGTGAAATGGACTGTTTAAATATTCATGTGTTGAAATAAAATATTTTATCGTTAAAAATATAATTTTAAACGTATATATGAATAAAATAAATATTCATTTACAAATCGGACGATTTCTTTATGTACATACATTTGACTGATATTGATTGGGACAATAAATTTTACACATCGCCCAACTGCACAAATAATAATCAGTGTTTATTGTTTGAAAACCCCACACGGGTATTGGGATGATATTGGACATACACTAACCCCAGTATTTAGTTGTATGTCAATCTATTGGTTGACAGGCTGTTATAAGCATTGATTATTTATATTTAACACTTATGCAGTTGTGTAATGCACTCTGGATGATGGTTGACTGTGTTTGATTGTTGTTGTGTACATGTGTTGTATGAAATCCATATAAATAACATTATTTGGTAATTGACTGTGTCTGATTCCAGTTCAGAAAGAATGAATATTTTAAAATAAGAAATATTTTAAAATAATGAATATTTTAAAAATAATATTTAGTAAAAGATCAAAAATATGATTTTGATGTCTGATTTGGGATGGACATGAAAATATTTAAATATATAAAGCCGTGTTGATTAGATCAACGCCATTTTGACGTGAACGATATTTGTATTGATTTTATTCATTTTTATAATGAATATCAAAAAGGAAGTGATTTCATAATATAATGTTTTGAAAATATTATCATTTATATATTAATGATATAGAATATTTAATTTTGATTTAAAATTGAATATGAAGTTGAAATCGTTTTGAAAACGAATTTGAAATGGTTTATGAAATACGTTTTAAATGGAAATCACGAAATATATACAATATATATATATATATATATATATATATATATATATATAATGGCCTGAAAAGAACGCGCCGCGCCGTGGTAGTTCGCGAATTTCGACCATTGATTTCGAACAGACATTACAGGAGATCCGACCGTCGGATTCTCCTAAAACCGGAACCGTTGGGTTCGTATCGAAATGAGATTTCCGACGAATATAAGGGATTTGATATCTAATGGTTGGATTTGGAATTATGTCCAAATCAAATTTGGAAAAGGCCGCTGTAATTGCAGTTCGATGACCGTTTATCGAAATCGACTGTACGTGCCTTGATAAAATTATTAAAAATATCAATAATTAGTGTAAAATCATAATAAATGATTTGAAAGAATTAGGATGAAAAATTCCGTATTTGAAAAGATAAAAATATATTTTTATCGAATTGAACTAGTTATGAACTAGAGTTATAATCCAATATTTTTAAATAAATAAATTGGATTTGAAATGGTTTTAAAAATAACCGGAATTTCCAATACATGAATTGGATTGGATTTGAATCGAAATTATCTTCGGAATATTTCGATATTGGTTTCCATGATTATACAGACATTGTGGAGGAATTTGGAAGAAATATATATCGTTATTCCAATACGATATTTGTTGATTTCAGAATTTGATATTGAATATAAGCCAATATATTTTCTATTCAGAGCCTTGTATTTAATATCAAATGGGATTTTGGGTCTGTCGTGAACGGTGTCTTCACTAACACTATTCTTAAACCCAGTTGAGATAAAATATAAATCTTTTTTATTAAGATTTAATGAAGCTTACCAATTAATTAACGTTTAATTGGAATTAAATTGAAATTGGTTTTTGGGTTTATTGTGAACGGTGTTTTAAATAACACTTGTTCTTTAACCCGATTAACAATGGAATCAGATTTTGGGTTTGTCGTGAATGGTATCTTTAATAATACTGTTCTTAAACCGAATGGAGTTAAGAAAATTATAAACTAACTGGAAATTAGCTGAGTTGAATGGTTTCCTGGGTACTGATCTGAAGTTGGTTTCGGCCTTCGGGATTAATACTTGGGAAATTGTTCTCTTACTAATTTAAGGTTAGAGACTAATGGGATGGGGTCTTCAGTAACACTGTTCTTAAACCCAGTGTGAAAAGAATAAATCTTTTAATTAAGATTTAAAGAAGAATTACCAATTAATTAACATTTAATTGGAAACTGAAAATGGAAGGTGAATTTTGAGCTGTGTTTTCAAGGGCATTCGTTCTTTAACCCGATTTATAGTGAAATGGGATTTGGAATTTATAAATATTTTTATTAAGATTTAACGGGAATTTTCCAAAGTAAAGTTTTCTAATTTAATATATTAAATTGGAATTGAATGGAATTCGATTGGTAATAATCGAAGTGAACTTCTGTGGAGGAAGACTGTTAATACATATGGAATTTAAAGGGCTTTGCCGTTATTCCATTTATATTATTAGTCGGATACAGAAATTGATATCGATTATATATTGTTTTGTTTTACCGTGAAGATTCCATAATTAATGGAATGTGATTTGGGTTTATAGTGAACTGTGTTTTAAAAGACATTAGTTCTTTAACCCAGTTAAAGGCAGGATTACATGTCTGTCATTGTATTTCGAACTGTACGGTTGGTCTTTGCTAAATATATATGTGTTTGGTGGCAGGGAATTTATTCTATTGCTTAACACCCTTCTCTGAAACGTATGAGCTCAGAGGTTATATATCGGCAGAAATCAATAATATGGTGTAGATTGTCAATGCGACATGTTTGTGTTTCCAAAGTTAAATAATCATTAATGTTGATTTTTGGGAAGATTAAAACTAAGTGGAGTTTTAATGAATCTTTAATTAGATTGAAATGGGAATTGATCATTTGAATGATCAAATTTGGGAAATGATCGAGAATGGAGTATCACCAGTTTTGCTCCTAGCGATAGTTAAATCTTTAATTAGATTTGAACGTGAAATGGTAATTAAATTTACCGATAATGCTGTGGTGTTAGTTATGGAGTAATACCAGTTTTGCTCCATGGAATGGATAGGTTGGGATTGGGAAATTAAATAAATGATTACTTCTGTAAGGTGCGTTAATCCCGACTAGTTTGGAAAACCTTGATATGGTTTGAATGATATCCAAAGGAAGATTAAGGAATAAATTTTAAAGAACTTATCTTTGTTAAAATTAATGGGAACAAATCCCTAAAGATGTGAATATTTAAATAAAAGAATATTCTGAATTGGAATGAGGCGTATATTGTGTTTTATAGCACTTGTTTATTCTCTATGCGAGTTATTCGGAAAGGCCGGGTTTATACCCATTCTGAATAACTGATTCGACGATATGTTGACGATGAAGACGGTGGTTGAAGACTGGAGGTCTTCACATCGTTTGGATGGTTACTGGTGTCTTGATTGGGCTGTACACCCAAGACGAGGTAATAAGTGGTGATCGTCCAGACATACTTGGGGATCGACCGGATATGCGAGGACCTCTCTCCTCTATTGGATATATGAGACGAGGAATAAGGTGCCTCCGATTTCGTTCAAACCCGGAACGAACTTGTAAATGGATGTGTGTCTGACATTGGATTTTATTATGTGTTGATTGATTTCTATTAGATATATATCTGTTTACCGGCGGAGAATTTATTCTCTTACTTAACGCCCTTCTCTGAGACGTACGAGCTCATAGGTTATATATCGATAGACGTCAGTTGCATGATGTGAATTGCTAGTGTGGCATGCTGAGATGCAAAGGATCTAGGCTTCTGTTGAAAAGCAGAGTCTTGTGGTTGATGAACAAAGCATGGCTTTAATATAGCACAGCTTTGTGTACGGCATCAATTTGCGGGCCTCACATCTCGGTATGAGTCAAAAACGGGATAAGGGACAGCAGGGAGTGCCTAACATTTCTTTCTAGCTATGGGTGGTGTCACGGTTTTGCAAGCCCTGATATTTTTATATTTTTACCTATGTGGTTGTTGGAATACAAGGCGCCTCAGATATATCGGGTACTACGAAGCCGATGGATAGGTCCTATAGGACCGGGAATCGTGTGCTCAGGAATTGCCAATCCACTAACGTAAGTGTGGACCGGCTCTGCAAGATCCAGGGGTTACCCAGAGTGTGTAGTCCCGAGGCATTTTCTAGAGTGTCTCGAAGCGAAAAGAAGTACATCCCTTGCCTAGGCTCATGACGGAATCCAATTTCCAATACGTGACATTCAGTTTTATTTGTAGAGCCTAGTATGGCGACATAGTGGGATGGGGCACTATGCCGTCTGTGATTGATATATTTATATTTGAAGTTGTTTTCATAGACTTCACACTATAATAGTATGAGAATGATTTGTTTTAAAAGTACCAAACATGTTTGGCTATTATATGGTAAAACTCTATCCTCCGACTTGTGTTGCATTGTGTGATGG
This sequence comes from Allium sativum, assembly GCA_030737875.1. NCBI lineage: Eukaryota > Viridiplantae > Streptophyta > Magnoliopsida > Asparagales > Amaryllidaceae > Allium > Allium sativum. The sequence continues at coordinate 207,818,168 of CM060916.1, forward strand.
GACCTAAGTCTTATAATAGCTTCATTTCTCCACAAAGCCTTGCGATGTTTGTTTTATGCACTGGTATTCTTGGGAGGAAACCCATTCCCTGTTATATGGCATGGTCCCTTGATTTACTCCATTTTAAAGTAAAGTTTTAAATAACAATTTTAGTTCTCACACTAGTCACATGACTGACCTAGAGTTTATTGTTTTAACCTAAACTTTGGGTGCCCCTATTTTCCACGCGGACAGCTAGTAGTTTTGGTTTTGTAGATGTATATTCGTAGGATATTGGTTTACAGCTGGAATGATATTCGAAAAGCTCTGTATCTGTTTATCTCTTTCAATTGTGTTTTGTATTATTTTCCGCTGCTATGTAATGTATTTTAATCTCTGATATTTATCAAATGTATATTATTTGTTCATACTCTGTACATTCTTGTACTATGATGTAAATTATTGTAATAAGCAATAAAATGTTCGTCTGTTTGCATACTGATTTGTCGTGTTCTCAACTCAATCCGGGCTTTCCATTACGGGGAAGTTCGGGTTGTTTCAACTCGCCTATGCCATGCCGTAGAACCCCTACACCCGCCTCTTACTCCGTTCAAATCTCTCGGCCTAAGCTTCCCCTCACCCACAGAATACCATATTCTCTGCCTTCCACCTCTACCTCTCACTTTTCAGCTTTAAGCTCACACGCCTGCCCATATACCCACCTACCTCTTCCCTCCCCGACTTAGCACCCGTAAGGCCGAACACCTCAAAAAATTCAGTAAAGAAAAATAGGAAGAAAAGAAGAGAGAGAAGAAAATGGAAACATAAACAAAAGAAAGATCGTGATAATTCGGAGTGAGCGCACGAAACCATAAAGTTAGATGGAGTGGGTAAATAGAGGTGAGAAAATTATCTTGCAGCTTTTTGATTTAACTTCGTATGTGAGAACAATTATCGTAGCTTTATAAACCATTGTCAACAGGATCACCATTATGATTTGTGATTTATTCACTCATTTAGTGCTATATGTTGATGTTGATATTTGTTTTTTTGGTTATTTTTGAATCTAATTGATGATTGGTAGTATGGATAAATAGTGATATAAATGACTATAAGTGAATATGATGAAAACCAATATGATCATATGCTTTGATAAGTAAATTATACCCCAATTTAAACATGTTAACAAATAGTATAAGTTGTGACATTTTGTCTGTTATGACAATAAAGGACTTGTCATGAATGTTGTGAATATTGATATTGTCATGATCATATAAGAGATTTTGAGTAATTAAGATTTTATCAAGTCAATTTAAATTTTTATCTGAATGGGAAGAGACTTAACAAATCCTGTATTTCCATATGATTGCGCTTATAATTTGGAAAGATCGGGATCAGATTTCTATTCCAAAACCATTCCGAATAATGATATGATGAAATGAAGCAAATGTAGATTATGAAGACTGTATATTTTCAAATCGAAAGGGCCGCTTGTTTACTTTCTCTTCATTGGTTAATCACCAGTATAGAGATGAATATCACCCTTTATCACAGTGGTCCGAACATATTCGGAAATAGTCCGATTGCAAGGATTTTCGTTACTAATGGTAGTAGGAGAATGCCTTCTGTTTCGTTCAGACTCAGAAAAGAACTTGTATGGATGTGAGTTTGACATTCTATTTTGTATTGTTTTAGTTGATTTTTACTAAATATATTTCAGTTGGTGGTAGAGAATATGTTCTCTTAGGTGAACACCCATCTTTGAGACGTATGAGCTCAAATGTGATATGATTAGTAATCATCAATTATATGTTACGAAATGATACTGTGCCATGCCAAGTAAATGATTTATGGATGATCAAAGCATGATATTGTATAAGTGTAGTTTGGTGTAACGTGACCTCGTCAAGCCTCACACCTTGGTATGATGGTAAACTGGTAGTCAGATTTGTATGCTATTTCGGTGGCTACCTAGAATGGTGAAATGATATAACGAAGTCCCGAGTCTAGCATGTTATTTGTTTGGATATCCCGATTCATGTTACATAGGTTAGTATAACGGCGTCGAAATCTAGAAGTACGACCACGAGTACTGTAATGCGCACGAGTTTTGAATCCACAATTGAACTTATGTACCAGGAACCATCATGTTGGAATCCCATTATTCAATACGAGCCCTTAAGATTTTAGTTGTATACCAATGTCAACATAATAGGATGAGTTATTATGTTGGCTAAGATTGATACATTTACTTGCACAGTGACTTTCCACACTATGCACTAATACTAATATCAAATGGTTTTTGTGTATCAAGAATTTTTGGTTATCATAAGGAGAAACCTCATTCAATGTGTGCGATATTCATTGTGTTTGTTGTACGAGATCTTGTGATAACTTCATTTTCCAAAAAGCATGTATAATATTTCTGCACGGGTATTCATAAAGGAAAACTCGTTCCGTGTTTATATGGCGTGGTCATATAAGTTACCTTATCATATATTAAAAAACTATTTTTAAGTTCTCACACCAGTCCCATGACTGACTTGGAGTTTATTATTCCTTCACCTAAACTAAGGCTGCCTATAATTTTCCATACGGGCAGCCTGGTAGTTATGGTTTGCAAATTAGTCTTGGAGTTGTTATAGATTAGATGCTAGGTTAAGGCTGGCGATAAAATTGGACCATTTTGTATTTTTTCGCTAGTATCATAGTAATTTATGATGTGTAATCAATATACTCTGATATACCTTGTAAACTCTGATGTAAAATATTTTTATATCAATAAAAGTTTCATTTTGTTTTTGTTCTAATGTGTTATTACCTAGTTGATGCAGATTCTGACATATGAATCTTCGGCATTTGAATACCGAGAATGTATTAAGGGCTGATTTTCGAAAGTCGAAAATCCATGTCATTACAGATGGATTGGTGAACGATTGCTGGAATGAAGTAGGAGAACGATGATGGACTGCCTTACCATCGAGTCATAAATAAAACTACTAAAATATAAGCCATGCTGAGGCCAAGTAAAGTAGCACCACCAATTAGACACACTTCTTTATTTAATTTATCAGTTCCTCTATTTGATTTAATTTGATGTACATCCTCGATTTATAGGAGTGTTGTTGTTCAAGGTGGGAAATAGTTGCGCGCTATGCGCTATCATTGACCTGCCTCAACGAATGGTAGAATCCTGCACTAGGTATTGCCTTATATGCCTTGTTATATTTATCCTAATCGAGCATGCCATGAGTTTGAATAGACGTTGTCGTATCATGGTGCATCCTTATTCACCACCATTTTACTGGGGTTATATATGCAAACTGTACGACAACGTTTATAGAATGTGTTAAGGATAAAAGTGTAATGGCTTAACGCTATTTTCAATAATATAATTTACCAGTATACATAATTATATAGTGTATTCTATTATATGTATATAGTTTAATGGATCCTTCAAGGATGGAAATCCAAAACAACATTTGAGTTCCTTGTACCATTCACTTGAACATTTCACTTGAGATTTATTTACTTGCATAAGAATGTTAGTCTTGGCCCAAGTGTACTGTTTTTCTTTATGCTCACGTTAGCCCAAGTATTTAATATTTGCGATTCAACTTTTGCAGCTGAATACCTTTTGAAAACTAATCCATCTAATATATTTAGACTTCCCCTGTATTTACTTTTGAAACCCTGATGTAGCTGTTTATTAACAGCTTCATGAACTACTACTGTAACTACAAGATATTGTATTATTATGTGTATGTGAATTTATGATTTGGTTTTTATTAAACCTCCCTAGTAATAACAATCTGCATTTTGAACGATATAGTTGGATATGTATGGTTTTATTGTCAACTTGAATTGCAAAAAAGAGCGATCGTTATAAGTTTTTAAATCATATATGTAACAACCCGGAAATCCGAGCCAATTTTAAAAAAATTATTTTGGCAATTTTAGCAGAATTTGAATATTTAATATGGATTATTTTAAATAATATCGACGAGAAATTATTTTGAATGGAATTCGAACGTATTTATTTATATAGATCATCGTTAGAATATAAATATTTTATTTTAATTATAAAAGGAATTGAAAATGGTGATTCGATTTCAAACTTCAAATGAATGTACAGGATTCAAAATTAACCGGATTTTAGTGAAACCAAAAATATTAGAATCTATTTGAGAATATCTTTCCAACGAATCCGAGAAATCAAAATTTCATAGCGGGAATCAAAAAATACGTCCAGTTGAAAATTCAGAATAGTCGCTATGGAATTTAGGCCCTTGAAAATAGTCATTTTGCAAACAACCTCAGTTTTCGACGAAACCACTTTTGTTGGATCCGCAGTGTCAAATTTTTACTAGGTTTCAAATTTCGTAATTTTCTGAATCAATATGTGAGCGTGGCAAAGGAAAACGCATTTGACCAGTTTCAGTTGATTTTAATCGACCGGAAAATGACCATTTTTCAAACGGTCTCAGAATTCGACGAAATTAGTTTTGTTAGGCTCGTATCGTCAATACGAAGCTGGAAAATATTTTTCTGGAATTTTCAGAGTTAGTATGTGGCCTCGGTAAATTGAAATGTTCGTTCAAATTCAATATATAGAGCTATATTTTGATTTTGATGGAAACTGATCGAAACAGTCGAATCAGCTAACGATACATATCCCATTGTGTTCGGAATAGGGGTGATTAGCTAGGGGCGATAGTTGTTGGGACTCGTTTCGAGTTCGAATAAAAAGTCCACTTTTATTGGAAATTAAATTAAATTATTTAAATAAGGGGGCCCAAGCCCTTATCCCTCAACCAGGTCAACCCCTTAATTCCCTCCCCCAATACACGACCGATTTCAGATCTTAAATAAATAAATAAATAAAAAAAGCTAAATCGGGCATCGTCTTCCACCACGCCGCCTCCCATCACCTCGCTGGAGCCTCCCATACGGCCGCCACCCCTCTCTACAGCCCCGCTGTTCGATTCTCTCTCCTCCTCTCCACCACTACCCAATTCGAAGAAACCCCGCCCCAAATCCCAGAGAACCTCCGTCATGGCCACTACATCCCCAACGCCAACATCCTCCACCTCCCAACCACCTGCGCCGACCATCCCCAGTCTCCCTGCCGTGTCATTCCCCCCTGTGGGACCCCTCTGAGCTAAAACCAAAAAGAAAAGTAAGTTTTTTTCTATTTTTATTTTATTTTATTTATTCATTATTAGGAAATTGGTTATTTAAATTAGTAAATAATCAGTTTTTCTTTTATAAGAAGAGCGTAGATTTTTATATGAAATTAAAGCGAGGATTTTTTATTTTATTTTTATATATATGCATATGAAATCGGTTTTAAAAATTTAGGAAATCAGTTTTATATGCAGACACATAAAGTAGTGATTTTTATTTATTGGTATAAACCAAAAAGATTAGATTTTTCAGAACAAAAGGAGATGATGTTGTTTATATATAAAGATATGATTTTTACTTCGGTAAAGATTTAATTTTTTTTATTTACATGAAGTTATAATTTTTTATTATAGAAAGGCTTGACCTTTTATAAGAAGTAGAAATATAAAAATATAATTTTTTATATAGAAAGAAGCATTGTAAAAGATATAGAGTTGAAATAAAAATATGAGTTTTATTTATTGGGATAGAGTGATAAAAATATGATTTTTATCTATGAACAGCGGGAAAAGGTCGCATTGGAATTTTTGGCATTATCTGAATCGTTCAGAAATAGATAATGGAGGAGTGGATCTCCAAGGTGAGAACTTCTCACTTTAGTCTTCTATTTCTAGTTTAGAATATATACTAGGATGTAGACGGTGTTTAGCAGCACCCGACACCAGTCGTCCACAGACCATGGGCGGCTTGTTGGTTTGATTGTATGTTATTGTGAAAATTGGTTGTGTTGTGGAATAAAATATTTATATAGTTAAAAATATTTTATATCGTTAAAAATATAATTTTCAACGTGAATGAGAATAAATAAATATTCATTTACAAACTGGACGGTTTGTTTATGTACACCTATTTGAAGGATATTGATTGGGACGATAAATTTTACACATCGCCCAACTGCACAAAAAATATTCAGTGTTTGTGGATTAAAACCCCACACGGGTGTTGGGATGATATTTGACGTACACTAATCCCAATTATTTAGTTGTATTTCGATCGATTGGTCGACAGACTGTGTGAGCATTAATTATTTATATTTGATGCTTATGCAGTTGTGTGGTGCACTTTGGATGATGGTTGATTATTTATGGTTGCTAATATATACATGTGTTGTATGGAATCCATATAATTAACATTATATGGTAATTGATTGGGACTCATTCCAATTGGGAAAATAAAGAATATTATAAAATAATAGTCATGTGTTGACAATACTCATTTGTTGAGATTAGTCATGTGTTGAAAGGAATATTGAAACGAACCGAACTTCCCCGGTAAGGAAAGCCCGATAGAGTTGAGGACAAAACACATCGGAACGCAAACAGAAGAACATTTCATTGTTAATTACAACAATTCCATCAGAATACAAGAATATACAGAGTATAAACAAATAATATACATTATAAAATATCAGAGATTACAATTCATTACATAGCAGCGGAAAATAATACAATACACAACTAGAAGTAATACACGGATACAGAGCTTTCTGAGTATCGTTCCAGCTGTAAATCAGGATCCTGTGAATACAAATCTGCAAAACCAAAACTACTAGCTGCCCATGTCAAAATAAGGGCACCCAGAGTTTAGGTTAAAACAATAAACTCCAGGTCAGTCATGGGACTGGTATGAGAACTAAAACAGTTATTAATCTTTATTTTAAAGTTAGGTAAATCAAGGGACCACGCCGTATAACACGGAACGGGTTTTCTCCCAAGGATACCAGTGCATAAAACAACAGCGCAATGCTAAATAAAGAACAATGAAGCTATTATAAGACCCAGGTCCCATCACACAATGCAACGCAAGTAGGAGGATAGGGTTTTACCTTATAATAGCCAAAGAATGCTTGATACACTAAATTTCATCTTTTATTATTAATCAGACTCCAACCGTAAATTAGTAAGAGAACGATTCCCTAAGTATTAACCCCGAAGGCCGAAACCAACATCAGACCAATACTCAGGAAACCATCCGTCCTAGCTCGTTTCCAGTTAGTTTGTAATTTTAGATACAATCATAAATATCGATCATAGACGGCATGGGTACCATATATCATGTCGTCATATATAGGTATACAATCAAAACCGCAAAATGTCGTATTGGAAGTTGGGTTATCATTTATGGTATGAACCGAGGCTAGGGATCGTCCTCACCAATTCGAGACTGTATAGTCCGAGTCTCAGGAACTGAACGCATCGTCCCTTGGACTCAGGGCCGGTCCACCGATGTCGATTATAATTCCTGATTGTTGCATTTCCCCGCCCTACGGGGCGTAAATAAGCCAACGAATGACTCCATCGGCTTCAAATAGTCACCGATATATCCGAGGCGCCTCGCAACAGCAACAACCACATAAGTCAAACTCATCAGGGCGTGTAAAACCACTGATGCCACTTCTAACTAGAAGGAAACGCATGCCCTCCCTGATTTCCTGTAACACCCCACGTCCATTAATGTCACTCACAAAGGGAATGCATTAACTTCCATGGAGGTTTTAAGTGAATATAGAACTGAAAAATTACCACAAGACAGATAATAAGTAGTACTTGGAAATCTAAAACTTTATTTTATTGCAGCGGAAATTAAACATGTTTGTTACATCATAAAACCATAAATCAGAGTCAAGTACAATATCCATCTTGATAAAACAAAATACAGAATCCCATTACATAAATAGCCATTAAAGAAGATAACAAGATGGAATTTACTTCAACCGTCCAAGCTTTCCAAAGAGAGATAAAGCAATCCAATCAAACTCCATTAGAGCTGGGCCCACCCTGAGGACCTGGAGGGGTAAAAGGATGGAAATAGAGGGGGTCAGACATAAAGTCTGGCGAGTATGATAATTCTAAGAATACTATTATCAAAATAACTAGACTAAGGCATAAGCTGGAAAACAAGCAAATGTCTATGAACTATTGGGTATGGAAGAGCAGATAAAGATAACGTTAAAGGCACACCTAATTACTAACGAATAATTACTACACTGCACCACACCAGTCACTCTAAAGGTTGATCCCACTTGCTTCACTTAGAAATTATATAAATAGCTTCGTGTACCCCTAGCTGACTACATAGGTGCCGCCTGCCCCTATCTCCGCTAGGTGTACCCCACTACCCACTTTCGATCGGCTCCCTACTCGTAGATACACGTGCTGGCCCCACAGTGGGGTGTATCACTCCCCTAAAGCGGCAACCCGATACAACTTGAGAATGCATGGCTTATACCTACACGATGCAACAACGTCTTACCTACCAGCCCCGGTCCACACACGCATATGAAACCCGTTGGACTTGCGTTGCCACCGCTACCCCGTTTGGCCTCTTATAGTCAAGCCCAGTATGCGTGTCCCGTCCTCGACTTGGGTCGAGCCCACAAAGATACGTTTGGGTTACTGGTTGAAATGGGCCCCCACAAGCTATCCACCTAAGCTTGTCCCCACTAGTATATCCCACTTAACCCTCTTAGTCATGTTCATTTACATGTGTGTTTGGTTAAATCTTACTAATGGTATTTCAAATGCCACTAAAGGCACCCACTATATTCCTCATGCCAAGGCACCTACTTAACCCCCATGTCCCACCTTATATGTTTATCTGGTTAAGTATTTCTTAATTCATTAAGGCCAAAACCTTATAAAGACCTCTCACATTAGACTGGCATTTATGGTAGCTGGATTCGCCGGGCGGGTCCGGCAGTCTTACACCATAAAAGAGACTAACCTCGTGTCTTTACAACTGTTATGCTTTAATTTGGGCCTAGGACTTCTCACATTGGGCTGACATTTGTGACTACTGGATTTGCCAGTCGGGTCCGGGCAGGTTTACGTCACAAACGAGTCCAACCTCGTGTCCTAAGCATTGATTAACACTTATAATCTTTTACCCCAATTTTAAATATATCCCTATTCAAATCATTAATTAATTCCAATTTTAATGATGTCCATAATTGACTCAATTATGGCCATCCACTTACGGTATGCAAAATCATGTCAATTGCACCCCAATTTCTTAATATTAAATCCTCAATATTACCCCTACCCCACGTTATACGTTCGCTTATTCAATGCAAAATATACGTTAGACTCGAATAGTCTAACTCATAGCACAAAGATAAATTATCACAACATATAGACAAATAAAATATATCTAATCATAAACGGGGTGAAACTTGGATAAAACTTCACATGTCATGGATCTAAAGGTGTCAACTTGTTTGGTTAAATGTCACAATTTACATAATATGATCATAACCCAAATTCATGTATAAACTTGCATATGTGGTTTATGCAACATAATGATGATGTGAACTAGCATCTAACACATAGAACTCACACATGTCATAGCACAATTCTAGATCTAAATAGATGTCATGGCATATGTTCATAATCTTTACTAATCAATCTAAACTTGCATACATGATTTTTCATATAGATCAACATAGCCCAAATAATATCAACATTATGATTTGATTAACATGAACTAATTAGCATAGATAATAACATCATGACTTTATAACATGTATGATTTATCACAACTTAGCATAGAAGATTACAACCTATACAATATCATCATAGCATGATTTACAACATATAGGATATCATCATCACATAACATAGGATTTACAACATTCATGATAGCATAAGGTTTACAACAACATATATGACAATTCACATCGTTTTCTTATGATCCATATCGCATCTTAATCTAATTAGTTTGCTAATAATCTTGTTAAGATTATCATACTCACAATTAGAGAAGAAAGAGAGTCTTGATTTGCTTTAGAGTTGAGTAGAATTAGGGTTTTGATTAGCTTTCTTCCTTCTTAGTTGGCGGCGGCTACATTGAGTTCCATGGCGATGGCATGACGGCGGCTATTCTATTTTTCATGTGAATTAGAGTGAGAGACTACCTAGGTATATATAGAGTATAGGATTTATTTAGGCTGTCAGATCAACTCACAACTAACCTGAACCGTTTAATTTGCCAACTCAGCCCTAAAGACACATCAGCAGCTCAAGATTGGGCTCAGTCAAACCCTAGCCGACTGGACCAGGTCGACACCCAGGTCGACTGCGCAGTCGACCTGGTCCCTGGGGTGTCGACTGCCCAGTCGACTCCCCAGTCAACCTGGGTGCTGGGCGGGAAATTTCCCACCTAGCCTGTTTGACTTCGAATTTGAAATTTAAATTTTCTGAAACTTCCGATGGCCATATCTCCTTCATACGAAGTCCAAATCACGCAAACTCGGACTCTATTTCAACCAGAATTCCGAGATGAACACAATGGCGCAACCCGTTTCCCAAAATTCTCACGTCTGAGATAAGTTATTCTTTAATTTGTGAATATTTATATTAACAGAATTACGGGGTGTTACATTCTCCCCTCCTTAAAGGATTTCGACCCTGAAATCTTCAAGTCAAGAAGAATGTATATCCTAACATCCGATCGTCCATCTACTCAACAATCAAACACAGGCATCCATTGTCCTTATAGACTTCTAATGCTTTCATATTTAAATGCACAGTGTGTGTATATGTCCATATCTAATGTAAAATCAGGCGGTCCACTGATTCAGTTGACCTCCTTAATGCAAATCATGATAGTGCCATGCGTCCATTATGTATGCAAAAGTTCTTTAATGCTACATATTATCTCTATATGCGTGCACAAGCATCATCTGAATGCAGCATCCATATGATAAAAAATCCTCATACATCCATTTTACTAAATACATCCATATATATGCAATATGCAAAATGAAGTGACTGAGCCGATCTAGTGCCTAATAGTGTGTGTATATGCGTCCACGAGCAACCACTAGCAAACACTTGCATCCACTTTGCATCCATCATACATAACATGTCTCAAACACATGTTTCAACCATAGGATTATCCTAACTAAAGGTCAAAGATACTAGCGAGAGGATATACTAAAGATATGATAAGTACAAGCTAAGCGATAAAGGGGAAATTAAAAGACATACCCTCGAAAAGAAAAGGGTACAACGAATGCATCTTCGCTTCTGTCTCCCAAGTAGCGTTACTCTCATCATCTCCCCATTGCACTTTGACTAGTCTGACCTCTCGATTCCTCAACTCCTTAATCTCCGACCCAAGAATGCGCGTAGGAGCTCGTCAAATCGTCGCAGCACGCTCGATCTCCACTTCTCTAAGCAAGCTCGGCTCTACCACTTCCACGGTCTCGTGCAAGCACTTCCTCAAATGTGACACATGGAATACGTCGTGTACACCCCTAAGTCTCTCAGGCAACTCCACTCTATACGCCATCTGCCCATTCCTTTCCTTAATAGGAAACGTCCCTACGAACCTTGGTGCTAACTTCCCAACGGACCCAAAGCGAACGACGTTTCGTAATGGAGACACTTTGACAAAGACCATGTCCCCAACCTCAAACTCAAGATCTGACCTCCTCTTGTCCGCATAAGATTTCTATCTATCTTGCGCTGTCTTCATCCTTCTTCGGATCAAATCAATCTTTTTCGAAGTCTCTCCAATCATATCGGGCCCAAGTAAGATCTTATCCGTAGATTCCCACCAACATGTAGGTGAACGACAAGGTCGTCCATAAAGAGCTTCGAAAGGTGTCATGCCAATGCTAGACTGAAAGTTGTTATTATATGCAAACTCTACCAATGGAAGATGCTCTTCCCACGTACCCCCAAAGTCTAGGATACATAGCCTCAAAAGGTCCTCTAGAATACGATTCACCCTCTCGGTCTGGCCGTCAGTCTGAGGATGATATGCGGTCCTCAAACATAACTGAGTCCCTACCGCCTCTTGCAAGCTTCTCCAAAATTCGCTAGTGAAAATAGGATCGCGGTCGCTCACTATGCTAGAAGGAACACCGTGCAAATGAACTATTTGTCGAATGTATACGGAGGCTAACCATGGAGCAGTCCTCTTACTCTTCACGGGAATAAAATGGGCGCTCTTAGTAAGTCTATCTACTATAACCCAAATCCCCGTATTACCCTTCCTTGATCTTGGTAATCCATCCACAAAATCCATCGAGACACTTTCCCATTTCCATAGTGGAACCTCCAATGGATGAAGCAATCCACCGGGCTTTTTTTGCTCCGCTTTTACTTGTTGGCACACCAAGCATCTAGCGACATACTCAGCCACATCTTTCTTCATGCCGGCCCAAAAGTAAACTCATCTCATGTCCATGTACATCTTATCCCCGCTGGGATGGATGGTCATCTTCGAATGATGTGCTTCGTCAAGAATAGCCTTCCTCAAGTCCTCGTCTCGTGGTACACAAAGTCTACTATCCCTACGTAACCAACCCTTATCATCGAGGGTATACCTACGGAGATGGCTCGATGACTCCCCTCCTTTGAGCTTTTCTACTAACTCAACCAATCGTGGGTCGTCTCGCCGTGCCTCGCCAATCCGTCCCAAAAGCGTAGGTCTAACCTCTAAGGATGCTAGCAAACCGGGTACGAAGTCAATGGAAGGTGTAAAGTCAAACGTAGAAATGAACTCTAAACTTCGCCGCTCAAAAAACAAAGGACTTAAGGATAATCTTTTTCTACTTAAGGCATCGGCCACTAAGTTACCCTTGCCAGGGGTATATGCTATCTCGAAGTCATAGGATGCTAAGAACTCCATCCACCTTTGCTGCCTTAAGTTCAAGTCCTTCTGAGAGAATAAGTATTTTAACGATTTGTGATCAGTGAATAATTCAAATTTCTCGCCAAGAAGATAATGACGCCAAGACTTAAGCGCGAAAACAATAGCGGCCAACTCTAGGTCATGTGTAGGGTAATTTTTCTCATGCACCCTTAACTGCCTTCCACCATAGGCTATTACCCTTCCCTCTTGCATTAAGACTGCGCCTAGTCCTGTCCCACAAGCATCGGTATAAACAGTAAACGGCTTATTCCCGTCTGGCAGCACTAAGACTGGAGCTGAGGTCAAAGCCCTCTTTAAACGTTGGAACGCATCATCACAATCTACGTCCCACCCGAAGACTAGGTTCTTCTTCGTCAAGCGTGTTAATGGAGCTGATATTTTTGCGAAGTCTTTGATAAACTTCCTATAGTAGCCAGCCAACCCTAAGAAACTCCTTACATCGGTAGCATTCTTAGGGACCTTCCAATCTTGGATGGCCACCACCTTCGTGGGATCCACAGCTATCCCTTCTTTGGAAACCACGTGTCCTAAGAATCGCACTTCCTCTCTCCAGAAGTGACACTTAGTAAATTTAGCTTTAAGGTTATGCGCTCGTAGAGTCTCCAACACTTCCCTAAGATGTAGGGCATGCTCTTCTTCATTCTTAGAAAAGATCAAGATGTCGTCTACAAAGACCACCACGAATTTATTAAGGTACTCCCTAAACACCCTACTCATCAAATCAACAAAGTATGCAGGGGCGTTTGTCAAACCGAAGGGCATCACTAGCCATTCATAGAAACCGTCCGGAGTCCTAAAGGCAGTCTTGTCTATGCTATCCTCAGCCACTCTCAACTGATGGAAACCGGTGGCTAAGTCCAACTGCGAAAACACTGAGGCGCCAACTAACTGATCGAAGAGATCGTCAATCCTCGGCAGTGGGTGTCTGTTCTTCTTAGTAAGCTTATTAAGTTCTCTATAGTCCACACAAAGTCTAAGGGACCCATCCGCCTTCGTGGCAAATACTACTGGAGCACCCCACTCCGATATACTTCGTCTTATGAACCCTTTCTCAAGCAACTCTTTCACTTTCTTATTGAGTTCCCTCCTTTCACGAGGAGCCATGTGGCGTACTGGCAAAGATACTGGTTTTGCATTATCCACAAGATATATTCGAAAATTTATCTCCCGCTTCGGAGGCAAGCCCTTCACCTCCTCAAACACATCCGAATATTCTCGGACCACTCTAACAGATCGTAGATTCTCCACAGACGCGTCAAGCGATTCTAAATAACTTAGCATAACGGAATTTATGGGATTACAAAAGATTTCGAGAGCGTTACCAAGGCGAGTCATGAGCCTAACTACTCTCCTTTCACAATCAAGAACGGCCCCATTTCTGGATAACCAATCCATCCCTAAAATTAGCCCATAGCCCGTGAAGCCCAAAACATAAGCATCACATCTAAACTCAATGCTAAGTATAGAAATTTTCAAATCCAAATACGTCATGGACAAATAAGCTGAGCCCCCAATTGGATTCGAAACAACTAAGGGATCCTCTACTAAACTGGTGTTTAAGTGCAGTGATTCAACTAATGATGTAGAGATAAACGAATGCGATGCGCCCGAATTGAATAAGGTGCGGATAGGATGATCAAACAAAAAACTAAGCTTTCAACAGAAATGGTTCTACCTCGTTCTTGCAGCGGTGGGACCGTGAGAGCCTGAACTTGTCCCCTTGCCTGCCCTGGTGCCATGAGAGCCTGCACCTGTCCTCCCGAGGTAGACCCTGTCCTCTGCCCCTTCTTTGGGCAGTCCTTCACTAGATGTCCCACTTCACCACAGTGAAAACAGCCAGTCTTCTTTTTCTTTCTGCAATCCTTGCTGAGATGACCTGGTGTTCCACAGTTAAAGCATCTTTTCTTTCCTTTGCCATTATTGTCTTTACCACCCTTCTTGTTTTGCTGTTGTGGTTTCTTCTGATCCCCTTTCTTCTCGGGTTCCTTATTAGCATAAGCACCTTTCTCCTCGTGCATGAGTGCCATGTCTACTAGCTTCTCAAAGGTGGCCCCCATAGGGATGTGGGTCATAGCCAACCCCTGCAATGGCTCATTCAAGCCTTTAACGAACCTCAGAGCCTTCTTCTCCGGCGTATTCACTAAGTCCAAGCCAAACCTTGCTAACTGATTAAATTTATTGACATATTCTTTCACTGATGAGCTTCCTTGCTTTAATGTCAAGAACCTTTCCATATATAGATTCTCTTCTTCCCTTGAGAGAAACTTTGCCTCAAACCTACATCTGAAATCCGCCCAAGAATCAACACGACGCTCCCCATTAGTGACCTCCCACCAAAACGAGGCCTCTCCCTTCATTAACCAAGCTGCTAATTTGACTTTCCTCCCTTCTTCTACTTCAAAGATTCTAGCAATTCTTCCACCTCCTTAATCCAATCTCTAGCTTCCACAAACGTTTCTGACCCTTGAATAGGTTTTCCACCCATAGCCTTAAATTCCTTGCATGTCTTTGCAAAAGTATCAGCGCGAGGAGGGGGAGGAGGAGGAGCGGGTGCAACTGGTGGTGGAGGAACATTGGCTGGACCTGCAGCGGCCCTAGCTTCTAATAACCTCCTATACCATCCTGGTATCGTTACACCATCCGGAAGGTTAAGATCTTCAGCCATGCTGAAACGAAAAAGGAAAGATTCAAAATGGAGAATTCGAAAGATAAAGATATATGGCTATTGGGGATTATGTTTTTCATAAAAACTTTCCTCTTTAAATTACTCATCAAGACATGTTTTTGAAAACACTTCTTCCAAAAATACTTTAGAAAAATAGTTTTTTTCTAAAAAAATTATCTGTTCTGGTAACCTTAAGCTCTGATACCACGTGTAACACCCCACGTCCATTAATGTCACTCACAAAGGGAATGCATTAACTTCCATGGAGGTTTTAAGTGAATATAGAACAGAAAAATTACCACAAGACAGATAATAAGTAGTACTTGGAAATCTAAAACTTTATTTTATTGCAGCGGAAATTAAACATGTTTGTTACATCATAAAACCATAAATCAGAGTCAAGTACAATATCCATCTTGATAAAACAAAATACATAATACCATTACATAAATAGCCATTAAAGAAGATAACACGCTGGACTTTACTTCAATGGTCCAAGCTTTCCAAAGAGAGATAAAGCAATCCAGTCAAACTCCACTAGAGCTGGGCCCACCCTGAGGACCTGGAGGGGGAAAAGGATGGAAATAGAGGGGGTCAGACATAAAGTCTGGCGAGTATGATAATTCTAACAATACTATTATCAGAATAACTAGACTAAGGCATAAGCTGGAAAACAAGGAAATGTCTATGAACTATTGGGAATGGAAGAGCAGATAAAGATAACGTTAAAGGCACACCTAATTACTAACGAATAATTACTACACTGCACCACACCAGTCACTCTAAAGGTTGATCCAACTTTCTTCACTTAGAAATTATATAAATGGCTTCGTGTACCCCTAGCTGACTACATAGGTGTCGTCTGCCCCTATCTCCGCTAGGTGTACCCCACTACCCACTTTTGATCGGCTCCCTACTCGTAGATACCCGTGCTAGCCCCATAGTGGGGTGTATCACTCCCCTAAAGTGGCAACCCGATATAACTTGAGAATGCACGGCTTATACCTACACGATGCAACAACGTCTTACCTACCAGCCCGGGTCCACACACGCATATGAAACCCGTTGGACTTGTGTTGCCACCGCTACCCCGTTTGGCCTCTTATAGTCAAGCCCAGTATGCGTGTCCCGTCCTCGACTTGGGTCGAGCCCACAAAGATACGTTTGGGTTACTGGTTGAAATGGGCCCCCACAAGCTATCCACTTAAGCTTGTCCCCAATAGTATATCCCACTTAACCCTCTTAGTCATGTTCATTTACATGTGTGTTTGGTTAAGTCTTACTAATCGTATTTCAAATGCCACTAAAGGCACCCACTAGATTCCTCATGCCACCCAAGGCACCTACTTAACCCCCATGTCCCACCTTACATGTTTATCTGGTTAAGTATTTCTTAATTCATTAAGGCCATAACCTTATAAAGACCTCTCACATTAGACTGGCATTTATGGCAGCTGGATTCGCCGGGTGGGTCCGGGCAGTCTTACACCATAAAAGAGTCTAACCTCGTGTCTTTACAACTGTTATGCTTTAATTTGGGCCTAGGACCTCTCACATTGGGCTGACATTTGTGACTACTGGATTTGCGGGTCGGGTCCGGGCAGGTTTACGTCACAAACGAGTCCAACCTCGTGTCCTAAGCATGGATTAACACTTATAATCTTTTACCCCAGTTTTAAATATATCCCTATTCAAATCATTAATTAATTACAATTTTAATGATGTCCATAATTGACTCAATTATAGCAATCCACTTACGGTATGCAAAATCATGTCAATTGCACCCCAATTTCTTAATATTAAATCCTTAATATTACCCCTACCCCACGTTATACGTTCACTTATTCAATGCAAAATATACGTTAGACTCGAATAGTCTAACTCATAGAACAAAGATAAATTATCACAACATATAGACAAATAAAATAGATCTAATCATAAACGGGGTGAAACTTGCATAAAACTACACATGTCATGGATCTAAAGGTGTCAACTTGTTTGGTTAAATGTTACAACTTACATAACATGATCGTAACCCAAATTCATGTATAAACTTGCACATGTGGTTTATGCAACATAATGATGGTGTGAACTAGCATCTAACACATAGAATTCACACATGTCATAGCACAATTCTAGATCTAAATAGATGTCATGGCATATGTTCATAATCTTTACTAATCAATCTAAACTTGCATACATGATTTGTCATATAGATCAACATAGCCCAAATAATATCAACATTATGATTTGATTAACATGAACTAATTAGCATAGATAATAACATCATGACTTTATAACATGTATGATTTATCACAACTTAGCATAGAAGATTACAACCTATACAATATCATCATAGCATGATTTACAACATATAGGATATCATCATCACATAACATAGGATTTACAACATATATGATAGCATAAGGTTTACAACAACATATATGACAATTCACATCATTTTCTTATGATCCATATCACATGTTAATCTAATTTGTTTGCTAATAATCTTGTTAAGATTATCATACTCACAATTAGAGAAGAAAGAGAGTCTTGATTTGCTTTAGAGTTGAGTAGAATTAGGGTTTTGATTAGCTTTCTTCCTTCTTAGTTGGCGGCGGCTACACTGAGTTCCATGGCGATGGCATGACGGCGGCTATTCTATTTTTCATGTGAATTAGAGTGAGAGACTACCTAGGTATATATAGAGTTTAGGATTTATTTAGGCCGTCAGATCAACTCAGAACTAACTTGAACCGTTTAATTTGCCAACTCAGCCCTAAAGACACATCAGCAGCTCAAGATTAGGCTCAGTCAAACCCTAGCCGACTGGACCAGGTCGACACCCAGGTCGACTGCGCAGTCAACCTGGTCCCTGCGGTGTCGACTGCCCAGTCGACTCCCCAGTCGACTTGGGTGCTGGGCGGGAAATTTCCCGCCTAGCCTGTTTGACTGCGAATTTGAAATTTAAATTTTCTGAAACTTCCGATGGCCATATCTCCTTCATATGAAGTCCAAATCACGCAAACTCGGACTCTATTTCAACCAGAATTCCGAGACGAACACAATGGCGCAACCCTTTTCCCAAAATTCTCACGTCTGAGATTAGTTATTCTTTAATTTGTGAATATTTATATTAACAGAATTACGGGGTGTTACATTTGCACTCCCGTTTCTAGTTCATACCGGGTGTGAAACTCGCGAAGTAAACGTTACACAAAGCTATGCCACAAAGGCCGTGCTTTGATCATCAACCACAAGACTTTGCTTTTCAATAGAAGCCTTGATCATTTGCCACTTAGGCATGCCACACAGGCAATTCACTCTATGCGTTTGATATCCATCAGTATATAACCCCTGAGCTCGTACGTCTCAGAGAAGGGCGTTAAGCAAGAGACTAAATTCTCCACAGCTAAATAGATGTATATTTAATAGAAATCAATCACACAGAATAAAATTAAATGTCAGACACCCAGTCCATTTACAAGTTCGTTCTGGGTCTGAACAAAACCGGAGGCACCTAGTACCCCGCATATCCATCGATCTCCAAGTACGTCTGGACGATCACCAACTGATTCCCTCCTCTTGGGTGTACGGCCCAATCAAGATCATCAGTAATTACCCAAACGACGTGAAGACCTCCGGTCTTCAACCACCGTCTTCATCTTCGACTAATCGTCGAATCAGTTATTCAAAATGGGATAAACCCGGTCTTTCTGAACAACTCGCGTATATAATAAACAATTGTTACACAAACACAACATATGCCTCATTCCAATTCATCAGTCACTAACCGTAAATTAACAAGAGAATATTTCCCCAAATATTAACCCCGAAGGCCGAAACCAACATCAGATCAATACCCATGAAACCATTCTTCTTAGCCAACCTATAGTTAGTTTCTAAATTTCACATTCTAAGGGAAAGGTTACCATAAATTTTATCAAAGATAAATTCTTTTAAATTTACTCTTTAATCTTCTTTTGAATATCAATTCAAACTAGTCGGGATTAGCGAACCACACCGAAGTAATCATTTATTTTTAATTTCCCAATCCCAACCTATTCATCCCATGAAGTAAAATTGGTTATACTTCATACCTAACACCACAGTGTTATCGGTAAATTCAATTACCATTTCACGTTCAAATCTAATTAAAGATTTAATTATCGCCTGGAGCAAAACTGGTGATACTCCATTCTCGACCTTTTCAATCTAATTAAAGATTCATTAAAACTCCACTTAGTTTTAATCTTTAACTGGGTTAAAGAATCAATGTCATTTAAAACACGGTTCACGATAAACCCAAAATCACATCACATTTCAATCAGTCCCTAACCGTAAATTAGCAAGTGAGCAATTCCCTAAGTATTAACCCCGAAGGCCGAAACCAACATCAGATCAATACCCAAGAAACCATTCAACTTAACTACTCTCCAGTTAGTTTCTAATTTTCTTAACTCCGTTGGGTCTAAGAACAGTATTATCGAAGATACCATTCACGACAACCCAAAATCACATTCTATTAATTATCGGGTTAAAGAACAAGTGTTATTTAAAACACCGTTCATGATAAACCCAAAAATCAATTCAAATTCAATTCCAATTAAATACCATTTAATTGGTACACTTCATTAAATCTAAATGAAAAGATTTAATCTTTTTCTCAATTGGGCCTAAGAACAGTGTTAATGAAGACACCATTCACGACAAACCCAAATCCCATTTGATATTAAATACATGGCTCTGAATAGAAAATATACCGGCTGATATTCAATATCAAATTTTACGACCAACAAATATCGTATTGGAAATAACGATATATTAATATATCTTTCAAATTCCCATAACAATATCTGTATCATCACGAAATCCAACATCGAAATATTCCGAAGACAATTTCGATTTAAATCCATTCCAATTTAATCATTGGGAATTCTGGTTATTTTTAAAACCCTTTTCAAATTCAATTTATTTACTTAAAAATAAATAGAATTATAATTCTAGTTCAAAACTAGTTCATTTCGATAAAAATCTATTTTTATCTTTTCAAATATGGAGTTTTTCATCCCGATTCTTCCCAAATCATTTCTTATGATCTTACACAAATTATTGATATTTTTAATAATTTTATCAAGGCCCGTACTGTCGATTTCCATCAACGGCCATCGAACTGCACTTAAAGCGACCTTTTCCAAATTTGATTTGGAAATAATTCCAAATCCAACCGTTAGATTTCAAATCTCTAATATTCATTGGAAAGCTCTTTTCGATACGAACCCATCGGTTCCAGTTTTAGGAGAATCCGACGGTCAGATCTCCTGCAATATCCATTCGAAGTCAACGGTCGAAATTCGCAAACTGCCGCGGCGCGGCGCGTTCTATTCATGCCATTATATATATATAATATATATATTATACATATTTCGTCGATTTCCTTTCAAAATGTATTTTATGAATCGTTTTAAATTCGTTTTCAAAACGATTTCAACTTCCATCTCAAATTGAAATCAAAATTGAATTTTCCAATATAAATTCGTTTTAAATTCATTTCAAATCGATTTCCATTCAAATCGATTTCAATTCAATTCGAATTTCAAATCATTTCAATTTTATTTGAATTTCAAATCATTTCAATTTAATTCGAATTCCAATTCATTTCTATTTAATTCTAATTTCAAATCAATTCAATTTAATTCGAATTTCAAATCATTTCAATTTAATTCGAATTTCAAATCATTTCAATTTAATTCGAATTTCAATCCTTTCAATTTAATTCGAATTTCAATCCTTTCAATTTAATTCAAATTTCAATCATTTCAATATTCATTGAAAAATGAATAAAATCGATATAAATATCATTCCCGTCAAAATGGCGTCAATCTAATCGACACGGCTTCATATATTTCTATTTTCAAATATTCTATTTCAAATATTTCTATTCAAATGTTTCTTTTTTTCAAAACTGGAATGAGGCCCAATCAATTACTATAGATTTTATTTCTATGGATTTCCATACAACGCATGTGTATATCAACAATGACAAATAATCAACCATCATCCAAAGTGCTTTCTACACTGTATAAGCATCAAATATAAATATTTAACGCTTATAAAAGTCTGTCAATCAATCGATCGACATACAACTAATTATTGGGATTAGTGTATGTCATATATCATCCACATACCCGTGTGGGGTTTCAAACAATCAAACACAGATTTTATTTGTGCAGTTGGGCGATGTGTAAAATTCATCGTCCCAATCAATATCAGTCAAAGGTGTGTATATAAACAAATCGTTCGATTTGTTTATATTTATTTCACTTCATATACACGTTAAAAATTCTATTTTCAACTATAAAATATTTTTATTTCATTCCATATCACACAATCTACTGCACATCAAAAATAAACAAACAAACAAACAAGTCGTTCATGGTCTGTGTACGACGGGTGTCGGGTGCTACTAAACACCGTCTGCATCCTAGCATATATTTTAACTAGAAAATTAAATTAAAAGTGATAAGTTCTCACCGAATAGCTAAACCAAACGCCATGACTCTTCTTATGTAGAAGTCTTCGTTGTGCTCGCTTTTGTCACCTTCGTTGCCCGTATTCACTACATATATAAAAAACACATTTTTATATGGTTGCTATGTATATAAAAAATATATTTTTATTATCTCTACTCTATAAAAATTATATTTTTATTATGCCTACTCTATAAAATTACATTTTTATTATCTCTACTCTATAAAAATTATATTTTTATTATCTCTACTCTATAAAAATCCTATTTTTAATTCGTAGAAAATCATACTTTTTGCTATTTATAAATATAACCTTTCGCTATTTAAAGTTATAATCTTTCGCTATTCAAAAATATAATCTTTCGCTATTTACTTATATATAAATCTCGCCTTTAAACAAATAAAAATCGTATATTTTCTGTTTTAAAAATCATAAGTTTTATCATATAAAAATCCTTTCCTACTATAAAAATTCGACCTTTCATACATAAAAAATCCGACCTTTAATACATTAAAAATCCGACTTCTCATACATTAAAAATCTGCCTTTTACTACATTAAAAATCCGACTTCTGATACATTAAAAAATCCGCCTTTTACTACATTAAAAATCCGACTTCTCATACATTAAAAATCTGACTTTTAATGCTAAAATCATGTCTATATAAATCAATTTTTTTTAATTCACATAACTAAATAAAATTATCATTAAAAACTCACTTTTTTCCTGTGAAAATCGAATCATTGCCGGAGGAAGGTGTTCAGTTGAAGGCGGGGCGCTGGAAGTGGCGCAGAGGGTCGGAGAGCGTCGCAGTTGGTGGGGGACGACATCTGGTGGTCGGCGCTGGAGCGGTGGGGTCTACAGAGGCTGCTGTTGGCGTCACAGGCGGGTGGCGCGCCTCGATTTGGGGTTCGAGCAGGGGGGTTCCGGTTCCGCGATTGGGGAGAAATGGAGGGCGTCGCTTGAGACGACCCGATTTCCCGTTCTCACGGAAACAAGGTTATCTTTTGGAATATAACACAGAAACATATAATAGCAGGACAGAATTAAATAAATACACCAGAATGAACAACAAAATATACTGGATAAAAGTAATCATCAAAGTTACATAGTATACAGGATCTTACTTAGTACAAATACAGTTCAGCTATACATAAATGTCTACAGCGGAAATAAACAAAATATGTACAATAGGAGCTGAACAGCATAAAAAGAAATAAATGATAGAATCCATCTTCAGCTCCAGCTATCCAGAAAGAACCAGCTAAACCTGAATACAAGGCTGCCCGTGTAGAAAAAGGGGGCACCCGAGTTTGAGAGTGAAACGAACTACGAGTCAGTCATGGGACTGGTATGAGAAATCCACTCAACACATATATAATTGGCCAATCACAGGACCACGCCACTTTCGTGGAACGGGTTTACTCCATTGGATTGCCAGTGCTTTATAACTAATCTTTCTTTTAAACATCGCTATGCTTTTTATAAAAATGAAGCCGTTATAAGACTCAGTTCCCATCACACAATGCAACGCAAACCGGAGGATAGAGTTTTTACCTTATAACGGCCAAGATATGCTTGATACGAATAAAACAAAGGCATTTGATATTATTGCTAGTGTTTATATGTTTTGAAAACAATTTCAAATCATAACTATCAATCATAGACGACATGAGCGTCCCATGCCACTATGTCGCCAAATGTATATATACAATCGAAACCGCATCGTCACGTATTTGGAAATTGGATTTCCGTCATGAACCAAGGCAAAAGATAGTCCTTACCGAATTCGTGACTCTCTAGCCCGAGCCACAGGCAAGCGCGCAGGCAAGCCTTGGAGCGACAGGGCCGGTCCACCGATGTGGATTATTATGCCTGAACACTACGTCTCCCTGCCCTTTGAGGCGTAAACGAGCCAACGAATGACTCCATCGGACCCGGATCGTCCGATCAAACCGAGGCGCCTCGCAACAGCAACAACCACATAGGTGAAAAGTACATAAATGTCAGGGCTGGTAGGTCACTGACACCACCCTAGCTAGAAAGAAACGCATGCCCTCCCTGAGGTCCTTCTCCCGTTTTAGGTTCATACCGGGATGTGAGGCTCGCGAATTCACGTTATACACAAAGCTACGCCACACAGGCGGTGCTTTGATCATCACCACAAGACTTTGCTTTTCAACAGAAGCCCTGATCACTGCATCTTAGCATGCCACACAGGCAATTCACGCCATGCGATTGATGTCCATCGATATACAACCTCTGAGCTCGTACGTCTCAGAGAAGGGCGTTAAGCAAAAGAATAAATTCTCCGCCGCCAAACAGATGTATATTTAACAGAGATCAATCAACACAGAATAAAATCCAATGTCGGACACACAGTCCATTTACAAGTCCGTTCTGGGTCTGAACGAAACCGGAGGCACTAAATACCTCGCAAACCCATCGATCAACACGTACGTCTGAACGATCACCACTCATTATCCATATTTCGGGATGCCTCCCAATCAGGACCTCGGTTACCATTCAAACGAGGTGAAGATCTCCGGTCTTCGACCACCGTCTTCATCTTCGACTTTCAATCGTCGGTCAATTATTTGAAATGAGAATTAACTTGGCCTTCTCAAATAATTCACGTATATTTAGAATTTCAATTCGATTTATTTCAATGGTTAAATTATTCTACAACACCAATTTTGTCCTTTAATGTAATTTTCACACCAAACACATTCAACCATCAAACATCACATAAATCAAGCAAATTCAGTTTATTTCCATTCCATATCGCTTATGATATTTTATAACTATTTATCGCTATTTTTATTTATTTTAAAATAGCTATTTTATTCAAAACGACGCTTCGGGCCATAAGGCGGCCGTGGCGCTGTTTTTCTTCAGATTTGATTTACACATATCTGAAAATCTAACCGTTGGATCTTCACAAAATTTACATCATTAGAAAGGTCTTTTCAAAACGAACCCAACGGTTCCAGTTTCGGGAAATTCCGACGGTCGGATCTCCCGGTACAATCGTTTGAATTTTCGATTTCAAAATACGAACTGCAGCGTCGTTATTCGATTGAATATATAATTATATTTATATATATATAAATATAATCGCTTCTGGCGCTGTTTTTCTTCAGAATTGAATTAAACATTCCAGACAATCCAACCGTTGGATTTTTACAAGGTTGGTGCCGTTGGAAAGATTATTCCAAGGCGAACCCGACGGTTGAGATTTCGGGAAAATCCAATGGTCGGATTTCCCGTACTAGTCGTTTGAAATCACGGTTTCAAAATACGAACTGCACGGCTTCGTTTCGTTTTAATTTTATTTATATTTATATATTTATATAAATATAGTTCATTCAACAATTTCAATATCGTTTTCACTTCAAAAAATTTTCTAACACCTTAAATTTTGGAAAAATTTCGCCATAACCTCCCCTGCACCGGGAGCGTCGGGAAATCGCAAATAGCGTCCCGGTCCTTCTAATCTCAAAAAGAAAAAGAAAAAGCCAAGCGGCTAGCCAAGCGGCTAGCCAACAGGCTCAAAATCATCACCCAAACAAATCAGTAAATGTGTACCTATTTGTCGGGCACAAAATTTTATTCCTCTTCTCTAGCCCCTTTGCTATAACCTGTTCAATGAATATGCATGTACATATATATACAGTCCATATCATTTTTCATTTTCTATTCAACTTCATATTCGATTTCTATTTGGTTTAAAAACACCATTCATTCTAATGTTACATAAATAGGTGCCAATCATTTCATTAGCTAATTAATGAATATTTCAACTCATATATGTTTATTTTGAACAAGTGGCTATTTTTAACACTTCTCATTTCAACGATTTATGCATACAATAAAAATGTGATTTTTATTGTAAAACGATTCATTTCAAAACACTATTTTTCTATATAGTTCATATAGGTGATAAAAATAGGATTTTTATCATAAAACCATTTCTTTTAAAACAAGATTATTTTACCCGTTTCATATAGTCGATAAAAATGTGATTTTTATTATCAAACAATTTATTTCAAAATATGAATACCATTCAACACATGAATTTCTAAACAACGAATGAATATTAATTCAACACATGAATGTTTTCTATAGTTTTTAGATATCGATAAAAATGTGATTTTTATTATCGAACAATTTATTTCAAAATATGAATACCATTCAACACATGAATTTCTAAACAACGAATGAATATCAATTCAACACATGAATGTTTTCTATAGTTTTTAGATATCGATAAAAATGTGATTTTATTATCGAACAATTTATTTCAAAATATGAATACCATTCAACACATGAATTTCTAAACAACGAATGAATATCAATTCAACACATGAATGTTTTCTATATAAGGAATAAATATAGTTTAAGCATATGAAAATAATTCAAACACACAAATATTATTCAAAATTTTGGCAGCATAACGGCAGGGTAGTTACACCGGCACCGTCCCTAGTACGGCTCCTCGCTCTACCTTAAAACCTCGCGGTTTTTGACAATGGGAATCATGCATCTAGTTCGCACGCAGGCGGCATGTATATATTTATTTCATTTCCACAAACTAATCCTATGTGGTTTCAACCAAATATTTTTCAACCACAAATGGGTATTTTCCAACCGCAATCAACCAATATCAATCACAAACAATCCCAAACAATCATTCAATTTTCACCACAATTTCAACCAATAAATATCGTCCATGGTTTGTGGACGAGGGGCGTATATATATATATATATATATATATATATATATATATATTATATATAGCAATTCACTTTCATTTTCACACATATATATATAAATTTTAAATCAGAAATCTCACCAATAGCTATCCAACTGCACGACACTTCCTTTATAGAAATCTTCGCCTTTTGTCGCTTTCGCCCGTATTCTCTACACATGTAAAAATCGAATTTTTACTATGTTATTCAATAAAAAAAAATATGATTTTTCTTTCGACTTTCGATACATAAAAATATGATTTTTACTTTGACTTTCAATATTTAAAAATATGATTTTTACTTCGACTTTCAACATATAAAAATATGATTTTTACTTCGACTTTCAACATATAAAAATATGGTTTTTACTTTTGCAAGTTCAAATCTTTTTCTACTAAAAGATTAAACCTTTTTCCTATTTTAAAGTTCAAAATAAAAATCAGTTTTTCTCTTTTATAAAAATGCAGTTTTTAGTTTCTTTTTTTTTTTTAAAAAAAAACAGTTTTTAAAATCTTTTATAAATCAGTTTTAAACCCTAACAAAAAATCAGTTTTAAAAATCATTTTAAAATTAGTTTTCACTTTTTATAAAAAATCAGTTTTACTTTTTTTTATAAAAAATCAGTTTTTAAAACATAAAAAAAACAGTTTAAACCTTTTTATAAGAACAGTTTCAATCTAAAAAAAACAGTTTTTTTTCTCTTTTTTTTTTATCTTTTAAATTCAGTTTTAAATCTATCCTAATATCAGTTCTTTTTTTAAACTTTATTATAAAAATCAGTTTATATATAAAATAAAAATAAAATAAATAAAAATAAAATAAAATTAAGAACTTACAGAGGAGCGGGGGGGGGGGGGTTCGCAGACGTCGGAGGCGGGGTTCTCGAGGGTGGCGTTGTGGCTGCGAACGGGGAAGGTGGCGCGACGTCTTCGCGGGGGCTCGAGGGCTTCCAGGGGGGCGGCGATGCTTCGATCGATGGAGGGGGCTTCGGGCTCGAACGAGGAGGCGGTGGGCGGCTTCGGGGTGTCGATCGCCTGCTTAGGGTTTTTTTTTTTCTTCTGTTTGTAATCGAATGAACGGGGTGGGGGGGCCAGTACGAAGGAAAAGGGAGGGAGATGATTATTTTTTTTATTTATTTATTATTTAATTATTTAATTTAGCAAAGAGTTGACTTTTTCATACGACCTCTAAACGAGGCCCACCGCCTGTCGCCCATAGCGTTTTACCCCCATTCCGAACACAATGGGATATGTATCGCAAGCTGATTTGATCGTTACAATCAGTTTCCTTTTGAATTTTCATTTAAATCATTATATTGAATTTTAAACGCACATTTCAAATTACCGGGGTCACATATTAACTAGAAAAATTCCAGAAAAATATTTTCTAGCTTCGTATTGACGATACGGTCCTAACAAAACTAGTTTCGTCGAATTCTGAGACCGTTTGAAAAATGGCCAATTTCCAGTCGATTAAATTCAACAGAAACTGGTCAAACGCGTTTTCCTTTGCCACGCTCACATATTGATTCGAAAAATTATGAAATTTGAAACCTAGAAATAACTTGACACTGCGGATCCAACAAAAGTGGTTTCGTCGAAATCCGAGGTCGTTTGCAAAATGTCCATTTTTAAGGGCCTGAATTCCATAGCGACTATTCAGAATTTTCAACTGGACATATCTTTTGATTCCCGCTATCAAATTTCGATTGGTCGGATTCGTTAGAAAGATATCATCAATTAGATTCTATTATTTTTGGTTTCACTAAGATCCGGATTGTTTTGCACCCGGTATATTCAATTGAAGTTTGAAATCGAATTATCGAACTACCGCGCCATTTTCAACATTATATATAATTATAATTAATTATATTGGTTTTCAAATGTCGATTCAAACTCAATTTTCATCGCCATTGTTTAAAATATTTATTTTAAATATTTAAAGTCCAATATTTTAGCCAATTTAAAAATTTTAAATTGGTTCAGATTTTCTGGGTCGTTACATCGCTGGAGGCTCGTGATGGGGTAGGGGCGTGTTGCGCGTTAGAGAAGAAGGTGGGGGAGGCGGCGAGGTGGAGTGCGACGTCGATCCTAGGGGGGACGAGATCTGGGAGCGGGTTTTCTTTTTTCTTCTTTTTTTAATGGCCGTTGACTTTGAATGAAGGGAGGGAGGAGAATATATATAATTTGTATAATTATTTTATTTTCAATTTCAAAAAGTAACTTTTTCGTTCGAACACCAAACGAGACCCAACGATTGTCGCCCTAGTTAATTACTACCATTACGAACACAATGGGATATGTTTCGTAACCTGATTCGGCCATTTCAATCTATGTCCATCAATATTAAATTATAAATCAGTATATTCAATTTTAAACTTACATTTCAATTTACTGGGGCCACATACAGTCTTTAAAAATTCCAGAAAAATATTTTCTAGCTTCGTATTGACGATACGGTCCTAACGAAACTAATTTCGTCAAATTCTGAGACCGTTTGAAAAATGGCCATTTTCCAGTCGATTAAAATCAACTAAAACTGGTCAAACGCATTTTCCTTTGCCACGCTCACATATTGATTCAGAAAATTACGAAATTTGAAACCTAGCAATAACTAGACATCACGGATCCAACAAAAGTAGTTTCATCGAAAACCGAGGTCGTTTGCAAAATTCCCATTTTTAAGGGCCAGAATTCCATAGCAACAATTCTGAATTTTCAACTGGACATATCTTTTGATTCCCGCTATGAAATTTCAATTTTTCGGATTTGTTGGAAAGGTATTCTCAAATAGATTCAAATATTTTTGGTTTCACTAAAATCCGGTTTATTTTGCACCCGTTATGTTCAATTGAAATTTGAAATTGAATTATTGAGCTACCACACCATTTTCAATTCCTTTTATAATTATAAATAAATATTTATATTCTAACGACGATTCGAATAAATATATACGTTCGAATTATATTCAAAATAAATTTCTCGTCGTCATTATTTGAAATAATTCATTTTAAATATTAAAAATTCTTCAAAATTGCCAAAATAAAAATTTTAAATTGGCTCAGATTTCCGGGTTATTACAATCTCCCCCACTTAAAACTTTTCGTCCCCGAAAAGGAACGAAGCCATAAGTTGTTTAACTAATCAACTCAACTTTCATTATTTTCTTTACGGCTTAAGTTCTTCAACTTTTCAGTTTCTAAGAACTTTTCAAATGTTTCAAAAAATTTGGCTAACACCCTAAATTTTCGAAAAATTTCGCCATAACCTCCCCTGCACCGGGGACTTCGGGATATTTCATATAGCCTCTCATGGCTTCTTCAATCCAAAAGAAAAAGAAAAAGCCAATCGGCTCATAAAATCATCATCACCCAAACAAAACAGTAAATTATGGTAAACATGTACCTATTTGTCGGGCAAACAATATTATTCTATGCTCTAGCCTCCTTGCAATGACCTGTTCAATGTAAGTACATGTACATGCAATAACTTTCAAACAATTTTCAATACAGTTCAATATTCGGTTCAATTAGGCATAAATGGTTCAAAATTTCAAACAAATAAACAAACAACACAACCATCAATCAATTAGTGGATTATCGTTTCAAATTCATAATTTTGATACATATATACATAAAATCATGTTTTTGATGCCAAATCACAACAATAAACCTATCTAGCTTTGGTTCTCACACCAATCTAATGGAAATATATAGATATCACTCCTTCGACACTCGAACATCAACTCTGATGACGATGCATCAATCATCAGAATCATCTCCGGGCGACTAGAATGTGATTCTATATCTATCCGGTATATTAAAACTTTGAATACACGTGGATCAGATGTATATACAAAATCTTTATATACCTGAATGTCCAAATCGATATAAATAAATAATCAAATACGTATAATTGAATTAAATTTTCAAAACAAAACTTGTTTTCAATTAAAAAAATATATATTCTTCACACTCGTTCTAGGATACTGCTGATCGTGTCTCTAATGAGTCATTCCCATTGGATATTACTATCCAATCTCTGATGAATTCTTTCGTTTGGTTCTAACGTGTCTTGTTCTCTAAGCTTTGTAAACCAAAGCTCTGATACCAGCTGAAACGACCCGAACTTCCCCAGTAAGGAAAGCCTGGATAGAGTTGAGGACAAAACACATCGGAACGCAAACAGAAGAACATTTCATTGTCAATTACAACAATTCCATCAGAATACAAGAATATATAGAGTATAAACAAATAATATACATTATAAAATATCAGAGATTACAATTCATTACATAGCAGCGGAAAATAATACAATACACAACTAGAAGTAATACACGGATACAGAGCTTTCCGAGTATCGTTCCAACTGTAAATCAGGATCATGTGAATACAAATCTGCAAAACCAAAACTACTAGCTGCCCGTGTCAAAAGAAGGGCACCCAGAGTTTAGGTTAAAACAATAAACTCTAGGTCAGTCATGGGACTGGTGTGAGAACTAAAACAGTTATTAATCTTTATTTTAAAGTTAGGTAAATCAAGGGACCATGCCGTATAACACGGAACGGGTTTCCTCCCAAGGATACCAGTGCATAAAACAACAACGCAATGCTAAATAAAGAACAATGAAGCTATTATAAGACCCAGGTCCCATCACACAATGCAACGCAAGCCGGAGGATAGGGTTTTACATTATAATAGCCAAAGAATGCTTGATACGCTAAATTTCATCTTTTATTATTAATCAGACTCCAACCGTAAATTAGTAAGAGAATGATTCCCTAAGTATTAATCCCGAAGGCCGAAACCAACATCAGACCAATACCCAGGAAACCATCCATCCTAGCTCGTTTCCAGTTAGTTTCTAATTTTAGATACAATCATAAATATCAATCATAGACGGCATGGGTACCATATATCATGTCGCCATTGTTGAGACAAGATTTTGATCGATGCCAACATATAAAGGTGCAATGAAGATCATTTCATAAAAATAAGGTTTTTTACTTTGAGTCGTGTTAGAAAAATGTTAAAATCTATCCTCAAAGTATAACACGAATGCACAAAACAATATCATATCTTCGTTGCTGAAATCTGTATATTTGAGGAATTGAAAACTCACAGAAAAAGCCCAAACGGTCCAGGCTCCGACTGGGAAAGAGTGCAGAGTGATATAGACTATGGACCGAGATCCTCTGGTCCATAGCCAGAAAACGGTCGACCGCCCAAAAGAGGACCGGTCGACCGGTTTTACTGTGTTTGCACATAACGGCTATTTTTTTAATTCTTTAAATTTCTAGAAACTTAACCAGTCAACTGGTTATTTTCATCTAGTCGACCGGTTCCGAACAACAAGCTTTTTTATGAAGGGTTGCTTCCATTCATCAAGAGTTTTCTCTTCAATTTTCAATGGAAACGGATGCAGTCTTTTGTAGAAACTCTTAATGAAGGAATGCAACTATTCTACGCTATAAATAGACTTGAAATCGTACTTTCAAATCACCGATTCTTGCTCTAATTTCTCATCTTACTTTCTAAATACTCTTGCATTCTAAAAGCTCTCAAATATTTAAATACTTGTTGAATCCTTGAATCTATTTAATATCATTTGATTCAACAAGCATTCTACTTCCTTAAATCTACACATTCAAAGTATATACTCGAGGATCAGATTATAGGAAGATTGTACTCAAACTGTTGACTACCCGTGTTGAATCAAGAACACATTCAGAAGTCAAAACCATTGTATTAGTTGAAGTCCTGTGTGTGATCAGGCAAGTGTTGAAGTCCTCCGTGTTGTAAGAGGCAAGTGGGTAAGCTTGTAGCCCGTGAAATCAAGTGGGTAAGCTTGTAGCCCATGAAATCAAGTGGGTAAGCTTGTAGCCCGTGAAATCAAGTGGGTAAGCTTGTGGCCCGTAAATCAAGTAGTGTTGTATACCTGTTCCTCCGGGTGAAGTGAGGTTGTTGATAGTGAATTCCAGAAGGAGTCTGGGACTGGACGTAGGACGGTGCTCTGAACCAGTATAAAAATCCCTGGTGTGATTTTTCCTTTTTACTGCATTTACTTATCTGTGATATTGCTACTGTGAAATCTTTTTTAGTATATATCATATATTCCGCATATCCATATTACTGATCCTGCCTAAAGTCATCTATCGACACTTTCAGCCATATATAGGTATACAATCAAAACCGCAAAATGTCGTATTGGAAGTTGGGTTATCATTTATGGTATGAACCGAGGCTGGGGATCGTCCTCACCAATTCGAGACTGTCTAGTCCGAGTCTCAGGAAATGAACGCATCGTCCCTTGGACTCAGGGCCGGTCCACCGATGTGGATTATAATTCCTGAACGCTGCGTTTCCCCGCCCTATGGGGCGTAAATGAGCCAACGAATGACTCCATCGGCTACACATAGTCACCGATATATCCGAGGCGCCTTGCAACAGCAGCAACCACATAAGTCAAACTCGTCAGAGCGTGTAAAACCACTGACGCCACTTCTAACTAGAAGGAAACGCATGCCCTCCCTGATGTCCACTCTCGTTTCTGGTTCATACCGGGTGTGAAACTCGCGAATTAAACGTTACACAAAGTTATGCCACAAAGGCCGTGCTTTGATCATCAACCACAAGACTTTGCTTTTCAACAGAATCCTTGATCATTTGCCACTTAGGCATGCCACACAGGCAATTCACTCTATGCATTTGATATCCATCGGTATATAAACCTTGAGCTCGTACGTCTCAGAGAAGGGCGTTAAGCAAGAGAATAAATTCTTCGCCGCCAAACAGATGTATATTTAATAGAAATCAATCACACAGAACAAAATCCAATGTTAGACACCCAGTTCATTTACAAGTTCGTTCTGGGTCTGAACGAAACCGGAGGCACCTAGTACCCCGCATATCCATCGATCTCCAAGTACGTCTGGACGATCACCAACAGATTCCTCCCTCTTGGGTGTACGGCCCAATCAAGATCATCAGTAATTATCCAAACGACGTGAAGACCTCCGGTCTTCAACCACCGTCTTCATCTTCGACTAATCATCGAATTAGTTATTCAGAAAGGGATAAACCCGGTCTTTCTGAATAACTCGCGTATATAATAAACAAGTGTTACACAAACACAACATACGCCTCATTCCAATTCATCAGTCACCAACAGTAAATTAACAAGAGAATAATTCCCCAAATATTAACCCCGAAGGCCGAAACCAACATCAGATCAATACCCATGAAACCATTCTTCTTAGCCAACCTACAGTTAGTTTCTAAATTTCACATTCTAAGGGAAAGGTTCCCATAAATTTTATCAAAGATAAATTCTTTTAAATTTACTCTTTAATCTTCTTTTGAATATCAATTCTAACTAGTCGGGATTAGCGAACCACACCGAAGTAATCATTTATTTTTAATTTCCCAATCCCAACCTATTCATCCCATGAAGTAAAACTGGTTATACTTCATATCTAACACCACAGTGTTATCGATAAATTCAATTACCATTTCACGTTCAAATATAATTAAAGATTTAACTATCGCCTGGAGCAAAACTGGTGATACTCCATTCTCGATTTTTTCTATCTAATTAAAGATTTATTAAAACTCTACTTAGTTTTAATCTTTAACTGGGTTAAAGAATCAATGTCATTTAAAAAACGGTTCACGATAAACCCAAAATCACATCACATTTCAATCAGTCCCTAACCGTAAATTAGCAAGTGAGAAATTCCCTAAGTATTAACCCTGAAGGCCGAAACCAACATCAGATCAATACCCAAGAAACCGTTCAACTTAACTAATCTCCAGTTAGTTTCTGATTTTCTTAACTCCGTTGGGTCTAAGAATAGTATTATTGAAGATACCGTTTACGACAGTCCAAAATCACATTCTATTAATTTTCTGGTTAAAGAATAAGTGTTATTTAAAACACCGTTCACGATAAACCCAAAAATCAATTCAAATTCAATTCCAATTAAATACCATTTAATTGGTACACTTCATTAAATCTAAATGAAAAGATTTAATCTTTTTCTCAACTGAGCCTAAGAACAGTGTTAATGAAGACACCATTCACGACAAACCCAAATCCCATTTGATATTAAATACAAGGCTCTGCATAGAAAATATACCGGCTTATATTCAATATCAAATTCTACGACCAACAAATATCGTATTGGAAATAACGATATATTAATATATCTTTCAAATTCCCATAACAATATATGTATCATCACGAAATCCAACATTGAAATATTCCGAAGACAATTTCAATTCAAATCCATTCCAATTTAATCATTGGGAATTCTGGTTATTTTTAAAACCCTTTTCAAATTCAATTTATTTATTTAAAAATAAATAGAATTATAATTCTAGCTCAAAACTAGTTCATTTCGATAAAAATCTATTTTTATCTTTTCAAATATGGAGTTTTTCATCCCGATTCTTCCCAAATCATTTCTTATGATTTTACACAAATTATTGATATTTTTAATAATTTTATCAACGCACTTACAGTCGATTTCCATCAACGGCCATCGAACTGCACTTACAGCAACCTTTTCCAAATTTGATTTGGACATAATTCCAAATCCATCTGTTAGATTTCAAATCTCTAATATTCATTGGAAAGCTCTTTTCGATACGAACCCATTGGTTTCAGTTTTAGGAGAATCCGACGGTCGGATCTCCCGCAAAATCCATTCGAAGTCAATGGTCGAAATTCGCGAACCGCCGCGGCGCGGCGCGTTCTATTCAGGCCATTATATATATATATATATATAATATATTATATATATATTTCGTCAATTTCCTTTAAAAACGTATTTTATAAATCGTTTTAAATTCGTTTTCAAAACGATTTCAACTTCCATCTCAAATTCAAATCAAAATTGAATTTTCCAATATAAATTCGTTTTAAATTCATTTCAAATCGATTTCAATTCAATTCGAATTTCAAATCATTTCAATTTATTTCGAATTTCAAATCATTTCAATTTAATTCGAATTCCAAATCATTTCAATTTAATTTGAATTTCAAATCATTTCAATTTAATTCGAATTTCAAATCATTTCAATTTAATTCAAATTTCAAATCATTTCAATTTAATTCGAATTTCAATCCTTTCAATTTAATTCGAATTTCAATCCTTTCTATTTAATTCGAATTTCAATCCTTTCAATTTAATTCGAATTTCAATCATTTCAATATTCATTGAAAAATGAATAAAATCGATATAAATATCGTTCCCGTCAAAATGGCGTCAATCTTATCAACACGGTTTCATATATTTCTATTTTCAAATATTCTATTTCAAATATTTCTATTCGAATATTTCTTTTTTTCAAAACTGGAATCAGGCCCAATCAATTACTATAGATTTTATGTAACGACCCAGAAAATCTGAACCAATTTAAAATTTTTAAATTGGCTAAAATAATGGATTTTAAATATTTAAAATAAATATTTTAAATAATGGCGATGAAAACTGAGTTTGAATTGACATTTGAAAACGAATATAATTAATTATAATTATATATAGAATTGAAAATAGCACGGTAGTTCGATAATTCGATTTCAAACTTCAATTGAATATACCGGGTGCAAAACAATCCGGATTTAGTGAAACCAAAAACATTAGGATCTAATTGATGATATCTTTCCAGCGAATCTGACCAATCGAAATTTGATAGCGGGAATCAAAAGATATGTCCAGTTGAAAATTCTGAATAGTCGCTATGGAATTCAGGCCCTTAAAAATGGACATTTTCCAAATGACCTCGGATTTCGACGAAACCACTTTTGTTGGATCCGCAGTGTCAAGTTATTGTTAGGTTTCAAATTTCATAATTTTTCGAATCAATATGTGAGCGTGGCAAAAGAAAGCGCGTTTGACCAGTTTCTGTTGATTTTAATCGACTGGAAATTGGCCATTTTTCAAACGGTCTCAGAATTCGACGAAACTAGTTTTGTTAGGACCGTATCGTCAATACGAAGCTAGAAAATATTTTTCTGGAATTTTTCTAGTTAGTATGTGGCCCCGGTAATTTGAAATGTACGTTTAAAATTCAATATAGTGATTTAAATGTAAATTCAACGGAAACTGATTGCAACGATCAAATCAGCTTGCGATACATATCCCATTGTGTCCGGAATGGGGGTAAAACGCTATGGACGACAGGCGGTGGGCCTCGTTTAGAGGTCGTATGTAAAAGTCAACTTTTTGCAAAATTAAATAAATAAAAAAATTAATTCCCTCCCTTTTACTTTCTTTCTGCCCCCCCCCCCCCCCCCGATTTCATAAAACAGAAAACAAAAAAAAAAGGGGAAAAGAAGAAGAACGGAGCAGCAGAGCCGCCGCCTCCACCGAAGCTCCGCCCTGACGACCCACGACCGCCGAACCCCCACCACGCTGCTGATCCCGCTCCTCTTCCCCTCGACGCACCCGAACCCTCCCATCGCGACGCCCAATTCGCGAGCCCTCCGATCGAGCCATCCCGCCTCCACGGAAGCTCCGCCCTGACGACCTCCTGCCGCCGAGCCTGGTCGTCACACTCCCCCCTTCTTCGCAGTTAAAGTAAGTTGTTTTTACTTTATTTTATTTTTATTTTAATCTGAAAATTTTGATTTTTATGTATTTAAATTCTGATTTTAAAAAGATTATAAAACTGATTTTTTAAAAGATTATAAAACTGATTTTTTAAAAAGATTATAAAACTGATTTTTTAAAAAGATTATAAAACTGATTTTTTTTAAAAAAGGGTTTGAAACTGATTTTCAAAAGGTTTAAAACTGATTTTATTTTAGAACTTTAAAAAGGTTTAAAACTGATTTTATTTTAGATTTAAAAAGATTTAAACTTTAAAAGATAAAGATTTAAACTTTAAAAGAAAAAGATTTAAACTTTAAAAGAAAAAGATTAGAACTTTAAAAAGAAAAAGATTAGAACTTTAAATAGAAAAGGATTTGAACTTGGATAGAAAAGATCATATTTTTAAAAATAGAAAAGACGGAATTTTTATTAAGTAGAAGAAGTAAGATATGATTTTTATATTTTTACAGTAATAAAAATATTATTTTTACATCATAGGAATATTAAAAATATAATCTTTATTTTTGAAAAGACGGAATATTTTTTTTTTTGAAATGCAATTTTTATATATTGAATAACATAGTAAAAATTCGATTTTTACATATGTAGGGAATACGGGCAACGAAAGCGACGAAAGGCGAGATTGGCGAAGATTTCTATAATGGAAGAGTCGTAGTATTGGATAGCTACTGGTGAGAATTTCTCACTCTTCCATTTCTTTTCCTAGTTATATATATATGTGTTGAAATAAAAGTGAATTGCTATATATAAATATATATATATATATATATATATATACGCCCCTCGTCCACAAACCATGGATGATATTTATTGGTTGAAATTGTTGTGAAAATTGATTGATAGCGAATGATTGTTTGGGATTGTTTGTGATTGATATTGGTTGATTGTGGTTGAAAAATACCCATTTGTGGTTGAGAAATATTTGGTTGAAACCACATAGGATTAGTTTGTGGAAATGAAATAAATATATACATGCCGCCTGCGTGCGAACTAGATGCATGATCCCCATTGTCAAAAACCGCGAGGTTTTAAGGTAGAGCGAGGAGCCGTACTAGGGACGGTCCCGGTTTTAACTACCCTGCCGTTATGCTGCCGAAATTTTGAATAATATTCGTGTGTTTGAATTATTTTCATATGCTTAAACTATATTTATTCATTGAATAGAAAACATTCATGTGTTGAATTGATATTCATTCGTTGATTAGAAATTCATGTGTTGAATGGTATTCATATTTTGAAATAAATTGTTTGATAATAAAAATCACATTTTTATCTATATATAGAAACTATAGAAAACATTCATGTGTTGAATTGATATTCATTCGTTGATTAGAAATTCATGTGTTGAATGGTATTCATATTTTGAAATAAATTGTTTGATAATAAAAATCACATTTTTATCTATATATAGAAACTATAGAAAACATTCATGTGTTGAATTGATATTCATTCGTTGATTAGAAATTCATGTGTTGAATGGTATTCATATTTTGAAATAAATTGTTTGATAATAAAAATCACATTTTTATCTATATATAGAAACTATAGAAAACATTCATGTGTTGAATTGATATTCATTCGTTGATTAGAAATTCATGTGTTGAATGGCATTCATATTTTGAAATAAATTGTTTGATAATAAAAATCACCTTTTATCTATATATATAAAATCCTATTTTTGTCACCTATATGAACTATATAGAAAAATAGTGTTTTGAAATGAATTGTTTTACAATAAAAATCACATTTTTATTGTATGCATAAATCGTTGAAATGT
Organism: Allium sativum; assembly: GCA_030737875.1. Taxonomy (NCBI): domain Eukaryota; kingdom Viridiplantae; phylum Streptophyta; class Magnoliopsida; order Asparagales; family Amaryllidaceae; genus Allium; species Allium sativum. The sequence continues at coordinate 207,857,342 of CM060916.1, forward strand.
GAAGTGTTAAAAATAGCCACTTGTTCAAAATAAACATATATGAGTTGAAATATTCATTAATTAGATAATGAAATGATTTGCACCTATTTATGTAACATTAGAATGAATGGTGTTTTTAAACCAAATAGAAATCAAATATGAAGTCGAATAGAAAATGATAAATGATAAGAACTGTGTATATATGTACATACATATTCATTGAACAGGTTATAGCAAAGGGGCTAGAGAAGAGGAATAAAATTTTGTGCCCGACAAATAGGTACACATTTACTGCTTTGTTTGGGTGATGATTTTATGAGCCTGTTGGCTAGCCGCTTGGCTTTTTCTTTTTCTTTTTGAGATTAGAAGGACCGGGAAAGCTATTTGCGATTTCCCGATGCTCCCGGTGCAGGGGAGGTTATGGCAAAATTTTCCAAAAATTTAAGGCGTTAGTAAAATATTTGAAGTGAAAACGATATTGAAATCATTGAATGAACTATATTTATATAATTATATAAATATAAATAAAATTAAAACGAAACGTGGCCGTGCAGTTCGCATTTTGAAACCGTGATTTCAAACAACTAGTACGGGAAATCCGACCATTGGATTTTCCCGAAACCTCAACCGTCGGGTTCGCCTTGGAAATATCTTTCCAACGGCACCAACCTTGTAAAAATCCAACGGTTGGATTGTCTGGAATGTTTAATTCAAATCTGAAGAAAAACGGCGCCAGAAGCGATTATATTTATATATATATAAATATAATTATATATTTAATCGAATAACGACGCTGCAGTTCGTATTTTGAAATCGAAATTTCAAACGATTGTACCGGGAGATCCGACCGTCGGAATTTCCCGAAACTGGGACCGTTGGATTCGTTTTGAGAAGACCTTTCTAATGATGTAAATTTTGTGAAGATCCAACGGTTAGATTTTTAGATATGTGTAAATCAAATCTGAAGAAAAACAGCGCCACGGCCGCGTTATGGCCCGAAGCGTCGTTTTGGATAAATTAGCTATTTTAAAATAAATAAAAATAGCGATAAATCTTCATAAAATACCATAAACAATATGGAGTGGAAATAAACTGAATTTGCTCGATTTATGTTTTATTTGATGGTTGAATGTGTTTGGTGTGAAAATTACATTAAAGAACAAAATTGGTGTTGTCAAATAATTTAACCATTGAAATAAATTGATTTGAAATTCTAAATATACGTGAATTATTTGAAATGGACGAGTTAATTCTCATTTCAAATGATTGACCGACGATTGAAAGTCGAAGATGAAGACGATGGTCGAAGACCGGAGATCTTCACCTCGTTTGGATGGTAACCGAGGTCCTGATTGGGAGGCATCCCGAAATATGGATAATGAGTGGTGATCGTCCAGACGTACGTGGTGATCGATGGGTTTGCGAGGTATTTAGTGCCTCCGGTTTCGTTCAGACCCAGAACGGACTTGTAAATGGACTGTGTGTCTGACATTGGATTTTATTCTGTGCTGATTGATCTCTATTAAATATACATCTGTTTGGCGGCGGAGAATTTATTCTTTTGCTTAACGCCCTTCTCTGAGATGCAGGAGCTCAGAGGTTGTATATCGATGGACTTCAGTCGCATGGCATGAATTTCCTGTGTGGCATGCTAAGATGCAGTGATCAGGACTTCTGTTGAAAAGCAAAGTCTTGAGGTGATGATCAAAGCACCGCCTGTGTGGCGTAGCTTTGTGTATAACGTAAATTCGCGAGCCACACATCCCGGTATGAGCCTAAAACGGGAGAAGGACCTCAGGGAGGGCATGCGTTTCTTTCTAGCTAGGGTGGTGTCAGTGACCTACCAGCCCTGACATTTATATACTTTTTACCTATGTGGTTGTTGCTGTTGCGAGGCGCCTCGGTTTGATCGGACGATCTGGGTCCGATGGAGTCATTCGTTGGCTCGTTTACGCCCCAAAGGGCGGGGAAACGCATTGTTCAGGCATTCTTAATCCACATCAGTGGACCGGCCCTGTCGCTCCAAGGGTCGATGCGTTCTGATCCTGTGACACGGGCTAGAGCATCTCGAATTCGGTAAGGACTATCTTTTGCCTTGGTTCATGACAGAAATCAAATTTCCAAATACGACACCGTGCAGTTTTGATTGTATACCTATATATGGCGACATAGTGGTATGGGGCATTAATGCCGCCTATGATTGATAGTTATGATTTGAAATTGTTTTCAAAACATATAAACACTAGCAATAATATCAATTGCCTTTGTTTTATTCGTATCAAGCATATTTTGGGCCGTTATAAGGTAAAAACTCTATCCTCCGGTTTGCGTTGCATTGTGTGATGGGAACTGAGTCTTATAACGGCTTCATTTTTATAAAAAGCATAGCGATGTTTAAAAGAATGATTTGTTTAAAGCACTGGCAATCCAATGGAGTAAACCCGTTCCACGAAAGTGGCGTGGTCCTGTGATTGGCCAATTATATATGTGTTGAGTGGATTTCTCATACCAGTCCCATGACTGACTCGTAGTTTGTTTCACTTTCAAACTCGGGTGCCCCTTTTTCTACATGGGTAGCCTTGTATTCAGGTTTAGCTGGTTCTTTTTCTGGATAGCTGGAGCTGAAGATGGATTCTATCATTTATTTTTTTTTATGTTGTTCAGCTCCTATTGTACATATTTTGTTTATTTCCGCTGTAGACATTTATGTATAGCTGAACTGTATTTGTACTAAGTAAGATCCTGTATACTGTGTAACTCTGATGATTACTTTTATCCAGTATATTCTATTGTTCATTATCTGGTGTATTTATTTAATTTTGTTCTGCTATTATCTGTTTTTGTGTTATATTCCAAAGATAACCCTTGTTTCCGTCTGAACGGGATTTCGGGTCGTCTCAACGTGGTATCAGAGCTTTGGTTAAGCTTAGTTCTGGAATATAACATTTGAACGAACTCGTCAGAAATAGAACCAGTAGTGTTCTATGACGGGTAACTCTATACAGATAGGATCAGTAATATCCTAGTATGAGTAAAGCAGAATGATTATAGATTTATCAAACCACTTTCGACTTTGTTCCTTTTCGGGGACGAAAAGTTTTAAGTGGGGGAGATTGTAACGACCCAGAAAATCTGAACCAATTTAAAATTTTTAAATTGGCTAAAATAATGGATTTTAAATATTTAAAATAAATATTTTAAATAATGGCGATGAAAACTGAGTTTGAATTGACATTTGAAAACGAATATAATTAATTATAATTATATATAGAATTGAAAATAGCGCGGTAGTTCGATAATTCGATTTCAAACTTCAATTGAATATACCGGGTGCAAAACAATCCGGATTTTACTGAAACCAAAAACATTAGGATCTAATTGATGATATCTTTCCAGCGAATCTGACCAATCAAAATTTGATAGCGGGAATCAAAAGATATGTCCAGTTGAAAATTCTGAATAGTCGCTATGGAATTCAGGCCCTTAAAAAGGGGCATTTTCCAAATGACCTCGGATTTCGACGAAACCACTTTTGTTGGATCTGCAGTGTCAAGTTATTGTTAGGTTTCAAATTTCATAATTTTTCGAATCAATATGTGAGCGTGGCAAAAGAAAACGCGTTTGACCAGTTTCTGTTGATTTTAATCGACTGGAAATTGGCCATTTTTCAAACGGTCTCAGAATTCGACGAAACTAGTTTTGTTAGGACCGTATCGTCAATACGAAGCTAGAAAATATTTTTCTGGAATTTTTCTAGTTAGTATGTGGCCCCGGTAATTTGAAATGTACGTTTAAAATTCAATATAGTGATTTAAATGTAAATTCAACGGAAACTGATTGTAACGATCAAATCAGCTTGCGATACATATCCCATTGTGTCCGGAATGGGGGTAAAACGCTATGGACGACAGGCGGTGGGCCTCGTTTAGAGGTCGTATGTAAAAGTCAACTTTTTGCAAAATTAAATAAAAAAAAATTTAATTCCCTCCCTTTTACTTTCTTTCTGCCCCCCCCCCCCCCCCCCCCCGATTTCATAAAACAGAAAACAAAAAAAAAAGGGAAAAGAAGAAGAACGGAGCAGCAGAGCCGCCGCCTCCACCGAAGCTCCGCCCTGACGACCCACGACCGCCGAACCCCCACCACGCTGCCGATCCCGCTCCTCTTCCCCTCGACGCACCCGAACCCTCCCATCGCGACGCCCAATTCGCGAGCCCTCCGATCGAGCCATCCCGCCTCCACGGAAGCTCCGCCCTGACGACCTCCTGCCGCCGAGCCTGGCCGTCACACTCCCCCCCCTTCTTCGCAGTTAAAGTAAGTTGTTTTTACTTTATTTTATTTTTATTTTAATCTGAAAATTTCGATTTTTATGTATTTAAATTCTATTTTTAAAAAGATTATAAAACTGATTTTTTAAAAGATTATAAAACTGATTTTTTAAAAAGATTATAAAACTGATTTTTTAAAAAGATTATAAAACTGATTTTTTTAAAAAAAGGGTTTGAAACTGATTTTCAAAAGGTATAAAACTGATTTTATTTTAGAGCTTTAAAAAGGTTTAAAACTGATTTTATTTTAGATTTAAAAAGATTTAAACTTTAAAAGAAAAAGATTTAAACTTTAAAAGAAAAAGATTTAAACTTTAAAAGAAAAAGATTAGAACTTTAAAAAGAAAAAGATTAGAACTTTAAATAGAAAAGGATTTGAACTTGGATAGAAAAGATCATATTTTTAAAAATAGAAAAGACGGAATTTTTATTAAGTAGAAGATGTAAGATATGATTTTTATATTTTTACAGTAATAAAAATATAATTTTTACATCATAGGAATATTAAAAATATAATCTTTATTTTTGAAAAGACGGAATATATATTTTTTTGAAATGCAATTTTTATATATTGAATAACATAGTAAAAATTCGATTTTTACATACGTAGGGAATACGGGCAACGAAAGCGACGAAAGGCGAGATTGGCGAAGATTTCTATAAAGGAAGAGTCGTAGTATGTGATAGCTACTGGTGAGAATTTCTCACTCTTCCATTTCTTTTCCTAGCTATATATATATATGTGTTGAAATAAAAGTGAATTGCTATATATAAATATATATATATATACGCCCCTCGTCCACAAACCATGGACGATATTTATTGGTTGAAATTGTTGTGAAAATTGATTGATAGCGAATGATTGTTTGGGATTGTTTGTGATTGATATTGGTTGATTGTGGTTGAAAAATACCCATTTGTGGTTGAGAAATATTTGGTTGAAACCACATAGGATTAGTTTGTGGAAATGAAATAAATATATACATGCCGCCTGCGTGCGAACTAGATGCATGATCCCCATTGTCAAAAACCGCGAGGTTTTAAGGTAGAGCGAGGAGCCGTACTAGGGACGGTCCCGGTTTTAACTACCCTGCCGTTATGCTGCCGAAATTTTGAATAATATTCGTGTGTTTGAATTATTTTCATATGCTTAAACTATATTTATTCATTGAATAGAAAACATTCATGTGTTGAATTGATATTCATTCGTTGATTAGAAATTCATGTGTTGAATGGTATTCATATTTTGAAATAAATTGTTTGATAATAAAAATCACATTTTTATCTATATATAGAAACTATAGAAAACATTCATGTGTTGAATTGATATTCATTCGTTGATTAGAAATTCATGTGTTGAATGGTATTCATATTTTGAAATAAATTGTTTGATAATAAAAATCACATTTTTATCTATATATAGAAACTATAGAAAACATTCATGTGTTGAATTGATATTCATTCGTTGATTAGAAATTCATGTGTTGAATGGTATTCATATTTTGAAATAAATTGTTTGATAATAAAAATCACATTTTTATCTATATATAGAAACTATAGAAAACATTCATGTGTTGAATTGATATTCATTCGTTGATTAGAAATTCATGTGTTGAATGGCATTCATATTTTGAAATAAATTGATTGATAATAAAAATCACCTTTTATCTATAAATATAAAATCCTATTTTTGTCACCTATATGAACTATATAGAAAAATAGTGTTTTGAAATGAATTGTTTTACAATAAAAATCACATTTTTATTGTATGCATAAATCGTTGAAATGTGAAGTGTTAAAAATAGCCACTTGTTCAAAATAAACATATATGAGTTGAAATATTCATTAATTAGCTAATGAAATGATTTGCACCTATTTATGTAACATTAGAATGAATGGTGTTTTTAAACCAAATAGAAATCAAATATGAAGTCGAATAGAAAATGATAAATGATAAGAACTGTGTATATATGTACATACATATTCATTGAACAGGTTATAGCAAAGGGGCTAGAGAAGAGGAATAAAATTTTGTGCCCGACAAATAGGTACACATTTACTGCTTTGTTTGGGTGATGATTTTATGAGCCTGTTGGCTAGCCGCTTGGCTTTTTCTTTTTCTTTTTGAGATTAGAAGGACCGGGAAAGCTATTTGCGATTTCCCGATGCTCCCGGTGCAGGGGAGGTTATGGCGAAATTTTCCAAAAATTTAAGGCGTTAGTAAAATATTTGAAGTGAAAACGATATTGAAATCATTGAATGAACTATATTTATATAATTATATAAATATAAATAAAATTAAAACGAAACGTGGCCGTGCAGTTCGCATTTTGAAACCGTGATTTCAAACAACTAGTACGGGAAATCCGACCATTGGATTTTCCCGAAACCTCAACCGTCGGGTTCGCCTTGGAAATATCTTTCCAACGGCACCAACCTTGTAAAAATCCAACGGTTGGATTGTCTGGAATGTTTAATTCAAATCTGAAGAAAAACAGCGCCAGAAGCGATTATATTTATATATATATAAATATAATTATATATTTAATCGAATAACGACGCTGCAGTTCGTATTTTGAAATCGAAATTTCAAACGATTGTACCGGGAGATCCGACCGTCGGAATTTCCCGAAACTGGGACCGTTGGATTCGTTTTGAAAAGACCTTTCTAATGATGTAAATTTTGTGAAGATCCAACGGTTAGATTTTTAGATATGTGTAAATCAAATCTGAAGAAAAACAGCGCCACGGCCGCGTTATGGCCCGAAGCGTCGTTTTGAATAAATTAGCTATTTTAAAATAAATAAAAATAGCGATAAATCGTCATAAAATACCATAAACAATATGGAGTGGAAATAAACTGAATTTGCTCGATTTATGTTGTATTTGATGGTTGAATGTGTTTGGTGTGTAAATTACATTAAAGAACAAAAATTGGTGTTGTCAAATAATTTAACCATTGAAATAAATTGATTTGAAATTCTAAATATACGTGAATTATTTGAAATGGCCGAGTTAATTCTCATTCCAAATGATTGACCGACGATTGAAAGTCGAAGATGAAGACGATGGTCGAAGACCGGAGATCTTCACCTCGTTTGGATGGTAACCGAGGTCCTGATTGGGAGGCATCCCGAAATATGGATAATGAGTGGTGATCGTCCAGACGTACGTAGTGATCGATGGGTTTGCGAGGTATTTAGTGCCTCCGGTTTCGTTCAGACGCAGAACGGACTTGTAAATGGACTGTGTGTCTGACATTGGATTTTATTCTGTGCTGATTGATCTCTATTAAATATACATCTGTTTGGAGGCGGAGAATTTATTCTTTTGCTTAACGCCCTTCTCTGAGATGCACGAGCTCAGAGGTTGTATATCGATGGACTTCAGTCGCATGGCATGAATTGCCTGTGTGGCATGCTAAGATGCAGTGATCAGGACTTCTGTTGAAAAGCAAAGTCTTGTGGTGATGATCAAAGCACCGCCTGTGTGGCGTAGCTTTGTGTATAACGTAAATTCGCGAGCCTCACATCCCGGTATGAGCCTAAAACGGGAGAAGGACCTCAGGGAGGGCATGCGTTTCTTTCTAGCTAGGGTGGTGTCAGTGACCTACCAGCCCTGACATTTATATACTTTTCACCTATGTGGTTGTTGCTGTTGCGAGGCGCCTCGGTTTGATCGGACGATCTGGGTCCGATGGAGTCATTCGTTGGCTCGTTTACGCCCCAAAGGGCGGGGAAACGCATTGTTCAGGCATTCTTAATCCACATCGGTGGACCGGCCTTGTCGCTCCAAGGGTCGATGCGTTCTGATCCTGAGACACGGGCCAGAGCGTCTCGAATTCGGTAAGGACTATCTTTTGCCTTGGTTCATGACAGAAATCAAATTTCCAAATACGACACTGTGCGGTTTTGATTGTATACCTATATATGGCGACATAGTGGTATGCGGCATTAATGCCGCCTATGATTGATAGTTATGATTTGAAATTGTTTTCAAAACATATAAACACTAGCAATAATATCAATTGCCTTTGTTTTATTCGTATCAAGCATATTTTGGGCCGTTATAAGGTAAAAACTCTATCCTCCGGTTTGCGTTGCATTGTGTGATGGGAACTGAGTCTTATAACGGCTTCATTTTTATAAAAAGCATAGCGATGTTTAAAAGAATGATTTGTTTAAAGCACTGGCAATCCAATGGAGTAAACCCGTTCCACGAAAGTGGCGTGGTCCTGTGATTGGCCAATTATATATGTGTTGAGTGGATTTCTCATACCAGTCCCATGACTGACTCGTAGTTTGTTTCACTTTCAAACTCGGGTGCCCCTTTTTCTACACGGGCAGCCTTGTATTCAGGTTTAGCTGGTTCTTTTTCTGGATAGCTGGAGCTGAAGATGGATTCTATCATTTATTTCTTTTTATGCTGTTCAGCTCCTATTGTACATATTTTGTTTATTTCCGCTGTAGACATTTATGTATAGCTGAACTGTATTTGTACTAAGTAAGATCCTGTATACTGTGTAACTCTGATGAATACTTTTATCCAGTATATTCTATTGTTCATTATCTGGTGTATTTATTTAATTTTGCTCTGCTATTATCTGTTTTTGTGTTATATTCCAAAGATAACCCTTGTTTCCGTCTGAACGGGATTTCGGGTCGTCTCATTTTATTTCTATGGTTTTCCATACAACGCATGTATATATCAACAATGACAAATAATCAACCATCATCCAAAGTGCATTCTACACTGTATAAGCATCAAATATAAATATTTAATGCTTATAACAGTCTGTCAATCAATTGATCAACACACAACTAATTATTGGGATTAGTGTATGTCATATATCATCCCAATACCCGTGTGGGGTTTCAAACAATCAAACACAGATTTTATTTGTGCAGTTGGGCGATGTGTAAAATTTATCGTCCCAATCAATATCAGTCAAAGGTGTGTATATAAACAAATCGTTCGATTTGTTTATATTTATTTCACTTCATATACACGTTAAAAATTCTATTTTCAACTATAAATATTTGTATTTCATTCCGCATCACACAATCAACTACACATCAAAAACAAACAAACAAACAAGCCGTCCATGGTCTGTGGACGACGGGTGTCGGGTGCTACTAAACACCGTCTGCATCCTAGTATATATTTTAACTAGAAAATTAAATTAAAAGTGAGAAGTTCTCACCAAACAGATAAACCAAACGCCACGACTCTTCTTATGTAGAAGTCTTCGTCGTGCTCGCCTTTTGTCACCTTCGTTGCCCGTATTCACTACATATATAAAAATCACATTCTTATATGGTTGCTATGTATATAAAAATTATATTTTTATTATCTCTACTCTATAAAAATTATATTTTCATTATCTCTACTCTATAAAAATTATATTTTTATTATCTCTACTCTATAAAAATTATATTTTTATTATCTCTACTATATAAAAATCCTATTTTTAATTCGTAGAAAATCATACTTTTCGCTATTTATAAATATAACCTTTCGCTCTTTAAAGTTATAATCTTTCGCTATTCAAAAATATAATCTTTCGCTATTTACTTATATATAAATCTCGCCTTTAAACAAATAAAAATAGTATATTTTCAGTTTTAAAAATCAAAAGTTTTATCATATAAAAATCCTTTCCTACTATAAAAATTCGACCTTTCATACATAAAAAATCCGGCCTTTAATACATTAAAAATCCGACTTCTCATACATTAAAAATCCGCCTTTTACTACATTAAAAATCCGACTTCTCATACATTAAAAAATCCGCCTTTTACTACATTAAAAATACGACTTCTCATACATTAAAAATCTGACTTTTAATGCTAAAATCATGTCTATATAAATCAATTTTTTTAATTTACATAACTAAATAAAATTATCATTAAAAACTCACTTTTTTCCTGTGAAAATCGAATCATTGTCAGAGGAAGGTGTTCAGTTGAAGGCGGGGCGCTGGAAGTGGCGCAGAGGGTCGGAGAGCGTCGCAGTTGGTGGGGGACGACGTCTGGTGGTCGGCGCTGGAGCGGTGGGGTCTATAGAGGCTGCTGCTGGCGTCATAGGCGGGTGGCGCGCCTCGATTTGGGGTTCGAGCGAGGGGGGTTGCGGTACCGCGATTGGGGAGAGATGGAGGGCGTCGCTGGAGGCTCGCGATGGGGTAGGGGCGTGTTGCGCATCGGAGAAGAAGGTGGGGGAGGCGGCGAGGTGGAGTGCGACGTCGATCCAAGGGGGGACGAGATCTGGGAGCAGGTTTTCATTTTTCTTCTTTTTTTTAATGGCCGTTGATTTTGAATGAAGGGAGGGGGAGAATATATATAATTTATATAATTATTTTATTTTCAATTTCAAAAAGTAACTTTTTCGTTCGAGCACCAAACGAGACCCAACGACTGGTCATTTTCTAGCTTCGTACTGACGATACGGTCCTAACGAAACTAATTTCATCAAATTCTGAGAACGTTTGAAAAATGGCCATTTTCCAGTCGATTAAAATCAACTAAAACTGGTCAAACGCGTTTTCCTTTGCCACGCTCACATATTGATTTAGAAAATTACGAAATTTGAAACCTAGAAATAACTAGACATCATGGATCCAACAAAAGTGGTTTCGTCGAAAACCGAGGTCGTTTGCAAAATTCCCATTTTTAAGGGCCAGAATTCCATAGCGACAATTCTGAATTTTCAACTGGACATATCTTTTGATTCCCGCTATGAAATTTCGATTTTTCGGATTCGTTGGAAAGGTATTCTCAAATAGATTCAAATATTTTTGGTTTCACTAAAATCCGGTTTATTTTGCACCCGATATGTTCAATTGAAATTTGAAATTGAATTATCGAACTGCCGCGCCATTTTCAATTCCTTTTATAATTATAAATAAATATTTATATTCTAACGATGATTCGAATAAATATATACGTTCGAATTCTGTTCAAAATAAATTTCTCGTCGTCATTATTTAAAATAATTCATTTTAAATATTCAAAATTCATCAAAATTGCCAAAATAAAAATTTTAAATTGGCTCAGATTTCCGGGTTATTACAAATATATATTCATGTGTTGAGTAAAATATTTTAACAATAAAATTTACATCTTTATCAAATATGAAATTAGAAACTAACTGGAAAATAGATAAGATGAGTGGTCTCCTGGATATTGATCTGATGTTGGTTTCGGCCTTCGGGGTTAATATTTAGGGAATCGTTCTCTTGCTAATTTACGGTTGGAGTTTGATTAAAAATTTAATGATAGAAATCAAAATTTTATAAAATATATTAAATAACAAAAATAGTCACGTGTTGACAGTACTCATTTGTTGAGATTAGTCATGTGTTGAAAGAAATATAGATTCATGTGTTGAATAGAATAAATATTCATTTGTTGAATAGAATAACGAAGTAATTGAAAAATATAAAGCCGTGTTGATTACAGATGCGCTATTTTGACGCGAACGATATTTATATCGATTGTATTCGTTTTTATAATGAATATTGAAAAGAGATTGAAAAATTGAAATTGAATAGAAATGAATTCGAATTGAAATTGAATAGAAATGAATTCGAATTGAAATTGAATAGAAATGAATTCGAATTGAAATTGAATAGAAATGAATCCGAATTGAAATTGAATAGAAATGAATTCGAATTAAAATTTAATAGAAATGAATTCGAATTGAAATTGAATAGAAATGAATTCGAATTGAAATTGAATAGAATCGAATTTGAATTGAAATCAATTTGAAATGAATTTAAAACGAATTTATATTGGAAAAATTCAAATTTGATTTGAATTTTGAAATTAAGTTGAATTCGTTTTGAAAACGAATTTAAAACGATTTATAAAATTCGTTTTTAAAAGGAAATCGACGAAGTATATATTATATATATAATATAATGGCCAGAATAGAATGCGCCGCGCTGCGGCAGTTCGCGAATTTCGACCATTGACTTCGAATTGACGTTGCGGGAGATCCGACCGTCGGATTCTCCTGAAACTGGAACCGTTGGGTTCATATCGAAAAGTGCTTTCCAATGAATATTAGAAATTTTAAATCTAACCGCTGGATTTGGAGATATGTCCAAATCAATTTCAGAAAAGGTCGCTGTAGGTGCAGTTCAATGGCCGTAGATGGAAATCGACTGTACGGGCCTTGATAAAATTATTAAAAATATATATAATTTGTGTAAAATCATAAGAAATGATTTGGTAAAAACTAGGATGAAAAACTCTATCGAAATGAACTAGTTTTGAACTAGAATTAAAATCAATTTATTTTTGAAATAAATAAATTGAATTTGAAATGGTTTTTAAATAACCAGAATTTCTAATATATATAATTGGAATTGAAATAGAATGTGATTTGGGTTTATCGTGGACTGTGTTTTAAATGACGTTAGTTCTTTAACCCAGTAAAAGGAGTTTTAATGAATCTTTAATTAGATTGAAATATAAATTGATAATTTAAATTATCAAAATTTGGAAATGATCGAAAGGGGAGTATCATCAGTTTTACTCCTTGCGATAGTTAAATCTTTAATTAGATTTGAACGTGAAATGGTAATTAAATTTACCGATAACACCGTGGTGTTAGTTATGGGGTAATAACAGTTTTGCTCCATGGGATGAATAGGTTGGGATTGGGAAATAAAACAAATAATTACTTCGGTGTGGTTCGCTAATCTCGACTAGTTTGGAAAACCATAATCTGGTTTGAAATGACATCCAAAGGAAGATTAAAGATTTTTTTTAAAGAATTTATCTTTGATAAAATTAATGGGAACCTTTCCCTAAAAATATGAAATTTAGAAACTAGCTGTAGGTTAGTTAAGAAGAATGGTTTCCTGGGTATTGATCTGATGTTGGTTTCGGCCTTCGGGTTTAATATTTGGGGAATTGTTCTCTTACTAATTTACGGTTAGTGACTGACGAATTGGAATGAGGCATATATTGTGTTTTATAACACTTGTTGATTAAGATATGCGAGTTATTCAGAAAGTCCAGGTATAACCCATTCTGAATAACTGATTCGACGATGAGTCGAAGAGATTGAAGACGGTGCAAGACCGACGATCTTCACATCAAATGGATGGTTGCTACTGATGCTCACGATGGGAGTAGCTACCTTGAAGGGGGCTAAAGTGGTAGCCCATCCGGACGTACTTGGAGGTCGACGGATAGGCGAGGAAAGTGCCTCCGGTTTCGTTTAGACTCAGAACGGACTTTAAATAGACTGTGTGTCTAACATTGGATTTTATTCTATGTAAATGATTTCTATTAAATATATATATGTTTGGCGGCAGAGAATTTATTCTCTTGCTTAACGACCTTCTCTGAGACGTACGAGCTCAGAGGTCAATCGCATGGCATGAATTGCCTGTGTGGCATGCCTAAGTGGCAAATGATCAAGGCTTCTATTGAAAAGCAAAGTCTTGTGGTTGATGATCAAAGCACAACTTTAATATAGCGCCGTTTGTGTATAGCATTGATCCGCGAGCCTCACACCCCAGTATGGTGGTAAACTGATGGTTTGATCGGTATGCTTTTTAGAGGATGGGCACCTTAGTGGTGTCGTGGATTCGGTCGACCGAGATTGAGCTTAGTGCTCAGAGGCATAGAGTAAGCGGTGTTTTCTCTCGCCGAGACGTAAGCCGCAGTGATACTCAATTTCCCAAAAGTGCGGATGTGCATTACGGTGTTTTCTCTCGCTGAGACGTAAGCCGTTGTGGATGGCACTACGTGATCGATCTTTCGAATCAGGAGCCATGATGGAATCCAATTTCCAAATATGACATTTTGCAGTTTTGATTGTAGAGCCTAGTATTGGCGACATGATATATGGTACCCATGCCGTCTATGATTGATACATTTATATTTGAAGTTGTTTTCTTCACTTATAGTAATAATATAAGATGAAATTTCACGTATCAAGCATATTTGGCTATTATAAGGGAAAACCCTATCCTCCGATTTGCGTTGCATTGTGTGATGGGACCTGGGTCATATAATAGCTTCATTGTTCTTTATTTAGCATTGCGCTGTTTGTTTTCTGCACTGGTATTCTTGGGAGGAAACCCGTTCCGTGTTATACGGCGTGGTCCCTTGATTTACCTAACTTTAAAAACAAAGATTAATAACTGTTTTAGTTCTCACACCAGTCACATGACTGACCTAGTGTTTACTGTTTTGACCTAAACTCTGGGTGCCCCTATTTCCACACGGGCAGCTAGTAGTTTTGGTTTTGCAGATTTATATTCACAGGGTCCTGGTTTACAGCTGAAGCGATATTCGGAAAGCTCTGTATCCGTGTATCTGTTTTCAGTTGTGCTTTGTATTGTTTTTCCGCTGTGATGTATTTAAATGTAATTTAAATCCCTGATATTTTCTGTGTAATATTTATTCATACTTTGTTATATTCTTGTATTCTGATGGAATTGTTGTAATAAGCAAGGAAATGTTCTTCTGTTTGTGTTCTGATTTGTCGTGTTCTCGAAGCAATCCGGGCTTTCCTTTACGGGGAAGTTTGGGTCATCACAATATAGTTTTCATGTTTTTATCTGAATAAAATACAATTCTTGGTTCCATACAATATTTTTCTATTATAATGAAAATAATTCCTACTGTCAATCCCAGATTTAAAATATGTTAGCTTAGATTATCCTAAATAGGCAATGATCGATTTCTTAGTCATCATCAAACATCACTGGTCAATATATCTCACAAAATACATTGAGAACTGTTATTAGAAAGGGTAATCGTTTATGTATATTTTTTAAGGTTTGAAGATATATTATAAATTTATATTTAATTGAGAATTAGAATTATATTGTTCCTCAAACTTCTTAAATAATAGTAATTGATTTCCTTATGTTACCTGCAATGAATAGGTCTAAAATCCTGTAACAACCCGGAAAATCATAACCAATTTAAAAATTTTAATTTGGCTATTTTAGTGGATTATGAATATTTTAAATAATAACGACCAAAATTCTATTTGGATCGAAGTTATAGAGAATATATTTATTTTTATTATAAAACAAGGCCTAAAATGGGGCGCCAGTTTGAAAATTTGAATTTGAACTTTGACTGGCTGTACAGGATGCAAAATAAAACGGATTTTAGTGAAACCAAAAATATTTAAATCTGTTTATGAATATCTTTCTAAAGAATCTGAAAAATCGAAATTTCATAGCGGGAATCAAAAGTTATGGCTAAATGAATTTTCAGAAAGGTCGCTATGAAGTTAATGTAGCCCTTGAAAATAGACATTTTGCAAACGATCTCTGTTTTCGATGAAACCACTTTTGTTGGATCTGGGATGTCGAATTATTGCTAGGTTTCAAATTCCATAATTTTTGGAGTTAATATGTGAGCGTGGCAGAAGAAAATGTGTTTGGTTAATTTCAATCAATTTGGATCGACCAGAAAATGGCCATTTTTCAAACGGTATCCAAATATGACAAAATTAGTTTTGTCAGGACCGTATCATCAATACGAAGCTAAATATATTTTTTTTGGAATTTTTGGGATTAGTATGTGGCCCCGGCAAATTGAAATATACGTTCAAATCCATATTTGAATGTTCTATATTTTAATTTGAAGAAAAACTGACTGAAACAGTCGAATGAGCCTATGAAACATATCCCATTTTGTTCGGAATGGGGGTATTTGGCTAGAGATGATAGTCATTGGGTTTGATTTGGAGTTCGTATGGACTAGGGGGTATTTTCGGAATTAATTGAATTAAAAATTAAATATAAATCCCCCGACCAATCACGTTTCATATTCATATCTGGAAGACCCCGCAACTTTCCAAATCCAGCGGCGGCTCCCTTTCTTTCCTTCTCTCCTCTCTAACGCTCGATCCACTAACCAAAATCACTAGCTCCAGTTAGGTTTTTTGAAGATCTCCTTGTCAGCTTCAAATCAAGACCGGTTTCACCAACTATTGTCGAGTATTGGGGGAGAATCACCCTCCTGAAGTTGCGTCGTTCAAGCCCCAGTTCCTCTGTCGATTTGCGTGTGAGTTCGCCATCAAGGGGTGGCATAGGGGCGCCTTTCCAAGCCCGACATCGTGATTTAGCCCGATCGACGAATAGCTACACAGATTGAGAGATTTTTGCAAACCTAATTTTGAATCAAAAGGGTTGAGGTACGGCTTGTTTATTTTAAACTGATTTCAACAAATAAAAGCGTTGCAAACTTATAAAAATCATATCTTTTTGTTATGTAGTCGAAATCTAGCGAAACAAGAGACATTAGACTCGTGTGGACATCTTCTACATTTGAGAAGAGACCGGAGAATTTTTGGAGGAGTGGAACCCAAAGTGAGATTTCTAAATTATAAACGATATGGAATGGCGACATATAATTATATGGTCGATATATAAGTTATATAAGCGTTGTATACCTTATGTATAAGCGTTGTATAAGTTGTATGTGCGATGTATAAGTTATATATACGTTGTAAAAATTATATGTGCATTGGATGGAATTGAAATGAAATAGAAATATATTTATATACGTATAATATATATATATACACACTCCTCTCGTCCACAGACCATGGACGATATACATAATGATTGTTTATGGTTGAAACAAAATTGGAATTGTTTGTGGAAATATTCATTGTGATTTGAAAATGATAGAAATATTTAGATTATAAGGATAAGCCCCTTAGGGAACGCTGCGAGGCGTAAGGTAGTACGAGGACCCGTAGTTAGGATGGTTTCGGTTTTTAACCCCCTGCCGTTATGCTGCCGAAATTTTCTGAAATATTCATGTGTTTGATTTATATTCATGTATTGAAATATATTCAAGTGTTGGAAAAATATTCATATGACGAATAAATTGTTTGAATGATAAAAATCACATTTTTATCATGTATATAAAGTATATAAAATATTCATGTTTGAAATAAATTGTTTTACCAAAAAAAAAAATCACATTTTTATTATATATACGAATCACTAAAAATATTCATGTTTGAAATAAATTGTTTTACCAATAAAAAATCCCATTTTTATTATATATATGAATCGCTAAAAATATTCATGTTTGAATTAAATTGTTTTACCAACAAAAAATCACATTTTTATTATATATACGTATCGCTAAAAATATTCATGTTTTGAAATAAATTGTTTTACCAATAAAAATCACCTTTTTATTATATATATGAAGCATTAAAAGTAATCATGTGTTGAAATAAATATCTATTGGGTAAAAATATTATTTTTATCGGATATATGAAATGAAGATGGTTCAGAAATGGAAGAACGAATTATATATATATATACATATATATATATATATAATTAAAATAAAACGAATAATGACGCTGCAGTTCGTATTTTGAAACCATGATTTTAAATGATTATTACGGGAGATCCAACCGTCGGATTTTTCCGAAACCGAAACCGTTGGGTCCGCTTTGAAAATATCTTTCCAACGATACCAATTTTGTAAAGATCCAACGGTTAGATTTTGTCAAATCTGAATAAAAAATAGTGCCAGAATGAATTATATTTATATATATATAATTAAAATAAAACGAATAACGACGCTGAAGTTCGTATTTGAAATCGTAACTTTAAACGATTGTACCGGGAGATCCGACCGTCGGATTTTCCCGAAACTGGAACCGTTGGATCTGTTTTGAAAAGATCTTTCTAATGGTATATAATTTGTAAATATCCAATGGTTATATTTTCAGATATGTGTAAATCAAAATGAAGAAAAACAGTGCCATGGTCGCGTTATGGCCTGAAGCGTCGTTTGAATAAATTGGCTATAATTAAATAAATAAAAATAGCGATTAATCGTTATAAAATATTATAAACAATATGGAATGGAAATAAAACGAATTTACTCGATTTATTGGATAGTTGATGGTTGAATGTGTTTGACATGAAAATTACATTAATGAACTAAATTGTGGATGTCAAATAATTTAACCAGGAAATGAATTTTGAAATTCTAAATGTACATGAATTATTTGAAAAGGCCGAGTTAATTCTCATTTCAAATAATTGGTCGATTGTTAGAATTCGAAGATATGAAGACGGTGCAAGACCGAGGATCTTTACATCGAATGGATGGCTACTGATGCCTTTAATGGGAGTTGCTGCCCTGAAGGGGTTACAGTGGTGGTCGTCCGGACGTACTTGTTGATCTCTCGGATGTGAGAGGTCCTCTCTCCTATATTGGACATACGGGAGAGGAATAAGGTGCCTCCGGTTCCGTTCAGACCCAGAACGGACTTGTAAATGGAAGGGTGTCTGACGTTGTAGATTGACAACATGGCATACAGAGATGCTATGATCAAGGCTTTTGTTGAAAAGCAGAGTCTTATGGTTGATGATCAAAGCATGGCTTTAAATAGCTAGCTTTTTGTTTAGCATTGATTCGCGAGCCTCAAACCCCGGTATGAACCAGAAACTGGAGAGGACTTCAGGGAGGTCATGTGTTTCCTTCTAGATAGGAGTGGTGTTTTGGATTTTACACGGCCGGGCATTTTACTTATGTGGATGACGGATATCGAGGCACCTCGGTTGGTTTGTTCTCTTCGGAGCCGATGGTTTGGTCGGGATATGACCAGTTTACGCCCCATAGGGCGGGAAAGCACATTGTTCAGGCATTTTAATCCACTCCGTGTGGACCGGCCCTGAACATCCAATGGGCAGTTGCGGCTGTTCCTGAGATATGGGCTAGATTGTCTCGAAGCGGTAAGGATGATTCCTTGCCTTGGTTCATGACGAAAATCCAATTTCCAAATACGACATCGTGCGGTTTTGACTGTATACCTATATATGGCAATATAGTGGTATGGGGCATTTATGCCGTATATGATTGATACTTATGAATGAAATTGTTTTTGAAACATATAAACACTAGTAATAATATCAAATGCTTTTGTTTAATTCGTATCAAGCATATTCTGGCCATTATAAGATAAAACCCTATCCTCCGGTCTGCGTTGCATTGTGTGTTGGGAACTGAGTCTTATAATGGCTTCATTTTTGTAAAAAGCATTGCGATGTTTAAATGATTTACTTATATTGAGCACTGGCAATCCAATGGAGTAAACCCGTTCCGCGTTAGCGGCGTGGTCCTGTGATTGGCCTTATTATAAGATAAGTAGATTTCTCATACCAGTCCCATGACTGACTCGTAGTTTGTTTCGCTTGCAAACTCGGGTGCCCTATTTTCTACACGCGCAGCCTTGTATTCAGGTTTTAGCAGGATCTTTCTGGATAACTATATAGCTGAAGATTGATTCTATCACTTCTTTCTTTTTATGTTGTTAATCTCCTGTTGTACATATTATGTTTTGATTCCGTTGTAGACATTTTATGTAAAGATGAAATTGTATTTTGTACAAAGTATGATCCTGTTATACTTGTAACTCTGATGATTATTATTCCCAGTATATTTTTGATGTACATTATCAGGTGTGTTTATTTATTTCTGTTCTGGTGTTATTTGTTCATGTGTTATATTCCAAAGATTACCCTTGCCACCGTGGAACAGGGGTTTGGGGTCATCACAAATCCAATATCCGAAAATTGTTATCCAATGGAGTAAGATTTTTTTTAATAATTGAACATAAAACATCTATTTGTTCTCCTACTTTCCTTGCATTAGACATACATATATATAATTAAGTAAATTTATATATCAAACGTGTTGGTCTGGTCGATGAAGTTCTATGTAATTTACAGTTTGGTCGATGAAGTTCTATGTAATTTATAGAAAACGAAAATGAATGGATTATTGAACCGACTTTGTAACAACCCGAAAATCTGGGCTAGTTTAAAATTTTTATTTTGGCAATTTTAGCGAAGTTTGAACATTTAAAATGAATTATTTTAAATAATATCGACGAGAAATTTAATTTGAATAGAATTCGAACGTATATATTATATACATCGTCGTTAGAATATAAATAATTATATATAATTATAAATAGAATTGAAAATGGCGCAGTAGTCCGATAATTCGATTTCAAACTTCAATTGAACGTACCGGGTGCAAAACAAATCGGATTTGAGCGAAACCAAAAATATTAGAATCTAATAGTGAATATCTTTCCAACGAATCTGAAAGATTGAAATTTCATAGTGGGAATCAAAAGATATGTCCAGTTGAAAATTCTGAATGGTCGCTATGGAATTCAGGACCTTAAAAATGGAAATTTTGCAAACGACCTCAGATTTCGACGAAACCACTTTTGTTGGGTCCGTGATGTCAAGTTATTGCTAGATTCCAAATTTCATAATTTTTCGAATCAATATGTGAGCGTGGCAAAGGAAAACGCATTTGACCAGTTTCAGTTGATTTTAATCGACTGGAAAATGGCCATTTTTCCAACGGTCTCAGAATTCGACGAAATTAGTTTTGTTAGGACCGTATCGTCAATACGAAGCTAGAAAATATTTTTCTGGAATTTTTCGAGTTAGTATGTGACCCCGGTAAATTGAAACGCGCGTTCAAATTCAATATATAGAGTTATATGTTGATTTTGACAGAAACTGACCGAGACAGTCGAATCAGCCTACGGTACATATCCCATTGTGTTCGGAATGGGGGTAATACGCTATGGACGACAGGCGGTGGGCCTCGTTTTGAGGTTGAAATAAAAAGTCAACTTTTTGAATTAAATAATTTAATAAAATAAATAAAATCTTTCCTCTCTCTTCCCTTATTCCTTTATCTCAGGCCCCCCCTCTTTCAAAATCGATTCTGTTAAAAAACAAAGAGGACGGAGGGCCGGAGCGGCCTCCTCCATCGCCGCTGCCACCGCGCCCTAGGGCGGCGCCACCACCCCCTCTCTCCTTCTTCCCCGATCCCCTTCTCCCTCCCCTTCCCTCCAGCCAAACGCAGAACCCCACCAGAAACCGCGCCTGGTCCCCCTCTCACGTCCGACCTTCCTCCGCCGTTCACCCCTCCGCCACCCCGCACCCAAACCCCGTCCTCGTCAAACCCAGATCGACGCTCCACCTCGCGCGCGCCACTACTTTGCCGAAGGACCCTCTGAGCGACGCAACCACGGTGAAGTCAAGGTAGCAACGTACATCTACTCCTCCCTCCTCTTCGTGATTGATGTAAGTTTTTATTTTTGTTTTAAATCAGTTTTTAATTTAATTTTAGTTTTATTTTATATTGTAGAAGGTTAAAAATATAATTTTCATATTATATAGATAATAAAAATGTGATCTTTATATATGTAGTAAATCAAAAATATGATTTTTACTTGTGTAGAGTATTAAAAATATGACCTTTATATAGTAGAAGATATAAAAATACTATTTTTATATAAGTAGTGTATTGAAAATAAAATTTCTATATAATAGAGAATATAAAAATAAAATCTTTATATTTGAAAAGGAGAAATCTTCATATAGAGAATAGCGGTGTAAAAATAGAATTTTTACCTATATAGTAGCGGTATAAAAATGTGATTTTTATCCATATAGCATCGAAGTAAAAATTTGATTTTTATATATTGAATAGCGAAGTAAAAATTCGATTTTTATATTTTGAATGGCGAAGTAAAAATTCGATTTTTATATTTTGAATGGCGAAGTAAAAATTCTATTTTTATATATTGAATAGCGAAGTAAAAATTCGATTTTTATATATTGAATAGCGAAGTAAAAATTCGATTTTTATATATTGAATAGCGAAGTAAAAATTCGATTTTTATATATTGAATAGCGAAGTAAAAATTCGATTTTTATATATTGAATAGCGAAGTAAAAATTCGATTTTTATATATTGAATAGCAATATAAAATGTGATTTTTATATATGTAGTGGCTACGGGCAACGAAAGTGACAAAAGGCGAGAATGACAAGATTTTCTACATATGAAGAGTCGTGGCGTTTGGATTAGCTTTGGTGAGAACTTCTCACTCTAAATTTCTTTTTCTAGTTATATATATATACTAGGATGTAGACGGTGCTTAGCAGCACCCGACACCCGTCATCCACAGACCATGGATGGCTTGTATGCTTGTTTGATGTGTTGGGAAATTGTTTGTGATGTTGATGTGAAATCGATAATAAATTGTAGATGGTTGAAATAAATTAATTATCGTTAAAAATATAATTTTTAACGTGAATATGAATATAGTGAATGTGAGAAAATAAATATTTATAAACAAATCGGCCGATTTGTTTATATACACTGATTTGACTGATATTGATTGGGACGATAAATTTTACACATCGCCCAACTGCACAAATAAAAATCTGTGTTTGTTGATTTGAAACCCCACACGGGTATTGGGATGATATTTGGGTACACTAATCCCAATTATTTCAGTATATGTCGATCGATTGGTCGACAGACTGTGTAAGCGTTGATTATTTATATTTGATGCTTATGCAGTTGTGTGGTGCACTTTGGATGATGGTTTATTGTTTATCGTTGCTATTATATACATGTGGTGTGTGGAATCCATATAATTAAAATTATATGGTGATTGATTGGGCCTCATTCCAATCGGGAAATTAATGAATATTATAAAGGAAAATTCATGTGTTGAATATAAAAATAGTCATGCGTTGACGATGTTCAGGTTTTGAAACTATTTATGTGTTGAGTAAAATATTTTTAATAATAAAATTTACATCTTTATCATATTTAAAATTAGAACTACTTCACAGTGGAGTCTAATTAAAAATCAAACAATAGATACCATAATTTTATAAAATATTTTACATAACAAAAATAGACGTGTGTTGAAAGAAATATAGATTCATGTGTTGAATAGAATAAATATTCATTTGTTGAATAGAATAACGAATTTATTGAAATATATAAAGTCGTGTTGATTAGAGTTGTGCTATTTTGACGTGAACGATATTTATATCGATTATATTCGTTTTTAAAATGAATATAGAAAAGAAGTGATTTAAAAATATAACGTTTTGAAAATATTATCATTTATATAGTAATGATATGAAATATTCAATTTTGATTAGAAATTGAATATAGTGTTGAAATGGTTTTGAAAACGAATTTAAAACGATTTATAAAATACGCTTTAAAAGGAAATCGACAAAATATATATAATATATATATATTATATATATATAATGGCCTGAATAGAACGCGCCGCGCCGCGGTAGTTCGTGAATTTCGACCATTGACTTCGAATTGACGTTGCGGGAGATCCGACCGTCGGATTCTCCTAAAACCGGAACCGTTGGGTTCGTATCGAAAAGAGCTTTCCAATGAATATTAGAAATTTGAAATCTAATGGTTGGATCTGGAATTATGCCCAAATCAATTTCAGAAAAGGTCGCTGTAAGTGCAGTTCGATGGCCATTGTTGGAAATCGACTGTACGGGCCTTGATAAAATTATTAAAAATATTGATAATTTATGTAAAATCATAATATGTGAACTGGAAAGAACTGGGATGAAAAACTCCACATTTGAAATGATAAAAAAGATTTTTATCGAAATGAACTAGTTTTGAACTAGAATTAAAAATCAATTTATTTTTGAAATAAATAAATTGAATTTGGAAGTGATTTTAAAAATAATCAATATTCCCAATACGTGAATTGGACTGGAGTTGAATCGAAATTATCTTCGGAATATTTCGATGTTGGATTTCGTGGCTATACAGATATTTTTATGGGAATTTGGAAGATATATTTTATATCGTTATTTCCAATACGATATATGTTGGTTTCAGAATTTGATATTGAATATAAGCCGTTATATTTTCTATTTAGAGCCTTGTAATTAATATCAAATATGATTTGGGTTTGTCGTGAATCGTGTTTTAGATGACATTGGTTCTTTAACCCAGTTAAAGGCAGAATATTGATTTTTGAAAAGATTAAAACTAAGTGGAGTTTTAATGAATCTTTAATTAGATTAAAATGTGAATTGATAATTTAAATTATCAAATCTGAAAGGTGATCGAGAATGGAGTACCACCAGTTTTGCTCCAAAGCGATAGTTAAATCTTTAATTAGATTTGAACGTGAGGTGGTAATTAATTTTACCGGTAACACCGTGGTGTTAGATATGGAGTATTACCAGTTTTCTCCATGGGATATATAGGTTGGGATCGGGAAATAAAATAAATAATTACTTCAGTGTGGTTCGCTAATCCCGACTAGTTTGAAATGATATCCAAAGGAAGATTAAAGAATAAATTTAGAAGAATTTATCTTGGATAAAATTAATGGGAACCTATTCCCTCAGAATGTGATTTTGTGAATAAAAGAATATTATGAATTGGAATGAGGCGTTTGTTGTGTTTGTGTAACATTTGTTTATCATATACGTGGGTTATTCAGAAAGGCCGGGTTTATACCCATTCTGAATAACCGATTCGACGAGATGTCGAAGATGAAGATGGTGGTTGAAGACCGGAAGTCTTCACATCGTTTGGGTGATTACTGATGATCTTGATTGGGCTGTACACCCAAGATGAGGGAAACAGTTGGTGATCGTCCAGACGTACTTGGAGAAGGATGGATATGCGAGGAAAGTGCCTCAGGTTTTGTTCAGACCCAGAGCGAACTTGTAAATGGATTGTGTGTCTGTCATTGGATTTTATTCTGTGTTGATTGATCTCTATTAAATATACATCTGTTTGGCGGCGGAGAATTTATTCTCTTGCTTAACGCCCTTCTCTGAGACGTACGAGCTCAGAGGTTGTATATCGATGGACATCAGTCGCATGGAGTGAATTGCCAGTGTGGCACGCGTAAGTGGCAATTGATCAAGGCTTCTGTTGAAAAGCAAAGTCTTGTGGTTGATGATCAAAGCAAGGCATGTGTGGCATAGCTTTGTGTATAGCGTGAATTCGTGAGCCTCACACCTCGGTATGAGTCAAAAACGGGATAGTGACTGCAGGGAGAGCACGACGTTTCTTTCTAGCTAGGGTGGTGCCAGTGACCTACCAGCCCTGACATTTATATACTTTTCACCTGTGTGGTTGTTGGATACGAGGCGCCTCGGATATAGGTCTGTAAGGACCGGGAAACGTGTGTTCAGGAATTGCCAATCCTCAAAAGTAAGAGAGGACCGGCCCTGAAGATCCAAGGATCATAGTGTGGTCCTGGGACATTTGCTAGAGTGTCTCGAACGCGGAGAGGAGCTTGCCCCTTGCCTCGACTCATGATGGAATCCAATTTCCAATACGTGTGTTTCGGTTTTATTTGTAGAGCCTAGTATGGCGACATAGTAGATGGTAGCTATGCCGCCTATGATTGATACTTATGATTGAAACTGTTTTGACACTATACATCTATAATAGTATCAAATAATGTGTTTTAAACGTATCAAGCATGCTTTGGCTGTTATAAGGTAAAAATCCTATCCTCTGGCTTGCGTTGCATTCTGTGATGGGACCTGGGTCTTATAACAACTTCATTTTTCTTTATTTAGCATTGCGCTGTTTGTTCTATGCACTGGTATTCTTGGGAGGAAACCCGTTCCGTGTTATACGGCGTGGTCCCTTGATTTACCTAACTTTAAAACCAATATTAATAACTGTTTTAGTTCTCACACCAGTCACATGACTGACCTGGAGTTTATTGTTTTAACCTAAACTCTGGGTGCCCCTATTTTCCATACGGGCAGCTTGTAGTTTTGGTTTTGCAGATTTATATTCATAGGATCCTGATTTACAGCTGGAACGATGATCGGAAAGCTCTGTACCCATGCATTATTTCTAGTTGTGCTTTTGTATTATTTTCCGTTGCAATGTATTTAAATGTAATTTAAATCTCTGATATATGTTGAATGTAATTTATTCATTCATACTCTGTATATTCTTGTAATCTGATGGAATTGTTGTAATAACAATGAAATGTTCTTCCGTCTGCGTCCTTTTGTGTGTTGTTCTCAAAGTATCCGCTCTTTCCTTCACGAGAAAGTTATGTGTTCTTACAGTGGTATCAGAGCTTTGGTTTACAGAGCTCGAGAACAAGACACATTAGAACCATACGAAAGAATTCATCAGATATTGGATTAGTAATATCCAATTGGAATGACTCGTTGGAGATAAGATCAGTAGTATCCTAGAACGAGTGCGAAGAGTATATTTTTCAAATGAAAATGAATTTTGTTTTGAAAATTTAATTCGTTTTAAATGTATTTGAATATTTATTTATTTTCAATTTGGACAATCGAGTATATAAAGATTTCGCGTATACGCGTCATGAACGTATATTCGAAGTTTTAATATACTGGATAGATATAGAATCACACTCTAGTCGCCCGGAGATAATTCTGGTAATGCGACCGCATTATCAATATTTATGTTCGTGTTTCGAAGGTGTGATATCTATATATTTCCATTAGACTTGTGTGAGAACCAAAACTAATATAGATAGATTTATTGTTGTGAATTGGCATCAAAAACATGATTTTTTTTGTATATATGTATCAAAATTATGAATTTGAAACTCTAATTCACTAATTGATAGATGTTTGTGTTGTTTGTTTATTTGTTTGATAATTTTGAACCATTTAGCGTAATTGAACCAAATATTGAATTGTATTGAAAATAGGTCGCATTTGCTTGCATATACCATTACTTACATTGAACAGGTCATAGCAAGGAGGCTAGAGCAAAGAAATAAAATTTGTTTGCCCGACAAATAGGTACATATTTACTATAATTTACTGTTTTGTTTGGGTGATGATGATTTTATGAGCCGATTGGCTAGCCGCTTGGCTTTTTCTTTTTCTTTTTGAGATCAGAAGTCCTATATGGCAATTTCGTGATTTTCCCGTGGCTCCCGGTGCAGGGGAGGTTACTGCGAAATTTTTCGAAAATTTAGGGTGTTAGCCAAATTTTTGAAAAATTTGAAAAGTTCTTAGAAACTGAAAAGTTGAAGAACTTAAGCCGTAGTCAAAATAATGGAAGTTGAGTTGAATTGTTAAACAACTTTCAGCTTCGTTCCTTTTCGGCCTTTGATTTAGAGAAGATTAGAATATCATCAATAAAAACCAGAACAAATTTATTCAATTAAATCACACATTGAACTGATTAGAAAATAGTTAGAAATATATACTTGTGCATTATATATATTTGAACAGGAAATTGGATAGCTGTTGAGTAAAGATTTTATTTGCGTGCCCGACAAATAGGTAAACCTTAATGAGTTGGATGCGCACTTTTATTATTATATCAACTCCTGTGAGTGCCATTGGATGCGGAGTGCTGGTTTTTTCTGTGTGAGATAATAAACATCGCCATAGGATAGCAATAATTAATTTTGAACTACATTACATGGCATACTTCTGGAAGATAGGCATACTTCATCATATACCACATAAGCATTTGAAGCTTGTGTGACGAGGTGGAAGATTTACCGTACGAGCGAGAGGCATATATGGCGATGACTATATTTTACAGGTTGAACTGATGACTGATATGGACAATATAAAATTATAACGATAAAATTGCCAGATTAATAAAAACCCCACACGGGTCTAGAGTTGACAATAATCACGTCTCTCTAGTTATTAGATATGGCACATGGACTATTTATTTTCCACACGGGACGAGGTGACGAGGATTTATCCTCTGGAGCATTTAAAATACACACTCCCTCAGGCTTTGACAGGGTGACGAGAATTTATTCTCTGGAGTTATTATCAATACACGCTCCCCTGTAAACACCAGAATATATCACTATAAATATGTGTATGCTTATTAGGATTTTTTGGGTACCTAATACGGCCCAATAAATTTCCAAACCTCTCCCCGTACAAAGGAGGTTAAGGCGAAATTTTTCAAAAATTCCTGGTGTTAGCCAAATTTTTGAAGAATTTGAAAATTCTCAGAAACTGAAAAGTTGGAGAATGGAAGCTAGATCGAACGTAGAGTTGATTAATCAAACCACTTTCGACTTTGTTCCTTTTCGGGGACGAAAATTTTTAAGTGGGGGAGATTGTAACAACCCGAAAATCTGGGCCAGTTTAAAATTTTTATTTTGGCAATTTTAGCGAAGTTTGAACATTTAAAATGAATTATTTTAAATAATATCGACGAGAAATTTAATTTGAATAGAATTCGAACGTATATATTATATACGTGGTCGTTAGAATATAAATAATTATATATAATTATAAATAGAATTGAAAATGGCGCGGTAGTTCGATATTTCGATTTCAAACTTCAATTGAACGCACCGGGTGCAAAACAAATCGGATTTTAGCGAAACCAAAAATATTAGAATCTAATAGTGAATATCTTTCCAACGAATCTGAAAGATTGAAATTTCCTAGCGGGAATCAAAAGATGTCCAGTTGAAAATTCTGAATAGTCGTTATGGAATTCAGGCCCTTAAAAATGGAAATTTTGCAAACGACCTCGGATTTCGATGAAACCACTTTTGTTGGGTCCGTGATGTCAAGTTATTGCTAGATTCCAAATTTCATAATTTTTTGAATCAATATGCGAGCGTGGCAAAGGAAAACGCGTTTGACCAGTTTCAGTTGATTTTAATCGATTGGAAAATGGCCATTTTTCCAACGGTCTCAGAATTCAACGAAATTAGTTTTGTTAGGACTGTATTGTCAATACGAAGCTAGAAAATATTTTTCTGGATTTTTCGAGTTAGTATGTGACCCCGATAAACTGAAACGCACGTTCAAATTCAATATATAGAGTTATATGTTGAGTTTGACAGAAACTGACCGAGACAGTCGAATCAGCCTACGGTACATATCCCATTGTGTTCGGAATGGGGGTAATATGCTATGGACGACTGGCGGTGGGCCTCGTTTCGAGGTCAAAATAAAAAGTCAACCTTTTGAATTAAATAATTTAATAAAATAAATAAAATCTTTCCTCTCTCTTCCCTTTTTCCTTTTTCTCAGGCCCCCCTCTTTCAAAATCGATTCTGTTAAAAAAAAGAAGAGGATGGAGGGGCGGAGCGGCCTCCTCCATCGTCGCTGCCACCGCGTCCTAGGGCGGCGCCGCCACCCCCTCTCTCCTTCTTCCCCGATCCCCTTCTCCCTCCCCTTCCCTCCAGCCAAATGCAGAACCCCACCAGAAACCGCGCCTGCTCCCCCTCTCACGTCCGACCTTCCTCCGCCGTTCACCCCTCCGCCACCCCGCACCCAAACCCCATCCTCGTCAAACCCAGATCGACGCTCCACCTCGCGCGCGCCACCACTTTGCCGGAGGACCCTCTGAGCGACGCAACCACGGTGAAGTCAAGGTAGCAACGTACAGCTACTCCTCCCTCCTCTTCGTGATTGATGTAAGTTTTTATTTTTGTTTTAAATCAGTTTTTAATTTAATTTCAGTTTTATTTTATATTGTAGAAGGTTAAAAATATAATTTTCATATTATATAGATAATAAAAATGTGATCTTTATATATGTAGTGAATCAAAAATATGATTTTTACTTGTGTAGAGTATTAAAAATATGACCTTTATATAGTAGAAGATATAAAAATACTATTTTTATATAAGTAGTGTATTGAAAATAAAATTTCTATATAATAGAGAATATAAAAATAAAATCTTTATATTTGAAAAGGAGAAATCTTCATATAGAGAATAGCGGTGTAAAAATAGAATTTTTACCTATATAGTAGCGGTATAAAAATGTGATTTTTATCCATATAGCATCGAAGTAAAATTTTGATTTTTATATATTGAATAGCGAAGTAAAAATTCGATTTTTATATATTGAATGGCGGAGTAAAAATTCAATTTTTATATATTGAATAGCTAAGTAAAAATTCGATTTTTATATATTGAATAGCGAAGTAAAAATTCGATTTTTATATATTGAATAGCAAAGTAAAAATTTGATTTTTATATATTGAATAGCGAAGAAAAAATTCGATTTTTATATATTGAATAACGAAGTAAAAATTCGATTTTTATATATTGAATAGCAATATAAAAATGTGATTTTTATATATGTAGTGGCTACGGGCAACGAAAGTGACAAAAGGCGAGAACGATAAGATTTTCTACATATGAAGAGTCATGGCGTTTGGATTAGCTTTAGTGAGAACTTCTCACTCTAAATTTCTTTTTCTAGATAATAGGATGCAGACGGTGCTTAGCAGCACCCGACAGCCGTCATCCACAGACCATGGATGGCTTGTATGCTTGTTTGATGTGTTGGGAAATTGTTTGTGATGTTGATGTGAAATCGATAATAAATTGTAGATGGTTGAAATAAATTAATTATCGTTAAAAATATAATTTTTAACGTGAATATGAATATAGTGAATGTGAGAAAATAAATATTTATAAACAAATCGGCCGATTTGTTTATATACACTGATTTGACTGATATTGATTGGGACGATAAATTTTACACATCGCCCAACTGCACAAATAAAAATCTGTGTTTGTTGATTTGAAACCCCACACGGGTATTGGGATGATATTTGGGTACACTAATCCCAATTATTTTAGTATATGTCAATCGATTGGTCGACAGACTGTGTAAGCGTTGATTATTTATATTTGATGCTTATGCAGTTGTGTGGTGCACTTTGGATGATGGTTTATTGTTTATCGTTGCTATTATATACATGTGGTGTGTGGAATCCATATAATTAACATTATATGGTGATTGATTGGGCCTCATTCCAATCGGGAAATTAATGAATATTATAAAGGAAAATTCATGTGTTGAATATAAAAATAGTCATGCGTTGACGATGTTCAGGTGTTGAAACTATTTATGTGTTGAGTAAAATATTTTTAATAATAAAATTTACATCTTTATCATATTTAAAATTAGAACTACTTCACGGTGGAGTCTAATTAAAAATCAAACGATAGATACCATAATTTTATAAAATATTTTACATAACAAAAATAGACGTGTGTTGAAAGAAATATAGATTCATGTGTTGAATAGAATAAATATTCATTTGTTGAATAGAATAACGAATTTATTGAAATATATAAAGCCGTGTTGATTAGAGTTGAACTATTTTGACGTGAACGATATTTATATCGATTATATTCGTTTTTAAAATGAATATAGAAAAGAAGTGATTTCAAAATATAACGTTTTGAAAATATTATCATTTATATAGTAATGATATGAAATATTCAGTTTTGATTAGAAATTGAATATAGTGTTGAAATGGTTTTGAAAACGAATTTAAAACGATTTATAAAATATGCTTTAAAAGGAAATCGACGAAATATATATAATATATATATATTATATATATAATGGCCTGAATAGAACGCGCCGCGGCAGTTCGTGAATTTTGACCATTGACTTCGAATTGACGTTGCGGGAGATCCGACCGTCGGATTCTCCTAAAACCGGAACCGTTGGGTTCATATCGAAAAGAGCTTTCCAATGAATATTAGAAATTTGAAATCTAATGGTTGGATTTGGAATTATTCCCAAATCAATTTCAGAAAAGGTCGCTGTAAGTGCAGTTCGATGGCCATTGTTGGAAATTGACTGTACGGGCCTTGATAAAATTATTAAAAATATTGATAATTTATGTAAAATCATAATATGTGAACTGGAAAGAACTGGGATGAAAACCTCCACATTTGAAATGATAAAAATAGATTTTTATCGAAATGGACTAGTTTTGAACTAGAATTAAAAATCAATTTATTTTTGAAATAAATAAATTGAATTTGGAAGTGATTTTAAAAATAATCAATATTCCCAATACGTGAATTGGACTGGAGTTGAATCGAAATTATCTTCGGAATATTTCGATGTTGGATTTCGTGGCTATACAGATATTGTTATGGGAATTTGAAAGATATATTTTATATCGTTATTTCCAATACGATATATGTTGGTTTCAGAATTTGATATTGAATATAAGCCGATATATTTTCTATTCAGAGCCTTGTAATTAATATCAAATATGATTTGGGTTTGTCGTGAATCGTGTTTTAGATGACATTGGTTCTTTAACCCAGTTAAAGGCAGGATATTGATTTTTGAAAAGATTAAAACTAAGTGGAGTTTTAATGAATCGTTAATTAGATTAAAATGTGAATTGATAATTTAAATTATCAAATCTGAAAGGTGATTGAGAATGGAGTACCACCAGTTTTGATCCAAAGCGATAGTTAAATCTTTAATTAGATTTGAACGTGAGGTGGTAATTAATTTTACCGGTAACACCGTGGTGTTAGATATGGAGTATTACCAGTTTTCTCCATGGGATATATAGGTTGGGATCGGGAAATAAAATAAATAATTACTTCGGTGTGGTTCGCTAATCCCGACTAGTTTGAAATGATTTCCAAAGGAAGATTAAAGAATAAATTTAGAAGAATTTATCTTGGATAAAATTAATGGGAACCTATTCCCTCAAAATGTGATTTTGTGAATAAAAGAATATTATGAATTGGAATGAGGCGTTTGTTGTGTTTGTGTAACATTTGTTTATCATATACGTGGGTTATTCAGAAAGGCCGGGTTTATACCCATTCTGAATAACCGATTCGACGAGATGTCGAAGATGAAGACGGTGGATGAAGACCGGAAGTCTTCACATCGTTTGGGTGATTACTGATGATCTTGATTGGGCTGTACACCCAAGATAAGGGAAACAGTTGGTGATCGTCCAGACGTACTTGGAGATGGATGGATATGCGAGGAAAGTGCCTCCGGTTTCGTTCAGACCCAGAGCGAACTTGTAAATGGATTGTGTGTCTGACATTGGATTTTATTCTGTGTTGATTGATCTCTATTAAATATACATCTGTTTGGCGGCGGAGAATTTATTCTCTTGCTTAACGCCCTTCTCTGAGACGTACGAGCTCAGAGGTTGTATATCGATGGACATCAGTCGCATGGAGTGAATTGCCAGTGTGTCACGCGTAAGTGACAATTGATCAAGGCTTCTGTTGAATAGCAAAGTCTTGTGGTTGATGATCAAAGCACGGCTTGTGTGGCGTAGCTTTGTGTATAGCGTGAATTCACGAGCCTCACACCTCGGTATGAGTCAAAAACGGGATAGTGACTGCAGGGAGAGCACGACGTTTCTTTCTAGCTAGGGTGGTGTCAGTGACCTACCAGCCCTGACATTTATATACTTTTCACCTGTGTGGTTGTTGGATACGAGGCGCCTCGGATATAGGTCTGTAAGGACCGAGAAACGTGTGTTCAGGAATTGCCAATCCTCAAAAGTAAGAGAGGACCGGCCGTGAAGATCCAAGGATCATAGTGGGGTCCTGGGACATTTGCTAGAGTGTCTCGAACGCGGAGAGGAGCTTGCCCCTTGCCTCGACTCATGATGGAATCCAATTTCCAATACGTGTGTTTCGGTTTTATTTGTAGAGCCTAGTATGGCGACATAGTAGATGGTAGCTATGCCGCCTATGATTGATACTTATGATTGAAACTGTTTTGACACTATACACCTATAATAGTATCAAATAATGTGTTTTAAACGTATCAAGCATGCTTTGGCTTTTAAAAGGTAAAAACCCTATCCTCCGGCTTGCGTTGCATTGTGTGATGGGACCTGGGTCTTATAACAGCTTCATTTTTCTTTATTTAGCATTGCGCTGTTTGTTCTATGCACTGGTATTCTTGGGAGGAAACCCTTTCCGTGTTATATGACGTGGTCCCTTGATTTACCTAACTTTAAAACCAATATTAATAACTGTTTTAGTTCTCACACCAGTCACATGACTGACCTGGAGTTTATTGTTTTAACCTAAACTCTGGGTGCCCCTATTTTCCACACGGGCAGCTTGTAGTTTTGGTTTTGCAGATTTATATTCACAGGATCCTGATTTACAGCTGGAACGATGCTCGGAAAGCTCTGTACCCGTGCATTATTTCTAGTTGTGGTTTTGTATTATTTTCCGCTGCGATGTATTTAAATGTAATTTAAATCTCTGATATATGTTGAATGTAATTTATTCATTCATACTCTGTATATTCTTGTAATCTGATGGAATTGTTGTAATAACAATGAAATGTTCTTCCGTCTGCGTCCTTTTGTGTGTTGTTCTCAAAGTATCCGCTCTTTCCTTCACGGGAAAGTTACGGGTTCTTACAGACTTTAGCATTAATGTTTGAGGAAAATAGTGTAGTATAAGATTGGAAATTATCTAAAATCCATCAATATTTTTTTGAAAAGCGTCCAAGATAAGAATTGCATATATTGTATCGAGCCAGAGTGAAACACCCCACCTCCGTTAGAGTCACTCTCAAAGGGAATGCCCTAATTTTGGTGGAGGTTTATAAGTATAAGTCACAGATATACAAGACAGATATAAGAACACATATTTGTAAACAGCGGAAAAACAAGAACTTTTATTTCATAAAGGCAAATACGTGTTACAACAACATCACCATAATTGTCTTACATCCTTTCCAAAAACATAACATAACACTTTCATAATCTGTCTTGATTACATCACTTAAAGAAGCATAAATAAAACATAGATAAACTGCAAAAGCCCCATAGTGGATTGTCCAAAGCCATAGTTCAAAGCGAAAAAGTCCAAGCAATACATTTCTCTTCTTCAAGCTGGATGTTAAGGCTGATCAAGCTGCTGTGTTCCCTCCCTGAGGACCTGGGGGGGGGAACGGAAGAAAAGAAGACGAAAGAAAAGTAGAGTCAGACATAAAGCCTGAGTAAGTCTAGTACTATTCTGTCTATGAATAAAGAACTGGGTATGATAAGTATAAACAAGAAGTGGGCATGCATTATAACTTGGTTAAGTTGTCTAGGGTCGAATATACTATCGCACCCCATGTCAATCTCTGAACCCCTATAAACCAGTTCCCAACTGACACCCCATAATCAGGGTGATGTGATCCATTCAATGATGATCGGCTCCTACTCGCATAGTTACATGTGTCTTACGGCCCCCGATGTTGTAGTTACCTATGCTGGTCCCACCATGGGGTGTATCAAGTCCCATGGCAGCAACCCGACACAACCTTAGAATGCACAGGTATGCTACTGGTGCCCAGTGCTTTATTTTTCTGCGCCGGAGTGTGTGCACGCCCGCACCCCGTTAGAACCTACACTGCTACACCACCGCCGTCGATTTTGACCTCTTACAATCAGCCCAGTAATCGTGCCCCACCCTGCCTAGTTTCAGGGTATCATGATACCTTATAGGGTTACTGCGAAAAGGGTCCTGCGTTACTAGGTTTTCTATCTCTAGCCAACATGCTAAGTTGGTTAAGTGTTTTGCTAACCTAACCCCCACCAGTTCGTTTAGTTTAGCATGTTCCCTTTTTTGATTAAGTCTTTAGTCCACTTAATCCTAACAATCCTGACTCAGCTCTAATAGTCTTATTAAAGCCTTGACCTCTCACATTAGACAGGTATTGTTGTGGCTGCCTGTTGCTGGTTGGTTCCGGGCAGTCTTACGCCACAACTCAGTCTAACCTCGGGTCCTTATTGGGCTCCATGTTTAACCACCCACATTGGATAGGTATTGTTGTGACTACTGGACAGCCGGGCGGTTCCGGGCAGGTTTACATCACAACTCAATCCAACCTCGGGTTAAACACATCGTATTTTCTACATTTACATATTTTGTCATTCCTCTTTATTTCTTATATGTAAATATTTGCGGCCCATTATTAAGTTAATGGTGTAAAGGTTACACCAATCATGGGCCCAACCCATACTTGAATTTGGGCCCTTCTACTTTATATTTCCATTCATTAGTAATTTTAACCCAACGTTATTTTCCCCTGTTTTACACGTCCGTTTATATATATTGGGCTTAGCCTTCTAAAGCCCAATTTAGCCATGCGAAAAGGGGAGGCTTAAAGCGTGATTACATACACAAAGAGGGGAATGTGAGCGCATGAACTTGCAATACGACGTTGGAAATACAAAATAGAAACTGGTGAACTTGCATAGTGGTAACATATACTTTGGTCATGAAGCATAGGTGACATGAATCAAAGCATGTGAACTTGTAGTTGAGACAAGAATCTAAATTTGGGTATCATTATTGACACATGAACCTATATTTTTATTTAGGCATAATGTCAAACATAAGCATGGCATAAATACTTCTAGCATAAACATGGCATAATGTCAAACATAAGCATGGCATAATATCAAACATAAGCATGGCATAAGTATAGTTAAATTTGTTCACATAACCATGGCATAAATATTTCTAACATGAAATCAAGATTCTTACTTTAGTCATGTAAACTTACAAAAAGGGACTTTTTGAACCTAACCTAGCCATGTACCACATATGTCATCATATAATTCTTGTAAACAATACAGACTTAACATGAATTTCAATTATGCCAAATATCAATCATAGCCTAGCCATATTCATAAGTTTGCAAATAGGTTTTCTAGTACAAAAGCATGGCTTAATACATGATGCCAAATTCTCAACATAATTTCAAATGGATAATAACCAAACTTGTTCCAATTACTTACAAAATGATTTATGCACAAAAATATACATCATGGTGGCATAGTAGCAAAACCCCAAACTTGCATGAAATTAAATCAACTACATACATGTAGCTTCAACATGGATTACATAATTTGCGAAATATTCCAAACTTATACTTGCATAGAACTACCGCATGTAGTTCTTTATAATTGAATAACATAATTCAAGAATATCCAAACGTATATAATATTTCAAATTGATAAGAACGCACA
Organism: Allium sativum; assembly: GCA_030737875.1. Lineage (NCBI taxonomy): Eukaryota > Viridiplantae > Streptophyta > Magnoliopsida > Asparagales > Amaryllidaceae > Allium > Allium sativum. The sequence goes on from CM060916.1 coordinate 207,894,300, forward strand.
AATATGAATTACTTTATTTGCCACAATTCAAGCATACAAACCAACACAATTATTTGTTCATACCAAAGTAATACTCTACTTACAATGGTTGTGGCGAATTAGGAATTTAGAGATTTGAAGATGCGGTTTGATTTGATTTGCTTAGGTTGCTTGAATTGCTTTAGGCTTTAGAACTTGCCTCCTAATCCTCTCTCCAATTTGGTGGCTACTCCTAGTCGTTCCTCAGCAACATGGCGGCTTTGTTCTTATTTTTGAATGAATAGATTAGGGTTTAGTCTAGGGTTGTTTTTATAGAGGTAATGAACTGATTAGGACCATTGATGTTGCTTGGATTGATCATAGCCATTCATTCGATGGAGAGACCAATTAAAACTTGCCACCTAGCCCTAGTGACAAAGCAGACCACAGAAAATCGACCACATAGAGAATAGGCCAGCCGGGTTAGACTGGGCTCGACCTGGCTCTGGACCAGGTCGACATGCCTGTCGACAGCCCTGTCGACAGCCCTGTCGACCTGGTTAGACCAGGTCGACAGCCCAGTCGACCTGGTTAGACCAGGTCGACAGCCCAGTCGACCTGGGTATGTCAGGCGGGTGTTTATCCGCCCTGGCCCAATGGGCCCCACTTTCGAATTTAAACTTTATTTTATTCTGTTTGAATTTTAAACTTAATTCTCAAACTTCCGAAGGCCATATCTTCTTCATACGGACTCCGTTTTTCGAAAACTCGGACTCTATTTCGCGTATTTTTCCGAGACGAACGCAACGGCGTATCCCGTTCCCCTTAGTTCTTTTATTTGAATTTAATTATACTTTAATTTGTTAAATTTCACAGTTATAGAATTTGCGGGGTGTTACATTCTCCCCCACTTAAAAGGATTTCGTCCCCGAAATCTTCAAGTTAGGAGGAATGTATATCCTAACATCCAATCATCCATCTACTCATCCATCAAACACGAGTATCCATTGTCCTTAAAAGACTTCTAATGCTTCATGATCATATGCGAAGTGTGTGTGCACATGTTCTTATCTAATGCAAAATCAGGCGGTCTACTCATTCAGTTGACCTCCTTAATGCGAATCATGTAAGTGCCATGAATCCATTATGTATGCAAATTTTCCTATTCATGATTCTACATGAGTGCACAATCATTCAATACAAATGCAACATCCATATGATAACACATTAAAGTTCAACCATATACGAATGCAAACATATATGCATATGCAATATGAAGTGACTGAGCCGATCTAAAACCTAGATTGTGTGTGTATATGCAACCACGAGCAACCACTAGCAATCACTTGCAACCACTTGCAACCATCATCCATAACATGTTTCAACTACATGTTTCCATCCAAAGGGTTTCTACCTAAAGGATATGGTCGAGGAAATATACCTAAAAAAGATAGATAAAAGCGCAACTTAAGGAAAAAGAAAGATCAAGGATGTACCCTCGAAAAGAAAAAGGGTAAGCAGTGCGTATTCTAGCTTCAGTTTCCCAAGTCGCGTCTCCCTCTGCGTCGCTCCACTGAACTTTGACGAGTTTGACTTCGCGGTTGCGTAGCTTCTTCACTTCCGTTCCTAGTATGCGGGTTGGAACCTTTCTTATGGTTGCTTCGCGTTCCACTTCGGCTTCTTCGAGGATATTTGGCTCTACCACTTCAGCAGACTCATGTAGACATTTTCGGAGATGTGAAATGTGAAAAACGTTGTGGACTCCAGCCAACTTCTCGGGTAGCTCTAATCTATAGGTCATTTTCCAAATTTTCTCAATGATAGGAAATGGTCCTACCTAAAGGTATAGTCGAATGATAGAAGCAAGTAAAAAAATTTTGTGCCCATTAGGCAATGTCAAAACTGGAAATCTATGCCACATATATATTGATTAGGAGAAGAACTCTCTAAGCATCAGCCCCGAAGACCGAAATCAACATCAGACTGACACCCAAAGAATTAATCAACCCAACCACCACATATGCTTCTAGGAAACTAAGCATGATGGACTCCTTCTAGTATACTTGGCTCAAGCATAACTGTGTACTCATGGTTCCATTCAAGCTCTCCAAAAGTCATTAGTGAATCTTGGATCTTGTTTACTTACTAGAAGGTATTCCACCTAGATGAATTATCTCTTGAAAATAAACAAATATCAACTATGTTGCCAATTGTACTTACTAAGGTGATTCTTTACAACTCATGCATAAGCGAAATGAACCTTCTGCCTTAGTGGCGAACACTACTGGAGCGCCCCATTCTGATATGCTCCTCCTAATGAACCCCCTTCTATAGAAGCTCTTTAATCTGTTTACTGAGCCCTTACCTTTCTCGTGGAGCCATGTGTCTAACGGGCAACGCAACGGGCTTTGCATTATCTACAAGATATATGCGGAAGTCTATTTCCCGCTTCGGAGGCAAGCCCTTCACCTCTTCGAAGACATCCGGATATTCCCGGACCACTCTAACTGATTTCAAATTTTCGACAAAAGCATCTAGCGATTCAAGATAACTAAGCATAACCGCATACGAGGGATTACAAGAAATTTCCAAAGTATTACCGAGCTGGGTTAGGAGCCTAACAACCCTTTTCTCACAATCAAGGATGGCCCCATTACTGGATAGCCAATCCATACCCAAAATCAAACCATACCCCGAAAAGCCCAAAACAAAGGCACTACATTGAAATTCTACACTTTGAATAGAAATTTTCAATTCCAAACAGATCATAGACAAATGAGCTGGGCCCCCAATTGGGTTTGAAACAATTAAGGGGTCCTCTACCATACTAGTTTTTAGGTGCAGAGATTCTACTAAAGCAGACGAGATAAAGGAGTGTGATGCGCCAGAATCAAATAAAGTGCGAACGGGGTGATCATAGAGATAAACTATACTTTCTACATAAGTTTTTATACCTCGCTGTTGCAGAGGTGGCGCTTCTAGCACATGAACCTGCGCCCCTGAGGTGGATCCAGCGCCCTGCCCCTGTCCTCGTTTCTTTGGGCAGTCCTTAGCCCTGTGGCCTGTCTGTCCGCAAGAAAAGCACCCACCATTCTCCTTGGCCTTCTTTTTCCGGCAGTCCTTTACTAAGTGCCCCACTTTGCCACAGAAATTACACGTCCTCTTCTCTTTGTTGCCTTCCCCGCCTTTCTTAAAGTCTGCCTTCTTAGGCTGCAAACCCTCTTTCTTTCCTTGAGAGCTTTCTGCCTTTGTTTCCTTCTTGCCCTTGTCCTCTTCATTCAGCAATGCCATTTGCACCAATCTTTCATACGTGGCTCCCATGGGTATATGGGTCATGGCCAAACTGTGTAATGGCTCATTCAACCCTTTGACGAAGTGGAGAGCCTTCTTGTGCGGGGTGTTGACTAGGTCAAGCCCAAACCTAGCCAGCTCATCGAACTGATTCACATACTCTCTGACAGTCTTGTCTCCTTGCTTAAGAAATAAGAACTTTTCCAACTGCAAACTTCTTTCCGCATCTGAGAGAAATTTAGTCTCAAACCTTGCCCTAAAGTCCTCCCATGTCTCCACTGGTCTTTCAGCATTAGTGACTTCCCACCAGTAGGAAGCCTCGCCCTTCAATAGCCACACCGCCAATTGTACTTTTTGTCTATCCTCTACCTCAAAGATGATGAATAGATCCTCAGTTTCCTTCAGCCAATTCCTAGCTGCTACGAAGGACTCAGTTCCATGGAAATCCCTTCCTCCAATAGCTTTAAAATCTTTACATATCTTAGCGAACGTGTTTCCCCGTGGAAGAGGTGGAGGAAAAGGTGCTGCTGCAGCTGGATGATTCCCTGCAGCTGGGGGAGGAGGAACGGTAGGACCTGGCTGAGTGGCCCTAGCTTCTAAGAACCGTCTAAACCAACCAGGTATTGGTACCCCTTCCGGCAAGTTAAGATCTTCGGACATGCTGAAACAAAAAAGGATAGATTCAAAACGAAGGATAAGAGATAGTTCCTATGGCTTTGGGGAGTGGACTTTGCCTTTTTTAAAATAAAATAATATTTTTCTTCTAAAATTGCTTCTTTAAATTTGAAAATAAATTTCAAAACTTTTTATCTTATCTGGTAAACCTATGCTCTGATACCAAGTGAAACACCCCACCTCCGTTAGAGTCACTCTCAAAGAGAATGCCCTAATTTTGGTGGAGGTTTATAAGTATAAGTCACAGATATACAAGACAGATATAAGAACACATATTTGTAAACAGCGGAAAAACAAGAACTTTTATTTCATAAAGGCAAATACGTGTTACAACAACATCACCATAATTGTCTTACATCCTTTCCAAAAACATAACATAACACTTTCATAATCTGTCTTGATTACATCATTTAAAGAAGCATAAGTAAAACATAGATAAACTGCAAAAGCCCCATAGTGGATTGTCCAAAGCCATAGTTCAAAGCGAAAAAGTCCAAGCAATACATTTCTCTTCTTCAAGCTGGATGTTAAGGCTGATCAAGCTGCTGTGTTCCCTCCCTGAGGACCTGGGGGGGGGGAAACGGAAGAAAAGAAGACGAAAGAAAAGTAGAGTCAGACATAAAGCCTGAGTAAGTCTAGTACTATTCTGTCTATGAATAAAGAACTGGGTATGATAAGTATAAACAAGAAGTGGGCATGCATTATAACTTGGTTAAGTTGTCTAGGGTCGAATATACTATCGCACCCCATGTCAATCTCTGAACCCCTATAAACCAGTTCCCAACTGACACCCCATAATCAGGGTGATGTGATCCATTCAATGATGATCGGCTCCTACTCGCATAGTTACATGTGTCTTACGGCCCCCGATGTTGTAGTTACCTATGCTGGTCCCACCATGGGGTGTATCAAGTCCCATGGCAGCAACCCGACACAACCTTAGAATGCACAGGTATGCTACTGGTGCCCAGTGCTTTATTTTTCTGCGCCGGAGTGTGTGCACGCCCGCACCCCGTTAGAACCTACACTGCTACACCACCGCCGTCGATTTTGACCTCTTACAATCAGCCCAGTAATCGTGCCCCACCCTGCCTAGTTTCAGGGTATCATGATACCTTATAGGGTTACTGCGAAAAGGGTCCTGCGTTACTAGGTTTTCTATCTCTAGCCAACATGCTAAGTTGGTTAAGTGTTTTGCTAACCTAACCCCCACCAGTTCGTTTAGTTTAGCATGTTCCCTTTTTTGATTAAGTCTTTAGTCCACTTAATCCTAACAATCCCGACTCAGCTCTAATAGTCTTATTAAAGCCTTGACCTCTCACATTAGACAGGTATTGTTGTGGCTGCCTGTTGTCGGTTGGTTCCGGGCAGTCTTACGCCACAACTCAGTCTAACCTCGGGTCCTTATTGGGCTCCATGTTTAACCACCCACATTGGATAGGTATTGTTGTGACTACTGGACAGCCGGGCGGTTCCGGGCAGGTTTACATCACAACTCAATCCAACCTCGGGTTAAACACATCGTATTTTCTACATTTACATATTTTGTCATTCCTCTTTATTTCTTATATGTAAATATTTGCGGCCCATTATTAAGTTAATGGTGTAAAGGTTACACCAATCATGGGCCCAACCCATACTTGAATTTGGGCCCTTCTACTTTATATTTCCATTCATTAGTAATTTTAACCCAACGTTATTTTCCCCCGTTTTACACGTCCGTTTATATATATTGGGCTTAGCCTTCTAAAGCCCAATTTAGCCATGCGAAAAGGGGAGGCTTAAAGCGTGATTACATACACAAAGAGGGGATTGTGAGCGCATGAACTTGCAATACGACGTTGGAAATACAAAATAGAAACTGGTGAACTTGCATAGTGGTAACATATACTTTGGTCATGAAGCATAGGTGACATGAATCAAAGCATGTGAACTTGTAGTTGAGACAAGAATCTAAATTTGGGTATCATTATTGACACATGAACCTATATTTTTATTTAGGCATAATGTCAAACATAAGCATGGCATAAATACTTCTAGCATAAACATGGCATAATGTCAAACATAAGCATGGCATAATATCAAACATAAGCATGGCATAAGTATAGTTAAATTTGTTCACATAACCATGGCATAAATATTTCTAACATGAAATCAAGATTCTTACTTTAGTCATGTAAACTTACAAAAAGGGACTTTTTGAACCTAACCTAGCCATGTACCACATATGTCATCATATAATTCTTGTAAACAATATAGACTTAACATGAATTTCAATTATGCCAAATATCAATCATAGCCTAGCCATATTCATAAGTTTGCAAATAGGTTTTCTAGTACAAAAGCATGGCTTAATACATGATGCCAAATTCTCAACATAATTTCATATGGATAATAACCAAACTTGTTCCAATTACTTACAAAATGATTTATGCACAAAAATATACATCATGGTGGCATAGTAGCAAAACCCCAAACTTGCATGAAATTAAATCAACTACATACATGTAGCTTCAACATGGATTACATAATTTGCGAAATATTCCAAACTTATACTTGCATAGAACTACCGCATGTAGTTCTTTATAATTGAATAACATAATTCAAGAATATCCAAACGTATATAATATTTCAAATTGATAAGAACGCACAAATATGAATTACTTTATTTGCCACAATTCAAGCATACAAACCAACACAATTATTTGTTCATACCAAAGTAATACTCTACTTACAATGGTTGTGGCGAATTAGGAATTTAGAGATTTGAAGATGCGGTTTGATTTGATTTGCTTAGGTTGCTTGAATTTCTTTAGGCTTTAGAACTTGCCTCCTAATCCTCTCTCCAATTTGGTGGCTACTCATAGTTGTTCCTCAGCAACATGGCGGCTTTGTTCTTATTTTTGAATGAATAGATTAGGGTTTAGTCTAGGGTTGTTTTTATAGAGGTAATGAACTGATTAGGACCATTGATGTTGCTTGGATTGATCATAGCCATTCATTCGATGGAGAGACCAATTAAAACTTGCCACCTAGCCCTAGTGACAAAGCAGACCACAGAAAATCGACCACATAGAGAATATGCCAGCCGGGTTAGACTGGGCTCGACCAGGCTCTGGACCAGGTCGACATGCCTGTCGACAGCCCTGTCGACCTGGTTAGACCAGGTCAACAGCCCAGTCGACCTGGGTATGTCAGGCGGGTGTTTATCCGCCCTGGCCCAATGGGCCCCACTTTCGAATTTAAACTTTATTTTATTCTGTTTGAATTTTAAACTTAATTCTCAAACTTCCGAAGGCCATATCTTCTTCATACGGACTCCGTTTTTCGAAAACTCGGACTCTATTTCGCGTATTTTTCCGAGACGAACGCAACGGCGTATCCCGTTCCCCTTAGTTCTTTGATTTGAATTTAATTATACTTTAATTTGTTAAATTTCACAGTTATAGAATTTGCGGGGTGTTACACAGAGTAGCTATACTAAACCAAGATTTCTAGCTATACTAGCTAAAAACTATAAAAAAATGTTAAATATAAAAATTAACACTAAATTTTGAATGGTTCAGAAAAGTTTCAAACTACTAAATCTTGTCATCGAAAGGAAACACAAACAAAAAAAGGTGGAATTGGCACCTATGAATTTGCTAGTTTCACATTAAATCCTTGAACATGGTAATGTTTTGTAAAAATTTAGGATTTTCAGCTTTTAGGGGAATTTATGAAAAGTGCTGTCTAAGAATTAAAACAACTGTAGAATGCAAACATGAAATGGAAGAAAATTGATTACAAAGGTTAAAACGAAGAAGAGAATTCTGGATAGGTGGAGTTAAGGATGAGAGGCTTTAGATCTAGGATTGAAAAAGGTGATATTGTTTACATGAGAAAGCTATGGAGCAAAGAATATAGTACAGTTAATAACAACTTTTTTTCTTCAGAATTCACATGATACCATTCTATTGGAACAATAATTTGAAGCCTTAATAAAAAAAAGAAACTATACTCATCTTTAGTAACATAGTGTGTGTCTATATATATACACATGCACATACATACACAAATGCATATGCACATTTCTAAAACATATTTTTTTTTTGGTACTAAAATTTCATACGCATGCATGCAATGGATGCAAATGGGATCTTTTACAAATTTTACTTACAAAAAATATTTTTTTGCATACATCTATGTAACCAAACACAACACTATGTTTAAATATATTGTGACTTCTGTTTGTAGATACATTTCCCATATAGTAATTGAATATTTGATGCTTATTTCAATATTCTTCCAACATACATTACTGAACATGCATGTATTCAAACAAGCTGTTTCTATAAGAACATGTTTTTGTTATACTTCCAATATATGTTCTTTAATTATGTGTTCCCATGGTCTAGCGGTTAGGACACCAGACTCTGAATCCTGTAACCCGAGTTCAAATCTTGGTGGGACCTCTTTCGTTTATTTTAGTCATTGGTTTCATATTTGTATGTTGTTTATACTTTTCGAATCCGATATAAAATCGAATGTTGTTCTTTTCATCAACAAAGTATATATTAAGTTTGTTGTTATATAACTATGTAAGCTTATGTTAGTTACAATTATTTATTCAATTTACAGATCCAAATATGTTATTTTTGCCAAGGTAAATGTGACATTTATGATTTATAATAAATATGATAGTAGTATAAAAAGTAAAGCTTTGAAAATTACTAAATGTGTGTCTTATGATTCCATGTGACAAAAATTATTCAAGCACGATTTTTAAGTTTTCTCTTCTTACATTATAGATTTTTCCTCCTCAAATACAAGCCACTATATTATTGCTATCAAACAATTCATTTTCTCATTATTTTAACTCATTGATGGTTTTAATAGATTTTAGCCCTTTTACATTGAATAATTTTAAGTAGCGTGATCAGATTCTCAATTCAAAGCTCCAGATTATTAACCAAAAGTTTTGATTCAAAGATAAAATTGAAAATTTGGAGTTCGAAAGATTAATAAAGGTAACTTATGAAAATCTTAACACTCATTTTTATTTATTTATGTTACTATGTTGATAAATGTTTTAAGTACGGTTCAGCATAGTATTTAAGTTTATTCAATTAGAGAATAGAGGAAAATCAAAAGTAAATAAATTGGGGTTCATATAATATTAGTCTTTCTCTTAGTTATATAGGATGTAAAATGATTGAAATTCAGGTTTAGTGCATTAAAGTAGAAGGAAAGGGTTTGATTTTGATGTATTATTTAAAACTTAAAAAAGGAATTTTGATAAAGCTCATATATGGAAATTTATATTTTTTGAATTTTTTACACGTCCATGTGTTTAGTAAATTTATTTATATCAATTTGAACTATTAATGAAAAGAGGCATATCATTTTAATCCATCATCGGCTTGCTTTAAATTGGCTAAAATGTGGTTTTTTGCGTAACTAATTGATACACAAAAACTTCAGTTGGCACATTACCATCATTTTAGATTAGACTTGCTTTCAAAGGTTTCCTTTATTTTTCTTTAGCCCACAACCAGATTTAATTTTTCTTGTGTCATGTCCCTCTTTTGTTATATGTTTCTTCTTCAAGTTTTGTAATTTGCGGCGCTAGTGTATGCATTGTAATTTTCTTCTCAAATGGAAGTTGAATATAAAATGGGATTGTGGGTTAGAAAGGGCCTAATCTTCAGAACCCTAGTGCTATCGTGTTGTGAAAATCTTTCCCTTTGTATCTTCGAAAAAATCCATGTTTTAATGCTAAAAATGTAACTTGTAATCAAATTATAATAATTATTGCCTTGCAAAAAAAAATTTATAATAATTATGGAGAGTTTCAAAGATTTTTTGTCTTTTTGTAAAATGAAAGTGTAGATAACTACTTAAAATGAATATATTTCTAAATAGATATGTTAAAAAACCTACAAAAAGCACAAACTTAGGGTAAAGAAAGATAGGATCTTATTTGTATTATAAAAAGTATAGATGAACAATAAATGACGTATTATGAAAGTGAATAATACTACCACGATTGTGCATTATCAGCTACAAAAGTAGATAAGAACTAACTTTTTTAGTTAGATTTAATTAAATCAAAGATAAATTAAAAACAATAATTTATGTTTACCTTTATTTGAATTAAATATTGTAAACTAGTTGGACTTAACATTTCCTTATCTATTCTATTAATATATTTTCAACCATTATGAAATCCTACTACAAAAATTTGAATGAGGTACTTGTTTTTGTTCCTTAAATTATATCTTTGATCAATTATTTATTTACATAACAATTTAAAACCTTGCACTTCTTAAGGACTACATGTAAGAATAAAAGTAATGTAGATTAAAGCAATTTATGGCTATTTAGCCTTAGTTTATTTCCCATTTCTTTTTCTATTTAGCTCACTTTATTTTAATTTGTAATTAATTATAGAGAGGTCATGATGCTTTTAGTTAATAAAATAAAGAAAATTGGAATGTTATAGTCTTTATTTGCAGTATTATAATGAATTACAGTTCATAACAACTCAAAATTTCAACTCTTTGGAATTTGAATTAATCAATGATTTAATATGTAAAGTAGAGTAATTTTACTTTTGATAACATCGATGATTGAGAATAAACTTATCTATTTCCACAAAAAAAAGTTTTTTAACTATTGTGTAAATTGTCAAAATTAGCCATTCATTAAAGTCATGTAATTACGGTTTAAATAATAGTTATGACATGAAAATATTATTTGAAATGATTTTATATTGATAAAATAAATATAATAAAGGGTTTATGAACATAGTTGTATTCAATTTGGAAAATATAAAAATTTATTTGGATTTGCCGACTTTAAGAACATTGTAAATTTAGGATTTTTTTTATATTACTTATGTATACATTATTAAATGTAAATAGATATAGTTTCATTTATATAAATAAGAAGGTAATCCATTTTTAATTCATTTTACATAAGTGGGTACATTAAATAAAACGTTAAAATATGACCGATTAACCATTTGTCGAAATCAAAGTTTTTACAAAAATAAGTTGTATAAACGTTTTGCAACATGAATCGTAACATATGAAACTACTAACACATGTTAAATTCTCTCTTAAACAAATGAAAAATGTTTACTAAGTTAATGGGAAGGTTAGCCTTAAGTTAATACAAGATTTGACATTAAACATAATTAACAAAAGCCATCATTACTACTTTCACAACTTTCCATATGACATGACCATTTTTGTAACAACCCTGGTTTTGGACGATTACGTGCTATAGTGATTAATAAATTGTAATGTGAACTATAATTTGTTAATCATGAAATAAATGTCTTTATAAAATGATTTGAGCTTGTTTGGTTAAATTGTGGAATTAATTATATTATAAGTGGAGAATTTTGAGAAATGATAATTTGATTAGATTTTTGGGAGCTTGGTAATAATCTATATAAATATAAATGGTTGATCATATATATATATACACACATACACACATGTCAGGTTTGGAGAGTATATATATATATATGAGGTTAAGGTGAAATCAAAATAAATGATTTTAAAATGGGTTATCATAACTTAAGGAAGTTTAGTAAAATATGCTACATATTGGGTCATTATAATAGATTTTAATGTCTTATTTAAAAAAAGTTGAAATGTAGAATAAATGTTTGAGAATGCTGGTAAATAACTTTTGAGATAAAAAAAACAAGTGTTTTGGATTTCTGGATTAATTAGTTTGATTGAATTGCATATTATAGGCAAATAATGACTTTGTGTCAAATGGCGTTTTTGTAAGCAATTTGTTAAAAATAAAAATATGAAATGTTAATTTTGTTATGTTGCAAAAATAAATGTGCATGTTAAAAACAATTATATAAGTTGTAAAATTCTCTTGTGGCAAAAATAATGTTATTTGAATCATTATAACATTTAGATTGCAAGTGTCTTTCAAAAAGAAAATGGAAAAGTTGCAAACATTGTAATATTTATAGGCTTAATTACAACCTCCAAATAAATGAAAAAGTATGATAAATAAGTGTTTATAATTTTATTGTTCATTTTGTCTTGTAAATTATAATTAGCAAAGATGTTATAGTGTGATTTTTGTCTAAAAATCTCTTAAATATGGTGTATACCAGGGTATTTAGGCCAAAATGTAATAACAAGGGCCTAATTACCTTGTTAATAACCTCATTAGGCTTAATGGGCTCTGATCCTTAGTTAAGGGAAGAGGCTTCTGGAGGAAATAACACAATACATTAATTTCCTCCTTTTTCCTCATATTGAAAGACATGAAAAAAGGAAGGAAGGAAGCCACTCAACTTTTTCAAATCAAAAGCTTAACCTCAAAAACCCCTTAAGCTAGATATTTTGATTGCTAACTTGAATCTACAGCAGGTAATCATCCTAACACATGTAAATATTCCCTGAATTATCTCTGTTATGTTTCATATTACTCTGTTTTGATGATCCAAGCCTTGCATGCAACTGTAACTATTTCTACAGGCTAGGATAAGGTATTTTTAAGCTACTAGTTCCAATTTGTTATAAGAATATCACAGGAAATTATTATTTCAAATCAGGTGAGAGTAACTCACATTTTTCTAGTTGAAGTTCATTGTCTGTGCTGATTTATTACTACCAGAGCGCAATTTTTTTTATCTTCTATGAAAATTCTTCATTTTGATGTTTTTTTAGTCCTACTTTGATAAATAATATCTTTATCATCAATGTTCATTCGGGTAATGTTTTTTTGTTGGGTACCCTAAGAATCAAGTATTTTCAATATATACAAACGACACTCTTTTTGCACCTTTGAGAAAACAAGAACGCGATTTAAATGATATAATATATTAAGAGATGAGGAGGAGAGTTATTAGTGAGGAACAATTGTAATTTTATTGATGCAAAAACATGATACAAAGAGCACATATACATAGTGCTATGAGCCCAACGGCTAGTACAAAATATACCAAATATGTATGAGCCTAACGGATAGTATTAAATATACCAAGTATGCATGAGCCTAACGGCTAGTAGATAATTACAAAACATACTAAATATGATAAAACATGTTCACACGCTAACGACTCTTTTGTAACAGCTCTATTGTCTTCATTATGCCCCCTCAGTTCAGACTAGGGTTTCCTTTTTCATTTTGAGTTCCGCCTCCACTGATAACGCAAAGTTCCTCTCTCATTCTGATAAAATCCTTGGTCGAAAGGGCCTTTGTAAGAGCATCTGCTCTTTGATAGTATGCGAGCACATGACATATTGCAAGTCTTCCTGATTGCATTCTATCTCTCACAAAGTGGAGATCAATTTCAAGATGTTTCGTCCTTGAATGTTGAATAGGGTTTAGAGATAAAGATACTGTGCTCTTATTATCGCACCAAATGACCGACTTTCATCTTGAAGTGAAACCAAGCTCCTCCATCAGCGATTCTATCCACATGATTTCAGCTGTAGCGCTTGCCAGTGCATGGTACTTCATCTCTGTGCTAGATCTGGATGTGGTCGGTTGTTTCTTCGTACACCCGGAAATGATATTGGAACCAAGGTAAATGCAGTATCCTGAGATAGACTTTCGATCGTCAATATCGTTTGCCCAATAGGCATCGCGAAAGCACTATAAATTAAGTTCCTTTACTAAATTTAGGCATATGCCGTAATGTCTTGTGCCTTGTAAGTATCATAACACTCTCTTTAAGGCCATCCAATTTTCTGATAAAGGGTTCTGCATGTATTGACTGAGTTTATTAACGCTATAGCATGTGTCTGGTCGAGTAATAGTTGCATATTGTAACGCTCCTATTATGCTTCTATATTGTTTGGCATCGTCGATAGCTTCTCCTTTGTGGTTAGATAATCTTTGGTTACTAATCAAGGGCGTAGGTAATGGGTTTGCCTTGTGCATATTTGACTTTTGCAGTATTTGAGTGATATAATTTTATTGGGATAATATTAATTCAGTATTGTTTTTCCTAATCACTTGTATTCCAAGAATTTTTTTTAGTTCCCCGAGTCTTTAATGGTGAAATTTTGATCCAGCTTGTGTACGATTCTGTTTATTTCTTCGCTATTGTCTCCTGTTATTAGCATGTCGTCAACGTATACTAGAATGAACACAGTTCCATGTATGCCCTACTTCATATATAGAGAACTGTCCGATTTAACTTGTGAGAAACCCATGTTAGACAAAGTTAACTTCATCTTTTTTCATACCAAGCTCTCGAAGCTTGTTTTAAGCCATATATTGCTTTGTGTAATTTGTATACTTTATCACCAGTACTATATCCTTCAGGCTATTGCATGTATACCTCTTCAGTCAATTCCCCATTCAAAAAATCATTGTTGAAGTCCAGTTGCCTCACATTCCATCCTTTGTTTAAAGCAATGGTCGGTATAATTCTGATGGTTGTGGGTTTTATGACCAGGGAAAAAGTTTCATTGAAATCAAAACCAAATTGTTGTGCATAACCTTTTGCAACCAGTCTGGCCTTGTATTTGTCAATAGATCCATCTTTTTTCTTTTTATTTTGTATGTCACCTATAACCAATCACATTTTTGTGTTTTGGTTGAATCACTAAGCTCCAAGTGTTGTTTCCTATGAGAGCTTTATATTCAGTGTCCATTGCCTCCTTCCATTTGTTTGATCTTATGGCCTGAGTGAAATTCAATGGTTCGATCTCACTGGCAGAAATATTATATACTTTGGGTCTGAAGATGCCTCTCTTTGACTTGGTGATTATGTGATGTCCATTTGATTGTGGTGGTGTCTGCTGCTGTGTATCATTGTTGCTGGTAGTGTCAGCATGGTTGGTGTTTTCTATATCTTCACTATACCGCATGTTTTGATTTGATTGATGTATGTTTGTATCTTCTGAGTCATTGTGTCTCTCATTGGTTTGCTCATTTGTTTGGTCCATAGTTTTTTCCTATGTGTTTAAATTGTCTGTGTGTTGTTGCTCTTCATTTCTATCAATTGAAGGTGGTTCAATAATGAATGGCTTGAACTGTATGTTATTGTTTATGCTTTGTTCTCCATCCTTTTTGCCGATTTTCTTTTCTGCATAAGGAAACTTGTTTTCATCAAATATCACATGTCTAGAAACATATATTTTTTCAATTTTGTCCATGCACTTATAGCCTTTTTGGTTTTGTGCGTACGCAATGAATGTGCATGGGCTTGATCTCATACTTAGTTTATGATTGTCATAGTCTCTCAAACAAGGAAAACATAGACACCCATAGGCTTTCAGAAAACCATATTCTGGTCTAATACTGTATATCATTTGATGAGGGTTTTTATTGTTTAAGACTTTGGCTGGCAACTTGTTAATGAGAAATACAGATGTGTAGAAAGCTTCATTCCAATATTTTATGGGTAATGAGCTTTGTGATAACAAGGTTTGACAAGTCTCTACTATTTGTCGATGTTTTATTTCGACTAAACCGTTTTGTTCGGACATATGTGGGCAAGTTAATCTATGTATGATCCCTCTTTTGAGAAAGTAATTAGTTAGAGGTTTAAACTCAGCTCCCCCATCTGTTTGAACAACCTTAACAGTACTGTTCATTTGTTTTTTGACATGAGTTATAAATTGCATAACTGTATTGCAAGCTTCTGATTTAGTTTTCAGCATGTATATCCAAGTATATCTAGAATAAGCATCCACAAAAGAAAGATAATACCTGTGTCTCTGATATGAATTTAGAGGCGCGGGTCCCAACAAGTCAGCGGCTATAAGCTCTAGTGGTTCATTATAGCTGGTTCTAGAACCACTAAAAGGGATCTTGTGGCTCTTGCCGAGTTGGTAGTGTGTGCATGTGTGTTTGATAGGTACATTTTTATAACGAATGTTATTATTACGCAGAACAGTCTTAACAGTTTCCAGACTAGGATGTCCTAATTTTATATGCCAAGAATTAATCACGTTACATTTACTGCTATTATTGTCAAAATCAACGTTATTGCAGCTATTCCTAATACAGTCATTGTCACTACTTGCATCTACATTATTGCACCAGAATTCTCCACTTGAGTTTGCAGTCTTCAAGTTGTTGAATTTGTATAAACCATCGTATAGGTTACCTTGAAATAATATTTCATGATTTAGGGAATCTTTAGCTAAGCAAAGCCTAGGATGAAATTCAAAGTAAACATTATTGTCGTTGGAAAATTTTTATACACTCAGCAAATTTTTATTAATCGTGGGTCCCCTAAGAAGATTGTTTAATTTGAGTTGTCTTATCCCAAAAATTGTCTCTTTGCCTATGTGTGTGATACTAGCAGTACTACTATTACTCATATGAAAATTCCTCATAATTGAGTAATTTCTACTCCCAATGTTTAAATTCTGAAGATTTCTAGTTAGTGGTGAGTCGCTCCTGAGTCAGGGTACCATTCTTTGAAGCCATTGTCTTCATTTTTTACTTCATCATCATCTGCAGCATTATGTCTTCGGTTTGCGTCATTATTATTTTGAGCCGATTTCCCTGTTGTTGCCATATTTGGTTGTACTCTTCTTTGTGAATAGTAATTTTGGCTTGCGTATTGTCCACCTGTGTCTGAATTACACCTGAAGTAACATTTGTTCGCCATGTGACCAAACTTTTGGCATATTTGACATTTCACACGATAGTTGTTGTTATCTCCTTGTATCTGGTTATTTGTGATTGTGACATAATTGGTAGAGAACTTATTTTGTGCTGCTTTTCTTTAGTCGATTCTGCCTTCATGAGCGAGGAATGCTGATCGAACAAACTGTAAGTTAGGTAAGGTTTGTTGTTTGGCTAACACAGTTACTAGAGATTCGTATTCTTCGTCTAATCCACCAATAATAAATAGGATTTGCTCACTGTCGCTGATCTTACGGCCAACAATATTTAGTTTGTCACATAGGTTTTTAATTTTTCCTAAGTATTCTTTCATGCTTGCCTCCTTTTTTCTAGAATTTTGTAATTCTCTTCTATATTGCATGATTATAGCAGCTGATTGTGAACTAAAAATTTGTTGCACAGTGGTCCATATTTCATGAGATGTGTTACAACCTACTATCTGTGACAACAAACTCGGGCTTATCGATGATAGTAGCCATGATGATAATAGGATATCCTGTTTCTGAAATTTGATGTGGTCAGGATTCGGTGAGAGATTGCCATCTCGGTCTGCTATCATCACTGATGGTATAGTTATGGTTCCATTGACACACTCTTGTAGTCCATAGCCCTTTAACACAATTTCAATTTGATATTTCCATAGTATATAGTTATCCTCGTCCAACGATGTAGTAATGACTTGACTTTTTGGTTTGTCAGGTTATGATGGTTTGGTGGGGTGCTGTTGATGACGCTTGCTGATACAGCTGATGTGGCGCCGGAATCATTGGCCATTAGATATGAGAATATGAGGAGGCAGATTACTTATAGTTGCAGCCTTTTTGCCTCACTTATATTACTATAACGTGACAAATCTCATGGCAACATGTAAAGATCCAGAAAAGTATGAAGGTTTGAAAGAGGTCTGGCACTACAGAGTTGGTGTTGTAGCTGTGATCAACAATTTTGATAATGAATAAGCCTTTCAGCATTAAGGCTCTGATACCATATTAAGAGATGATGAGGAGAGTTATTAGCGAGGAATAATTGTATTTTTATTAATGCAAAAACATGATACAACGAGCACATATATATAGTGCTATGAGCCCAACGGCGAGTACAAAATATACCTAATATGTATGAGCCTAACGGCTAGTACTAAATATACCAAGTATGCACGAACCTAATAGCTAGTAGATAATTACAATACATACTAAATGTGATAAAACGTTTTCACATGCTAACGGCTCTGTTGCAACGGCTCTATTGTCTTCATTATAATACATCACGTGGTATGCAACACATAGATTAACTATATCGGTTAATTCCAAACTCGTAGTGAAGTGTGCTATCTCATAGTGAAATGACTAGAGAAAACATACGGCAAGAGATGTACTGTTCTCACTTTTCAGGTTACTATTTGGAAGTCCATGGCACATTCTGTTAATGATGTAGTTGACGGTACGTTGGACTGATGGGTGATAAATACACACTAATATAAGGCTAGTGGGCCATACGCTGGACTGGTGGGTCCTAATTTATATTTGGTGGATAGATGAGACTAGTGGGTCTCTAGTGTATAGTACGTGGCACGTCGGAACCGGTAGGCCATATACTGGATTGGTGCAATGAACCGCAAATCCGTACTATCTGAGTTTACTAATTACACCACACGTCCAACCCAAATGACATAGAAATACGAATCATTATTAGAAAGAAGTTAGAGGATGAGGAATAGAAAGAAAAAAATATTAGAGTAGAAGAAAACGAAGATAAAAAAACTCACAGCGGAACAAATAAAATATATTAGATAACCTAAATTTTGAAATGCAAATTAGTAAATTTATATACATACCATAATCAGAGCACAACAGTTATCTTTGGAACAGTTATAAACACATGTTTCCAGATACAAACATCATTCACAGCGGAAAAATATGATAGTCCATAGCTAGCTGGTGAAGCCTCCTGCTTCGAGCTCCTCCAAGCGAATCTGAAAAATCCTGACTACTTGACTGCCCAAACAAATTTGGACACCCAAGAGTTTAGGGAAAACAAAACAATATAAACTCTGGGTTAGTCATGGGACTGGTGTGAGTAAACTCCAACCATTTGTTTAACTTTCAAAAATCCTTTCAAAAGAAACGATAATCGTAAGACCGATCCACACATAAACACGGATGGTTTTTACCTTACAATAACCAAAAATAATTTTGATATCAAATCCGATGATATTATAATAATGTCTACATCAAGTAAATAGAATCTAGTGGAACGCTTGCATCTCACGCTCCATATATAATATTAAATCAAAAATCACAGGGTGCTTACTGGAGATTGGATTTCCAACATGACAAGGTATGGAACCACCTTCCGATCAGTGTACTCTAGAGGGGATACACTGGGTTCAACAAGAACGTCTTGCAACCCGGCCTACACATGACCGACCACTCATTTCGCTTGAGTGTATCGAATGTATATCACCAATGGTTGGGATCAACAACCGTTTCCCGAAAGGGACAACATCGATAGATTAAAGAAGCAATTGGAATTTCTCTAGATAGGTGATTATCATCCTATTGAGAGCGACCCACATAGCCATGCTGCCTGCCCGATTTTTGTCAATTCCCCGTTGTGAGGCTTGAGGTTTTAATTATCTTCCAGAATATCTGGCCACCATTCACTTTGAATACCACATCGTTAGATCCATCGGAAATCACTAATTGATCCCCACAAAAATACTCAGATTGTTAGGCTAAAGAAGTTTCCCTTCTTTTCCACCAACTTCGTACATTTGAAGGAATCAATGTATGTAATCCCTTTGGAAATACTCTGTCGGACACTCGTCCTTACAAGTTGTCCTGGGTCTCGACAAACCGAAGGCACCATTCCAATAATCCATCTTAGGCAATTTTTACCTAGGATTAACAGAACAGCACTTTACTCGTCTTCATAATCTCTTCAACATAATTTGATTTGTAATGCTTATGCCAATACGGAGTGGTTTTTCAGATATTAAATCTGATTCCGGTCACTCCATATTGATAACGGAGGTATAAAATAAACTAAAAACTTTGATAGTTGGTGATTTAACTATCAAAGGAACATCCATACAACCAACGACCCTATTTCCAAATGGAAATTCTATCGATCAACCATCAAACAATACTGGCCTTTTTTAAATCATTTCCTTATTATATTATCATTTCAAATTCCTATTTTCCCCTCTTCTAGATCTTTCAACCTTCAATTGTTTTTCTCGATTCTTGGAAAACATTTCCAATATTCTAATTCTCTATTCGAGCAAATATCTCTTATTCTAGTTAGGAAACATATCTAAATATTCACGGATCCTTATTTTCTATATTCAGAAAATATACCTTATTAATATCGAAACTATTTCCATATTCCATTTCTAAATTCCTCGTTGACCAATTCATTTCATTTCCTATGCATAGAAAATATTTCTCATTTTTATTTGGGAAAAACATTTCAAAATCTTTTAAAATTAACTCGATGTTATAAAAACATCGTTATTATAACTCAACCATTAATCATTTATTAACTAACCATATTGCTAACCAATTTCCACTATTGAACCTTAACCATTCCTCCATCAATCATGAAGTCAACCAAGTTGGGATATAATTACCTCTCGGACATTAATTGAAAAAAATTCTCAATTTTGAGATAGTCAGAGCTCACAACTTCTAACAAAACATCGCTTATGCAACTCTCAGATTCAATCTAAGAATCCACTTCTTCTTTGGGAAATATTGATTTAACGGTAGCGTTATAATCACTGTATTTGATTTATAAAACATTAATTATAATGGTAGCGTTAAAATCGCTGTTTAGATTTACAAAGCATTTATTATACAACAGCGTTATAATCGCTGTTTAGACTTACAAAACATTTATTTTAGCAGCAACGTAATAATCGCTGCTTAGATTTAAAACACATTTATTATACAACAACTTTATAATCGCCGTTTCCAAATATTTGGTTTATAAGAATATAACTTGTGCTTATCAATTTCAATAAATAAATTAATAAGTAAATAATTAAATTTTATACAAACGGAAAGTAAAAATAACTACTTCCCTAAATTCGATACAATCGAATTCCAATAAATAACTCTCTCTCGAATAATCTTTATTCGATTATAATCCAAACTTCTGAATTTATCCACCATTTCAGGTTACTTTTGAATTTATCCTTTCCAAATCATTACCAAATTCCTTTATAAGCATTTCAGTCTACAAACCGTTATCACACTTTATTTTATATTCCAAATTTTGAAATAAAACTCATCGATTTCTTTAAAAACAATTATTCATTTCCCTTTCTCATTCATATTCTAGTTTGGATTTATATTTCAAATCTAAATTCCTTTATAGATATTTTATTTGCAAATTATTTGTTTTAAACTATTATTCACTTTAACCGTGAATGTATGTAACAACCCGAAAATCAGGGCCAGTTTAAAATTTTTATTTTGGCAATTTTAGCAAATTTTGATTATTTAAAATGAATTATTTTAAATAATATCGACGAGAAAATTTATTTTGAATAGAATTCGAACGTATATATTATATACGTCGTCGTTAGAAAATAAATAATTATATATGATTATAAATAGAATTGAAAATGGCGCGGTAGTTCGATAATTCGATTTCAAACTTCAATTGAATGTACTGGCTGCAAAACAATCCGGATTTTGGCGAAACCAAAAACATTAGGATCTAATAGTGAATATCTTTCCAACGAATCCGACAAATCCAGATTTCATAGCGGGAATCAAAAGATATGTCCAGTTGAAAATTCTGAATAGTCGCTATGGAATTCAGGCCCTTAAAAATGGACATTTTGCAAATGACCTCGGATTTCGACGAAACCACTTTTGTTGGGTCCGTGATGTTAAGTTATTGCTAGGTTTCAAATTTCATAATTTTTCGAATCAATATGTGAGCGTGGCAAAGGAAAACGCGTTTGACCAGTTTCAGTTGATTTTAATCGACTGGAAATTGACCATTTTTCCAACGGTCTCAGAATTCGACGAAACTAGTTTTGTTAGGACCGTATCGTCAGTACGAAGCTAGAAAATATTTTTTGAGAATTTTTCTAGTTAGTATGTGACCCCGGTAATTTGAAATGTACGTTTAAAATTCAATATAATGATTTAAATGTAAATTTAACGGAAACTGATTCAAACAGTCGAATCAGCCTACGATACATATCCCATTGTGTTCGGAATGGGGGTAAAACGCTATGGACGACAGGCGGTAGGCCTCGTTTCGAGGTCGTATGTAAAAGTCAACCCTTTTGCAAAATTAAATAATTAAATAATAAAATAAAATAAAATAAAATATATTGCCTCCTTTTCTTCTGCTTGCCCCCCCCCCCCGATTCATTATTCAGAAACGAAAAAAAAAAAGAAAGAAAACCTAACAAATCGAGCCGCCGCCTCCCTCAAGACCTCGACGTCGACGTACCCTTCGCCGCCCCACCCCTCCATCCGCCTCCTCCTTCCAGCGAAGCCCTCGAACCCCTCGCGACATCAAATCGAAGCAGCCCCCCTTACCTCGACGCGACACCACCGAGCGCCACTACGAAGCCGCCGACGCCCTCTTCTTCCCTTCCCCCCCCCTTCGCAGGCTGCGGTGAGCAATTTTATTTTATTTTTATTTTTATTTTCGAATTTAAAAACTGTTTTTTTTAAAGATATAGAAAACTGATTGTTTAAGAATTAAAAACTGATTTATATGAATTTAAAAACTGATTGTTTTTAGAATTTTAAAACTGAATTTTTAAAGAATGTAAAAACTGTTTTTTTTTTAAAAGATGCAAAAACTGTTTTTTTTTAAAGATATAGAAAACTTATTTTAAAAAGAATTTAAAATAGAAAAGGTTTGAATTTTAAATGGAAAAAGATTAGAACTTTGAAAGGTAAAAAGATCGGATTTTTAAAATAGTCAAGGTATGATTTTTAATCGATAAAAGGTGTGATTTTTAATCGACAAAGGGCTGGATTTTTAATGAAGAAGAAGGTTTGATTTCTAATTGAAAGGAGTAATTTTTGAAAATGAAAAGGCGAGTTCTTTGAAAGGGAAAAGGCGAAATTTTTATAATATAAAAAGGTTAAAAATATAATTTTTATAACGAAGTGAAGATAAAAATTCGATTTTTATTTATGTAGCAAATTAAAAATAGAATCTTTATATACTAGAGAATATAAAAATGTGATTTTTATATATGTAGTGAATGCGGACGACGAAAATAATTAGAGGCGAGCGCGATGAAGATTTCCTACATAAGAAGAGACGCGGTGAATGGATTTAGCTTGGGTGAGAATTTCTCACCTTTCAATTTCTTTTCTAGTTTTATATATATACTAGGATGCAGACGGTGCTTAGTAGCACCCGACACAATCGTCCATAGACCATGGACTTGTTTGTTTGGTTGCATAAATTAGTTAGATGATTTGATTTGAATTTGGTTGATTGGTGAATTTGATTGATGTGTGAATGGCGTGGGCCTTCACTAGACCGGGGATAAGGCTAGGCCTCGTCCCGTTTCTAGTATCGTGCCGTTATGCCGCCGAAATTTTCTAAAATAAGTTAGAAAAATAAAAATATCATTTTATTGAATAGAAATGAATTGAATAGAAATTCATTTGTTGAAATAAAATGTTTTATCGTTAAAAATATAATTTTTAACGTGAATGTGAATAAATAAAATATTCATTTACAAACCAGACGGTTTGTTTATGTACACTGATTTGACTGACATTGATTGGGTCGATAAATTTTACACATCGCCCAACTGCACAAATAAAATATTTGTTTGATTGTTTGAAACCCTACACGGGTGTTAGGATGAAATATGCAGTTCACTCATCCTGATTGATTAAATATGTCGATCGATTGATTGACAGACTGTTATAAGCGTTAGATATCTACACGTGATGCTTATACAGTGTAGTGCACTTTGGTTGATGGTTGATTATTTTTCAATGCTATTATATATATGTGTTGTATGAAAATCCATATAATTAACTTTATATGGTAATTGATTGGGCCTCATTCCAATTTAGAAAATAAAGAATATTATAAAATAAAAGTTCATGTGTTGACAGTACTCATTCATTGAGATTGGTCATGTGTTGAACGAAATATTTTAGTAATAAAATTTACACCTTTATCGATATAAAATAAAAGTTCATGTGTTGACAGTACTCATCCATTGAGATTGGTCATGTGTTGAACGAAATATTTTGATAATAACAACTATTTTGAAAAATAAATATTTGAAATAGAATATTTGAAAATAAAAATTTATGAAGCCGTTTTGATTAGATTGACACCATTTTGGACGTGAACGATATTTATATCAATTGAAAACGATTTCGAAACGAAATGAATTGAAAACGATTTCGAAACGAAATGAATTGAAAACGATTTCGAAACGAAATGAATTGAAAACGATTTCGAAATGAAATGAATTGAAAACGAATTCAAATTGAATTGAAAGCGAATTTAAATGAATTCAAATTGAATTGAAATTTGAATTGAATAGAAATGAATTTTAAAACGAATATATAAAGAAGAATTCAATTTTGATTTGAATTGAAATGGAAGTTGAAAAATGTTTTTGAAACGAATTCAAAACTATTTATATAATTCGTTTTAAATAGAAATCGACGAAGTATATATTATATATATATTATATATATAATATAATGGCCTGAATAGAACGCGCCGCGCCGCGGCAGTTCGCGAACTTCGACCATTTATTTCAAACGGACATTACGGGAGATCCGACCGTCGGATTCTCCTAAAACCGGAACCGTTGGGTTCGTATCGAAAAGAGATTTCTAACGAAAGTTAGAAATTTGAAATCTAACGGTTGGATTTGGAGATACGTCCAAATCAAATTCGAAAAAGGTCGCTGTAAGTGCAGTTCGATGACCGTTGATGGAAATCGACTGTACGGGCCTTGATAAAATTATTAAAAATAGTAATAATTTATGTAAAATCATAAGAAATGATTTGTGAAGATTTGGGATGAAAAACTCCATATTTGAAAAGATAAAAATAGATTTTTATCGAAATGAACTAGTTTTGAACTAGAAATATAATTCTATTTATTTTTAAATAAATAAATTGAATTTGAAAGGGGTTTTAAAAATAACCAGAATCTCCAATGTTTGCATTGGAGTGGATTTGAATCGAAATTGTCTTCGGAATATTTCAATGTTGGAATTCGTGATTATACAGATGTGGTTATGGAAATTTGAAAGATATATATTTATATCGTTATTTCCAATACGACATTTGTTAATCGTAGAATTTGATATTGAATATAAGCCGATATATTTTCTATTCAGAGCCTTATATTGAATATCAAATGTGATTTGGGTTTGTCGTGAATGGTGTCTTCACTAACACTGTTCTTGAACCCAGTTGAGAAAAGATTAAATCTTTTTATTTAGATTTAATGAAGTGTACCAATTAAATAATGTTTAATTGGAATTGAATTGATATTGATTTTTGGGTTTATCGTGGACAGTGTTTTAAATAACACTCGTTCTTTAACCCGATCATTAATGAAATGTGATTTTGGGTTGTCGTGAACGGTATCTTCAATAATACAGTTCTTAGACCTAAAGGAGTTAAGAAAATCAGAAACTAACTGGAGATTAGTTAAGTTGAATAGTTTCCGAGGTATTGATCTGATGTTGGTTTCGGCCTTCGGGATTAATACTTAGGGAATTGCTCACTTGCTAATTTACAATTAGGGACTGATTGAAATGTGATGTGATTTTGGGTTTATCGTGAACCGTGTTTTAAATGACACTGATTCTTTAACCTAGTCACAGATTAAAACTAAGTGGAGTTTTAATGAATCTTTAATTAGATTGAAATAATCGAAATGGAGTATCACCAGTTTTGCTCCAGGCGATAGTTAAATCTTTAATTAGATTTGAACGTGAAATGGTAATTGAATTTACCGATAACACTGTGGTGTTAGATATGAAGTATTACCAGTTTTACTTCATGGGATAAATAGGTTGGGATTGGGAAATTAAAACCAATGATTACTTCGGTAAGGTTCGTTAATCCCGACTAGTTTGAATTGATATTCAAAAATAGATTACAGGATAAATTTTAAAGAATTTATCTTGGATAAAATTAATGGGAACCTTTCCCTATGAATGTGAAATTTAGAAACTAACTGTCGGTTAGCCAAGCAGAATGGTTTTCTGGATGTTGATCTGATGTTGGTTTCGGCCTTCGGGGTTAATATTTGGGGAATTATTCTCTTGATTAATTTACGGTTAGTGACTAATGAATTGGAATGAGGCGTATGTTGTGTTTGTGTAACACTTATTTAAAATATACGCGAGTTATTCGGAAAGTCTGGGTTTATCCCATTCTGAATAACTGATACGACGATAAGTCGAAGATGAAGACGATGGTCGAAGACCAGAAGTCTTTACGTCGTTTGGGTAATTACTGATGATCTTGATTGGGCTGTACACCCAAGAAGATGGAAACAGTTGGTGATCGTCCAGACGTACTTGGAGATCGATGGATATGCGGGGTACTAGGTGCCTCCGGTTTCGTTCAGACCCAGAACGGACTTGTAAATGGACTGTGTGTCTGACATTGGATTTTAGTCTGTGTGATTGATCTCTATTAAATATATATCTGTTTGGCGGCGGAGAATTTATTCTCTTGCTTAACGCCCTTCTCTGAGACGTACGAGCTCAGGGGTTATATATTGATGGATATCAAACGCATGGAGTGAATTGCCTGTGTGGCATGCCTAAGTGGCAGATGATCAAGGCTTCTGTTGAAAAGCAAAGTCTTGTGGTGATGATCAAAGCACGACCTTTGTGGCGTAGCTTTGTGTAACGTTTACTTCGCGAGTTTCACACCCGGGATGAACCAAAAACGGGAGACGGACCTCAGGGAGGGCATGCGTTTCCTTCTAGCTAAAAAGTGGCGTCAGTGGTTTTACACGCCCTGACGAGTTTGACTTATGTGGTTGTTGCTGTTGCGAGGCGCCTCGGTTTGATCGGACGATCCGGGTCCGATGGAGTCATTCGTTGGCTCATTGACGCCCCAAAGGGCGGGGAGACGTATTGTTCAGGCATAATAATCCACATCGGTGGACCGGCCCTGTCGCTCCAAGGCTTGCCTGCGCGCTTGCCTGAGACACGGGCTAGAGCGTCTCGAATCGGTAGAGGACGATCCCTGGCCTCGGTTCATAGACGGAAATCCAATTTCCAAATACGTGACATTTGCGGTTTTATTTGTAAACCTATATATGGCGACATGATATATGGTACCCATGCCGCCTATGATTGATACTTATGATTTGAAGTTGTTTTATACACTATGCACTTATTATAGTATCAAACGATTTGTTTTAAACGTATCAAGCATTCTTTGGCTGTTATAAGGGAAAACCCTATCCTCGGCTGCGTTGCATTGTGTGATGGGACCTGGGTCTTATAACAGCTTCATTTTTCTTTATTTAGCATTGCGCTGTTTGTTTTATGCACTGGTATTCTTGGGAGGAAACCCGTTCCGTGTTATACGGCGTGGTCCCTTGATTTACCTAACTTTTAAAATAAAGAATAATAACTGTTTTAGTTCTCACACCAGTCCCATGACTGACTTGGAGTTTATTGTTTTAACCTAAACTCTGGGTGCCCTTATTTTGACACGGGCAGCTAGTAGTTTTGGTTTTGCAGATTTATATTCACAGGATCCTGGTTTACAGCTGGAACGATATCCGGAAAGCTTTGTATCCGTATATCTCTTTCTAGTTGTGTATTGTATTATTTTCCGCTGCTATGTATTTAAATGTAATTTAAATCTCTGATATTTCTGTGTAATATTCATTTATACTCTGTATATTCTTGTAATCTGATGCATTATTGTAACATGCAGTGAAATGTTCTTCTATATGAGTTCTGTTGTGGCTTGTTCTCGAACTATCCGACGCTTTCCTTTACGGGGAAGTTACGGGTTTTCACAATGTATTCCTTTTAAATATAATCAAACCAGTTTGATTTCGTACTCATAAAAATATATTAAATCCAAATTCCATTTATAACTTATATTCAGAATTTTTCATACAAATCTCAAGTTATTACGATCGTTTAAAATCTTGCTTATAATTTGCTAAGTTCAAATCTCAATTTCAAATATTGGTTTCAAAACCGATTTCTACTTTTCCATATGAATTCAAATTTGAATTTATATTTCAATTTATATTCTGAACTTTGGGATAAAAACCATTGTTTTCATTTCCTCTTTCTCATTTAAATTTCTAATTGTAAAATATCAGCTTTAAACCATTGTTCACTTCAAGCATGAATAATATTTCTTCTATACAATCAATTCTTTTGACTTCGTACCTTATAAATCCAAATTCTCTTTATTATCTTCTAATGGTAAAATCATTCATAAAATCTTATTTCTAGTCCTTCTAATTTAAAACTTCATATAATTTTCTTTAAAACCGATAAATTCAAATCCAATTACACCTATCGATTTCAAATTCGGTTTCCATATTCCAATTTACCCTAAGATAAATATTTTGTCAAAACTATAAAAACGTTTAAATTCAACTTCTTGATTATTTATTTAAAAAAAGTTTCTATTTTGACTACAGTCGAAATTTAATTTCTATTTTGAAAGTAAATTCTATTTTTAAATCTCAATTTCCTTCTACAATTCGAAAATATTTTACGGTATTCAAAATACCAAATTTCTAGGGCTAGGTAATTCGAACATAACATATCCAATCGTAGATTTTATAACACATTACATATCACAATCAAACAGTAATATATATGTTGAGTAATCCAGTTGGATCCCTCCAACCTCTTTCCCTGCATCCACAGATGTTACTCAACATCAATAATATTATTTCACATCAATATGAAATATCAGAACTAATAACTGATCAACGATGTAATTATATTAACCAATTCAACCAATTTTATCAACTATTCATCCAAACAACCATCACAGTATAAAATATCTATAAATAGATTTAAAACTCGTTTATAAATATAAGCGAATCAGAGTTAGTGAGTTTACTCGCTTTGTATGCAGTTGACGATTCTGCCTTTGTTTCATTTAAAATCAAACAACATTTGATTTTATTGCGAACTCTAGTAGCTTTGTTCTCCACCACACCAATGCCACACCAAAGATTTCGTTGTTACGATTCCAATATGATTGGTTTCACGTAATTCTGATCACACATGAAGTAATTTTGATTATTACAATGTCATTTTGAATTAAAAACTATTTATTCATTACTTAGGTTGTTACTTAATTACCATCATTTAGTTTAGATAATTCCTTTTTATTAGCCGAGCTAACCCGTCATTGGTTTCCAGGAACTTGTTCAAACTGCTTCTACACCTTTCTTCCATCTCCAGAAAAATCCAAACATACCTGAGTTATTTCTCCATTGTCACCTATATTTCCTCTTCTTCTTTAATTAAAAACCCATAAATTGTTGTATAAAATTCTCACCGTTTGGATCACTTCTCAGGCCCCTTTCTCCTTGATTATTTTGTGAAAACCAACATAAGCTTCACCAAAATGTTTCTCTCCCTGAAATCTCTCACTCCATTACCTGACAATAATCAACTCGCACCTTTCAACCTCCCTTCTCTCCCTTGTTTTCGACTATTCGCTTCATCACCAGCACATAACATTCTATATCCATCCACCTGTGCATGATTTTAATTAAACTTATAATTAAACATTTGTCTTATATATGTAATATTTAACCTTAATTGAAATTAATTAGCTACAAATTTCATATTATCGCATAACATACCGATTAACTTGTTGCTGCTATTTCGTTTCTCCCAAATCCCTTTCCTACTTTGTTCTGCTACTTCTCCATTCACTCCCTTCAATTCTTTTCACTAATTTAAATTTTCAATCTCGGAAAAACAACATTCAACAATTAAATCCCTGAATAATGGTATATCGTTAATATTCCTCCTTCCTACTAAAATATCAATCCCTGTAACCACGAACTAAAGCCCGCTGATTCAACAGCCCATGGCAAGACTTTCCCTTTTTGCATCTCCTTCTTCATACATCACCCTTGAAGCAATACAACACCATCTTCTTTTCATAAACTTCTGCTAATCTCAGGAAATAAGAATACCCAACATCCTTAATACTTCAAGACATCTACCTTGCCTCACCTTTTTTCTTCTTATACGCTGTACCTTGCAATTCCATGGCCGACTTTTTCCAAGACCTTTGCCACTTCATTACTAACCTAAAATCAAAATAAAAACCAACAAAATTCTTGTCTGTCCAAGCTCATTCTCATCATCACCATTACACACTACTCGAAGGTCCCACTTCTTCCTCGAATTCAGCCTCCACGCTACAGGAAACCGACCTTTTTAGTGCACAAATGCGTTGAAATTTCACTAGCACAAGCGCCTAGTCTCCTGGATTCCAACGGCGGCACTGGCAGCATTCATCTCCTTCGCTGCCAACTTCGACGGTCAACCCTAGGATCAACTGGAATAATTCGAGTAGCAGGAAATGCTGTCGCTCCTCATGATATGGATATGAAATTGGATCCCTTATTGTTGTGATTTTGTCGAATTCAACTATGTTTCATTTCCTTTTTGTATTTTATTGTATACGATTTTTTTCTCATTTGATTTTTCCTCACGTTTTTCATTTGGAAAAGATAAACTAGGAATGGTATTTTAAGAGGCAGAGCAGCTTGGGGGTTACGAAATTAAAACTTGGCAGGCACGGGGAAAACAAAGTGTGGAGAGCACTGTACTAGTTAGCTTGGCATACACGGTTGATAAGTGTGAAGAGCACGTTGTTCTCAAGAAAACTTGGAAAGCACGGATAATAGCTTGGGTGTACGCTCATATGAAATGTACACAGAAAAAAGCATATAAAATTTGGTTATTTGAAGATGTTGGCACCGAATATCTGATTGGAGAAAGATCGGATAAGATACGCTTTGCATTTGATTTTTTCAAAGTGAAGTTTTTATGGTGTTTGTTATACAAAATTTCATCGATTACTTTTTAAATAAATAAATAAATAATTCCTCATCTTATATTACCAATATAATATTTAAAATTAATTTAAATGTTTTAAATTTACAGCGAGAAATCCGGGTCGTTATATTCCTTCGCCTTGAAAGAATTTCGTCCCCGAAATTGCTAAGCAGTAAAAATGTTATAGCTCTAACTCATTATAATCTACTTAGCTGAAATCTTATATTCCATGTCTTCATAATCTAGTTCTTACCCAACCTTCGAATTCTCATACCAATACTCGACCATTCATAATTCTTTCCAAATGATATGTCCACCATTTTTGGACAATCCATCATCACTTTCTTGTCTTCAATCCATATGCTCTTCTGCATATCCACATCCATTCCAATTGATTTTAAATCCATTTATCAATTTCATTATTCCACCTAAAATTTTATTAATCAATTCTGGATTTCTTATTTCGATTACTATTAACAACTCGATTTTAAATTATCAAAAATTTCTTGAAATTTTCTAACTTTTTAAATTATCAATAAATTTCGCCAGCATCTCCTTTGCACGGCTCAATCAGTACAACCACAACTCGCCTTTCTAGGCATTCTCCTATCCAAAATAAAATCAAAAAGCCAAGTGGCTTGCCCCATAGGCTCATAAAATCATCAAACCCAAGTAATATTGTAAACATGTACTTTTTTGTCGGGTATAATTCTATCTCTTGCATTTGCTTCCATTCAATATCTGCTCAACATACATATACCCATTTCCAGTTGGTTTCAAATCAATCCAACTTCCAATTTATCAATTCAAATTTGATTTCAATTTAAGTCAATCCTCTTATTATACTTGAATCCAAATTTACCACAATTCAATTTCAATTAACAACATCCAATATATTTTCAACTTGCTTGTTCATAAGTCGAATTTATATTAATAATTTGAATCTCAACATTTCTCTTTATTTAATTTCATTCGAAATTATTTCTAATCCAATCCAATTTTATTTAACTTAAGTTAAATTTCAATTCATTTAATACATTTTTACCATTTCAATCTATTCAACTTATACAAGTTAAATTTTAATTTTAGAATTCAAATTCCAGGGTTTTATTTCAAATTAGTTTGAAATCATATATATTTACATATATTTATAATCAACTCAATTCAGAACATTTGAATTTCTAAAACAACTTTATTTTTTTCTTAAACAATTTCCATTAATAAATCTGCTTTGGTAGCAATCCATCACTTGGAAACTTGAAAATGAATACCGATAATGTCGCGACCCATTATCAGAATTATTTTCTCGCCCCTGAAGTGATTTCAGTGCTTAATCATTTTCAAAATCTGTTAAAAACCTTTCTTATTCAAAAATCCTTCAATGTAATGTTATATGACATTTAAAAATACTTCAAAAAAAAATATTTCCAAACACCCGGTATTTTAAATTCTAAATTCTGGTTCGAATTTAATTCCAGTCATCTTATTTGTATACGTTATCCATATACAAATTAGGTTGTACATAACCACTTCAGTATTTCATAATTCCATTTGATTGTAATAACAATCAACACATTCATATATAATAATTTAGAAATTATTCCTTTTATATCAAATAATTTTTGGGCAAAATCATTTTATTTACCCATTTTAAAACAATATTATATCGAATTACTTTGTTCGAGAGTTTAGAAACACCTATCGATACAATTGTACATCCTGTATCGACCATAATTCATAAACCACTCAACAAACCCGCCAACACAATATAAAATAATTTTATATCAAATTTACAAATACGCGCACATATATATATATATATACACACACTCAAACTCAATCTAGGTTATTACTAACCCAATCTCTATTGAGCTGGAGCCAAGGTTACTACTCAACCTTCATCTCTGATAACAACTGTAATGAACCGAAAATCCGTACTATCTGAGTTGACTAATAACACCACACGTCCAACCCAAATGACATAGGAATACGAATCATTATTAGAAAGAAGTTAGAGGATAAGGAATAGAAAGAAAGAAATATTAGAGTAGAAGAAAACGAAGATCACAAACTCTCAGCGGAATGAATAAAATATATTAGATAACCTAAATTTTGAAATGCAAATCAGTAACCTTATATACATACCATCATCAGAGCACAAAAGTTATCTCTCGTACAGATATAAACACTGTTTCCAGATACAAAAATCATACACAGCGGAAAAATATGATAGTCCATAGCTAATTGGTGAAGCCTCCTTCTTCGACCTCCTCCAAGTGAATTTGAAAAATCCCGACTACTTGACCGCCTGTACAAATTTGGACACCCAACAGTTTAGGGAAAACAAAAAAAAACTCTGGGTCAGTCATGGGAGTGGTGTGAGTAAACTCCAACCACTTGTTTAAATTTCAAAAATCCTTTCGAAAGAAATAATAATCGTAAGACCGATCCATACATAAACACGGATGGTTTTTACCTTAGATAACCAAAAATATTTTTGATATCAAATCCGGTGATATTATAATAATGTCTACATCAAATAAATAGAATCTAGTGGAACGCTTGCATCTCACGCTCCATATATAAAATTAAATCAAAAACCGCAGGGTGCTTATTGGAGATTGGATTTCCAACATGACAAGGTATGGAACCACCTTCTGACCAGTGTACTCTAGAGGGGATACACTGGGTTCAACAAGAACGTCTTGCAACCCGGCCCACACATGACTGACCACTGATTTAGCTTGAGTGCATCGAATGTATATCACCAACGTTTGGGATCAACAACCGTTTCCTGAAAGGGACGACATCGATAGATTAAAGAAGCAATTGGAATTTCTCTAGATTGATGATTATACATCCTAATGGGAGCGACCCACATAGCCATGCTGCCTGCCCGATTGTTGTCAATTCCTGGTTGTGAGGCTTGACGTTTTAATTATCTTCCTGAACATCTGGCCACCATTCACTTTGAATGCCACATCGTCAGATCCATCGGAAATCACTAATTGATCCCCACAATTATACTCAGATTGTTAGGCTAAAGAAATTTCCCTTCTTTGCCACCAACTTCGTACGTTTGAAGGAATCAATGTACGTAATCCCTTTGGAAATACTCTATTAGACACTCGTCCTTACAAGTTGTCCTAGGTCTGGACAAACTGACGGCACCATTCCATTAATCCATCTTAGGAAATTTCTACCTAGGATTAACAGAACAGCCCTTGCACTTTACTCCGTCTTCATAATCTCTTCAACACAAGTTGATGCGTAATGCTTATGCCAATACGGAGTGGTTTTCTAGATATTAAATCTGATTCCGGTCTCTCCAAATTGACAACTAAGTCCATCAATTTCGTACATGACCTGAAACACGACTCGTAACCCACATGGAAAAAACCTGACCCGACCCATTTATAAACGGGTCATTTTCAGGTCAACCCGCTCTGACCCGTTTAATAAACGGGTGGGTTATGGGTTGACCCCCAAACCCGTGGGTTGACACGCCCTAACCCGTTTAACATAAAACATTGATACCAAGCCCAATTGCCAAACTATATAAAAATTAAAACCATTTTCTTGCCCAACCCAGCCCGTTAATACTTAGTTCTTCAAGACTAAATGACTAATGGACCCAGCCGCAATCCCCAGGATACCACGGTCCACGGATTTCAAATACAATTTGCCCTAGGAGATACCAAGCTGCCACTTCCAGTTTAGGGTTCTTCTTTCTGAAAGCCGCTCCGTCAATTTCTTCGATCCTTCAATTTCTGAAAGTCGCACTCTCGATTCGATTCATCGTTCATAGCCACAGGCAGCGCCGCAGCAGCCGCAGCACGGCAGCAGGACTCTCGACTACACTCACAAGCTCAGACAACGAAGCGCCGAAGGTAATTTCATATTTTCATTTGTGTAATTGTTTAAACAATTAAACTATACAGCGAATATGTGTGTATCATCGTCACTTCAACTCTTCAAGACTGTATGTTTGTCTTTAGTTATATTTGAAAACAGAGAGCTCAAGCTTGAGTTATTCAATTCATTTGTGAAAACAATGGTATAATATAACAGATTCAAATTATGTGTTAAACTGATGGTTAATATTTTGAGTGGTTTGCATTGAGATATAGTTTCGAAATAAGATAAAATAGTCGTTTTGTTTTCAGATCTTGCAGTAATATTGATGCTTTTAAATTTACTAGATATATTTTCAGTTAAAGAACCGTATAATTTAGGGTAATAAATTTCTGAAGCAACACGACAATAGTTAATTCAAGGATATTCATCATGTATATGATTTTCTTATCCTTTATCATTTATCATATACCATTTCCTTTTTGAAAACTAAAATAGTAATTTATATTTTGTATTTAAAATTGTGTAGTAATGTATATCATTTAAACTGTTTATACAACATTACAATCACAGTATGTTTTTCACATTAGATTTTGTGCTCATATTCTTAATCTTATAGTGCAAGATGGGTTAAAAGAAGTTGATATATGTGTGTCTAAAATTAGGGAGAGCATTAAATATGTAAGAGGTTCACAAGCATGGAAGCAAAAATTTCTTGAGTGCATGTCTCATGATTCTTTGGATTGTAGGAAAGGTTTACGACAGGATGTTCCTACTAGATGGAATTCCACGTTTCTCATGCTTGAGAGTGCTATTTATTATCAGCGTGCGTTCCGTCATTTACAGTTGAGTGATTCCAATTATAAGCACGCTATTTCTCAATCTGAATGGGTTAAGATGGAACAAATTTGTAAGTTTTTGAAGGTCTTCTATGATGTTACTTTTCTCTTTTCTGGCTCCAAATATCCTACTGCAAATTTGTATTTTCGTCAAGTATTTGTTGTTCAAGAAACTTTGCAAAAAGCGTTAATTGATGGTGATAGTTTTATGAGTAGCATTGCACATGGTATGATGGGAAAATTTGAGAAGTATTGGAAGAGATACAGTCTTATTCTCTCGATTGTTGTTATTCTAGATCCTAGATATAAGATTCAGTTTGTGGAGTTTTCGTATAAGAGACTATATGGTGGTGGTTCTGTAGAAATGATTAAAGTTCGTGATACATTGTATTCTCTTTTTGATATTTACATGCAAATGTATGGTAAAAAAAGCAGACACCGCTTCTAATAGCCAGAATCAATCTTCTGTAGGGGATAGCTTAGTTTCTAGAGAATGCTTGGATGTTATGAAGATGAATTTTATATAACCATGCATTTAAACTTTAAAAATCTCTCTTCTATCACACAATTTACTAGAATTTAGTATTTACTGTATCTTACGTATATGTATGTAGGAATTCGATAATTTTGAGAGTGAAGAATTTACATTTTCGGCACAAAAAACTCAATTAGAATTGTACTTGGATGAACCAAAGTTGGATAGAAAGAAATTTTTGGATATTCTTGAATATTGGAAAGCTAACCAGTTTAGATTTCCAGAATTGTCTATTATGGCTCGTGATGTGTTATCCATTCCTATATCTACTGTCGCATCGGAAGCATCGTTTAGTGTAGGTGGTCAAGTTCTCGATTAATATCGAAGTGCACTTAAGCCCGAAGTTGTAGAGGCAATCGTATGCACACGAAATTGGATATTTGGGGATGGAGGTTAAATTTCTTACTTTGTTGTTCATTATATAAAATTTGATGTTCTAAAAATATAGTAACTTGACAGGTGCTGTAACAACCCGGAAATTCTGAGCCAATTTACAAATTTTTATTTTGGCAATTTTGATGAATTTCAATATTTAAAATGGATTATTTTAAATAATAGCAACGAGAAATTTATTTTGAATAGAATTAGAACGTATATATTTATTTGAATCGTTGATAGAATATAAATATTTTATTTAAAATATAAAAGGAATTGAAAATGGCACGGTAGTTCGATAATTCGATTTCAAAGTTCAAATGAATGTACAGGATTCAAAATAAATCGGATTTTAGCGAAACCAAAAATATTAGAATCTAATTGAAAATATCTTTCCAACGAATCCGAAAAATTGAAATTTCATAGCGGGGATAAAAAGTTATGTCCAGTTGAAAGTTCAGAATAGTCGTTATGGAATTCTAGCCCTTAAAAATAGACATTTTGCAAATGACCTCGGAATTCGACGAAACCACTTTTGTTGGATCCAGGATGTCATATTATTGCTAAGTTTCAAATTCCATAATTTTTGAAGCAAATATGTAAGTGTGGAAAAAGAAAACGTATTTGGTAGATTTTAGTTGAATTTAATCGACTGGAAAATGGCCATTTTTCAAATGATCTCGGAATTAGACGAAATTAGTTTTGTTAGGACCGTATCGTCAATACGAAGCTAGAAAATATTTTTCTGAAATTTTTAGAGTTCGTATGTGACCCCAGTAAATTGTAATGTATGTTTAAAATAGAATATATATATAAATTTTGATTTGAGCAAAAACTGATCGTAACGATCGAATTGGCCTACGTGGCATATCCTATTGTGTTCGGAATGGGGGTAATTAGCTAGGTACGACAGTCGTTGGGTCTTATTTCGAGTTCAAATGTAAAGTCAACTCTTTTCTTTGAGAATAAAGTAAAATAATATTATTTTATAATATATATACACTCACCCTACTCTCCCTCTTCTATCTCTTCCTTTACTCCAGTGAAAAACCAATTAAAAAGAAAAAAAGAAAGAGAAAGAATGAATCAGAGAGGAGCGCCACCCAACCGTCTGTCGCGCCACCCTAGGCTGCGCCACAGTCCACCCAATCGCCCGACCCTCCTCCCCTAGCCCTCCTCTCTCCACCGCGACATCCTCCCCCTTCCCTTGCCTCGCGTAAGTGGAAACCCGCACACCTTAGCCACCAAATCGAGACTTGCATCACCCCCCTCCTCGATCTCCTCCGGCCGTAGAGCAAACCCACCCCGCTGCTAAAAAAAACCCAATCAAAGTAAGTCTTTATTTTATTTTTATTTATTTTTCTTTTCTTTTTTTTCTTCTTTTTTTCTCTGATTTGTTTATTTCTTTTAGCTTAGAAAAATATGATTTCTTTTAATATAGAAGAGAATAGATTTTTAATCCAAGAAAGATTATATTTTTAATGCATGAAAGATTATATTATTTTTTAAAAGTAAAAAGACGATATTTTTAAAAGTGAAAAGGCGATATTTTTAATAGTGAAAAGAACGGATTTCTATATATATGTTAGCATAGGAAAACTGAGATTTTTATATGCGAGAAGTTAGGATTTTTAGAGATGGAAAGGTCAGGATTTTATACATATAAAGTGATGATTTTTATCACATAAAGATGTGATTTTTACAAAGAAAGAGATGTTTAAAAATATGATTTTTATAGTATAGGAAGAATAAAAATACGATTTTTATATTATGTAGATAGTAAAAATTTGATCTTTATATATGTAGCGAGATGAAAATCTGATTTTTATTATATATATGTTGAAGTAAAAATGTGATTTTTATAGCAATGATATAAAAATTCGATCTTTATATAAGAAGGAGAAATATAAAAATATAAATTTTTTATATGGAAAAAGAATTTTTATCTATGTAGTAGCGGTATAAAAATAGAATATTTATCTATGTAGTAGCGGTATAAAAATAGAATTTGTATCTATATAGCAGCGGTATAAAAATAAAATTTTTATATACATAGCAACAATATAAAAATGTGATTTTTATATATGTAGTGGCTACAGACGATGAATGTGACTAAAGGCGAGCACGACGAAGATTTCTACATAAGAAGAGTCGTGGCGTTTGGTTTAGCTAGTCGGTGAGAACTTCTCACTTTAAATCTTGTTTTCTAGTTAAAAATATATACTAGGATGCAGACGATGCTTTGCAGCACCCGACACCCGTCGTCCACAGACCATGGACGACTTGTATGCTTGTTTGATGTGTTGTGAAGTTTGTTTGTGATGTTGATGTGAAATAGATAATAAAATATTCATGTGTTGAAAATATTCATGTTTTGAAATAAATTAATTATCGTTAAAAATATAATTTTTAACGTGAACGTGAATAAATAAATATTCATTTACAAATCGGACGGTTTGTTTATGTACACCTATTTGAAGGATATTGATTGGGACGATAAATTTTACACGTCGCCCAACTGCACAAATAATATTCAGTGTTTGTGGATTGAAACCCCATACGGGTGTTGGGATGATATTTGACGTACACTAATCCCAATTGTTTAGTGGTATGTCGATCGTTTGATTGACAGACTGTATGAGCGTTAATTAGTTATATTTAATGCTTATGCAGTTGTGTGGTGCTCTTTGGATGATGGTTGATTATTTATTGTTGCTATTATATACATGTGTTGTATGGAATCCATATAATTAACATTATATGGTAATTGATTGGGCCTCATTCCAATTGGAAAAATAAAGAATATTATAAAATAAAGATTCATGTGTTGAATAGAATAAATAGTTATGTGTTGACGATGCTCATGTGTTGGGATTATTCATGTGTTTAAACTTATCATGTGTTGAACGAAATATTTTAACAATAAAATTTACATCTTTATCATATTTGAAATTAGAAACTAACTGGAAAATAGATAAGATGAGTGGTCTCCTGGGTATTGATCTGATGTTGGTTTCGGCCTTCGGGGTTAATATTTAGGGAATCGTTCTCTTACTAATTTACGGTTGGAGTCTAATTAAAAAAATTAAACGATAGAAATCATAATTTTATAAAATATATTAAATAACAAAAGTAGTCATGTGTTGACAGTACTCATGTGTTGAGAATAGTCATGTGTTGATAGAAATATAGATTCATGTGTTGAATAGAATAAATATTCATTTGTTGAATAGAATAACGAAGTTATTGAAAAATATAAAGCCGTGTTGATTAGAGATGTGCTATTTTAACGTGAACGGTATTTATATCGATTATATTCGTTTTTATAATGATTATAGAAAAGGAAGTGATTTCAAAATATAACGTTTTGAAAATATTGTCATTTGTATATCGATGATGTGGAATATTCAATTTTGATTCGAATTTGAATATGAAGTTGAAATCGTTTCGAAAACGAATTTAAAACGATTTATAAAATACGTTTCAAAAGAAAATCGATGAAATATATATATAATATATATATATTATATATAATGGCCTGAATAGAACGCGCCGCGCCGCGGCAGTTCGTGAATTTCGACCATTGACTTTGAACGGACATTACGGGAGATCCGACCGTCGGATTCTCCTTAAACCAGAACCGTGGGGTTCGTATCGAAAAGAGCTTTCCAATGAATATTATAAATCTGAGATCCAACGGTTGTATTTGGAATTATGTCCAAATCAAATTTGGAAAAGGTCGCTGTAAGTGCAGTTCGATGTCCGTTGATGGAAATCGACTGTATCGGGATTAGCGAACCACACCGAAGTAATTATTTATTTTATTTCCCAATCCCAACCTATTCATCCCATGAAGCAAAACTGGTAATACTCCATATCTAACACCACGGTATTATCGGTAAAATTGATTACTATTTCACGTTCAAATCTAATTAAAGATTTAACTATCGCTTTGGAGCATTACTGGTGGTACTCCATGCTCGATCCCTTTAATCTAATTAAAGATTCATTAAAATTCCACTTAGTTTTAATCTTCTCAAAAATTAATATCATGTCTTTAACTGGGTTAAAGAACCAATGTCACCTAAAACACGATTCACGATAAACCCAAAATCACATTCTATTGTTAATCGGGTTAAAGAATAGGTGTTATTCAAAACACCGCTCACGATAAACCCCAAAAACCAATTCAAATTCATTTCCAATTAAATACTAATTAACTGGACAATTTCACTAAATCTTAATTAAAAGATTTATTCTTTTCAAAACTGGGTTCAAGAACAGTGTTATTTAAGACACCATTCACGACGAACACAAAATCCCATTTGATATTAAATATAAGACTCTGAATAGAAAATATATCGGCTTATATTCAATATCAAATTCTGAAATCAACAAATATCGTATTGGAAATAACGATATAAATATATCTTTCAAATTTCCATAACCATCTCTGTATAATCACGAAATCCGACATCGAAATATTCCGAAGATAATTTCGATTCAAATCCATTCCAATTCGTATATCGGAAATTCTGATTATTTTTAAAACCACTTTCAAATTCAATTTATTTATTTCAAAAATAAATTGATTTTAATTCTAGTTCGAAACTAGTTCATTTCGATAAAAATCTATTTTTATCTTTTTAAATATGGAGTTTTTCATCCCAATTTTTCCCAAATCATTTCTTACGATTTTACACAAATTAATACTATTTTTAATAATTTTATCAAGGTTGGAAAACCTTAACATGGTTTGAAATGATATCAAAAGGAAGATTAAACAATAAATTTAGGAGAATTTATCTTTGATAAAATTAATGGGAACCTTTCCCTAAGAATGTGAAAATTTTGAATAAAAGAGTATTCTGAATTGGAATGAGGCGTATGTTGTGTTTATGTAACACGTGTTTATTATATACGCGGGTTATCCGGAAAAGCCGGGTTTATACCCATTATGAATAACCGATTCGACGATAAGTTGAAGATGAAGACGGTGGTTGAAGACCGGAAGTCTTCACATCGTTTGGGTGATTACTGATGATCTTGATTGGGCTGTACACCCAAGAGGAGGGAATCAGTTGGTGATCATCCAGATGTACTTGGAGATCGATGGATACGCGAGGAAAGTGCCTCCGATTTCGTTCAAACCCAGAACGAACTTGTAAATGGACTGTGTGTCTGACAATGGATTTTATTCTGTGTTGATTAATCTCTATTAAATATACATCTGTTTGGTGGCAGATAATTTATTCTCTTGCTTAACGCCCTTCTCTGAGACGTACGAGCTCAGAGGTTGTATATCGATGGACATCAGTCACATGGAGTGGCTTCTGTTGAAAAGCAAAGTCTTGTGGTTGATGATCAAAGCACGGCCTAAGTGGCACAGTGTAACGACCCAGGATTTTGGTCGATTAATTTTAATATATTTTTTTAAATATTT
Source organism: Allium sativum (assembly GCA_030737875.1). NCBI lineage: Eukaryota > Viridiplantae > Streptophyta > Magnoliopsida > Asparagales > Amaryllidaceae > Allium > Allium sativum. Next base: position 207,935,952 of record CM060916.1, read on the forward strand.
ATTTAATAATATACTTGAATTTTTATAATTATGTTATCAGTTTAAATATCAATTTCAATTTAATGTCGAATATATTTAAATTCTCAAAATACGAATTATAGTTGAAATCGAAATTAAATACAGAGTTAAACAATTCAGATGATAAGTAGGAATTTTATTCGATATATACGATAATAAATAATATTTTATTATCAAAGAGTTTGTGGTTTTCGAATTTAAATTATATTATATTAATTTAATATGGTATATATGAAATTTAAAAATCCAGAATATTTACTGTTGAGTTCAGGATAGCGGTTTTACCCTAGGAAGGTCGGTCGTTGTGTTCAAAAAGGAATTCGCGATAACGGGATATTTTAAATTTGAATTAACACTGTACCAGTTAATATCTGTTCGTAATTAACTCTGTACCTATTAAGGCCTGCCTCAGATAAATCCTACCCTGTAAACACCTACCTTAAACTCCTTGATGGCCAAGTAACTCTTCTCCTATAAATCGTGATAAATTCCCTCACTTGTTCTATTCATTCTCGTCTTCTGGAAACCAAGCTTAAGCAATTTAAATGGCCGCTCCATTTCCCTTTTGAAACCCAAATCGCAAGGAGCATCATGGATCTTGAAGCCGGAAATCACGATCTGAAACCGAACGGAAATCAATTCGAATTCGGATACCAGGCGAGATGAAGCATCACGAGGTTGATGGGAGGCTTCGGTTGTTCATTTCAGGGATTTTAGGGCGCGAGTTCAACTTCTGTGAAGGTCACGATGGGGTGCTTGAGTTCGGGATCTGACAATATCGTTCGATGTGGGCTTCGAGCGTGAGGATGCAGAGGCATCAATGGCCAGTTTTGGGGATGCGGTCCGATCTAGGATGTCGCGACCGTTTCGCACAGTAACAGGAGTGCGGCTCTTGGTGATAAGAGGAAGTCCCGATTGTAGAAGGGGTGCGATGTATGTGGATTCGAACTGGGTGTTGAGGATGTCATGGAGTTCGTGGGTGTGAGGAATGACCATTGCTAGATTTTGGGTGGTCTCTGGCCTTGGTTTGACTGTACGACATCGTGTCCAGTAGCTCGAAAAGCTCCAAGTCGGAATGCAATTGAAGTGTGTTCGACAGTAAGTGCTTCCCTTGAGTTCAGTCTTTGTTTTGGGGGTTTGGAGCTGATGTTCGATCATAGCATTATGACTTTGGGTAAGGGAAGAAGGGTAGGACTTGGATGTTCGAATCAAGTGAACCTGTTGTGGCACATTGGTGGTTCGTTGGTCAGTAAGACATGGAGTTGGGCAGTTCTAAGTGTTAATAGCTTGGAATAGTAAGGTAATTTATTTATTCTAATGATAATAATTAAGTTAAAATTAATTATATTATAAATCGAAGCTTATATAAATTATATCTCATTCGTACGAGGTTCGATGGGAACAAAACAACCAATATTTAAATCATATCATCGAGTACAACGAGTGGAGTGGATTTGGGATTTTTCAGGAGCAGTTGCGGATCTTAAATTTAAATCAACTGTCGTTCGAATTAACTCATGAATTAGATCGAGCTGCAATATAAATCACGGTGAGTAAATCTCACTCACCTTTTATTTATAATTATTTTTACTTCGTAAAAATAATTGTTGTTGCTTGTTTGGATTTTTCTGCTTGTTTTATATATATTAGTTATTTAGGCTATTATATATATATTGGGTTGATTGATTGGTTGGATTCCCGCAGTCTCATTAGCGGATGCCCGCAGTTTCATAGCGGATGATTACCCTATACGCCCCACGCTATGATTAGTGGATGACCTTCTATACCACGATATTCTGCCACGAAGCAGAATGGGTATTATTTATGTGCTAACATCTGTGGATGCAGGAAAACAGGTTGGAGGAATCCAACTGGATTCCTCAAAAATATATAATCTGTTTGTTTATTTGTTTGCATATATATTGTTATATATGTTGTGTTAGAAAAATAAATAATTGGTTGCTTTGTGTTTAAATATCACTGGGCTTAAGTAATGATATTTAAAAATATCATGAAAAAGGATATTTGAGAATTAGAAAGGAAATTCTATTTTTCTAAAATAGAATTGAAATTTGAAATTTGAATATAGAAGATTCAAATAGAATTGAATATAGAAATTTGAATATAGAGAAATCAAACAGAATTGAATATATAATTTGAATCGAGAATTCAAACAGAATTGAAATAGAATTTTGAATATAGAAATTCATAAAGGAATGTGAATAGAGGAATAAAGAAGAATTGAATTGAATTTGAAATATAGAATTTCAAAGAAGAATTGAATTGAATTTGAAATATAGAATTTCAAAGAAGAATTGAAATAGAAATTGAATAATAGAATTCAAATGGAATTTCAAGTATTGAATTTGAATATGGAATTGAAATAGAAATTCAAGTATTGAATTTGAATATGGAATTGAAATAGAAATTCAAGTATTGAATTTGAATATAAAATAGGAAAGGAAATTCAATTATAGAATTTGAATATAAGAATTTAAATGGGAGTTGAATAAAGGAAATTTAAATATTGAATAATAGAAAAGGAAATGGAAATTTGAATTTAGAATTCAAATAGAAAAGGAAATAGAATTTGAACATAGAATTCAAATAAGAAAGGAATTGGAATTTGAATATAGAATTCAAATAAAAGCGAGATTGGAATTGAATCAAGAAATTCGAATAGAGTTAAAATGGAGTTGGATTCATTTTAACGAAGTTTAAAAGTTTATATATATATATATAAATATAATTAAAACGAACTCGCCGCAGTGCTGCAGTTCGTAAATTGGCGACTCGAACTTCAATTGAGTATACAGGACTCAATTGAAGTCGGAATTCTTTGAAACAAGAATCGCCAGGACCGGTTGAATAATAGTTTTCTAATAGAAGAGAAAAATCTGGATTTCGTCGAATAGATTTTGAGTTATGTCAAAATCAAAATTTTAAAAGTGCAGCGCCAGAAACCATTAAAACCATAATGGATTTTATATAATAAATATATGGATTTTTAAGCAAATAAAAATCCGAATTTCCATTTAAAAACCTGGTCTTGAGTTAGAAGATAAAGGTGAACTCAAGCAAAGCAAGTAAAGTGATTTTTGAAACAAAAATCATATTTTTGATTATTGGATAGAATTAACTAAGCCAAAGAAAATTAGTTAATCGAGTGTTGAATTGAAGTCGAACCTTGAAAGGCGAATTTGGAATTGTAAATATATATTCGAAATCGAATATAGAACCTAAATTGAAATTTGAATTCAATTAGTTGATAAGCAAGTTGAAATATATTTGAAACGTGTTATATTCAAATATACAAGCGAAATAGGCAAAGAGATAGTTAACGAGTTAATTTAACGAGTGGAGTCAAAACGAGTGTATGGGGTTGAAATAAATGGGACATGTATAAACACACAGGAGACAGATATGGGATAAAGTGATGAAGGTATATAATTAGTGTGCTCGACAATAAGGTACATGTTTAATTCATATATGAGATTTTATGCGCCGTATCGGCAAGCCGCTTGGCTTTTTCTTTTTCTTTTTGAGATGAGAAGTTACCAGGAAGCTATTTGAAATTTCCCGATGCTCCCGATACAGGGGAGGTTATGGCGAATTTTTCCGAAAATTTAAGGAGTTAGAATATTTTTAAGATAATTTGATAGTTATAAATCAATATATCAATATATGTAGAATTCGATAAGGAAATGAAATCAAAATAGAATATTGGAAACAGGAAGGGAAATCTAAATTTGAAATAGAAAGCGAACCATGTACATGTTTTAACAATGAATAATTGGGTTTTATAGTGTGTTTATTCGAGGTTAGTGGTTTTGCCATTTTAAAGTTGAGGATGTTTCCAGTTAAGGTCTGAGAGGTAAATTTACCCCAACTTGATTGATTTCATTTTTAATTGATAAATAGCAGAATCCCACCTCGAAGAGAAGTGTTTGAAAAGGGTTAGTTGAATAAAATATTTTGGGTTGTTGTAACGATGTTTTACACAGCATTCGTTTTAACCCAAGTGATGGAATTTTGGAAATATAACAGTAAATATTTCCTGAGTATAATTAAAATAGTCGGATAGAGATAAGTGATTGGAATTGTTTCCAATTGCAAATAGAGATATTTTCTAATATATAGAAAATAAAAGAAGTTGACATTTGGAAACGTTTTCCAGATGGCATAAGAGGCCAAGTTGATTATTGAAATATTTGGTTAACAAATATTGATAAGGAAATGGAGAAGAGATTTAATTAATGAAATATTAATTAAAGAGCCCAGTGATTTGTTTGATATGTTTGGATGAACACTTGTTTTTATTCGATAGTTAAATCACAGACTATCGAAGTTTTGACCATCGTTGTCAATATGGAGAGACCGGTTGGATTATTATTCGAAGAACCACTCTGTATCGGCATAAGCGTTGCGAACCAAGTATGCTGAATATATTGAAGATGGAGTAAAGTGCAAGGACTTTTTCTATTAAATAGAAATAGTGCCTTCGGTTTCGTTCAATCCCAGAACGAACGTAAATGGATGAATGTCTGACAAAGTATTTCCAATGATCTAATGAGTTGGTCTGTGTAAATATATATGGTTGCAACGGATTTATTCCCTTATCATAACATCCAGAATATTTGTGCAAACTCAACTAGTGATTAACGGATCTGACGATGTGGCATTCAAAGTGTTTGTGTTATCAATGAATGGTAAGTATGCGTAGCCTCAGGCCTCAACGACCAGGAAATGACAAAAATCGGGTAGGCAACATGGCTATGTGGGTCGCTCCCATTAGGATGTATAATCACCTATCTAGAGGTTCATTTAATTTCTTAGTCTATTCGATGCTGTCCCAACGGGGAAACGGTTGCTGATCCCAACCGTTGGTGATATACATTCAATACACTCAAGCGAAATGAGTGGTCGGTCATGTGCGGGCCGGGTTACAAGATGTTCTTGTTGAACCCAGTGTATTCCTCTCTAGAGATACACTAGCGGAAGGTGGTTCCATACCTTGTCATGTTGGAAATCCAATCTCCAATAAGTGCCATGCGGTTTTTGATTTTATACTATATATGTGGAGCGTGAGATGCAAGCGTTCTGCTATTTGGTTATTTACTTGTTGTAAACATTATTATAATATCACTGGATTTTCGTATCAAAGTGTTTTGGGTTATAGTAAGGTAAAAACCGTCCATGTTTATGAGTGGGCTGGTCTTACTATTATCTTTTCTTTTGAAAGGATTTTAAAGGTTAAACCAATGATTTGAGTTTACTCACTCCAGTCCCATGACTGACCCAGAGTTTATTTTGTTTTGTTTTCCCTAAACTCTTGGGTGCCCAAACTTGTACGGGCAGTCAAGTAGTCGGGATTTCACAGATTAAATTGGAGGAGCTGGAAGCAGGAGGCTTCACCAGTTAGCTGTAGATTATCGTATTTCCGCTGTGTACTATGTTGTATCTGGAAACAGGTGTTTATAACTGTTCCAGAAATGACTGTTGTGCTCTGATGATGGTATGTATATAAAGTTACTGATTTGTATTTCAAAAGTTATGTTATATAATATATTTTATTCGTTCCGCTGTGAGTTTGTGATCTTCGTTTTTCTTCTATTCTAATATTTCTTTCTTTCTATTTCTCATCCTCTAACTTCTTTTTAAAAATGATTCGTATTTCTGTGCAATTTGGGTTGGACGTGTTGTGTTTTTAGTCAACTCAGATAGCACGGATTTTCGGGTCGTTACAGTTGGTATCAGAGCTTAGGTTGAGCGAATACCTAGGCTTTGATGGAGTTGTGCTCATTAGAGATAGGGTCAGTAGTACCCTAGAATGAGTTGAGTTTATATACGAGAGCGCGTATTTGTAAATTGATATAAAAACTGTTTTATATTGTGTTGGCTAGTCTGTTGAGTGGTTTATGAATTCTGATCGAATAGTGGGACGCCACAAAGTCGATAGGAATTTCTAAACGCTTGAACAGAAGATTGAACACGATATTGTTTTAAAATGGGTGAATGAAATTATTTTACCCAAAATTAGATTCTGATATAGAAAGAATATTTTTTTAATTTATTATAATATATGGATGTGTTGGATGTTAATATTATAATCAAATGAGGCTATAAGAAAATTAAATGGTTATATAGAACCAAATAAAATTTGTATATGAAATTAAATATACAAATGAGATGAATTAGAATTAAATTCAAACCAGGATTAAGAATTCAAAATCCTGGGAAGTTGAAAAATATTTTTCAAAGTATATTAAAATAATATAGATTTGTTTTAGAAGGATTTGAAAGAAAATCGTTTTAGATGAATTTTGAAATAATAAAGCACTGAACTCACTTCAGTGGCTGGGAAATAATTCTGATGATGATTGCAACATCATCAGTGTTCATTTCCGAGTTTCTAAGTGATGAATTGCTACCTTAGAAAAAGTTTTTGATGGAAATTTATTTGAAAGAAAACAAATTGGTTTGAATATTCAAATGTTTTGAATTTGAGATGGAAATAAATATATGTATATTTTTGTGTGATTTCAAAAGGATTTGGAATAGAAACCCGGGAATTTGAATTCTGGAATTAAATTTAACTTGGACAAGTAAAGTGAATCAAAGTGAATAAATTGAATCAGAATCAATTTGAATGAATTAGAATGCATATGAAAGAAAACCAAAAGTTTGGTAGAACTAAAATTGTTGAAATATGAAGAGGTGAGTTCCAACATAAGTGAGATTTTGGATAATAATGAGTTTGTACCATTTTTCCGAACATAGCAATTTCGAGGACGAAATTATTTTAAGGGGGAAAGAATGTAACGACCCAGGATTTTGGTCGATTAATTTTAATATTTAATATTTTTTTAAATATTTATTTAATAATATACTTGAATTGTTATAATTATGTTATCAGTTTAAATATCGATTTCAATTTAATGTCGAATATATTTAAATCTCAAAATACGAATTATAGTTGAAATCGAAATTAAATACAGAGTTAAACAATTCAGATGATAAGTAGGAATTTTATTCGATATATACGATAATAAATAATATTTTTATTATCAAAGAATTTGTGGTTTTCGAATTTAAATTATATTATATTAATTTAATATGGTATATATGAAATTTAAAAATCCAGAATATTTACTGTTGAGTTCAGGATAGCGGTTTTACCCTAGGAAGGTCGGTCGTTGTGTTCAAAAAGGAATTCGCGATAACGGGATATTTTAAATTTGAATTAACACTATACCAGTTAATATCTGTTCGTAATTAACTCTGTACCTATTAAGGCCTGCCTTAGATAAATCCTACCCTGTAAACACCTACCTTAAACTCCTTGATGGCCAAGTAACTCTTCTCCTATAAATCGCGATAAATTCCCTCACTTGTTCTATTCATTCTCGTCTTCTGGAAACCGAGCTTAAGCAATTTAAATGGCCGCTCAATTTCCCTTTTGAAACCCAAATCGCAAGGAGCATCATGGATCTTGAAGCCGGAAATCACGATATGAAACCGAACGGAAATCAATTCGAATTCGGATACCAGGCGATATGAAGCATCACGAGGTTGATGGGAGGCTCCGGTTGTTCATTTCAGGGATTTTAGGGCGCGAGTTCAACTTCTGTGAAGGTCACGATGGGGTGCCTGAGTTCGGGATCTGACAATATCGTTCGATGTGGGCTTCGAGCGTGAGGATGCGGAGGCATCAATGGCCAGTTTTGGGGATGCGGTCAGATCTAGGATGTCGCGACCGTTTCGCACAGTAACAGGAGTGCGGCTCTTGGTGATAAGAGGAAGTCCCGATTGTAGAAGGGGTGCGATGTATGTGGATTCGAACTGGGTGTTGAGGACGTCATGGAGTTCATGGGTGTGAGGAATGACCGTTGCTAGATTTTGGGTGGTCTCTGGCCTTGGTTTGACTGTACGACATCGTGTCCAGTAGCTCGGAAAGCTCCAAGTCAGGATTTAAGTGAAGTGTGTTCGACAGTAAGTGCTTCACTTGAGTTTAGTCTTTGTTTTGGGGGTTTGGAGCTGATGTTCGATCATAGCAGTATGACTTTGGGTAAGGGAAGAAGGGTAGGACTTGGATGTTCGAATCAAGTGAACCTGTTGTGGCACATTGGTGGTTCGTTGGTCAGTAAGACATGGAGTTGGGAAGTTCTAAGTGTTAATAGCTTGGAATAGTAAGGTAATTTATTTATTCTAATGATAATAATTAAGTTAAAATTAATTATATTATAAATCGAAGCTTATATAAATTATATCTCATTCGTACGAGGTTCGATGGGAACAAAACAACCAATATTTAAATCATATCGTCGAGTACAACGAGTGGAGTGGATTTGGGATTTTTCAGGAGCAGTTGCGGATCTTAAATTTAAATCAACTGTCATTCGAATTAACTCAAGAATTAGAGCGAGCTGCAATATAAATCACGGTGAGTAAATCTCACTCACCTTTTATTTATAATTATTTTTACTTCGTAAAAATAATTGTTGTTGCTTGTTTGGATTTTTCTGCTTGTTTTATATATATTAGTTATTTAGGCTATTATATATATATTGGGTTGATTGATTGGTTGGATTCCCACAGTCTCATTAGCGGATGCCCGCAGTTTCATAGCGGATGATTACCCTATACGCCCCACGCTATGATTAGTGGATGACCTTCTATACCACGATATTCTGCCACGAAGCAGAATGGGTATTATTTATGTGCTAACATCTGTTGATGCAGGAAAACAGGTTGGAGGAATCCAACTGGATTCCTCAAAAATATATTATCTGTTTGTTTATTTGTTTGCATATATATTGTTATATATGATGTGTTAGAAAAATATATAATTGGTTGCTTTGTGTGTTTAAATATCACTGGGCTTAAGTAATGATATTTAAAAATATCATGAAAAAGGATATTTGAGAATTAGAAAGGAAATTCTATTTTTCTAAAATAGAATTGAAATTTGAAATTTGAATATAGAAGATTCAAATAGAATTGAATATAGAAATTTGAATATAGAGAATTCAAACAGAATTGAATATATAATTTGAATCGAGAATTCAAACAGAATTTGAAATAGAATTTTGAATATAGAAATTCATAAAGGAATGTGAATAAAGGAATGTGAAAAGAGGAATAAAGAAGAATTGAATTGAATTTGAAATATAGAATTTCAAAGAAGAATTGAATTGAATTTGAAATATAGAATTTCAAAGAAGAATTGAAATAGAAATTGAATAATAGAATTCAAATGGAATTTCAAGTATTGAATTTGAATATGGAATTGAAATAGAAATTCAATTATTGAATTTGAATATGGAATTGAAATAGAAATTCAAGTATTGAATTTGAATATAAAATAGGAAAGGAAATTCAACTATAGAATTTGAATATAAGAATTTAAATGGGAGTTGAATAAAGGAAATTTAAATATAGAATTTGAATAATAGAAAAGGAAATGGAAATTTGAATTTAGAATTCAAATAGAAAAGGAAATAGAATTTGAACATAGAATTCAAATAAGAAAGGAATTGGAATTTGAATATAGAATTCAAATAAAAGCGAGATTGGAATTGAATCAAGAAATTCGAATAGAGTTAAAATGGAGTTGGATTCATTTTAACGAAGTTTAAAAGTTTATATATATATAAATATAATTAAAACGAACTCGCCGCAGTGCTGCAGTTCGTAAATTGGCGACTCGAACTTCAATTGAGTATACAGGACTCAATTGAAGTCGGAATTCTTTGAAACAAGAATCGCCAGGACCGGTTGAATAATAGTTTTCTAATAGAAGAGAAAAATCTGGATTTCGTCGAATAGATTTTGAGTTATGTCAAAATCAAAATTTAAAAAATGCAGCGCCAGAAACCATTAAAACCATAATGGATTTTATATAATAAATATAGGGATTTTTAAGCAAATAAAAATCCGAATTTCCATTTAAAAACCTGGTCTTGAGTTAGAAGATAAAGGTGAACTCAAGCAAAGCAAGTAAAGTGATTTTTGAAACAAAAATCATATTTTTGATTATTGAATAGAATTAACTAAGCCAAAGAAAATTAGTTAATCGAGTGTTGAATTGAAGTCGAACCTTGAAAGGCGAATTTGGAATTGTAAATATATATTCGAAATCGAATATAGAACCTAAATTGAAATTTGAATTCAATTAGTTGATAAGCAAGTTGAAATATATTTGAAACGTGTTATATTCAAATATACAAGCGAAATAGGCAAAGAGATAGTTAACGAGTTAATTTAACGAGTGGAGTCAAAACGAGTGTATGGGGTTGAAATAAATGGGACAGGTATAAACACACAGGAGACAGATATGGGATAAAGTGATGAAGGTATATAATTAGTGTGCTCGACAATAAGGTACATGTTTAATTCATATATGAGATTTTATGCGCCGTATCGGCAAGCCGCTTGGCTTTTTCTTTTTCTTTTTGAGATGAGAAGTTACCAGGAAGCTATTTGAAATTTCCCGATGCTCCCGATACAGGGGAGGTTATGGCGAATTTTTCCGAAAATTTAAGGAGTTAGAATATTTTTAAGATAATTTGATAGTTATAAATCAATATATCAATATATGTAGAATTCGATAAGGAAATGAAATCAAAATAGAATATTGGAAACAGGAAGGGAAATCTAAATTTGAAATAGAAAGCGAACCATGTACATGTTTTAACAATGAATAATTGGGTTTTATAGTGTGTTTATTCGAGGTTAGTGGTTTTGCCATTTTAAAGTTGAGGATGTTTCCAGTTAAGGTCTGAGAGGTAAATTTACCCCAACTTGATTGATTTCATTTTTAATTGATAAATAGCAGAATCCCACCTCGAAGAGAAGTGTTTGAAAAGGGTTAGTTGAATAAAATATTTTGGGTTGTTGTAACGATGTTTTACACAGCATTCGTTTTAACCCAAGTGATGGAATTTTGGAAATATAACAGTAAATATTTCCTGAGTATAATTAAAATAGTCGGATAGAGATAAGTGATTGGAATTGTTTCCAATTGCAAATAGAGATATTTTCTAATATATAGAAAATAAAAGAAGTTGACATTTGGAAACGTTTTCCAGATGGCATAAGAGGCCAAGTTGATTATTGAAATATTTGGTTAACAAATATTGATAAGGAAATGGAGAAGGGATTTAATTAATGAAATATTAATTAAAGAGCCCAGTGATTTGTTTGATATGTTTGGATGAACACTTGTTTTTATTCGATAGTTAAATCACAGACTATCGAAGTTTTGACCATCGTTGTCAATATGGAGAGACCGGTTGGATTATTATCCGAAGAACCACTCTGTATCGGCATAAGCGTTGCGAACCAAGTATGCTGAATATATTGAAGATGGAGTAAAGTGCAAGGACTTTTTCTATTAAATAGAAATAGTGCCTTCGGTTTCGTTCAATCCCAGAACGAACGTAAATGGACGAATGTCTGACAAAGTATTTCCAATGATCTAATGGGTTGGTCTGTGTAAATATATATGGTTGCAACGGATTTATTCCCTTAGCATAACATCCAGAATATTTGTGCAAACTCAACTAGTGATTAACGGATCTGACGATGTGGCATTCAAAGTGTTTGTGTTATCAATGAATGGTAAGTATGCGTAGCCTCAGGCCTCAACGACCAGGAAATGACAAAAATCGGGAAGGCAGCATGGCTATGTGGGTCGCTCCCATTAGGATGTATAATCACCTATCTAGAGGTTCATTTAATTTCTTAGTCTATTCGATGCTGTCCCAACGGGGAAACGGTTGCTGATCCCAACCGTTGGTGATATACATTCGATACACTCAAGCGAAATGAGTGGTCGGTCATGTGTGGGCCGGGTTACAAGATGTTCTTGTTGAACCCAGTGTATTCCTCTCTAGAGATACACTAGCGGAAGGTGGTTCCATACCTTGTCATGTTGGAAATCCAATCTCCAATAAGTGCCATGCGGTTTTTGATTTTATACTATATATGTGGAGCGTGAGATGCAAGCGTTCTGCTATTTGGTTATTTACTTGTTGTAAACATTATTATAATATCACTGGATTTTCGTATCAAAGTGTTTTGGGTTATAGTAAGGTAAAAACCGTCCATGTTTATGTGTGGGCTGGTCTTACTATTATCTTTTCTTTTGAAAGGATTTTAAAGGTTAAACCAATGATTTGAGTTTACTCACACCAGTCCCATGACTGACCCAGAGTTTATTTTGTTTTGTTTTCCCTAAACTCTTGGGTGCCCAAACTTGTACGGGCAGTCAAGTAGTCGGGATTTCACAGATTAAATTGGAGGAGCTGGAACCAGGAGGCTTCACCAGTTAGCTGTAGATTATCGTATTTCCGCTGTGTACTATGTTGTATCTGGAAACAGGTGTTTATAACTGTTCCAGAAATGACTGTTGTGCTCTGATGATGGTATGTATATAAAGTTACTGATTTGTATTTCAAAAGTTATATTATATAATATATTTTATTCGTTCCGCTGTGAGTTTGTGATCTTCGTTTTTCTTCTATTCTAATATTTCTTTCTTTCTATTTCTCATCCTCTAACTTCTTTCTAAAAATGATTCGTATTTCTGTGCAATTTGGGTTGGATGTGTGGTGTTTTTAGCCAACTCAGGTAGCACGGATTTGCGGGTCGTTACACACAGCTTTGTGTATAGCATGGATTCGCGAGCCTCACACCTCGGTATGAGTCAAAAACGGGATAAGGACTTCTGGGAGAGCATGACGTTTCTTTCTAGCTATGGGTGGTATCAGTACTTAAACTGACTGACATCTATATATATTTTTACCTATGTGGTTGTTAGAATGAGATGCCTCGATTTTAGGTCTGTTAGGACCGGAAACGTGTGTTCAGGAATACTAATCCACTGACGTAAGTGTGGACCAGCCCTGAAGCATCCAAGGGTTACCCAGAGTGTGTAGTCTTGAGACATTTGCTAGAATGTCTCGAAGCGGAGAGGAGCTTGCCCCTTGCCTCGACTCATGACGGAAATCCAATTTCCAATACGAGATATTTCGGTTTTATTTGTAGAACCTAGTATGGCGGCATAGTGGTATCAGTCATTAATGCCGTCTATGATTGATATTTATGATTGAAATTGTTTTGACACTATACACTTATAATAGTATCAAATGATTTGTTATAAACGTACCAAGCATGTTTGGCTATTATAAGGTGAAAACCCTATCCTCTGGCTTGCGTTGCATTGTGTGATGGGACCTGGGTCTTATAATAGCTTCATTTTTCGAAAAAGCATTGCGTTGTTTATTCTATGCACTGGTGTTCTTGGGAGGAAACCCGTTCTGTGTTATACGACGTGGTCCCTTGAATTACTCTCTTTTAAAGTAAAGTTTAAATAACTGTTTTAGCTCTCACACCAGTCACATGACTAACCTGGAGTTTATTGTTTTAACCTAAACTCTGGGTGCCCTTATTTTCGACATGGGCAGCTAGTAGTTTTAGTTTTGCAGATTTATGTTCTTAGGATCCTAATTTACAACTGGAACGATGCTCGGAAAGCTCAGTATCTGTGTATTATTTTCAGTTGTGTTTTGTAATATTTTTCCGCTATTATGTAATTTAAATCTCTGATATTTTCTATGTAATATTTATTCATACTCTGTATATTCTTGTATTCTGATGGAATTGTTGTAACAAACAATGAAATGTTCTTCGGTTTGCGTTCTGATTTGTCTTGTCCTCAAAGCAATTCGTGCTTTCCTTTAAGGGCAAGTTACGGGTTACTACAGGTGCTACTGTACGTATTAATCTTGAAGAATTAACGGAGGACATTAGCAACTTAGAAATCGACGGCGTCCACTCTCAAACCGTTGAGTGTTCTTCTAACCGGTATGTTTAATAACTTTATGACTTCATTATTTATTAAATCTAATGAATGTATGTTACTGTCATAATTTAGCCAATTTGATATATGGTAATATTCCACCACATACATTGATGGTTTCTGTGTGTTAATAAGATGCATTTTTAGATGTAGTAATTGTGTTCAATTAACCATTTGTATACTAATTTTTATGTTCAAAACTGTTATCAAATTATATGTTTTAACCTTCCAGAAAAAAGTGTCAATGTTTACAATGAGTAGTTGAGTACTGGTTGACTTTCACAACATATTTTTCTCCACACCGATTTCCAATGTAAATTTATTTTTTTATAACATAATTTGTTGAATTGTTGACAAGCTGTTCTTACTTAGCATATGCCAATCCTAAGCCACATTGTAAACATAACGAACTGTCATAATGTTATACGTATATCTTTCAAAAAAATTAAACCAATTGACAATTTTTAAAGATGAACCACACACAATCAGTAAATTTGAAAACACAGTATTGACAACCCTAAAGAAAGCTTGCCTAAATGGTTTGAGAGTTAATGGCTGTTGCACTGAAGAAGAACTAAAGAAAGCTTGCACTAAAAAACAAACAAAGAAAGCTTAAATGGTTTTTATATATCAAATTATCAAAATTATAAAACAAAAGAAGAACTTGCCTAAATGATAAGTTAATGGTTGTTGACTGACCCCTTAGCTGCTAAGAAGCAGCAGCTCCTTAGCTAAGAAGTAGCAGCTCCTTAGCTGCTGAAAGAAGCAGCAGCTCCTTAGTTGCAACATCTCCGAGTTGTTGCGTATTTGTAGCAGCTCGGAGCTGCTGCTGCTTTGCAGCAGCTTCTTTGCTGCTGCAAATAAGCGGCAGCTCCGACTCCGAGGATTTAGATGTTACGAATTGCATGTAAGAGAAATGAATAGTAATACCATTGTTTTAAATGCATGCAGGATTTAGATGTTGCGAAGTGCCAATGCTTCAGGGAATCTTCTATCAAACTGCTTGGAAGTTGTCCTTTATGTGTATTGTATTTGTAATTTGTATGATCCACTTGATGATTATCTATTTGTTTACTTTATTTCTAGTTTGTAATTGATGATTGCATTATATGTTGCCTTAGAGTTTTAAGAATTGTACTGTTTCGGATCATTGATGCTTGATGATTAGTTATTTGTTTGTTGCTACTTGCTAGGCTATTGCCTTAAAGTTTTAAGTATTTGTTTGTTGCTACTTGCTAGAGCCTAGGGTTGTGTTCTCAATTCTCACTTGCCGTTGTTTTAAGTTTTGGCTTCTAAATTAAACAGGTCAACGGGTAAAACGGGTTGACCCGAACAGACCCGATTAGATAAACGGGTTAGGCGGGTCGGATCGGGTCAACCCATTTATAAACGGGTCAGGTTCGGGTTGGCAATATCTGACCCATTTGTTAAACGGGTTGACCCAACTCGTTTAAAATTTGACCCGAACCCGACTTGACCCGACCCAACCCGACCCATTGACAGCCCTATTGGCAACAGAGGTATAAAATAAACTAAAACTTTGATAGTCGATGATTTAACTATCAAAGGAACATCCATACAACCGAAGACCCTATTTCCAAATGGAAATTCTATCGATCAACCATCAAACAATACTGGCCACTTTTTAAATCAATTCCTTATTATATTATCATTTCAAATTCCCATTTTCCTCTCTTCTAGATCTTTCAACATTCAATTGTTTTTCTCGATTCTTGGGAAAAATTTCCAATATTCTAATTCTCTATTCGAGAAAATATCTCTTATTCCAGTTAAGAAATATTTCTAAATATTCACAAATCCTTATTTTCTATATTCAGAAAATATACCTTATTAATATCGAAACTATTTCCATATTCCATTTCTAAATTCCTCGTTGACCAATTCATTTCATTTCCTATGCATAGAAAATATCTCTCGTTTTTATTTGGGAAAAACATTTCAAAATCTTTTTAAATTAACCCGATGTTATAAAAACATCGTTATTATTACTCTACCATTAATCATTTATTAACTGACCATATTGCTAACCAATTTCCACTATTGAACCTTAACCATTCCTCCATCAATCATGAAGTCAATCAAGTTGGGCTAATTATACCTCTCAAACATCAATTGAACAACATTCTCAATTTTGAGATAGTCAAATCTCACAACTTCTAACAAAACATCACTTATGCAACTCTCAGATTCAATCTAAGAATCCACTTCTTTTACGAGGAATGTTGATTATAACAGTAGCGTTATAATCGTTGTATTTGATTTATAAAATATTAATTATAATGGTAGCGTTAAAATCACTGTTTAGATTTACAAAGCATTTATTATACAGCAGCATTATAATCGTTAGTTAGACTTACAGAACATTTATTTTAGCGGCAACGTTATAATCGCTGTTTAGATTTAAAACATATTTATTATAAAACAGTGTTATGATCGTTGTTTCCAAATATTTGGTTTATAAAAATATAACTTGTACTTATTAATTTCAATAAATAAATTAATAAGTAAATAATTAAATTTTATTCAAATGGAAAGTAAAAATAACTATTTCCCTAAATTCGATACAATCGAATTCCAATAAATAACTCGCTCTCGAATAATCTATATTCGATTATATTCCGAACTTCAGAATTTATCCACCATTTCAGGTTAATTCAAATTCCTAAATCACTTTTGAATTTATCCTTTCCAAATCATTACTGAATTCCTTTATAAGCATTTCAGTCTACAAAACGTTATCACACTTTATTTTATATTCCAAATTTTGAAATAAAACTCGTCGTTTTCTTTAAAAACAATTATTCATTTCCCTTTCTCATTCATGTTCTAGTTGGATTTATATTTCAAATCTAAATTCCTTTATAGATATTTTATTTGCAAATTATTTGTTTTAAACTATTATTCGCTTTAACCGTGAATGTATTCCTTTTATATATAATCGAACCCGTTTGATTTCGTACTCATAAAAAATATATTAAATCCAAATTCCATTTATAAATTATATTCATAAATTTTCATACAAATCTCATGTTATTCCGATCATTTAAAATCTTGTTTATAATTTGCTAAGTTCAAATCTCAATTTCAAATATTGGTTTCAAAACCGATTTTTACTTTTCCATATGAATTCAAATTTGAAATTATATTTCAATTTATATTCTGAACTTTGGGATAAAACCCATTGTTTTCATTTCCCATTTCTCATTTAAATTTCTAATTGTAAAATATCAGCTTTAAACTATTGTTCACTTCAAGCGTGAATAATATTTCTTCTATACAACTAATTCTTTTGACTTCATACCTTATAAATCCTAATTCTCTTTATTATGTTCCAATGGTAAAATCATTCATAAAATCTTATTTCTATTCCTTCCAATTTAAAACTTCTTATAATTTTCTTTGAAACCGATAAATTCAAATCCAATTACACATAACGATTTCAAAATCGGTTTCCATATTCCAATTTATCTTAAGATAAATATTTTATCAAACTAAAAAAATGTTTAAATTCAACTGCTTGATTATTTATTTAAAAGAAGTTTCTATTTTGACTACAGTCGAAATTTAATTTCTACTTTGAAAGTAAATTCTATTTTTAAATCTCAATTTCCTTCTGCGCTTCAAAAATATTTTACGGTATTCAAAATACCAAATTTCTAGGGCCAGGTAATTCGAACATAACATATCCAATCATAGATTTTATAACACATCACATATCACAATCAAACATTAATATATATGTTGAGGAATCCAGTTGGATCCATCCAACCTGTTTCCCTGCATCCATTGATGTTAATCAACATCAATAATATTATTTCACATCAATATGAAATATCAGAACTGATAACCGATCAACGATGTAATATCAACCAATTCAACCAATTTTATCAACTATTCATCCAAACTACCATCATAGTATAAAATAACTACAAATAAATTTAAAACTCGTTTATACAAAAATATAAACGAATCAGAGTTAGTGAGTTTACTCACTTTGTATGCAGTTGACGATTATACCTTTGTTTCATTTAAAATCAAACAACATTTGATTTTATCGCGAACTCCAGTAGCTTTTTTCTCCACTACACCAATGCCACACCAAAGATTTTATAGTTACGATTCCAATATGATTGGTTTCACGTAATTCTGATCACACATGACGTAATTATGATTATTACAATGTCATTTTGAATTAAAAACTATTTATTCATTACTTAGGTTGTTACTTAATTACCATCATTTAGTTTAGATAATTCCTTTCTATTAGCCGAGCTAACCCGTCATTGGTTTCCAGGAACTTGTTCAAACTGCTTGCAATGTCTCGTATTTTCTGACCATTTTATTTGAAATATTTTATTACTTAAAATATTGATTTGAGTATGAATAATCGAGATTAACCATTTTAATTTGAATATTTATTTATTTTGAATAATATAAAAATATTTTATTTCGGGATTTTTGGGAAAAATGTTAAATTTGCAGTATAGTGTGATCGGGCAAACTAGAATGGTTTAATATTGATTTTATTTAAATTATCGTCGCGATTTTGTTTATGAAACGACGTTAGAACGTTTAATTTATAATTTAATTATAAAACGAGCTGCAGCGGCACGGCAGTTCGTAATTTGGCGCTTTGAACTTTAAACAGTTGTACAAGGCCCAAAATAAGTCGGATTTTCTCGAGACAAGAAACGTTCGAAACTGTTGGATAATATTCTTCTAATGAAAGAGAAAAATCAGGATTTCGTATTATAGTTTGCTAGTTATGTCCAATTCAAATTATAAAATAGTCGCTATGGAAATCGTTAATTAACGATAACGTTTATAATAACGTTTTCTATATGAATTTGTTATCGATCGACTCGAGCTCGTTGATGCTGATCTATAATTCGATCTTGAGAAATCTGAAGTGAGGTAATATTCCATTCGGTATATCTAACGATGATAATTTATTTATTTATTTTGAAGTTAAGAGTTTCGGGATTTATTTAATAATTTATTGATATTATTTAAAAAAAATAGCTATTTATATATGTATAGACTCTTCTGGTACGTATACACACAAATGTCTAATGCTTGAACTTCGTAAACGATATATCATACCAAGCAGTTACAGTGGATGTTAATTCTTAAGCATACGCATAGCAAATTAAAGAGAAAGTAAAAATATATATGTTAATATGTAATTAAATAACAATGAAAATCAAATGCACATGACATTTCAAGAAGAAAAGAATATGGTGCAAACAACTCAGAAAATTAGCCAAACAACTTTATTTTAAATTTTATAGTATGTCTACAAAAAATTCTGCCAATGTGAAAACCCAAGCAAATAAGGTAGAAGAAGGAAATTCCCAACCAAAATTATCTAATACAAAGCATGGTATCATATAAATAAGGAATAAAAACAATACAACAAAATTTAAACAAGGCCACTAACTAATCTAACATCAATCAAATACAATAGATAAATGAGAAGAAATATATGTAGCAAAAACAACCCTGCACATGATTTGGCCAAGACATATTACTACTTTAATATGTTATGAACACATTCCAAAACAAATGAATAAAAAAAGTAAAGGAAAACACAACTGTATATCTTTGCCAATCGACAATCCAACGTGAAAAAAGAAGAAGCAAAGTACCATAGCAAATCAAATACAGTGGAGAAGAAAAGAAAATACGATCAAGGAAGAATTCTGTAACGACCCGGAAATTCGAGCTCTTCGAGTCGACCAAATACCATACAAGTCCGACCCAAAGTGCACGGAATTTCGAATCATTAATAGAAAGAAATAAGAAGATGAGATAGATAAGGTAGAATTAATAGAATAGAAGAAGAAGAAGAAGAGGAACACAACTGAGCAGAATCAGAGTAAACACGAATCTCACAGCGGAACGAATAAAATATATTATATAACATAACTTTGAAATACAAAACTGTATTGTATATACATACCATTATCAGAGTACAATACATCATATCACAGCGGAAATAGTCTCTAACGGTGAAGCCTTCTGCTTTTAGCTCCTTCAAGCGTATCTGTAAAAGCCTGAAACACTTGACTGCCCGTACAAATTTGGGCACCCAAGAGTTTAGGGAAAACAAACAAAATAAACTCTGGGTCAGTCATGGGACTGGTGTGAGTAAACTCAAATCATACGATTTAACTTTGGAAATCCTTTTGAAAACAAAAGGATAATAGTAAGACCAGCCCACACGTAAACACGGACGGTTTTTACCTTACTATAACCCAAAATATTTTGATATCCAAATCCAGTGATATTATAATGATGTCTAATCAAGTAAATAACCAAATAGTAGAACGCTTGCATCTCACGCTCTACATATATAGTATAAAATCAAAACTCGCAGGGCGCTTATTGGAGATTGGATTCCAACTATGACAAGGTATGGGACCACCTTCCGATGATGTATCTCTAGAGGCGAATACACCTGGGTTCAACAAGAACGTCTTGCAACCCGGCCCACACATGACCGACCACTCATTTCGCTTGAGTGTATCGAATGTATATCACCAACGGTTGGACTCAAACCACCGTTCCCGAATGGGCAGAATCGATAGATTTAGAAACAAAAGGAATTTCTCTAGATAGGTGATTATACACCCTAATGGGAGCGACCCACATAGCCATGCTGCCTGCCCGATTTTTGTCATTCCCCGGTTGTGAAGCTTGAGGCTACGTTTACCTTTTAGGACATCTGGCCACCATACACTTTGAATGCCACATCGTCAAACCCGTCAAATCACTAGCTGATCTTCCCAAAATATCACGGGTATAAAAGCCAAGAGAAACGAATTTCTCCGCCACCAGACGTAATATCTTGAAAAGAACGTCTTAGGTGATCTTTTAAGAATACGCTGTCAGGCATTCATCCATACAAGTTGTCCCGGGTCTGGACAAACAGAAAGCACCATTCTGAACAGGACGACCCTTGCGTTTCACTCCGTCTTCAATTTTCTTCAGCATAATTTGCAGCGCTTATGCCTATACGGAGTGGTTTCAGATAGTATATCCAACCGGTCTCCCCGTATAGACAACGATGGTCATAACACTTCGATAGTCGGTTGTTTAACCATCGAAGTAAAAACAACATCCATTCAATGTACAACCAATATCACACAAATCACAGGCACTTTTATTTAACATTCGTTCTTATATTTCTTTGGACAAACGTCATTACTTATTACTTTTGAATAAGTGAATTTCAAAACAAGCTATTTTCCTTCCCTAGGAAGTGCTACTGTATATAAACATCACGCTTAAGTTTGGTTAACAGCGTTTCATTTATCGTTACAGTTCAAACTTGCTATACGCTGCTATATCCCTTTATAACTAATCTTGACATAACAGTCACGCTTAAGCCTAGTCAACAGCGTTACTTTACTGTTATAGTTCTGAGACTTGCAATATGCTACTATATTCCACTTTATAATTAATCTCAACACCTCTTTCCGTTACAAATTCTTGACATCTTTTTCATTACAAAAATCTTGATATCTCTTTTCGTTACAAAAATCTTTGATAGTCGGTGTTTTGACTATCAAAGGGAAATAAACATCCATCAAACCATTTCACAATCTCGGCACTTTCTAATATTTCATTATTCATATTTTTCTAGATATTTCCAAAACTGTTTAACCTCATAATTCTTGGAAAAACCCATTTCCAAATATTATAGCACTTGTTCACCCACATTCTAGAAGATATACATTTATTTAATATCTGGAACATTTCCATCTTCCTTACCTTTCTTATTTTCTGTACTTTTAGAAAATACACATTATTAATGTTGGAAAAACATTTCAAAACTCCATTTCTAAACTTCTCGTTAATCAGATCAATTTAGTTTAACACAAATAGAAATATCTATTTACAAAATGTTTACTTTCTGACCACTATTCACTTTTATTAAAATATCATTTCGCAATAGGAATTTAGACTCGTTTCACTACCCTTATTTCAAATACGATCATACTCCAAACATAGAATTATACTTTATTTCATAAGCATCTTTAAAATCGACTACTTGTTTTTGATATACTTAAAACAATTCATCGCCTCCTTGTTTAATCAAGATTTAATTTCTGTTATTTAGAAATAATAAATAATCGATTCTTCCTGTTTAAACTCGAATCAATTTATATTTAACTCACGGTATTAAAAATACCAGTTTATAATAGAACTTCTATTATAATTTATAATTTCGCTTCAATTATAAAGATAAAATTTTTATAATTGAACTTCGTTGATTTGTTTGACGGTCAACCAATTTTTTAACAAAATGGATTTATGGTTGACTGTCGCTGATATCGTTTGTTTACCAAATCAATATAACGTTGAATTTCCATTCAACATGGTTCAAACAGTGCACAAACAGTACATCTAAATATTTAGGAATCCGGTTGAGTTCCTCCAACCGATTTCCGCATCCATAGGTGTTATTCAAATCAGTATCCAACCAATGGTGTGTGCATATGCAATGATATATATTTATTTCAACCAATTTAACCATAATCTGTCTAAACAACCATCACACAGCATTCAACCATTATTTAAAATATTTTAAATAAAACAGAGTTAGTGAATTTACTCACCTTGGCGCGTTAACCGTTAAATAACAATTTGCGTTGGTTGATTCCCATCAGTCCATGCATGAAACAAGCGTCTGTTAAAACATAGATCCGGCGCCATTTTTCCCTTCTGCATCGTTCCAGCATTTCATGTATCTGCCAGCTCATTCGAAATTACTTTCCACCTGACCATTTAAAACAATATCCATCTTCTGCTTATAACGTCCGGTATCACGTGCTCTACAAATGGTCACTGCGGTACTGCGAACTGTGTTATATATTTTTCCCCTGGGATTCCATTCATCCTTCACGTGAGCCCAATTATGCCCATGTACCCAAAATTTAGAACAATACTTTGTTCTTCAATTTATATCAAAACTTGCCAAACCTCTGTACATCCTCCCACGCCATTTTCAGACTTTAAACCCCTCCCACGTTTCAATATCTGACCGCACATAGTTCACCATTTCCGCGTATAAAACCAATCCCGCATGACGTATACTCATTTTCCAATTTATGAATACATGCTTCGCTCCATAGTGCATACACCCACCTACGAACTTCGCACTATTTGAATACACTCGAGCTCCCCATCTTCAAACGCGTCGAGGCTGCCATCATCACGTTTTCAAGGCATGCGACAACCCCCCTACAACTCACGATGTACTCATAACACCTCTTCCCGTCTGTAAACCGAAACTTCACCACTCTAGTAGCTCTGCTCCGCAATCTCCATTGTCCGAACCACCGCTACAATACCCGCCATGCACTGTGGGTTCCCATCCGCATCAACACTTTACAAACGCTTCATCTCTTTTACCATTTTTCCTCCCAACTCCTGTGTAAACTACTTCTTGTATCCGCAACTTCCTGTATTTAACAAACAGGCGCCACCTTTCCTTTCATACATCTCCTTTACACGAACCCAGATCCGCTCCTCTGCTCTTTGTCCTCCTTTAAACCCGTAAGCTAAAGTCCTCCTTGCACTCACGTGAACATTACAAGTCTGTTAAAACTTGCGCCACCCCATGCTGCTCCGTTCTACGGCATCTCGCAGCCAATACAGTAATCCACGACATTCCTAACATGCTCGGTGAACTCTCGAGTTCCAAGTAAATCCGACCAATGTGAAGTTCTCGAATGGAGAAGCCAAAAGAATTAACGAGGACAATTTTTACCGAGTATATGTTTTTGTTTTTAATTCTAAAATGAGGGAGAGAGGCAAAATCAGTTGTTGTATTTATAGATGGGGTTCCTTGGCAGCGAAGGAATAGGATATAGGGTAGGTTTCATTTTCAATGTGTGTTTTACTTTGTCGTCAAGGAGTTTGACGTGGTCGGCACACTACTGTATCTCATTAAATTTTGATGTAGACTCAAACGAAAAGGGCAACGTTAGGCATATAAGCATGTGATTCATTTAATTATTAGTTCAGCCTAGCATATGCATAAAAACATAGGTCTGTACCGATTACTTCATAGCTTAGCTAAGTACCCTTTAATTTAATAAGTATAAGGCACAAGAGTAGTACCCCTTTTAATGCATACAAGTACACGGTTTGAAAAACATTGGGTTCCCAACGTAACACATTTCGCACAACTCTGTCTTGTTTGAAAAAGTTCACGATATATCCTTTTTTAATTGTTTCGAAGATTGGCCTACCTCGGTTCCTTAAATTATACTTGCGTACGGACAGAAGTAAAAGTACAGTTGTGCTCAACGAGGTGTCACGATCCCAAAAATATAATAATATCGGTAGGTTAACTCATTTTGTGAAACCCCAAAATATCGATATAGGGTGCGGAATACTCCAAATAAAAAGTTGCGTATTTAATTAATTAAAAATCACAGTAAAATTCTAAAAATTAAATTATCACTACGCCTAAAAAGAACCTTGTCCAGATTTGCAACCGGTATCAAGTTATATCAAAAAAACTGTTACGGTCGATAAACGATTCTATAGCGACTATTTGAAAATTTGATTTTGACATATCTTGCAATCTATACGACGAAATCTCAATATTTCACTTCTGTCAGGAAGATACAGTTCAACAGATTCCAATATTTCTTGTTTTGCAGAAATCCGATTTAAACTGGTTTCTGTACACTCAGTTGAAGTTCAGAACGTTAAATTACGAACTGCAACGTCGTTATGAGCTCGATTATATTGAATATATATTTTTATACGTTCAACTTCGTTTTAATTAAAATATAAATTCACTTATATTACGAATTCGATATTTAAACTGATTTAAATATTCAAATATAAACCGAAAAAAATGCGGGACATTACATTCCTTCCCCCTTAAAATAATTTCGTCCTCGAAATTGCTAAGATAGGGAAAATGCTACAATTCATATCATAACCAGATTAAAAATCCTTTATTTCATTTCTTAAATCTAGTTTAAACAGAACCGATTAATTCAAATTAAAATATTAATTCCTTCTTATTTCGAATACTTTCAGAAATTCTGAAAATTTCCAACAACTCAAATTTTCGGAGAATCTTGCCAGCATCTCCTTTGCTTGGCTCATTTGGTTTTACTACAACGTGCCTCTCTGGGCCTTCTCCAATCAACTTAATCTTCAATCCAATCATTCGCTTATGCTTAAGCCAATTCTCTTTCAATTCCAGTTTCAAATTCCCAATTTTTACTCCATAATCAAATTTCACCCCCAGGTTTGGTTCCATTCCAAATCTTAATTCACAACTCAACTATTCTGCCAAGTCAAATCCTTATCCCGGTACGATTTCCATTTACTTGGCTTCAATTCAACTCCACTTTTATTTGGCTTATCTAAATTCTCTGTTTATTTACTTCATAAGTAAATTTTAATTTCAGAATTCAAATTCCTGGGGTTTTCATTTCAAATCAGTTTGAAATCATATATATTCATAACACAGCAATTCAAAACATTTGAATCTTTGAACAACTTATTTCAAAACAAAATCTTTGGTAGTAATCCGTCACTTAGAAACTCGAAAACGAACACCGATGATGCCGCGGTTCATCATCGGGATTATTTTCCAGCGATCAAAGTGAGTTAAATACTATATCACTTTCAAAACTCATATTCAAATACTTTTATTTGAAACTACTTCAAAAAAATCTTTTCGAAACTTGGATAATATTTCAAAATTTCCCCAGGATCTTAAAATTCCATATATTTAATTCAAATTTCATTTACAACATTTTCATGTTTCAGAATTTTTATTCCAATTCTGGTTTAAATTTCAGATTCAGTTCATCTGATTTTACATATTATATTTATAAAATATTTCGATTGGTTATTTACATAACCAACCCACTTATAACCTTATTTGATTATAATAACGATCAACATACCCAATATACTATAATGATCTCAAGATATATAGCTCTTTTTATATCAAAATATATTTTGGGTAAACTTATTTTAATTACCCAGCCTTTCAAAACATACCGTGTCGAGTTACTCTGTTCAAGAGTTTAGAAACACCTATCGACACAGTTTGCATTACTGTTTCGACCAGAATTCATAAACCTCTCGACTGACCAGTCAACACGATATAAAACAGTTTTTATATTAATTTACAAATACGCGCTCATCTATATATACTCAAACTCAATCTAGAGTTTTACTAACTCCATCTATATTGAGTTACGCCACAGAGCCAAGGTAATCACTTAACCTTATGCTCTGATACCAACTGTAACGACCCGGAAATTCGAGCTCTTCGAGTCGACCAAATACCATACAAGTCCGACCCAAAGTGCACGGAATTTCGAATCATTAATAGAAAGAAATAAGAAGATGAGATAGATAAGGTAGAATTAATAGAATAGAAGAAGAAGAAGAAGAGGAACACAACTGAGCAGAATCAGAGTAAACACGAATCTCACAGCGGAACGAATAAAATATATTATATAACATAACTTTGAAATACAAAACTGTATTGTATATACATACCATTATCAGAGTACAATACATCATATCACAGCGGAAATAGTCTCTAACGGTGAAGCCTTCTGCTTTTAGCTCCTTCAAGCGTATCTGTAAAAGCCTGAAACACTTGACTGCCCGTACAAATTTGGGCACCCAAGAGTTTAGGGAAAACAAACAAAATAAACTCTGGGTCAGTCATGGGACTGGTGTGAGTAAACTCAAATCATACGATTTAACTTTGGAAATCCTTTTGAAAACAAAAGGATAATAGTAAGACCAGCCCACACGTAAACACGGACGGTTTTTACCTTACTATAACCCAAAATATTTTGATATCCAAATCCAGTGATATTATAATGATGTCTAATCAAGTAAATAACCAAATAGTAGAACGCTTGCATCTCACGCTCTACATATATAGTATAAAATCAAAACTCGCAGGGCGCTTATTGGAGATTGGATTCCAACTATGACAAGGTATGGGACCACCTTCCGATGATGTATCTCTAGAGGCGAATACACCTGGGTTCAACAAGAACGTCTTGCAACCCGGCCCACACATGACCGACCACTCATTTCGCTTGAGTGTATCGAATGTATATCACCAACGGTTGGACTCAAACCACCGTTCCCGAATGGGCAGAATCGATAGATTTAGAAACAAAAGGAATTTCTCTAGATAGGTGATTATACACCCTAATGGGAGCGACCCACATAGCCATGCTGCCTGCCCGATTTTTGTCATTCCCCGGTTGTGAAGCTTGAGGCTACGTTTACCTTTTAGGACATCTGGCCACCATACACTTTGAATGCCACATCGTCAAACCCGTCAAATCACTAGCTGATCTTCCCAAAATATCACGGGTATAAAAGCCAAGAGAAACGAATTTCTCCGCCACCAGACGTAATATCTTGAAAAGAACGTCTTAGGTGATCTTTTAAGAATACGCTGTCAGGCATTCATCCATACAAGTTGTCCCGGGTCTGGACAAACAGAAAGCACCATTCTGAACAGGACGACCCTTGCGTTTCACTCCGTCTTCAATTTTCTTCAGCATAATTTGCAGCGCTTATGCCTATACGGAGTGGTTTCAGATAGTATATCCAACCGGTCTCCCCGTATAGACAACGATGGTCATAACACTTCGATAGTCGGTTGTTTAACCATCGAAGTAAAAACAACATCCATTCAATGTACAACCAATATCACACAAATCACAGGCACTTTTATTTAACATTCGTTCTTATATTTCTTTGGACAAACGTCATTACTTATTACTTTTGAATAAGTGAATTTCAAAACAAGCTGTTTTCCTTCCCTAGGAAGTGCTACTGTATATAAACATCACGCTTAAGTTTGGTTAACAGCGTTTCATTTATCGTTACAGTTCAAACTTGCTATACGCTGCTATATCCCTTTATAACTAATCTTGACATAACAGTCACGCTTAAGCCTAGTCAACAGCGTTACTTTACTGTTATAGTTCTGAGACTTGCAATATGCTACTATATTCCACTTTATAATTAATCTCAACACCTCTTTCCGTTACAAATTCTTGACATCTTTTTCATTACAAAAATCTTGATATCTCTTTTCGTTACAAAAATCTTTGATAGTCGGTGTTTTGACTATCAAAGGGAAATAAACATCCATCAAACCATTTCACAATCTCGGCACTTTCTAATATTTCATTATTCATATTTTTCTAGATATTTCCAAAACTGTTTAACCTCATACTTCTTGGAAAAACCCATTTCCAAATATTATAGCACTTGTTCACCCACATTCTAGAAGTTATACATTTATTTAATATCTGGAACATTTCCATCTTCCTTACCTTTCTTATTTTCTGTACTTTTAGAAAATACACATTATTAATGTTGGAAAAACATTTCAAAACTCCATTTCTAAACTTCTCGTTAATCAGATCAATTTAGTTTAACACAAATAGAAATATCTATTTACAAAATGTTTACTTTCTGAACACTATTCACTTTTATTAAAATATCATTTCGCAATAGGAATCTAGACTCGTTTCACTACCCTTATTTCAAATACGATCATACTCCAAACATAGAATTATACTTTATTTCATAAGCATCTTTAAAATCGACTACTTGTTTTTGATATACTTAAAACAATTCATCGCCTCCTTGTTTAATCAAGATTTAATTTCTGTTATTTAGAAATAATAAATAATCGATTCTTCCTGTTTAAACTCGAATCAATTTATATTTAACTCACGGTATTAAAAATACCAGTTTATAATAGAACTTCTATTATAATTTATAATTTCGCTTCAATTATAAAGATAAAATTTTTATAATTGAACTTCGTTGATTTGTTTGACGGTCAACCAATTTTTTAACAAAATGGATTTATGGTTGACTGTCGCTGATATCGTTTGTTTACCAAATCAATATAACGTTGAATTTCCATTCAACATGGTTCAAACAGTGCACAAACAGTACATCTAAATATTTAGGAATCCGGTTGAGTTCCTCCAACCGATTTCCGCATCCATAGGTGTTATTCAAATCAGTATCCAACCAATGGTGTGTGCATATGCAATGATATATATTTATTTCAACCAATTTAACCATAATCTGTCTAAACAACCATCACACAGCATTCAACCATTATTTAAAATATTTTAAATAAAACAGAGTTAGTGAATTTACTCACCTTGGCGCGTTAACCGTTAAATAACAATTTGCGTTGGTTGATTCCCATCAGTCCATGCATGAAACAAGCGTCTGTTAAAACATAGATCCAGCGCCATTTTTCCCTTCTGCATCGTTCCAGCATTTCATGTATCTGCCAGCTCATTCGAAATTACTTTCCACCTGACCATTTAAAACAATATCCATCTTCTGCTTATAACGTCCGGTATCACGTGCTCTACAAATGGTCACTGCGGTACTGCGAACTGTGTTATATATTTTTCCCCTGGGATTCCATTCATCCTTCACGTGAGCCCAATTATGCCCATGTACCCAAAATTTAGAACAATACTTTGTTCTTCAATTTATATCAAAACTTGCCAAACCTCTGTACATCCTCCCACGCCATTTTCAGACTTTAAACCCCTCCCACGTTTCAATATCTGACCGCACATAGTTCACCATTTCCGCGTATAAAACCAATCCCGCATGACGTATACTCATTTTCCAATTTATGAATACATGCTTCGCTCCACAGTGCATACACCCACCTACGAACTTCGCACTATTTGAATACACTCGAGCTCCCCATCTTCAAACGCGTCGAGGCTGCCATCATCACGTTTTCAAGGCATGCGACAACCCCCCTACAACTCACGATGTACTCATAACACCTCTTCCCGTCTGTAAACCGAAACTTCACCACTCTAGTAGCTCTGCTCCGCAATCTCCATTGTCCGAACCACCGCTACAATACCCGCCATGCACTGTGGGTTCCCATCCGCATCAACACTTTACAAACGCTTCATCTCTTTTACCATTTTTCCTCCCAACTCCTGTGTAAACTACTTCTTGTATCCGCAACTTCCTGTATTTAACAAACAGGCGCCACCTTTCCTTTCATACATCTCCTTTACACGAACCCAGATCCGCTCCTCTGCTCTTTGTCCTCCTTTAAACCCGTAAGCTAAAGTCCTCCTTGCACTCACGTGAACATTACAAGTCTGTTAAAACTTGCGCCACCCCATGCTGCTCCGTTCTACGGCATCTCGCAGCCAATACAGTAATCCACGACATTCCTAACATGCTCGGTGAACTCTCGAGTTCCAAGTAAATCCGACCAATGTGAAGTTCTCGAATGGAGAAGCCAAAAGAATTAACGAGGACAATTTTTACCGAGTATATGTTTTTGTTTTTAATTCTAAAATGAGGGAGAGAGGCAAAATCAGTTGTTGTATTTATAGATGGGGTTCCTTGGCAGCGAAGGAATAGGATATAGGGTAGGTTTCATTTTCAATGTGTGTTTTACTTTGTCGGCAAG
This sequence comes from Allium sativum, assembly GCA_030737875.1. Classification (NCBI taxonomy): domain Eukaryota; kingdom Viridiplantae; phylum Streptophyta; class Magnoliopsida; order Asparagales; family Amaryllidaceae; genus Allium; species Allium sativum. Next base: position 207,966,368 of record CM060916.1, read on the forward strand.
GAGTTTGACGTGGTCGGCACACTACTGTATCTCATTAAATTTTGATGTAGACTCAAACGAAAAGGGCAACGTTAGGCATATAAGCATGTGATTCATTTAATTATTAGTTCAGCCTAGCATATGCATAAAAACATAGGTCTGTACCGATTACTTCATAGCTTAGCTAAGTACCCTTTAATTTAATAAGTATAAGGCACAAGAGTAGTACCCCTTTTAATGCATACAAGTACACGGTTTGAAAAACATTGGGTTCCCAACGTAACACATTTCGCACAACTCTGTCTTGTTTGAAAAAGTTCACGATATATCCTTTTTTAATTGTTTCGAAGATTGGCCTACCTCGGTTCCTTAAATTATACTTGCGTACGGACAAAAGTAAAAGTACAGTTGTGCTCAACGAGGTGTCACGATCCCAAAAATATAATAATATTGGTAGGTTAACTCATTTTGTGAAACCCCAAAATATCGATATAGGGTGCGGAATACTCCAAATAAAAAGTTGCGTATTTAATTAATTAAAAATCACAGTAAAATTCTAAAAATTAAATTATCACTACGCCTAAAAAGAACCTTGTCCAGATTTGCAACCGGTATCAAGTTATATCAAAAAAACTGTTACGGTCGATAAACGATTCTATAGCGACTATTTGAAAATTTGATTTTGACATATCTTGCAATCTATACGACGAAATCTCAATATTTCACTTCTGTCAGGAAGATACAGTTCAACAGATTCCAATATTTCTTGTTTTGCAGAAATCCGATTTAAACTGGTTTCTGTACACTCAGTTGAAGTTCAGAACGTTAAATTACGAACTGCAACGTCGTTATGAGCTCGATTATATTGAATATATATTTTTATACGTTCAACTTCGTTTTAATTAAAATATAAATTCACTTATATTACGAATTCGATATTTAAACTGATTTAAATATTCAAATATAAACCGAAAAAAATGCGGGACATTACAAATTCTTTTGTACAAAATCTTTGCCTTGCATAATCATACATACATATATTGACGCAGACTCATCACAAACTATCAGCTAGGTATAGGGTATCCCTACCAATCTCTGCCATCAATACTGAACAACCACGTGCTGTACTCATACAAATAGTAGGCCTAAAACTAGGTTTTCCCTGTAGCACAACCCTATTTGAGCAGAAAATACATGTCTGTAGCTCTGGATCCATTACCCTGTACCTCGTTTCTTCCCCTCCCCTCTTTTCACATCAACTGGTTACTGCACTACAGCTACGGAAGGGAAAATACATAGCTTCCAGGCCTACTGATCAGACATTGATCTTATCCTTGAATCCCCATTCGCATATAAATACCACTGCAATACCAGGTTCTTGCCAAACCAAAAACAAGCAACGTTCTCTTCCTTTCCATCTCAGAAACAATTCAAATCCGTGACCCAAATACAGTCAAGCAAATCAGAAACAAATCGCAGTAAAAACCATTCAAATCCTTTCAAACCATAACCTCTCGATTCACACAATTTTCCACCAAGGATTAAACAGAAAATATGCAGACCACGCTGAGATCTAAAACGCTGACCAGTTTGGTTGAAAGTTGGAGTGACGGGATGGACGGAATTTCGACTAAAAGGCGTTAGCTTTTTCGGCGAACTACGGACGGACGATAGGACAAAAAGCGGCGAGGTTCACGCTGTGGGTGGAGCTAACAACAACGCTCCGTCTGGTGGTGCTTGCTGGAGTTTCGGTTAATGGGGTAGTGAGGAAGCGACGTGATTTTTCATTGGGCAGAGAGGGGTTTTAATTTGGACAGGATGAAATAAAGTGAAGAGGAGCGGTGGTAAAGGTTAAAGGCGGCTACGTTTTTATTCATGAGGGTTTCAAGTGGATCAGGGTGGATTTCAAGGACGTTGTGCCGGTTATGAATTTGTGGGCTGTGTTTGGGAAAATCAGAAGATGGGGCGATTGATTCTAGTAGGAGGAGTTTTGGCCTGCAAGGTTGATGCGATGCTAAACAAAGGAGAAGCACTATTCGGTAATAAAAAGAAAATGACCCGTTAAGGTTTAATAGCTACTAATTAGGGTAAATTATTTGAAATAAAAAGTAAACTAATTTGTTTATAATATTTTTAACCATGCCAGGGATCTGTAATAAGTTGGCCAAGGCCCTGGATTTTGCGGTCATGGTTCAGAGCGAGGCAGGAACCGACGAAGCAGTGAACGAAGGAGTTAAGCCAGAATATTTTTAAAATCAAGTAATTAATTCATTAATTTAAATTAATTTAGAATTGATTAGTTATTTAAAATTAAGTTAATTTTTAAACAACGTACTCATGTCTTATCAGAGTTTTCCGATTCAGATTAGACCGGAGCTGTATTAACGATCATGATGGTATGGAACGGATTGGACGGAGTTGAAATTGTCTGGAATAAGCTGTTCACATGACGCAGACCAAGTGAGTATAACTCACTTAGTTCACCCACTTATATTTTATAAGTAGGGTTTTATATTTGTGTGTTATGGTTGTTTACTATTCGCTGATTGCTGAATGATACTTTTATTGACTGAATAAATTAAATTAAACGGTTGTTTAATTTAATTAGAACCAAATCGTTATTTTAACGATTGGAACCGACTGTGGTAACTTACCCGACTGGTCGCGTTTATATTTTTATAAACGCGATAAATTAAATGGTTAACATTAAATTAGCGTTGTTGGATGAAATTATTTGTTTAGTTGTATGTTCCCGTGGACAGTGATTACATGGAAATAACATATTTGTATGCAGTGGAGGACAGGTTGGAGGAATCCAACCGGATTCCTCAAGTTATTATTTGTTTTCTTATGATCAGTATATGAACTGTCGAACCCCATATGATTGAATTGTTGAGTTGTTATTGGTTGTTAAACCCAAATGCAACATTTGTTTAGTTATTAACCAAAGTGTGATATTGGTTGAGCAGTTTATAGCAGATGGCCAAATATAAACTGTTTTTATAAAGATTGATTTACCGTCAGGTAAATCGAAGTTATGAATAAGTGAATATAGATTTTAAATAAATATATTTTTAAATGGAGTTTTAAAATAAAATAGACCAACCATATATATATATATATCGTTTGTTTTAACCACTATTTTTGTACCAATAATTTACCGTGTGCGAAGCACGTATTTCATCGAAATTACTGTATAACTTTATAAAATTGATTTTTATATTAAGATTGATAAGCTAGGGGGGCTGAAATTAACATGGCGATTAATAATAAAGATTTATTGTTTTTAAGAAAAAAATAAAATGAGATTTATTTAGAAATATATTATTGTTTTAATAATCAAAGTGGATGAGATTATTTGAAAAAATAATGTTGTTTATTAATTTAAAGAGACGAGTTAGAACTGATCAATGTATTAATCGTGTTTTCAGATTTACCAAGCCGACTGTTTTAATGCGAATTAATTAATTAGATTGTACCAATTAATTTAATGGAGTAATTTAGCAAATAGTTATTTAACTTAAGGAGATTTTGAAAAGGAATTTAATTCCAGTTAATAATAAAGTGAACTATAATCTTTATTTTATTTAAGGGGTTATTTCTTAAATGTAGTTCATTTAAGTGAGAAATTAAGGTTAGAAATGAAATATAATTGAGGTCCAAAGGAAGGTTATGAACTGGGTAAATGACGTCATAAAGTGATTTTAAGCGAATAAAGTAAGTTTAAATAAATATTCTAAGTAAAGGAAAGCGAGACGAAAAAGGGGCTTTATGTTAAACCAAAGATGGGTAAACCAGTTGTGAATAAAGAAATGGGGAATTAAAACGTTAAATGGTGAATTAACATTACCTAGTAATGACAGTAAGTGAAATGGATGAGTCGAAGTAAGATTTCCAAAGGAAGTGATTTAAAGAATTTGAAATGATATTTCCATAGTAACGAAAGAAAAGGGATTTTGTAACGAGTGTTTATGATGGTAAGTGAATTGATCCCGAGGATTAGTAATGTTGTGGAAAATGGTTTGAAGGATAGTAACAGGGAAAGTGGATAGGATTTTCAGGTATTTCTTTAAGGATTCTAATAAAGCGATTTTGAGAATATTATATATTATTTTTGACAACTGGTATATTATTTCTATAGCCAAGTGATGCTATATATAAACCAATGGATTTATTTTATTTTTATGGTTGTTTATTTTGATACTTAAATAACCGACTATCAAAATCATGGCCAATGCACTGTTGGTACGGAAAGACAAGATCGAATTTATATTCGAAAACCATTCCAAACCAGCAAATACGTAAAAAATGCCGGTTGAAGATGGAGCAGTTGAAGACCACAGATCTTCATAAGCTAAAGGACTGCTTATCGAATTTCTCTGGCTTGCAACTAGAGTTATTTGTTTTATGATTCTATCGTGGTTGAAATCTATGGATTGCAAGGAATACTCGCTATTGGTCCATAGGGTGATTCCTAGGATGCAGTAGGAGTATACCTTCGGTTTGTCCAATCCCAGGACAACTTGTATGGACAGATGTCTAACGAAGTATTTCCAAAAGGATTACATAGTTGATTTCTTCAAACGTACTATAGTTGGTGGTGGAGAGGTGCACTTCTCTTAGCTTAACCACTAGAGTATTTTTGTGGACGTCAATCAGTGATATCTGATGGATCTGATGATGTGGCATTCAAAGTGAATGGTGGTCAAAGGTTCTGAAAGATAATTTAAACCTCAAGCCTCACAACCGGGAAATGACAAAAATCGAGCTGGCAGCATGGCTATGTGGGTCACTCCCATTAGGGTGTATAATCACCTATCTGGAGAAATTCCTTTTGCTTCTTTAATCTGTTTCGATGCTGTCCCTTTTCGAGAAAACGATGGTTTGAGCCCAACCGTTGGTGATATACATTCGATACACTCAAGCGAAATGAGTGGTCGGTCATGTGAGGGCCGGGTTGCAAGATGTTCTTGTTGAACCCAGTGTATTCGCCTCTAGAGATACACTATCGGCAGGTGGTCCCATACCTTGTCATAGTGGGAATCCAATCTCCAATAAGCGCCCGCGGTTTTTGATTGTATACTATATGTGGAGCGTGAGATGCAAGCGTTCCACTAGATTCTATTTACTTGTATTTAGATGCTATTATAATATCAGAAAAGATATTGATTTCAAAGGTGGTTTGGGTTATCGTAAGGTAAAAACCGTTTGTGTTTATGTGTGGATTCGGTCTTACGATTATCTTTTTCTTTCAAAAACAATTTGAACATTAAAATCAAGTTGGTGTTACCTTAATACTGTGCGAGTTTTACTCACTCTGGTTCACCATACTGACCCGGTGTTTTGTAAATGCTCGGGTTAGCCTGGGGTGTACAGGTTCTGGTTATCGAATGCGGTGAAGAGACGAGCTGAAGGTGTTCAGACATATTGTACCTAGTATCTATTCCGCTATGTGTTGTATATGAGGACATGTTATTATAACTGTCCAGATGTTTGATGTACTCTGATGATTGTAAGTATATTTTCAAGCTTTCAATAAAGATTTATTTCTATATTATATTTTGTTCCGCTACGATGTGAGACTCTGTGCTGTGTTATATCTTCTTCTTCTTCTATTCTAATATTTTTTTCTTTCTTATCTCACCCTCTAAATTCTTTCAAATAACAATCTGGTGGTTTCGATACTTGAGTTTTGGCAAGTAATGCAGGGTTATGTATTATTGTCAAAATTCGGGGTTCGAATCCCTACCGGGTCGTTACAGTGGTATCAGAGCTATTGGTTTAATGATAACCTTGGCTCTGTGGCGTGGCTCGATAGAATTGGGGTTAGTAATACCCTAGATTGAGTTGAATATATATGAGAGCGCTTATTTGTAATTTGATATAAAATTATTTTTGAAATTTGTTTGCCCAATTTACTTTATAAAATAATAAAAGGAAGGATTTTACAAATTATTATAATATGGGCAAATCGATTGATTTGTTAATGTTGATTGAATGATATGTTTGGATGGTGTGTTCGATTTCTTGTATATAAATCTGAAAATGATAGGCTTGGTTTAAACCAATATGAAATAAATAAGTTGGATAAATCAATCCAAATTTAATGAATCCGAATAGATAATTATAGAGATAAATGGATTGCTAAGACGTGATTATAATCTCGTGTGGATTGAACAGTGTGTAGAATTGGTTGATATGAATGATATGGATGTTTTGAACATAATTAACATTTGTTTGATGACTAATGAATTTAATTGAGTTGAGAACAGGTGCTAAAGAGCCAGTTCAGATTTAAAATCCATCCAAGAAAAATTCTGGAGTTAATTGAATCCAGTTTAAATAGAGGTGCGTTATAACTAAGCGGCTCAAGAATAAATTATAGCTTATCGCAAAATAGCGCTCGCAAAAACGTACGCCTACAAAAGTACGAAATTTTGGTTTTGTTTGGATTTTGGGATTGTTTTTTGAATTTTTCCGGCACTGTTGGTCGAGATATATTTATTTCTTGAACCTGCGATATTGCAAATGTTCTCCGTGCATAGAGACTCTGCGAAAATTTTCCCATAATTTAAGGTGATAGAAAGTTTTTTGGAAAATTCTTTTATTTGAATTAATTTGGTTTTATGACCAATCAAATTTGTTTTGGAAATAAAATCAAGTTTTAAATTAAATAGTTTTTTTAAGATAATGGGTTGTAGCGTTCTTTCTACCTTAGCAATTTCGAGGACAAAATTGTTTTAAGGGGGAAGGAATGTAAAGTCCCGTATTTTCTGACCATTTTATTTGAAATATTTTATTATTTAAAATATTGATTTGAGTATAAATAATCGAGATTAACCATTTTAATTTGAATATTTATTTATTTTGAATAATATAAAAATATTTTATTTCGGGATTTTTGGGAAAATGTTAAATTTGCAATATAGTGTGATTGGGCAAACTAGAATGGTTTAAAATTGATTTTATTTAAATTATCGTCGCGATTCCATTTATGAAACGACGTTAGAACATTTAATTTATAATTTAATTATAAAACGAGCTGCAGCTGCGCGACAGTTCGTAATTTGGCGCTTTGAATTTAAACAGCTGTAGAGGGCCCAAAATAAGTCAGGTTTTCTCAAAACAAGAAACGTTCGAAACTGTTGGATAATATTTTTCCAATGAAAGAGAAAAATCAGGATTTCATATTATAGTTTGTTAGTTATGTCCAGTTCAAATTTTAAAATAGTCGCTATGGAAATCATTAATTAACGATAACGTTTATTCAATAAATATAATAACGTTTTCTATATGAATTTGTTATCGATCGACACGAGCTCGTTGATGCTGATCTATAATTCGATCTTGAGAAATCTGAAGTGAGGTACTATTCCATTCGGTATATCTAAAGATGATAATTTATTAATTTATTTTGAAGTAAAGAGTTTCAGGATTTATTAAATAATTTATTGATATTATTTAAAAAAAATAGCTATTTATATATGTACAGACTCTTCTGGTACGTATACATACAAATGTCTAAAGCTTGAACTTCGTAAACGATATATCATACCAAGCAGTTACGGTGGATGTTAATTCTCAAGTATACTCATAGCAAATTAAAGAGAAAGTAAAAAAATATATGTTAATATGTAATTAAATAACAATGAAAATCAAATGTACATGACATTTCAAGAAGAAAACAAAATGGTACAAACAACTCAGCAAATTAGCCAAACAACTTTATTTCAAATTTTATAGTACGTCTATAAAAAATTCTGCCAATGTGAAAACCCAAGCAAATAAGGTAGAAGAAGGAAATTTCCAACCAAAATTATCTAATACAAAGCATGGTATCATATAAATAAGGAATAAAAACAATACAACAAAATTTAAACAAGGCCACTAACTAAGCTAACATCAATCAAATACAGTAGATAAATGAGAAGAAATATATGTAGCAAAAACAGCCCTGCACATGATTTGGCCAAGACAAATTACTACTTTAATATGTTATGAACACATTCCAAAACAAATGAATAAAAAAAGTAAAGGAAAACACAACTGTATATCTTTGCCAATTGACAATCCAACGTGAAAAAAAAAAGCAAAGTACCATTGCAAATCAAGTACAGTGGAGAAGAAAAGAAAATACGATCAAGGAAGAATTCTTCTGTACAAAATCTTTGCCTTGCATAATTATACATACATATATTGATGTAGACTCATCACAAACTATCAGCTAGATATAAGGTATCCCTACCAATCTCTGCCATCAATACTGAACAACCACATGCTGTACTCATACAAACAGTAGGCCTAAAACTAGGTTTTCCCAGTAGCACAACCCTATTTGAGCAGACAATACATGTCTGTAGTTCTGGATCCATTACCCTGTACCTCATTTCTCCACCCTCTTTTCACATCAACTGGTTACTGCACTACAGCTACGGAAGGGAAAATACATAGCTTCCAGGTCTACTGATCAGACATTGGTCTTATCCTCGAATCCCCATTCGCATATAAATACCACTGCAATACCAGATTCTTGCCAAACCAGAAACAAGCCACGTTCTCTTCCTTTTCATCTCAGAAACAATTCAAAACCGTGACCCAAATACAGTCAAGCAAATCAGAAACAAATCGCAGTAAAAACCATTCAAACCATAACCTCTCGATTCACACAATTTTCAACCAAGGATTGAATAGAAAATATGTAGACCACGCTGAGATCTAAAATGCTGACCTGTTTGGTTGAAAGTTGGAGTGATGGGATGGACGGAATTTCGACTGAAAGGTGTTAGCTTTGTTGGCGAACTACGGACGGACGATGGGACTAGAAGCGGCGAGGTTCAAGTTGTGGGTGGAACTGACAACAACGTTCCGTCTGGTGGTGCTTGCTGGAGTTTCGATCAACGGGGTAGTGAGGAAGCGACGTGATTTTTCATTGGGCAGAGAGGGGTTTTAATTTTGATGGGATGAAATAAAGTGAAGAGGAGCGGTGGTAAAGGTTAAAGGTAGCTACGTTTTTATTCAGGAGGGTATCAAGTGGATCAGGGTGGATTTCAAGGACGTTGGGCCGGTTATGAATTTGTGGGCTGTGTTTGGGAAAATCAGAAGATGGGGCGGTTGATTCAAGTTGGAGGAGTTTGGCCTGCAAGTTTGATGCGATGCTGAACAAAGGAGAAGCACTATTCGGTAATAAAAAGAAAATGACCCGTTAAGGTTTAATAGCTACTAATTAGGGTAAATTATTTGAAATAAAAAGTTAACTAATTTGTTTATAATATTTTTACCATGCCAGGGATCTATAATAAGTTGGCCAAGGCCTTGGATTTTGCGGTCACGGTTCAGAGCGAGGTAGGAACCGACGAAGCAGTGAACGAAAGAGTTAAGCCAGAATATTTTTAAAATCAAGTAATTAATTCATTAATTTAAATTAATTTAGAATTGATTAGTTATTTAAAATTAAGTTAATTTATAAACAATGTACTCATGTCTTATCAGAATTGTCCGATTCAGATTAGACCGGAGCTGTATTAACGATTATGATGGTATGGAACGGATTGGACGGAGTTGAAATTGTCTGGAATAAGCTGTTCACATGACGCAGAACAAGTGAGTATAACTCACTCAGTTCACCCACTTATATTTTATAAGTAGGGTTTTATATTTGTGTGTTATGGTTGTTTACTATTCGCTGATTGCTGAATGATACTTTTATTGACTGAATAAATTAAATTAAACGGTTGTTTAATTTAATTAGAACCAAATCGTTATTTTAACGATTGGAACCGACTGTGGTAACTTACCCGACTGGTCGCGTTTATATTTTTATAAACGCGTTAAATTAAATGGTTAATATTAAATTAGCGTTGTTGGGTGAAATTATTTGTTTAGTTGTATGTTCCCATGGACAGTGATTACATGGAAATAACATATTTGTATGCAGTGGAGGACAGGTTGGAGGAATCCAACCGGATTCCTCAAGTTATTGTTTATTTTCTTATGATCAGTATATGAACTGTCGAACCCCATATGATTGAATTGTTGAGCTGTTATTGGTTGTTAAACCAAATGCAACATTTGTTTAGTTATTAACCAACGTGTGATATTGGTTGAGCAGTATATAGCAGATGGCCAAATATAAATTGTTTTTATAAAGATTGATTTACCGTCAGGTAAATCGAAGTTATGAAATTTATTTTTGACTGAATATAGATTTTAAATAAATATATTTTTAAATGGAGTTTTAAAATAAAATAGACCAACCATGTATATATATATATATATATATATCGTTTGTCTTAACCACTATTTTTGTACCAATAATGTACCGTGTGGGAAGCACGTATTTCATCGAAATTACTGAATAACTTTATAAAATTGATTTTTATATTAAGATTGGTAAGCTAGGGGGATGAAATTAACATGGCGATTAATAATCAAGATTTATTGTTTTTAAGAAAATAACAAAATGAGATTTATTTAGAAATAGATTATTGTTTAATAATCAAAGTGGATGAGATTATTTGAATAAATAATGTTGTTTATTAATTTAAAGAGACGAGTTAGAACTGATCAATGGGTAAATTGTGTTTTCAGATTTACCAAGCCGACTGTTTTAATGGGAATTAATTAATTAGATTGTACCAATTAATTTAATGGAGTAATTTAGCAAATAGTTATTTAACTTAAGGAGATTTTGAAAAGGAATTTAATTCCAGTTAATGATAAAGTGAAATATAAACTTTATTTTAATTAAGGTGTTATTTCTTAAATGTAGTTCATTTAAGTGAGAAATTAAGGTTAGAAATGAAATATAATTGAGGTCCAAAGGAAGGTTATGAACAAGGTTATACTTAAAGAGAATTGGGTAAATGACGTCATAAAGTGATTTTCAAGCGAATAAAGTAAGCTTAAAATAAATGTTTTAAGTAAAGGAAAGCGAGATGAAAAAGGGGCTTTATGATAAACCAGAAATGGGTAAACCAGTTGTGAATAAGGAAATGGGGAATTAAAACGTTAAATGGTGAATTAACTTTACCTAGTAATGACAGTAAGTGAAATGGATGAGTCGAAGTAAGATTTCCAAAGGAAGTGATTTAACGAATTTGAAATGATATTTCCATAGTAATGAAAGAAAAGGGATTTTGTAATGAGTGTTTACGATGGTAAGTGAATTGATCCCGAGGATTAGTAATGTGGTGGAAAATGGTTTAAAGGATAGTAACAGGGAAAGTGGATAGGATTTTCAGCTATTTCTTTAAGTATTCTAATAAAGCGATTTTGAGAATATTATATATTATTTTTGATAACTGGTATATTATTTCTATGGCCAAGTGATGCTGTATATAAACCAATGGATTTATTTTATTTTTATGGTTGTTTATTTTGATAGTTAAATAACCGACTATCAAAATCATGGCCAATGCGCTGTTGGTACGGAAAGACTAGGATCGAATTAATATTCGAAAACCATTCCGAACAAGCAAATATGTAAAGGATGCTGGTTGAAGATGGAGCAGTTGAAGACCATAGATCTTCATAAGCGGAAGGACTACTTATCGAATTTCTCTGGCTTGCAACTAGAGTTATTTGTTTTGTGATTCTGTCGTGGTTGAAATCTATGGATTGCAAGGACTACTCGCTATTGGTCCATAGGGCGATTCCTAGGATGCAGTAGGAGTGTACCTTCGGTTTGACCAATCCCAGGAAAACTTTTATGGACGGATGTCTGATAGAGTATTTCCCAAAGGGTTACGTATGTTGATTTATTCAAATGTACTATAGTTGGTGGCGGCGAGGTGCACTTCTCTTAGCTTAACCAGTAGAGTATTTTTGTGGATGTCAATTATTGATATCTGATGGATCTGATGATGTGGCATTCAAAGTGAATGGTGGTCAAAGGTTCTGAAAGATAATTTAAACCTCAAGCCTCACAACCGGGAAATGACAAAAATCGGGCTGGCAACATAGCTATGTGGGTCGCTCCCATTAAGGTGTATAATCATCTATCTAGAGAAATTCCTTTTGCTTCTTTAATCTGTTTTGATGCTGTCCCTTTTCGGGAAAATGGTGGTTTGAGCCCAACCGTTGGTGATATACATTCAATACACTCAAGCGAAATGAGTGGTCGGTCATGTAAGGGCCGGGTTGCAAGACGTTCTTATTGAACCCAGTGTATTCGCCTCTAGAGATACACTATCGACAGGTGGTCCCATACTTTGTCATAGTGGGAATGCAATCTCCAATAAGCGCCCGCGGTTTTTGATTGTATACTATATGTGGAGCGTGAGAAGCAAGCGTTCCACTAGATTCTATTTACTTATATTTAGACACTATTATAATATCAGAAAAGATATTGATTTCAAAGGTGGTTTGGGTTATCGTAAGGTAAAAAACATCCGTGATTATGTGTGGATTCAGTCTTACGATTGTCTTTTTCTTTCAAAAAGAATTTGAACTTTAAAATCAAGTTGCATGTTACCTTAACTGTGCGAGTTTTACTCACTCTGGTTCACCAGACTGACCCGGTGTTTTGTAAATGCTCGGGTTAGCCCGGGGTGTATAGGTTCAGGTTATCGAATGCGTTAAAGAGACGAGCTGAAGGTGTTCAGATGTATTGTACCTAGTATCTATTCCGCTGTGTGTTGTATATGAGGGCATGTTATTATAACTGTCCAGATGTGTGATGTACTCTGATGATTGTAAGTATATTTTCAAGCTCTCAATAAAGATTTATTTCTATATTATATTTTGTTCCGCTACAATGTGAGACTCTGTGCGGTGTTGGTCTTCTTCTTCTTCTATTCTAATATTTTTTTCTTTCTTATCTCACCCTCTAAATTCTTTCAAATAACAATCTGGTGGTTTCGATACTTGAGTTTTGGCACTGTCACCTATATTTCCTCTTCTTCTTTAATTAAAAACCCATAACTTGTTGTATAAAATTCTCACCATTTGGATCACTTCTCAGGCCCCTTTCTCCTTGATTATTTTGTGAAAACCGACATAAGCTTCACCAAAATGTTTCTCTCCTTGAAATCTTTCACTCCATTACTTAACAATAATCAGCTCGCACCTTTCAACCTCCCTTCTCTCCCTTGTTTTCGACTATTCGCTTCATCACCGGCACATAACATTCTGTATCCATCTACCTGTGCATGATTTTAATTAAACTTATAAATAAACATTTTTCTTATATATGTAATATTTAACCTTAACTGAAATTAGTTAGCTACAAATTTCATATTATCCCAAAACATACCGATTAACTTGTTGCTGCTATTTCGTTTTGCCCGAATCCCTTTCCTACTTTGTTCTGCTACTTCTCCATCTACTCCCTTCAATTCTTTTCACCAATTTAAATTTTCAATCTTAGAAAAATAACATTCAACAATTAAATCCCTTAATAATGGTATATTGTTAATATTCCTCCTTCCTACTAAAATATCAATCCCTGTAACCACGAACTAAAGCCTGCTGATTCAATAGTCCATGGCAAGACTTTCCCTTTTTGCATCTCCTCCTCCATACATCACCCTTGAAGCAATACAACACCATCTTCTTTTTATAAACATCTGCTAATCTCAGGAAATAAGAATACCCAACATCCTTAATACTTCAAGACATCCACTTTGCCTCACCTTTTTTCTTCATATACGCTGTACCTCGCAATTCCATGGCCGACTTTTTTTAAGACCTTTGCCACTTCATTACTAACTTGAAATCAAAATAAAAACCACCAAAATTCTTATCTCTGCAAGCTCATTATCATCATCACCATTACACACTACTTGATGGTCCCCCTTCTTCCGCTAATTTAGCCTCGATGCTACAGGAAACCGACCTTTTTAGTGCACAAATGCCTCAAAATTTCACTAGCACCAGCGCCTAGTCTCCTGGATTCCAACGCCGGCACTGGCGGCATTCATCTCCTTCCCTGCCAACTTCGACGGTCAACCCTAGGATCGACTGGAATAATTCGAGTAGTAGGAAATGCTGTCACACCTCATGATATGGATATGAAATTGGATCCCTTGTTGTTGTGATTTTATCGATAACACATTTTGTTTTGTATTTTACTTTATACGATTTTTTTTCTCATTTGATTTTTCCTCACGTTTTTCATTTGGAAAAGATAAACTAGGAATGGTATTTAAAGAGGCAGAGCAGCTTGGGGGTTACAGAATTAAAACTTGGCAGGCACGAGGAAAACAAAGAGTGGAGAGCACGATACTAGTTAGCTTGGCATGCATGGTTGATAGGTGTGAAGAGCACGCTGTTCTTAATAAAACTTGGACAGCACGGATAATAGCTTGAGCGTACACTCATATGAAATGTACACAGAAAATAGCATATAAAATTTGGTTATTTGAAGATGTTGGCACCGAATATCTGATTGGAGAAAGATTGGATAAGATACGCTTTGCATTTGATTTTTCCAAAGTGAAGTTTTTACCATGTTCGTTATACAAAATTTCATCGATTACTTTTTAAATAAATAAATAGTTCCTCATAAAAATCATCTTATATTACCAATAAAATATTTAAAATTAATTTAGTTGTTTTAAAATTACGGCGAGAAATCCGGGTCGTTACAATTGGTGGGTCCTTAATGAATTGCTGGTGGGCGATTTGAGCGTCCTAATTTTATCGCTGTTGGGCGGTTTAGACTGGTGGGTCCAAGTGTTGTAATATAACTACTTTATGATGTCTTCGTGTTGATTTGATGCATTTATTCATTTGGGTGTTATCACGTAATTTGTATGATTCCAAATTTACATAGCTCGGGGCGGGGTGCTACACATTTACATGGAAAATAAGCATCCTAACGCATCGTCATTACTAAGCCTCTTATCACATTCAATAATGTACTTAAGCCAACAAATCTTTACATGGAAAAGGAGCATTTTCTATGCCATCATTAAAAAATTCCCATCTCCATTAATGCAACATCATTTGCTAAAAGTAATTGTCACTTCTAAGCACAATTAGTACAAGGATAGAAAGGCAACTAACCCTTCCAATTTGCTATTATAAATAACCCACCACTTCCACCATTTCATTCGCAAATCAAAGCCTCCATCTTCTCCACCATTTTCTAAGTTTCACCACCTCCTTGCCCACAACATTTCTCATGGCCTTACACTCTACCCCCATAAACCTATGGCAACACCCGCTCCTTCACAAAACCAAGCCCACCTGCCTCCAAAACTAACACCCGCCTACCCTATGCCCTAGAACCCCTACACCCGCCCCTTACTCCCTTCAAAACTCTCAGCCCAAGCTTCCACTCACCCACCGAGCACCATATTCTCGGCCTACCACCTCTACCTCTCCCTTTCCCCTTTTAAGCTCGCATACCTGTCCCTATACCCACCCACCCCTCCCTTCCCGACCTACCATCCGTAAGGTCGAACACCTCTAAAAAGTTAGCAAAGAAAAATAGGAAGAAAAGAAGAGAGAAAAAAGGTAAACAGGAACAAAAGCAAGATCGCGATAATTTAGAGTGAGCGCACGAAACCATAAAGTTAGAGAGTGATAGAGGTGAGAAAATTATCTTGTAGCTTTTTGATTTATCCGGATATGTTAAAACAAATATCGTCGCTTTAGAAACCATTGTCAACAAGATCACCATTATGATATGTGATTTTGTCACTCATTTAGTGCTATATGTTAACGTTGATATTTGGAAGTTTGAATCTGATTGATGATTGGTAGTATGGATGAATAGTGATTTGAATGATTATAAGTGAATATAATGAAAACCGATTGACCATATGCTTTGATAAATAAATTATACCTCGATTTAAACATGTTCACAAATAGTATAAGTTGTGATACTTGGTTTGTTATGACAATAAATGATTTTTCATGAATGTTGTGAATATTGATATTGTCATGATCATATATGATGTTGAGTAATTAAGATTTTATCAAGTAAATTGAAATTTCATCTATGTAGTATTTGAATAAATCAACGATTTAATATGTAAAGTAGAGTAATTTTACTTTTGATAACATCGATGATCAAGAATAAACTTATCTATTTCCAAAAAAATGGGTTTTGTACTATTGTGTAAATTGTCAAAATCAGCCTTTCTTTAAAGTCATGTAATTATAGTTTAAATAATAGCTATGACATGAAAATATTATTTGAAATCATTTTATAATGATAAAATAAATATAATAAATGGTTTATGAACGAAGTTATAGTCAATTTGCAAAAAATAAAAATTTAGTTGGATTTGCCAACTTTAAGAACACTGTATATTTAGAATTTTTTTTATATTACTTATGTATAAATTACTAAATGTAAATAGATATATTTTAATTTATATAAATAAGAAGGAAATCCATTTTTAATTCAGTTTACATAAACAGGTACGTTAAATAAAACGTAAAAATATGACCGATTAACCGTTTTGTCGAAAATCAATGTTTTAACAAAAACAAGTTGTACAAACATTCTGCTACATGAGTCGTAACATATGAAACTATTAATAAATGAAGGATGCTTACAGAAATATGGCTTGAGCCTGTATGTGAAGCAAGGGTTCGCACTTGTATACATATGAAGACATGAAGATGAAGATCAAGTTGCTTTTTAGACAAGAAAATAATTGGTAGAAAGAAGATCTGTATCACAAATCAAAGAAGAATTATCAAGGAAGCAAGTGGAAGAATGAGGAAAGACCCAAATTTATTAGATTTAACTAAGGCCCATTTGTTATTATATTAAGGTTTTGGCGGGCTATATATCCTATAAATACCCATGTATTCTCATTGTAAACTTCATCCATGAATTGAGAGGTTTCTTTTCTATGCTCCTCTTGGGTCTAGTATATTTGTGTCGTCTATTCAATTAGATTTGGTAGAGCATAGTTTGCTATTGCATTTATGTAACTACCCGCATTCTATGCATCAGAGGATCGCAGAATATTTATTTCATCATCATAGAAGGTCGTATGGTCATGTAACTTTGGGGGACGACTATTAGGGTCATTTCCCATGTTCATGATTTTTGCCAATTTTTAAATGACCATTTTTCTTCTAGTTGATCTTGTTTCGTCCATAACTTTTGACTGGTAAGGAATTTTGACCTAAAACCACTTCCATTCGAATTGGATGATGGTTTACAATTCCGTAGAGTGGTCACATTTGCCCAACGAACTTACCGTTTGGGAGATATGGCTGAATTAAGATTCAGAAGGTGAGAAAGAGCATTAGCGGGCTTAACTGGGTGATTAGCAGCTAGGCCCATTGAGGGATTTCGGGATAAGAAGTATTTAAAGGCTGCTAGGGTTAGGAATTTTGGTTTTTAGTCATTTTCCAGCCACCACAAACATACCTTTAACCCTAGCCATGGCCTCCACTTTCTAAAAACACCCCAAATCACCTTCTAATCACTAATTAAGAAGATCTACACCAAATCAAGGAAGATTAGTGTCAAATCAGAGTTGGAGCCGCTGCTAAGCATTGGGATTCAGCCCAAAACAGAGGATATTTCAGATCTATAGTTTAATTTGTGGTAAAGGTGAGTGATTTGCATTGTTTCTCACTAATTACGACTAATTAGGGTAATTAGCAAAGATTAGCGAAATTAGACCTCAAAAAAATTTGGAAAAAATTGTAAAATTTTAAAATATTATTTTAGGGCTCTGATAGAAATTTGGGCTAATTTGGTTTAGTTTTACTAATCCTATCATTAGTTTTGTTTAAACATGCTTAAGGGAAAATATGGGATTTTGGTTGTGTTTGATCCGTTTTAACCTATCAAGTTGTTGTTTTGGTGTTTGTGGTCACTTCTATTTGTTGCTATGACTGTATGGTATGCTTTGTGATTGTCTAAAATAGTTAGAGTGGTCGAAAACGCCGTCAAGTAGCATATAAACAGTCGCTGGAAGTTGTAGGAAAAGTGCAGGAAAGTACCTGAACCGGATCAGATCGGATGGGAGCACGGACCGACCCGAGGTGCAACTTGCGAATCGAACCGCTCGTGGAGTGTCTTCTCCGAACTGATCCACCAGAAGCTCTTCGACCTGAACCGGAAGCCATCTCACGAACTAACCAACCCGTGTAGTCACCTCCGAACCGAACCGGTAGTGTAATAACCCGAAAATCTGGGCCAGTTTAAAATTTTTATTTTGGCAATTTTAGCGAACTTTGATTATTTAAAATGAATTATTTTAAATAAAAACGACGAGAAATTTATTTTGAATAGAATTCGACGTATATTTTATACGCGTCGTCGTTAGAATATAAATATTTATATATAATTATAAATAGAATTGAAAATGGCGCGGTAGTTCGATAATTCGATTTCAAACTTCAATTGAATGTACCGGGTGCAAAACAATCCGGATTTTAGTGAAACCAAAAATGATAGGATCTAATTGATAATATCTTTCTATCGAATCCGTAAAATCAAGATTTCATAGCGGAGATCAAAAGATATGTCCAGTTGAAAATTCTGAATAGTCGCTATGGAATTCAGGCCCTTAAAAATGGATATTTTGCAAATGACCTCGGATTTCGACGAAACCAGTTTTGTTGGGTCCGTGATGTCAAGTTATTGCTAGATTCCAAATTTCATAATTTTTCGAATCAATATGTGAGCGTGGCAAAGGAAAACGCGTTTGACCAGTTTTAGTTGATTTTAATCGACTGGAAAATGGCCATTTTTCAAACGGTCTCAGAATTCGACGAAACTAGTTTTGTTAGGACCGTATCGTCAATACGAAGCTAGAAAATATTTTTTGGGAATTTTTCTAGTTAGTATGTGACCCCGGTAATTTGAAATGTACGTTTAAAATTTAATAAATTGATTTAAATGTAAATTCAAAGGAAACTGATTCAAACGATCAAATCAACCTACGATACATATCCCATTGTGTTCAGAATGGGGGTAAAATGCTATGGACGACAGGCGGTGGACCTCGTTTAGAGGTCGTATGTAAAAGTCAACTTTTTAATAATTAAATAATAAAAAAAAATAAAAAAAAATATATATTCTCCTCTCCTTTCCTTTATCTTCTGGCCCCCCATTTTCGATTCAGTTAAAAGAAAAAAAAACGCCCTCGAGCTCACCGACGATGGCCACCTCTCCAGCCTCTCGTACACCGCGCCACCTCGTTGGAGCTCCCTCATCTCGCCATCGCTCTCCTCCACCACCACGCTCCCCAAATCGATCGATGAAGCCCCGCCGCCATACCCTAAATCGTTCGCCGCCCTCACCACCACTTCACCCTTCCCACCACCATTTATCAACTGAAACCCCCATCCCGACCCGAACCCCAAACCCCCCGAGCCCCTGAAATCCATCGCAGCACCTCCGAGCGCCACAGCCGAAGGTCCAGACGCCGCCGTGGGCCACCGCGCCGCAGTGAAGACCCCTTCCCCTCGAATTGCACTGTAAGTATTTATTTGAGTTTATTTTAAAAATAATTAGTTTAGAATAGTTAAGAGTAGGATTTTTACTTCGTTAAAAATATGATTTTTATATATTGAACTTCGAAATAAAAATATGATTTTTATATATTGAACTTCGAAATAAAAATATGATTTTTATGTATTGAACTTCGAAATAAAAATATGATTTTTATGTATTGAACTTCGAAATAAAAATATGATTTTTATATATTGAACTTCGATAGAAAAATAGGATTTTTATATATTGAACTTCGATAGAAAAATAGGATTTTTATATATTGAACTTCGATAGAAAAATAGGATTTTTATATATTGAACTTCGATAGAAAAATATGATTTTTATATGTTGAACTTCGAAATAAAAATAGAATTTTTATATATTGAACTTCGAAATAAAAATAGGATTTTTATATATTGAACTTCGAAATAAAAATAGAATTTTTATATATTGAACTTCGAAATAAAAATATGATTTTTATATGTTGAACTTCGAAATAAAAATAGAATTTTTATATATTGAACTTCGAAATAAAAATAGAATTTTTATATGTTGAACTTCGAAATAAAAATAGAATTTTTATATATTGAACTTCGAAATAAAAATAGAATTTTTATATGTTGAACTTCGAAATAAAAATATAATTTTTATATATTGAACTTCGAAATAAAAATAGAATTTTTATATGTTGAACTTCGAAATAAAAATAGAATTTTTATATATTGAGCTTCGAAATAAAAATAGGATTTTTATATATTGAACTTCGAAATAAAAATAGAATTTTTATATATTGAACTTCGAAATAAAAATATGATTTTTATATGTTGAACTTCGAAATAAAAATATGATTTTTATATATTGAACTTCGAAATAAAAATAGAATTTTTATATATTGAACTTCGAAATAAAAATAGAATTTTTATATATTGAACTTCGAAATGGAATATTTTTATATATTGAACATCGAGGTAAAAATATGATTTATATATATTGAATAACGAAGTAAAAATGTGATTTTTACATATGTAGTGGCTACGGGCAAAGGAAGTGATATCGACGAGAACAGTGAAGATTTCCTGCATTGGAAGTACCGTGGAGCTAGGATAGCTATATGTGAGAATTCCTCACCTTTCAATTTCATTTCTATTTATATATATATACTAGGATGCAGACGGTGCTTAGTAGCACCCGACACAATCGTCCACAGACCATGGACTTGTTTGTTTGGTTGCATAGATTAGTTATAGGATTTGATTTGAATTTGGTTGTTTGGTGATTTTGATTGATGTGTGAATGGCGTGGGCCTTCACTAGACCGGGGATAAGGCTAGGCCTTGTCCCGTTTCTAGTATCGTGCCGTTATGCCGCCGAAATTTTCTAAAATATGTTAGAAAAATAAAAATATCATTTTATTTAAAGAATGAACTGAATAGAAATTCATATGTTAAAATAAAATGTTTTATCGTTAAAAATATAATTTTTAACGTGAAGTGAATAAAATAAAATATTCATTTATAAACCGGACGGTTTGTTTATGTACACCTATTTGAAGGACAATTATTGGGTCGATAAATTTTACACATCGCCCAACTGCACAAATAAAATCTGTGTTTGATTGTTTGAAACCCCATACGGGTGTTGGGATGAAATTTGAAGTTCACTCATCCTGATTGATTAAATATGTCGATCGATTGATTGACAGGCTGTTATAAGCGTTAGATATCTATACTTGATGCTTATACAGTGTAGTGCACTTTGGTTGATGGTTGATTATTTTTCAATGCTATTATACATGTGATGTATGAAAATCCATATAATTAACTTTATATGGTAATTGATTGGGCCTCATTCCAATTTGAAAAATAAAGAATAATATAAAATAAAGGTTCATGTGTTGACAGTACTCATTCATTGAGATTGGTCATGTGTTGAACGAAATATTTTGATAATAACAACTATTTTGAAAAAGAAATATTTGAAATAGAATATTTGAAAATAGAAATTTATGAAGCCGTGTTGATTAGATTGACGCCATTTTGACGTGAACGATATTTATATCGATTTTAAAACGATTTCGAAATGAAATGAATTGAAAACAATTTCGAAATGAAATGAATTGAAAAAGATTTCGAAATGAAATGAATTGAAAACGATTTCGAAATGAATTGAATATAAAACGAATTCAAATTGAATTGAAAGCAAATTGAAATGAATTCAAATTGAATTGAAATTTGAATTGAATAGAAATGAATTTTAAAACGAATTTATAAAGAAGAATTCAATTTTGATTTGAATTGAAATTGCTTTTGAAACGAATTTAAAACTATTTATATAATTCGTTTTAAATAGAAATCGACGAAATATATATTATATATATTATATATATAATATAACGGCCTGAATAGAACGCGCCGCGCCGCGGCAGTTCGCGAATTTCGACCATTTATTTCAAACGGACATTACGGGAGATCCGACCGTCGGATTCTCCTAAAACCGGAACCGTTGGGTTCGTATCGAAAAGAGCTTTCTAACGAATATTAGAAATTCAAAATCTAACGGTTGGATTTGGAGATACGTCCAAATCAAATTTGAAAAAGGTCGCTGTAAGTGCAGTTCGATGGCCATCGATGGAAATCGACTGTACGGGCCTTGATAAAATTATTAAAAATAGTAATAATTTGTGTAAAATCATAAGAAATGATTTGGGAAAAATTGGGATGAAAAACTCCATATTTGAAAAGATAAAAATAGATTTTTATCGAAATGAACTAGTTTTGAACTAGAAATATAATTCTATTTATTTTTAAATAAATAAATTGAATTTAAAAAGGGTTTTGAAAATAACCAGAATATCCAATGATTGCATTGGAGTGGATTTGAATCGAAATTGTCTTCGGAATATTTCGATGTTGGAATTCGTGATTATACAGGTGTTGTTATGGAAATTTGAAAGATATATATTTGTATCGTTATTTCCAATACGACATTTGTTAATCGTAGAATTTGATATTGAATATAAGCCGATATATTTTCTATTCAGAGCCTTATATTGAATATCAAATGTGATTTGGGTTTGTCGTGAATGGTGTCTTCACTAACACTGTTCTTGAACCCAGTTGAGAAATGATTAAATATTTTTATTTAGATTTAATGAAGTGTACCAATTAAATAATATTTAATTGGAATTGAATTGATATTGATTTTTGGGTTTATCGTGAACAGTGTTTTAAATAACACTCGTTCTTTAACCCGATCATTAAAGAAATGTGATTTTGGGTTTTCGTGAACGGTATCTTCAATAATACAGTTCTTAGACCTAAAGGAGTTAAGAAAATCAGAAACTAACTGGAGATTAGTTAAGTTGAATAGTTTCCGAGGTATTGATCTGATGTTGGTTTCGGCCTTCGGGATTAATACTTAGGGAATTGCTCACTTGCTAATTTACAATTAGGAACTGATTGAAATGTGATGTGATTTTGGGTTTATCGTGAACCGTGTTTTAAATGACACTGATTCTTTACCCCAGTCACAGATTAAAACTAAGTGGAGTTTTAATGAATCTTTAATTAGATTGAAATAATCGAAATGGAGTATCACCAGTTTTGCTCCAGGCGATAGTTAAATCTTTAATTAGATTTGAACGTGAAATGGTAATTGAATTTACCGATAACACTGTGGTGTTAGATATGAAGTATTACCAGTTTTACTTCATGGGATAAATAGGTTGGGATTGGGAAATTAAAACCAATGATTACTTCGGTAAGGTTCGTTAATCTCGACTAGTTGAATCGAAATTCAAAAGAAGAATAAATTCAAGAAATTTATCTTGGATAAAATTAATGGGAACATTTCCCTATGAATGTGAAATTTAGAAACTAACTGTCGGTTGGCCAAGCAGAATGGTTTTCTGGATATTGATATGATGTTGGTTTCGGCCTTCGGGGTTAATATTTGGGGAATTATTCTCTTGATTAATTTACGGTTAGTGACTAATGAATTGGAATGAGGCGTATGTTGTGTTTGTGTAACACTTATTTAAAGTATACGCGAGTTATTCGGGAAGACCGGGTTTATCCCATTCTGAATAACTGATACGACGATAAGTCGAAGATGAAGACGATGGTCGAAGACCGGAAGTCTTCACGTCGTTTGGGTAATTACTGATGATCTTGATTGGGCTGTACACCCAAAAAGATGGAAACAGTTGGTGATCGTCCAGACGTACTTGGAGATCGATGGATATGCGGGGTACTAGGTGCCTCCGGTTTCGTTCAGACCCAGAACGGACTTGTAAATGGACTGTGTGTCTGACATTGGATTTTAGTCTGTGCGGTTGATTTCTATTAAATATATATCTGTTTGGCGGCGGAGAATTTATTCTCTTGCTTAACGCCCTTCTCTGAGACGTACGAGCTCAGGGGTTATATATTGATGGATATCAAACGCATGGAGTGAATTGCCTGTGTGGCATGCCTAAGTGGCAAATGATCGAGGCTTCTGTTGAAAAGCAAAGTCTTGTGGTGATGATCAAAGCACGGCCTTTGCGGCGTAGCTTTGTGTAACGTTTACTTCGCGAGTTTCACACCTGGTATGAACCAAAAACGGGAGACGGACCTCAGGGAGGGCATGCGTTTCTTTCTAGTTAGAAGTGGCGTCAGTGGTTTTACACGCCCTGACGAGTTTGACTTATGTGGTTGTTGCTGTTGCGAGGCGCCTCGGATTGATCGGTCGTTCTCGAACCGATGGAGTCATTTAGTTGGCTCATTTACGCCCCAAAGGGCGGAGAGACGTATTGTTCATGCATAATAATCCACATCGGTGGACCGGCCCTGACGATCTAAAGGGTTGATGCGTTCTGATCCTGAGACATGGGCTAGATTGTCTCGAATCGGTTGAGGACTATCTTTTGCCTCGGTTCATAGATGGAAATCCAATTTCCAAATACGTGACTTTGCGGTTTTATTTGTAAACCTATATAAGGCGACATAGTGGCATGGGACGCTCATGCCGCCTATGATTGATACTTATGATTTGAAGTTGTTTTATACACTATACACTTATAGTAGTATCAAATGATTTGTTTTAAACGTATCAAGCATTCTTTGGCTGTTATAAGGGAAAACCCTATCCTCGGCTGCGTTGCATTGTGTGATGGGACCTGGGTCTTATAACAGCTTCATTTTTCTTTATTTAGCATTGCGCTGTTTGTTTTATGCACTGGCATTCTTGGGAGGAAACCCGTTCCGTGTTATACGGCGTGGTCCCTTGATTTACCTAACTTTTAAAATAAAGAATAACAACTGTTTTAGTTCTCACACCAGTCACATGACTGACCTGGAGTTTATTGTTTTAACCTAAACTCTGGATGCCCCTATTTTGACACGGGCAGCTAGTAGTTTTGGTTTTGCAGATTTATATTCACAGGATCCTGGTTTACAGCTGGAACGATATCCGGAAAGCTTTGTATCCGTATATCTACTTCTGGTTATGTATTGTATTATTTTCCGCTGCTATGTATTTAAATGTAATTTAAATCTCTGATATTTCTGTGTAATATTCATTTATACCCTGTATATTCTTGTAATCTGATGCATTGTTGTAATATACAGTGAAATGTTCTTCTGTATGTGTTCTGTTGTGGTTTGTTCTCGAACTATCCGTCGCTTTCCTTTACGGGGAAGTTACGGGTTTTCACAGTTGGTATCAGAGCTTTGGTTTACAAAGCAGAGAACAAGGCACATTAGAACCGTATGAAAGAATTCATCAGATATTGGATTAGCAATATCCAATGAGGGAGACTCGTTAGAGATGGGATCAGTAGTATCCTAGAACGAGTGTGAAGAGTATATTTTTAAAATGAAAACAAATTTTGTTTTGAAAATTTAAATCAACTATTCGTATTTGATTATTTGTTTATATTGATTTTGGACAATTCAGTATATAAAGAATTTGCATATACGCCTTGCAAACGTATATTCGAAGTTTTAATATACTGGATAGATATAGAGTCACATTCTAGACACCCGGGGATAATTCTGATGATGTGGCCACATCATCAGTATTTATATTCGTGTTTCGAAGGTGTGATATCTATATATTTCCATTAGACTGGTGTGAGAACCAAAGCTTATATAGATAGAACACATTGTTGGGAATTGGCATCAAAACATGATTTTTAGTATATGTACCAAAAGTTATGAATTTCAAATGATAATTCACTAATTGATTGATGTTTGCGTTGTTTGTTTATTTGTTTGCTAATTTTTAGCCATTATGCCTAATTGAACCAAATATTGAATTATATTGAAAATTGGTTGCATTTGCTTGCATATACATATATATCATTGAACAGGTCATAGCAAGGAGGCTAGAGCAGAGAATAAAATTTGTTTGCCCGACAAATAGGTACATGTTTACTACATAATTTCCTGTTTTGTTTGGGTGATAATGATTTTGTGAGCCTATTGGCTAGCCGCTTGGCTTTTTCTTTTTCTTTTTGAGATCTGAAGGACCGGGGAAGCTATTTGAAATTCCCCGATGCTCCCGGTGCAGGGGAGGTTATGGCGAAATTTTTCAAAAATTTAGGGTGTTAGCCAAATTTTTGAAGTTTTGAAAATTCTCAGAAACTAAAGAGTTGGAGAATGGAAGCCAAATCGAGCGTAGAGCTGAATAATCAAACCACTTTCGACTTTGTTCCTTTTCGGGGACGAAAAGTTTTAAGTGGGGGAGATTGTAATAACCCGAAAATCTGGGCCAGTTTAAAATTTTTATTTTGGCAATTTTAGCGAACTTTGATTATTTAAAATGAATTATTTTAAATAAAAACGACGAGAAATTTATTTTGAATAGAATTCGACGTATATTTTATACGCGTCGTCGTTAGAATATAAATATTTATATATAATTATAAATAGAATTGAAAATGGCGCGGTAGTTCGATAATTCGATTTCAAACTTCAATTGAATGTACCGGGTGCAAAACAATCCGGATTTTAGTGAAACCAAAAATGATAGGATCTAATTGATAATATCTTTCTATCGAATCCGTAAAATCAAGATTTCATAGCGGAGATCAAAAGATATGTCCAGTTGAAAATTCTGAATAGTCGCTATGGAATTCAGGCCCTTAAAAATGGATATTTTGCAAATGACCTCGGATTTCGACGAAACTAGTTTTGTTGGGTCCGTGATGTCAAGTTATTGCTAGATTCCAAATTTCATAATTTTTCGAATCAATATGTGAGCGTGGCAAAGGAAAACGCGTTTGACCAGTTTCAGTTGATTTTAATCGACTGGAAAATGGCCATTTTTCAAACGGTCTCAGAATTCGACGAAACTAGTTTTGTTAGGACCGTATCGTCAATACGAAGCTAGAAAATATTTTTTGGGAATTTTTCTAGTTAGTATGTGACCCCGGTAATTTGAAATGTACGTTTAAAATTTAATAAAGTGATTTAAATGTAAATTCAAAGGAAACTGATTCAAACGATCAAATCAACCTACGATACATATCCCATTGTGTTCGGAATGGGGGTAAAATGCTATGGACGACAGGCGGTGGACCTCGTTTAGAGGTCGTATGTAAAAGTCAACTTTTTAATAATTAAATAATAAAAAAAATAATAATAAAAATAAAATATATTCTCCTCTCCTTTCCTTTATCTTCTGGCCCCCCCCCCCCATTTTCGATTCAGTTAAAAGAAAAAAAAGAAAAACGCGCTCGAGCTCACCGACGATGGCCACCGCTCCAGCCTCTCGTACACCGCGCCACCTCGTTGGAGCTCCCTCATCTCGCCATCGCTCTCCTCCACCACCACGCTCCCCAAATCGATCGATGAAGCCCCGCCGCCATACCCTAAATCGTTCGCCGCCCTCACCACCACTTCACCCTTCCCACCACCATTGATCAACTGAAACCCCCATCCCAACCCGAACCCCAAACCCCCCGAGCCCCTGAAATCCATCGCAGCACCTCCGAGCACCACTACCGATGGTCCAGACGCCGCCGTGGGCCACCGCGCCGCAGTGAAGACCCCCTTCCCCTCGATTTGCACTGTAAGTATTTATTTGAGTTTATTTTAAAAATAATTAGTTTAGAATAGTTAAGAGTAGGATTTTTACTTCGTTAAAAATATGATTTTTATATATTGAACTTCGAAATAAAAATATGATTTTTATATATTGAACTTCGAAATAAAAATATGATTTTTATGTATTGAACTTCGAAATAAAAATATGATTTTTATGTATTGAACTTCGAAATAAAAATATGATTTTTATGTATTGAACTTTGAAATAAAAATATGATTTTTATATATTGAACTTCGATAGAAAAATAGGATTTTTATATATTGAACTTCGATAGAAAAATAGGATTTTTATATATTGAACTTCGATAGAAAAAAAGGATTTTTATATATTGAACTTCGATAGAAAAATAGGATTTTTATATATTGAACTTCGATAGAAAAATATGATTTTTATATGTTGAACTTCGAAATAAAAATAGAATTTTTATATATTGAACTTCGAAATAAAAATAGGATTTTTATATATTGAACTTCGAAATAAAAATAGAATTTTTATATATTGAACTTCGAAATAAAAATATGATTTTTATATGTTGAACTTCGAAATAAAAATAGAATTTTTATATATTGAACTTCGAAATAAAAATAGAATTTTTATATGTTGAACTTCGAAATAAAAATAGAATTTTTATATATTGAACTTCGAAATAAAAATAGAATTTTTATATGTTGAACTTCGAAATAAAAATAGAATTTTTATATATTGAACTTCGAAATAAAAATAGAATTTTTATATGTTGAACTTCGAAATAAAAATAGAATTTTTATATATTGAACTTCGAAATAAAAATAGGATTTTTATATATTGAACTTCGAAATAAAAATAGAATTTTTATATATTGAACTTCGAAATAAAAATATGATTTTTATATGTTGAACTTCGAAATAAAAATAGAATTTTTATATATTGAACTTCGAAATAAAAATAGAATTTTTATATATTGAACTTCGAAATAAAAATAGAATTTTTATATATTGAACTTCGAAATAGAATATTTTTATATATTGAACATCGAGGTAAAAATATGATTTATATATATTGAATAACGAAGTAAAAATGTGATTTTTACATATGTAGTGGCTACGGGCAAAGGAAGTGATATCGACGAGAACAGTGAAGATTTCCTGCATTGGAAGTACCGTGGAGCTAGGATAGCTATATGTGAGAATTCCTCACCTTTCAATTTCATTTCTATTTATATATATATACTAGGATGCAGACGGTGCTTAGTAGTACCCGACACAATCGTCCACAGACCATGGACTTGTTTGTTTGGTTGCATAGATTAGTTATAGGATTTGATTTGAATTTGGTTGTTTGGTGATTTTGATTGATGTGTGAATGGCGTGGGCCTTCACTAGACCGGGGATAAGGCTAGGCCTTGTCCCGTTTCTAGTATCGTGCCGTTATGCCGCCGAAATTTTCTAAAATATGTTAGAAAAATAAAAATATCATTTTATTTAGAGAATGAACTGAATAGAAATTCATATGTTAAAATAAAATGTTTTATCGTTAAAAATATAATTTTTAACGTGAAGTGAATAAAATAAAATATTCATTTACAAACCGGACAGTTTGTTTATGTACACCTATTTGAAGGACATTGATTAGGTCGATAAATTTTACACATCGCCCAACTGCACAAATAAAATCTGTGTTTGATTGTTTGAAACCCCATACGGGTGTTGGGATGAAATTTGAAGTTCACTCATCCTGATTGATTAAATATGTCGATCGATTGATTGACAGGCTGTTATAAGCGTTAGATATCTATACTTGATGCTTATACAGTGTAGTGCACTTTGGTTGATGGTTGATTATTTTTCAATGCTATTATACATGTGATGTATGAAAATCCATATAATTAACTTTATATGGTAATTGATTGGGCCTCATTCCAATTTGAAAAATAAAGAATAATATAAAATAAAGGTTCATGTGTTGACAGTACTCATTCATTGAGATTGGTCATGTGTTGAACGAAATATTTTGATAATAACAACTATTTTGAAAAAGAAATATTTGAAATAGAATATTTGAAAATAGAAATTTATGAAGCCGTGTTGATTAGATTGACGCCATTTTGACGTGAACGATATTTATATCGATTTTAAAACGATTTCGAAATGAAATGAATTGAAAACAATTTCGAAATGAAATGAATTGAAAACGATTTCGAAATGAAATGAATTGAAAACGATTTCGAAATGAATTGAATATAAAACGAATTCAAATTGAATTGAAAGCAAATTGAAATGAATTCAAATTGAATTGAAATTTGAATTGAATAGAAATGAATTTTAAAACGAATTTATAAAGAAGAATTCAATTTTGATTTGAATTGAAATAGAAGTTGAAATTGCTTTTGAAACAAATTTAAAACTATTTATATAATTCGTTTTAAATAGAAATCGACGAAATATATATTATATATATTATATATATAATATAACGGCCTGAATAGAACGCGCCGCGCCGCGGCAGTTCGCGAATTTCGACCATTTATTTCAAACGGACATTACGGGAGATCCGACCGTCGGATTCTCCTAAAACCGGAACCGTTGGGTTCGTATCGAAAAGAGCTTTCTAACGAATATTAGAAATTCAAAATCTAACGGTTGGATTTGGAGATACGTCCAAATCAAATTTGAAAAAGGTCGCTGTAAGTGCAGTTCGATGGCCATCGATGGAAATCGACTGTACGGGCCTTGATAAAATTATTAAAAATAGTAATAATTTGTGTAAAATCATAAGAAATGATTTGGGAAAAATTGGGATGAAAAACTCCATATTTGAAAAGATAAAAATAGATTTTTATCGAAATGAACTAGTTTTGAACTAGAAATATAATTCTATTTATTTTTAAATAAATAAATTGAATTTAAAAAGGGTTTTGAAAATAACCAGAATATCCAATGATTGCATTGGAGTGGATTTGAATCGAAATTGTCTTCGGAATATTTCGATGTTGGAATTCGTGATTATACAGGTGTTGTTATGGAAATTTGAAAGATATATATTTGTATCGTTATTTCCAATACGACATTTGTTAATCGTAGAATTTGATATTGAATACAAGCCGATATATTTTCTATTTAGAGCCTTATATTGAATATCAAATGTGATTTGGGTTTGTCGTGAATGGTGTCTTCACTAACACTGTTCTTGAACCCAGTTGAGAAATGATTAAATATTTTTATTTAGATTTAATGAAGTGTACCAATTAAATAATATTTAATTGGAATTGAATTGATATTGATTTTTGGGTTTAATGTGAACAGTGTTTTAAATAACACTCGTTCTTTAACCCGATCATTAATGAAATGTGATTTTGGGTTGTCGTGAACGGTATCTTCAATAATACAGTTCTTAGACCTAAAGGAGTTAAGAAAATCAGAAACTAACTGGAGATTAGTTAAGTTGAATAGTTTCCGAGGTATTGATCTGATGTTGGTTTCGGCCTTCGGGATTAATACTTAGGGAATTGCTCACTTGCTAATTTACAATTAGGGACTGATTGAAATGTGATGTGATTTTGGGTTTATCGTGAACCGTGTTTTAAATGACACTGATTCTTTACCCCAGTCACAGATTAAAACTAAGTGGAGTTTTAATGAATCTTTAATTAGATTGAAATAATCGAAATGGAGTATCACCAGTTTTGCTCCAGGCGATAGTTAAATCTTTAATTAGATTTGAACGTGAAATGGTAATTGAATTTACCGATAACACTGTGGTGTTAGATATGAAGTATTACCAGTTTTACTTCATGGGATAAATAGGTTGGGATTGGGAAATTAAAACCAATGATTACTTCGGTAAGGTTCGTTAATCTCGACTAGTTGAATCGAAATTCAAAAGAAGAATAAATTCAAGAAATTTATCTTGGATAAAATTAATGGGAACATTTCCCTATGAATGTGAAATTTAGAAACTAACTGTCAGTTGGCCAAGCAGAATGGTTTTCTGGATATTGATCTGATGTTGGTTTCGGCCTTCGGGGTTAATATTTGGGGAATTATTCTCTTGATTAATTTACGGTTAGTGACTAATGAATTGGAATGAGGCGTATGTTGTGTTTGTGTAACACTTATTTAAAGTATACGCGAGTTATTCGGGAAGACCGGGTTTATCCCATTCTGAATAACTGATACGACGATAAGTCGAAGATGAAGACGATGGTCGAAGACCGGAAGTCTTCACGTCGTTTGGGTAATTACTGATGATCTTGATTGGGCTGTACACCCAAGAAGATGGAAACAGTTGGTGATCGTCCAGACGTACTTGGAGATCGATGGATATGCGGGGTACTAGGTGCCTCCGGTTTCGTTCAGACCCAGAACGGACTTGTAAATGGACTGTGTGTCTGACATTGGATTTTAGTCTGTGCGGTTGATTTCTATTAAATATATATCTGTTTGGCGGCGGAGAATTTATTCTCTTGCTTAACGCCCTTCTCTGAGACGTACGAGCTCAGGGGTTATATATTGATGGATATCAAACGCATGGAGTGAATTGCCTGTGTGGCATGCCTAAGTGGCAAATGATCGAGGCTTCTGTTGAAAAGCAAAGTCTTGTGGTGATGATCAAAGCACGGCCTTTGCGGCGTAGCTTTGTGTAACGTTTACTTCGCGAGTTTCACACCCGGTATGAACCAAAAACGGGAGACGGACCTCAGGGAGGGCATGCGTTTCTTTCTAGTTAGAAGTGGCGTCAGTGGTTTTACACGCCCTGACGAGTTTGACTTATGTGGTTGTTGCTGTTGCGAGGCGCCTCGGATTGATCGGTCGTTCTCGAACCGATGGAGTCATTTAGTTGGCTCATTTACGCCCCAAAGGGCGGAGAGACGTATTGTTCAGGCATAATAATCCACATCGGTGGACCGGCCCTGACGATCTAAAGGGTTGATGCGTTCTGATCCTGAGACATGGGCTAGATTGTCTCGAATCGGTTGAGGACTATCTTTTGCCTCGGTTCATAGATGGAAATCCAATTTCCAAATACGTGACTTTGCGGTTTTATTTGTAAACCTATATATGGCGACATAGTGGCATGGGACGCTCATGCCGCCTATGATTGATACTTATGATTTGAAGTTGTTTTATACACTATACACTTATAGTAGTATCAAATGATTTGTTTTAAACGTATCAAGCATTCTTTGGCTGTTATAAGGGAAAACCCTATCCTCGGCTGCGTTGCATTGTGTGATGGGACCTGGGTCTTATAACAGCTTCATTTTTCTTTATTTAGCATTGCGCTGTTTGTTTTATGCACTGGCATTCTTGGGAGGAAACCCGTTCCGTGTTATACGGCGTGGTCCCTTGATTTACCTAACTTTTAAAATAAAGAATAACAACTGTTTTAGTTCTCACACCAGTCACATGACTGACCTGGAGTTTATTGTTTTAACCTAAACTCTGGGTGCCCCTATTTTGACACGGGCAGCTAGTAGTTTTGGTTTTGCAGATTTATATTCACAGGATCCTGGTTTACAGCTGGAACGTTATCCGGAAAGCTTTGTATCCGTATATCTACTTCTGGTTGTGTATTGTATTATTTTCCGCTGCTATGTATTTAAATGTAATTTAAATCTCTGATATTTCTGTGTAATATTCATTTATACCCTGTATATTCTTGTAATCTGATGCATTGTTGTAATATACAGTGAAATGTTCTTCTGTATGTGTTCTGTTGTGGTTTGTTCTCGAACTATCCGTCGCTTTCCTTTACGGGGAAGTTACGGGTTTTCACAGGTAGGGGAGGCTATGTGATGACCATGGCCGATCCGAACCACGATACCCGACCCGAACCGATGCATCATGGAGGAGCTTGAGGAACTCGACCCAATCCAAGGTGATGAAGGCCATGAGCCAAACCGAAGAGCTTGGACTTGAGGTGTGGACCATGAACCGAACCAAGAGCGCACTCTGGGGCTTGGTAAATTGAAGAACTGAACTAATCCGGAGAAGACCAAAACCTGAGATGCATAGGTAGTCCAAATGGGAAGTAGAACTCAGGATCCAGTTGGGAACCAATGAGTTAACTCCATGGTTGACTTTGCTGCGGGACGTGTGCAAAGGGGTTATTGATACCTTTAATTTTGGTTCACCACTGAGAGACGGATTAGGGGCTTATAGTGAAAGTTATATGGGGTTGGACTCCGTCATGGCCCAAAGATTAGGTGACCAAAGTAGTAGATATCGTATGCTTTATGAACTAAGCGAGAGATGTGAGGATTGTTGCTATGCTTGATTGTTTTCCATCACTATGACATGTACACCCCCACCCCCGTATTCTTTACACCATGTGTTAGTGGCACCTTAGAGTATTGAGCGGTATATTGTGCTAACTCTTTGGTTGCAGGTCAAGGTTTAGGTATGATTGAATTATACCTGTTATTGTTTTGTTTTGCTGCTTATCACTCATACCAGACTTTTGTCTGACCCAGAGTTTTAGGTCTCATCTTATTACTCTGGGTGCTCCTAAACGAGCAGACTAGAGACAGGTTAGGTGGTACGCACGAGTAGTTGTACCGGAGACGAGCAGGAGGCTTCCACGTATGATATATAGATATTCTCCCTGTGTTATTGAAGGTCACTACTTGGGCATTATTAGTGTAACTCTTTTTTTCTTTTGCTTTAGAGACAGTTTAAAGTTGTAATAATGATGGTCATGGAACATAAGATGTATTTGGATTTCCGCTGCTATGATGTTTAGTTTTAGTTTCAGCTTATGCACTGTCTCGCCTGTTTTATGTCAACTATGTTGTTATTATATTTTATTCCATGCGCTGTGAGACATTCTACAGATTCCTTGTTGGTTCATTGTTTTAAATCCCTTTCTTTTCCTTTCTTTGGCGACCATTCCGTGCCGGTTGGACATCGATACAGCGCATTTCAGGTAAATGTCGGCTGGTGTGGGGCGGGCCGAAACACTTGGTATCAGAGCCTAGGTTGCGTAGTTAACCTAGGGGAAGACATCAGGGAGAGATAGTATATGTATATGAGAGCGTGTATTTGTTATATTTTGGTTTTCAAAAGCTAGCTACATATATATATATATATATATACTATTAGTAGTTAAGGGTGGAGTTGCACTACACTGGCACCACTGAAGAGATGGTTAATCGTTTTCTTTTTACAGATTGAACGATGAGCCGAAACTTGAGGAACACGGGTCCAAGGGCTAAAAATAGGAATGACCCTGATATGAGGGCGATATTCACCAACTTCATGAGAGAGATGCTTAGGGATGTGCAGAGGGCATCTCCCAATGCTGGTAATGGTGGTGGTCCAGTAGTGCAGGCACCTAGGGCCGATTTCGCCAAGCAGAATAAGGATTATACTAGTCTTGGTGGGAAGCCATTCCATGGAGCGGAATCAGCTACGGATGTTCATGATTGGTTGGATAGCTGTGAACATGTCTTCGAAGACTTGGGTATCGAGGATGCGATGAAGAGAAGGCTAGCATCCCGTCAGCTGCAAGGACGGGCAATGCATTGGTGGAATGCTATTAAGGTAGCTACTCCAGAGGATCAAGTCACTTGGGATCAGTTTAGAACTCGTTTCAGTTATAATTTTATCCCAGCTACTCAGAAGTTAGAATTGTTTAGGAAGTTCTTGGTGCTTAAGAAGAATGGTAGGGCAGTCTCGGAGTATATTGCTGAGTTCGATACTTTATCGAAATATGGATTACCCCTTATAGACACTGCGGAGAAGAAGAACGAGAAGTTCATAATTGGTTTAGATGGGTACTTGGGGGAAAGGCTTATAAACCACATCGATGAGACGTTTGAATCGATTGTAGGAAAGGAATTAAGGTCAGAGAGTCTTTACCCTAAGGCAAAGACTGAGGTTGTTATCGCATCTGCAGAGGAGCCAAAGCCGCCAGCAGGCGGTGGAGGCAAGAATAATTCCCAGAATAAGAGGAAACAAGACCAAACCATGGATGGTTAGAATAAGAAAAATAAGAAAGATGGCGAGTGGTTTAGTTGTGGCAAGAAGGGCCACTATGCCAAAGAATGTTGAGAAAAGCCTAGGGAAAGGAAGTGCTTTAATTGTGGCCAAGCGGGACATCACAATAATGAATGTCCACAACCTCCTAGGGAGAAGCAGATCGTGAAAGCATATGCTATCAACATTGTTCCTTCTTCATCGAATGCCGCAACTGCGGCAAAGAAGGAAAAAGGTGTCGTTATTCGAAGTATGCTTCCTATTTAAGATGTTTCTGTTCAAGTTTGTTTGATATCGGGACTTCCCATTCCTTCGTACCTAGTGACCTAGTAGATAGTTTGGAATTGGAACCCGAGGTAGTCGATAGACCTTTAGTAGTGACAAACCCGATAGTGGTTTGACTAGCCCTTGTAGGATTTGTCGTAATTTGGTCTTATCTAGTCATGGATTTATGTTTGTTGTGATTGTTTTGTTTTGAGCTTTACTAGGTCTAGCTTGATTTTGGGAGCCGATTGACTCCAAAGGTATAGAGTGATAGTAGATTGTGAAGAGTCTTTGACGACCATTATAATGGATAATGGACGGAAGGTGGTATCGGATCGCCTACCTTATGATGAAGATGATAACGGGAGTTAGAGAAGCAAATGTACATTGGATGTACATTAGTTTGGTCAGGACTTGGCCATGCGGTCGACGATAGTCTCAAGCAAGATTAGCAAGGATAGCCAGAGTTAGTTATTGATGCTTGAGTGTTTGGATGTTTTCCTTATATCAACTCACGTAGATTGTCTGAACTCGAGAGAGAAATTTCCATGCGTGCTTGTCTGATATTGGTTTAGGCCTTTGGGGCTTGTACTCGGGGAATGTCAAAGTCGACTAGGATGGTTTGCGTGAGAGATAAGTAGTTGTTGTGATTTTCATTGGATGATATCTTGGTTTACTCGAGGAGTAATGGGCAGCTATGACAGGATAAGACTATTCGATGGTATGGACTGCCCCGAGTTAGACTCGATAGGGTTATGAGATGACTCGAGTGGGAGTCGAGAAAGATACAAAGTAATGGATTGTTTAGGACCCTATGTTGACGTTCTTTTTGAAAAAATAGGATGTGTTCGTTGATCATGGAAGATGCAACAATGGTTAGGACAATTCAAGTTGGACTTGAACTCGTAAAAGAAAATAGGTGTTCGTTGATCTTGGAGCGGAAACAAATAGGGAGACGACTCACGTTGGACTAGGGTTTGTATGTAATGGATACTCAAGACTGGGTCTGAGTTTATGGGTAATAGATTGACTCGAGTTGGACTCGAGAAAGCTGCAAGGAATTAGATTGGCTCGAGTTGGACTCGAGAGGGCAGCAAGATAATGGATAGACTTGGGTGGGACTCGAGTGTTTCAGGCGGACTAAAAGCAGGGGTATCTAGGGATGCCCACTTACCTTGGATCCGTTGGATGTGATCTTGTTATCCTTGGAGGATAAATGTACGTTGGACATACGGTAGTCCATTTGAAGGCAGGGCTTCCATTAGTTATTGATGTTGGTTGGACCATACATACAGGTATCAACGTATTCATGGCTTTAGTAGGTGATGGATATGATTTGTTTGATGGATGCTATGGTTGTTGTGTTTGTTCCTACCTTTCTTCTCTTGAGTATCACCTATAGGATCCTCTTGAATGGAAATAGGATAAGTTCGTTGATCATGGTGATATGACGGTTGTAAGATACTTTACGTTAGACTTGAAGTATGTTGGGCATTGTGGAGCGTTCGTTGGCCTTGGAGATTCAGCGAATATAGAAGCTTCAAGTTGGACTTGGACTCGAATTTATAGTACCTAGATTCATCGGATGAGTCTAGTTCACTTTTAGAAGGTGAATGTACATTGGACGTTCAGTACGAGTATAAGTGGAGTACCTAGGTTCATTGGATGGGTCTAGTTTGCATCTAGGAGGTGAATGTACGTTGGACGTGCAGTACGAATGTAGGAAGGACTCAAGTTAGACTTGAAAGGACATTTGGAATGTAGTTGTTAATTTGGCGTATAGGATTGGATTACCTAAGAAGATGACAGTATAGACGGATGCTATAGTACCGGACTGGGTGCGATAGCTGATGCATTGGGTAGGAGACATGTCAGTTTAGAGGCTATGTTTCTGGAATGGAAGCAACTAAAGTATATCACGAGAGATGACTTCGGACCTAAGTGCGAATTGGATTCAGAAACGCTAGTAAGCTTGACGATTAGATCGATCTGGATTGAGTGGATTGGTTCCAGTCAGAGGGACAATCCTAACCTACTGGAAATCACCTCTAGGGTAGAGATGAGAATCGATGGTGAGAGAATGACTATACTTGGGAAGTAGAGGATGCAATAAGAAAATCGTATCCAAAGCTCTTTGCCTGGTAAGATTTTAGCGGCGATGATTCTTCCCTTGTTAGTAAACCGCATGCTAAGATAGATTGGTTCTGTTTGTTTTGCACGTTTGATTGTTGTGTATGGCTGGTAGGCATGCGGGATCCATTGTTTGTTCTTAGTTACGGAATTTCGGGGGCAAAATTTCTTAAGGGGGGAAGAGTGTAACGACCCGCATTCTATGCATCAAAGGATCGTAGAATATTTATTTCATCATCACAGAAGGTCGTATGGTCACGTAACTTTGGGGGATGACTATTAGGGTCATTTCCCATGTTCATGATTTTTGCCAATTTTTAAATGATAATTTTACCCCTAACTGATCTTGTTTCATCCATAACTTTTGGCTGGTAAGGAATTTTGACCTGAAACCACTTCCATTGGATTCGGATGATGGTTTACAATTCCGTAGAGTGGTCACATTAGCCGAACGAACTTACCGTTTGGAAGATATGGCTGAATTAAGGTTCAGAAGGTGAAAAACAGCATTAGCGGGCTTAACCGGGTGATTAACAGCTAGGCCCATTGGGGGATTTTGGAATTAGAAGTATTTAAAGGCTGCTAGGGTTAGGAATTTCGGTTTTTAGTCATTTTCCAGTCGCCACAAACATATCTTTAACCCTAGCCATGGCCTTCACTTTCTAAAAACACCCCAAATCACCTTCTAATCACTAATTAAGAAGATCTACACCAAATCAAGGAAGATTAGTGTCAAATCAGAGTTGGAGCTGCTGCTAAACATTGGGATTCTACCCAAAACAGAGGATATTTCAGATCTATAGTTTAATTTGTGGCAAAGGTGAGTGATTTGCATTGTTTCTCTCTAATTACGGCTAATTAAGGTAATTAGCGAAGATTAGCGAAATTAGACCTAAGAAAAATCTAGAAAAATTTGTAAAATTCTAAAATATTATTTTAGAGATCTGAAATAGAAATTTGGTTAAGTTTTACTAATCCTATCATTAGTTTTGTTTAAGCATGCTTAAGGGAAAATA
This sequence comes from Allium sativum, assembly GCA_030737875.1. Taxonomy (NCBI): domain Eukaryota; kingdom Viridiplantae; phylum Streptophyta; class Magnoliopsida; order Asparagales; family Amaryllidaceae; genus Allium; species Allium sativum. Next base: position 208,005,219 of record CM060916.1, read on the forward strand.
TGGGATTTTTGTTGTGTTTGATCCGTTTTAACCTATTAAGTTGTTGTTTTGGTGTTTGTCACTTCTATTTGTTTCTATGACTGTATGGTACGCTTTGTGATTGTCTAAAATAGTTAGAATGGTCGAAAACGCCGTCGAGTGGCGTTTAAACAGTCGTTGGAAGTTGCTGGAACAGTGTAGGAAAGTACCCGAACCAGATCAGTTCGGATGGAAGCACGGACCGACCCGAGGTGCAACTTGTGAATCGAACCGCTCGTGGAGTGTCTTCTCCGAACCGATCCGCCAGAAGCTCTTCGACCCGAACCGGAAGCCAGCTCACGAACTAACCAACCCGTGTAGTCACCTCCGAACCGAACCGGTAGGGGATGCCATGTGATGACTATGGCCGATCCGAACCACAATACCCAACCCGAACCGATGCACCATGGAGGAGATTGAGGAACTCGACCCGATCCAAGGTGATGAAGGCCACGAGACGAACCGAAGAGCTTGGAATTGAGGTGTGGACCACGAACCGAACCAAGAGCGCGATCTGAGGCTAGGTAAAGTGAAGAACCGAACCGATCCAGAGAAGACCAAAACCCGAGATGCAAAGGTAGTCCAAATGGGAAGTAGAACTCAGGATCCAATTGGGAACCAACGAATTAACTCCATGGTTGGACTTTGCTGCGGGACGTGTGCAAAGGGGTTATCGATACCTATATTTTTGGTTCACCACTGAGAGACGGATTAGGGGCTTGTAGTGATAGTTATACGGACCAAAGTAGTAGATATCGTATGCTTTACGCTTTGAGCGAGAGATGTGAGGATAGTTTCTATGCTTTATTCTTTGCCATCACTATGACATGTACACCCCCACCCCCGTATTCTTTACACCATGTGTTAGTGGCACCTTAGAGTATTGAACGGTATATTGTGTTAACTCTTTGGTTGCAGGTCCAGGTTCAGGTATGATTGGATTAACTTGTTATTGTTTTGTTTTGCTGCTTATCGCTCATACCAGACTTATGTCTGACCCAGAGTTTTATGTCTCTTCTTATTACTCTGGGTGCTCCTAAATGAGCAGACTAGAGACAGGTTAGGTAGTATGCACGAGTAGCTGTACCGGAGACGAGCAGGAGGCTTCCACGTATGATATATAGATATTCTCCATGTGTTATTGAAGGTCACTGCTTGGGCATTAGTAGTGTACCTCCTTCTTCTGTTTTCTTTTGCTTTAGAGACAGTTTAAAGTTGTAATAATGATGGTCATGGAACATAAGCTATATTTGGATTTCCGCTGCAATGATGTTCAGTTTCATCTTATGCACTGTCTTGCCTGTTTTATGTCATGTATGTTGTTATTATATTTTATTCCATGCGCTGTGAGACATTCTACAGGTTCCTTGTTGGTTCATTGTTTTAAATTCCTTTCTTTTCTTTTCTTTGGCAACTGTTCCGTGCCGGTTGGACATCGGTACAGCACATTTCAGGGAAATGTCGGCTGGTGCGGGGCGGGCCGTCACAATTTATTTTTACCGATAGTGATTTTCTGTTTGATTAGATTCAATAGTAATCCTAAATTTATTTTCAGTATTCTATTTTATTTTTCTTAGTTAATCATTGAATTTATTATAGATTCGATTAGATTCAAATATGTAGTAAATTCAATTGCAATTTTAATGTTTCAATTGATAATTGTGATTTGGTCGTCAGTTCAGTTAGATTTGTTCTCAACCAAATTGCAATTTCAATTTTTATTGCTTTCAATCAAATCCTCCAAATTCGTCTAACTCGCCCATGAAATATATAAATAATAAAATTAATTTTTCCTTTTTGTGTTTGACCTGCATACTACACACCTATGCGTTTGCAGTAATTTATAATAAAATTTTGCTTTCCCATTCCATAGTGAAGTGTTAAACAAGTTTTTGGCGCCATTGCCAGGAGGTAATGATTAAATTTTATTATTTATTTAATTTTTGATTCGTGTTAGTTTTTGTTTTAATTTTTTTTGTTTTCTTTTATATATGGAAAAAAAATCTTGTCTAGTTGAATTGGTATTGATCATTTATATTGTAATCTTCTACATAAGAGAGAAAAAGAGTTGCCAAATTTTCGTTGATTTCTTTCCTTTTTTTAGTACATAGCTTTTCTTTTTTTTTATTTACAAGTCTAAGAAAAAAGGAACAAAATAAAAATTTCCTATTGCCTTTTTTCCCTATTTCTTCCTTTTTTCAATTCCTTTCAGATTCTACATATTTTTTTCTCTTTTACAAATTTAAAAAGAAAAAAAATATAATATTCCTTTTTTATCTTCTTTCTTTTCTCTTCACTTCCATCTTCACCCCATCATAAAAAAATCTCTACAACAACTAGACCATCTTCATCACCTTCTAACATCATCCACCTGGATAGAGTCAACCTCACCATTTGTTAGCATCGATCAACATGCACCCCCTCTTCACCATTGCCAATAACCAAATAATTCGTACTTCACAAGACTACCACCTGCAAACCAATTCACAACAAGTTCAACCACAAACTACCGCAGACACTATCCAAGTCACAAATCGAACACATCATCCACAACCCCTCATCTTGTCCACAGTTCTGCCAAATCCACTCAACCAATCTCACGCAAGCACCAATTACCAACTCACCACCCTCCATCTAAGTTCAACCTCCAATACTCAATCGAAGTTCACTCCACAACCCCTGTCAAACACCAAGCGGGTCACCAACAACAGTTCCACTTTTTGTACAACGTCATACCAATCTCAACACAGCCCTCAACATCTAGCAACCTCCCCTTCGAACAGCTCATTTAACATCCACAAATAACCGTACAACCCTATCGATCATCTCCCTATCATCACATATCCATAAATCAAAGTCGTTCATCACCCTGACGACATCATCTCCCACCTACCCAATTCGTATTCCCTAATCGAACCCTCCAAATAATCGCCTACCAATGGCAATTTGAAAATCCAATAACATAATTCAACAGTCGAATCGGAGACCACAGGTGCTTGCAGTAATTTATAAACAAGTTTTCAGCACCGGAAACCCGATCGAAATTACATCCGCTATTTCGACAAACCACAACCAGAATTCGCCAATCCCTGAACCTGATTCGCAATTCTAGAAACACAATTCGAAACTTCCAATTCAAATCAAAACCTGAATTGAAGCCCACAAAGCAAGCTGATCGAATTTAGGACGAAAATAAGGGGCGCGAGCAAATTTTTGTTTGAATTTTCTTTTCTTTTCATCGGTCCGAAAAGAAAATTGCGTGAGAAGAAGAGTCTGAGCTTTTGGGCATTTTAGTTGAAAGGGTTATGGGGTTCTATTTACATGTGAAACCACATCGAGGTGGGAAAGGTTGAGTGCGTTTTTAATGGCATGATTTAGCCTTGCCGTGTATTTTGAATGCATGGGAAACTTATTCCTAAAGTCTAGTTTAGTTTTAACTTAGATTTTTTTAATTCTTTTTAGTGTATTTTTTTCTTTCAAACTCCTATTTAGTTCTTTTTGTTGTTTTATTTTGCTTTCATCAAAAAAATGTGCTTGAGTAATGTTGATTGTTTAGGTTGAGTGTGGCTTGTGTTATTTTTTCCTTAGTGTTTGTTTGTTTTGGTTGTTGAGTCCATTTGTTTTGTTGAAAAAAAATAAATCTAAGAACTATGTCTTTAGATTGGTAGAACATGTCAGATCTATCCCTTCAGAAAACTTCTCTTATCTCAATAGACGTATCCTCTATGTCTTTTGAAGAGTTATTTGCGGACGAGCTTAAATTTTTAAATGATGAATTGGGAGTAAACCTCAAAGATAACCTTAATTCCATATCAACAAAAGAAATAATGGTTAAGCACTCAAATTTTTGGGATTATGGTAATCTTCATCTGAATTGTATAAAGCTCTGTCACAACAGAATTTGAATAGGGAAGAATTGGATTTCAGAATTTATTGACATGCCTCTTATACCTCAAAAATCAGATACAAAATCATCATACATCATTTTGAATTGTGTTGAGTATGGGGGGAATGGAAACATATTTTTTTCACAAAACATTCATCATCCTCATAGATCTCATTTTGCTTATGATTGGCATTCGCATATAATTATTAAACTATATTTCATGTTACAAATCATTTTGCATCTCATCCACCCTTGGGTACTATCTTTCAAATTTAGGAAACGTGTTTACAATGTGGACACTGTTTTGACCAAGTTGGGGGGGGGGGGTCTGCATTGCATTCTTTTTATTTTTTCTTTATTTTTCTTCTTTTCTAGTTCATGCATTTTAGGTCTTAGTAACATGATATTTTTTTGGAAATACGACTCATTTTAGATTGGTACAATGAAGCGAGTTAACAATTTTTTTGATCAATTATTAGTAATTTTTTTCTTTCAACTAAGATCGAATAAGATATATAATGAAAGTTGAATTATGGGAGATAATACTGCAACCGGTACATAGGATGATTCTTAGGTGGTAGCCATGAAGTTTATTCTAAATTGCAGTCTTTGTTTAATGAGTGGGGGACTTAAAATACTTATATTGGCTTTTTAAATTTTTAGAAATAAGTTGTGCTAAGCTAAATTGCAAAACACTCTCCTCTTCTTATATTCAATAATAATAGTAATCCAAGGGTATCCAACATTGCTTGTAAGTCTAGCATTGGTGTGCAAACCCACCAAGCTCTGTCCCAAACTCTCACGTCAGTCCATGAGGCAGTGCATGAATGTTATATCTTGGTCTCATTTTATGAGTTGAACACCTAATGATTACCGACATCTTGTTGACAAAGTCAACGTCGGTCTGCATGATCCGCCAAGCTTTATCTTGAACTCTCACGTCAGTCCGTGAGGCAGTGCATGGGTGATATACCTTGGTCTTTAAGTTAGGTATGTGTAATTAATCATAAATTTTAATTTTATAGAGATAGAGAATAAGTGATGATTGATGTAAGGGATAATTCAAATGAAGTTTGGAAGTTATACACAGATGCTCAAAGTAAACTCAAGAAAGCTCTCAAAAACAAATCTCTAGATCTAAAACAAAAAGCAAAAGAAAAATGGATCACTGGAGGAGACAAATGCACCAAAATTTTCTATACGAAGATGTTTATTTGATCTCGTATTAATAGTTGTCACCAGTCTATTGATATGAGTGGCTCTTATAGCTTCAATGATGTTAATCTAGAAAATCATGCTACTGAATACTTTTATAATTTATAGGCATATGTGAAACCAACTTACCTGATGTTGTATGTAGGAGAAAAGTCAATGCCAGAGGCATGAGGATGTTGTGTAGTCGCGTCAGTTTTGATGAAATTTGGGGTGCAATCTCCTCTATCAGTGTAGATTCGAGTCCAGGGCCCTATGGATTGAATTCTATGTTTTATAATCTGCACTGGCAAGACCTAAAAGAAAATATTTGCATGATGATACAAGAAGCTTTTGATACTGGAAAAATCACTAAAGAGATTAATAACACTTTCACATGCTTAACCCCAAAAGTTGAAATTCCTTCCCGACCTGAAGAGTACCGACTGATTGCTTGTTGTAATGTGGTGTATAAAATTTTGAGTAAAGTCATTTGCAATAGAATGAAGTGGATACTACTAGACATCATTGCAGAATGTCAGAGTTCATTCATAAAAGGGCAGAGCATTTCTGAAAATTCGTTGTTAGCACACGAACTAATTAGAAACTTCAACAAACCAGGTGTAAACAAATTTTGTATGAAAGTTGATCTTCATAAAGCTTATGACAAAATTAATTGACAATTCATTATTCATATGTTTGATTTTTGGGTTTCCCTGAAAAATTTATTAAGCTGATCGGTGAATGCATTAACACTCCTAGCTTTTCAACCATGATTAATGGAGTGCCTAAGGGTCATATTAGTTCTAATCGTGGTATTAGGCAAGGAGACCCTCTTTCTTTTAACCTTTTTGCAATAGCTATGGAGTATATTTCTCTCCAAATGGAATTAGCAGAGCACAACAGACTAATTCAGATGGTGTACAATTTCCAACCAAAGATAAGTAATCTTTTATATGCAGACGACTTGATAATATGCACTAAATCAAATGAAATCGCTGCAAGAACTATTAAAGACAAATTTCTCTTACTGGAAAAGTATGCTGGTCTGAAGTTAAGCGAGAACAAGTCTAAATGCTACTTTAATAAATTTTGTGGAGAAAGAGATAGAGTTTTGGAGATTTTGGGTGTTATTGAAGGGGAACTTCCTGTTAAATATCTCGGAGTTCCTTTGTCCACTAATAAGACTACGGATAGAGAGTGTGTTGGTTTGATAGACAAAATCAAAGACATTATAAGGATGGATTTCTAAATTTCTCGCATTCGCTAGAAGGATAGAATTGGTTCATACAGTGATTCAAGATAATGTCAATTACTGGTTTCAAACGTTCAAAATACTAATGGCCTCTATTGACAAGATAGAAAGAGCATGTGCTGATTTTATATGGAGAGAGGGGATGCATAAGAAAAAATATTCTGATTTGTGTAGACCTAAAGAAGAATGCGGTGTTGGTTTAAGAAATTTACGAGAGATGAGAGATGTTTTTACCCTTAAACAGGGATGGAAAATCTTAGCTTCAAATGTCATTTGGGTGCGTTGGATGAGACAACGATATATTAAAAGCAACTTCTGGCATATGCCTATTTACATTAATGCTTCATCCACCCGGAAGGCAATCTTAAGAATGAGAGATACTCTAGCTGCTAGTTTTATAAGATAAATTGCAAATGGAAGGGATACTAACCTATGGGAAGATCCATGGATTGATGGCAAAGCTCTTGTTGACATTGTAGGATGGGATACATACTCGGCTTTTGGTCTACCAGAAAAAACCGTGGACACTATCATAGAAAATCAAATACGGAAGTGTGATTCTATACCGTGTGGCAACAAGTATAAACAAATTATTAAAGGAATGGCATTAGTCTCAGGTAGGAACAATGACTTATGGAGCCGGAATAATGCAGATAACAAATTTTCAATAAAATTAGCATGGAATGCAATTCGTATGCATCATGAACATCTTGACTGAAGTATAATTGCTTGGGATCGATCAATTTTCCCAAAAATTCATTCTTAGTATATAAAGCTCTGATGCACCGATTACCTACTAGAGATAGATTCTCAAATTGGGGCATAAGTGATGAAACAATGTGTGTAATTTTATGCAATTCAGCGGAAGAAAGTCACGAACACATATTTTTGAATGTGATTATTCAACTACTGTTTTAATGAATTGTCTATCTGCATTCAAATTATCAAATCAAAGCTTCAAACTTGAGGAAAAGATTTCGTACCTGGCCAAGAACTAGAATAGCAAAGATCTGTTGCCCAAATTGAATTCCATCGTCATTATAGCTGTTGCGAGTGCAGTGTGGAAGGAGAGAAAAGCAAGGATATTCAAAGAGAAACAATGAAAAGCAAGCGTGGTTAGCAAAATCGCCATAGAAGAGACAAGTTGGAGTATGCTGAGAACTAATCTTAAATTGCTCACCAATAACTTGGCACCGATAACTGCTGAAATTAGAAAACTAACTTTGTTGGAAGCAAAGGCCGAAACTCCAGAAACAAGCAGTAACCCTCAACATCCGCCATGATCTGCGTGAGGATTTGGGAGAGACGAAGTGGTTAGCTGTCGTTATATAAAAGGAATGTCTCAGTTAAAGTAGTTTTACTTAATGTATGTTACATTACGTATTTCACGTGATGTGTGATGTAATCCACTCCTATTTAGGCTTATATGCCTAATAAAGAAATTTACCAATTTTCAAAAAAAAAAAAAAAAGCAATGATGCCCAAACACTTCTTAACCTTATTGATTTGACTAGTCATGCACAAAGAAATTAAAACATCACATTGCAAACTGTGACAAGCAAGCTAAGAATTTATTTCATGGTTGAACTATCTTATCAACCGAACCAACCGACCAAACTAGCGTTTAACATTCAAAACTTGAATTACGTTGTAAATATGTGACAAGTTGAGGAACAAAAAATTTCTATTCATTGATTTTAGTTGTATACTACTATGTTGCAACTTTTCTGAAATAAGTCGTGTTTTCATTTGCATATGTCCATTGCATTCATGTAGTTGGACTAGAATTATAGCGCACTGCATTTGGATTTTGTGGGTAGTGTCCGCTGAAAACCCTCACGAGACACCGCTCGTCCTATTAGGGACACCTAGAGGTTTAATGGCATATTGCATATGCTTAATGCAATCGTGTTACCTACGAAAGTGTGACCTACCTAGTTTAGTTTTTTATTCTTGTTTTATTCGAGGATGAGTAAAAGATAAGCGTTGGGTTATTTGATTAACATTGGAATGTGTTTATTTTTTGCTCTTATATTTTATCTTTTGTGTATAAATAAATATTGCTTGGGTATTGTTTTTTCAATTTTGCAGGTATGCCAACTAAGCCACATGCAGTCAGAAAAATAGAAAATAAATATCAAAATCTTGTGTACATACATATGAGGACTTACAAATGAAGATCTTACATCAAGTTGCTTTTTGGACAAGAAAATAATTGGTAGAAAGAAGATCCAATATCACAAATTAAAGAAGAATTGTCAAGGAAGCAATAGGAAGAGAGGAAAGGCCCAAATTTATTAGATTTAACTAAGGCCTATTTGTGATTATATTAGGGTTTAGATTGGCTATCTATCCTATAGATATCCATGTATTCTCATTGTAAACTTCATCCAGGAATTGAGAGTTTTCTTTTCTTTTCTATACTCCTCTTGGGTCTAGTAAATTTGTGTGGTCTATTCAATTAGATTCGGTAGAGCACAGTTTGCTATTACATTTATTTTTACCGTTAGTGAATAACCGTCTGATTAGATTCAACGGTAATCCTAATTTTATTTTCTCTTCATTTATTTCCTTTCTATAGTTTTTATTTTCAGTATTCTGTTTTATTATTCTTAGTTAATCATTGAATTTATTATAGATCCGATTAGATTTGAATCTGTAGTAAATTCAGTTGCAATTTTAATTTGTTTCAATTGATAATTGTGATTTGGTCATCGGTTCAATTAGATTTGTTCTGAATCAAATTGTAATTTATTATTTTCAATCAAATCCTCCAAATTTGTCTAACTCGCCCACGAAATATATAAATAATAAAATTTAATTTTCCTCCCTGTGTTTGACTTGCATACTACAACACCCGTGCGCTTGCATTTGCTCTTCTCTATTCCACAGGAAAGTGTCAAAGATATACATAATTATATAGCGTATTCTATTATATGTATATAGTTTAATGGATCCTTCAAGGATGAAAACCCAAAACATCGTTTGAGTTCCTTGTACCATTCACTTGAACATTTCACTTGAGATTTATTAACTTGCATAAGAATGTTAGTCTTGACTCGAATGTTTTGTTTTTATTTATGCTCACGTTAGCCCGAGTATCACAGTTTTTGCGATTTATCTTTTGGAGCTGAATACCTTTTGAAAATTTATCCATCTAATCTAGATATTTCAATTATTCCTTATTCCAATTAGTTGTATTTGTGAATTTCAATATATTTAGACTTCCGCTGTATTTACTTTTGAAACCCAGATGTAAAAGTTTATTAATAGCTTCATGAGCAACTATTGTATTATTTTATTCCACTACAAGATATTGTATTATTTTGTATATTTGATTATATGATTTGGTTTCTATTAAACCTCCTAGTAATAACAATATGTCATTGAACGATTGGAGTTGGACATGTATGGTTTTATTGTCAATTTGAATCGCACAAAAGTAGGTCGTTACAATTTTTAAACCAAACAGTTCTCATGTTTTTATCTGCGTAAAATACAATTCTTGTTTCCGTACAATATTTTTCTATCAAAATGAAAATAATTCATACTATCAATCCTACATTTAAAGTATGTTAGCTTAGTTTATCCTAAATAGGCAACAATCTATGTAAGCAAACAATACTCTATGTTCAAATATATTGTGTCATCCATTTGTAGATACACCTCCCATATAGTAATTGAATATTTGATGCCTATGTAACGACCCAGAAAATCTGAACCAATTTAAAATTTTTAAATTGGCTAAAATAATGGATTTTAAATATTTAAAATAAATATTTTAAATAATGGCAATGAAAACTGAGTTTGAATCGACATTTGAAAACGAATATAATTAATTATAATTATAAACAAGGCCTGAAATGGCGTGGCAGTTTCAAAAATTGAATTCAAACTTTGTCGGACTGTACCGGGTGCAAAACAATCCGGATTTTAGTAAAACCAAAAATAATGGAATCTAATTGATGATATCTTTCTAACGAATCTGACCAATCGAAATTTGATAGCGGGAATCAAAAGATATGTCCAGTTGAAAATTCTGAATAGTCGCTATGGAATTCAGGCCCTTAAAAATGGACATTTTGCAAACGACCTCGGATTTTGACGAAACCACTTCTGTTGGATCCGCAGGGTCAATTTATTGTTAGGTTTCAAATTTCATAATTTTTCGAATCAATATGTGAGCGTGGCAAAGGAAAACGCGTTTGACCAGTTTCCGTTGATTTTAATCGACTGGAAATTGGCCATTTTTCAAACGGTCTCAGAATTCGACGAAACTAGTTTTGTTAGGACCGTATCGTCAATACGAAGCTAGAAAATATTTTTCTGGAATTTTTCTAGTCAGTATGTGGCCCCGGTAATTTGAAATGTACGTTTAAAATTCAATATAGTGATTTAAATGTAAATTCAACGGAAACTGATTGTAACGATCAAATCAGCTTGCGAGACATATCCCATTGTGTTCAGAATGGGGTAAAACGCTATGGGCGACAGGCGGTGAGCCTCGTTTAGAGGTCGCATGTAAAAGTCAACTTTTTGAAAAATTAAATAATAAAATAATTAAAATAAATTTTAATTCCCCCCCCCCTTTATCTTCCTTTCTGCCCCCCCCCCCCGTTCGTTTTAATTTCAAACGAAAAAAAAGAAGAAGAAAAAAAAAACCTACAGATGACCTAAACCCGTCGCCCCCCCTCAGCCCCCCCATAGATCGACGCGCCGCCCCTCCGTCCAGCCTCCTCCTCCCAGTGACGAAACCCCCCCCATCGATCGAAGACCCGAGCCTCCACGAGGCTATCGCGAGCGATTCGAGACCCCCCCCCCCCCCCCCCAGTTCGAAACGCTGAAGCCGCCGCCCCCCTGGAAGCGAGCTCTGCCTGCCGCCGACGCCTTCTTCCTTCCCCCCCTTTCTTCGCAGGTAAATTGTTTATATTTTATTTTATTTTCATCTTTGAATTTCGATTTTAAGGATTTAAAACTGTTTTTTTAAAAGTAATAAAAACTGATTTGTTTTAAAGTATAAAAACTGATTTTTTAAATGATTTAAATACTGATTTATTTTAATTGATTTATAAACTGACTTTATTTTAATTAGAAAAAAAACAGATTTTTAAAAAGGGTTTTAAACTGAATTGATTTTAAACTTTAAAAAGAAAGAATACCTTTTTTTTTAGGATTTAAAAACTGATTTTTATAAAGGTTAAAACTGATTTTTTTTAAAAGGAAAAAACTGATTTTTGTAAAGATTATAAATCTGATTTTAAAAAAGGAAAAAGGTTTAATCTTTTTAAAGAAAAAGGTTTAATTTTTTTTAAAAGGAAAAATCAGATTTTTATATATCGAAAGTCGAAAAGAAAAATCAGATTTTTATATATCGAAAGCCGAAAGAAAAATCAGATTTTTATATATCGAAAGTCGAAAGAGAAATCAGATTTTTATATATTGAAAGTCGAAGTAAAAATCATATTTTTATATATTGAAAGTCGAAGTAAAAATCATATTTTTATATATTGAAAGTCGAAGTAAAAATCATATTTTTATATATTGAAAGTCGAAGTAAAAATCATATTTTTATATATTGAAAGTCGAAATAAAAATCATATTTTTATATATTGAATAGCATCGTAAAAATTCGATTTTTACATATGTAGAGAATACGGGTGAAAGCGACTAAAGGCGAAGATTTCTATAAGTGAAGTGTCGTGAAGTTGGATAGCTATTGGTGAGATTTCTGATTTAAAAATATATTATATATGTGTGTGAATTAAAAGTGAATTGCTATATATAAATATAAATATATATATATATATATATACGCCCCTCGTCCACAAACCATGGACGATATTTATTGGTTGAAATTGTTGTGAAAATTGATTGATAGCGATTGATTGTTTGGGATTGTTTGTGATTGATATTGGTTGATAGTGGTTGAAAAATACCCATTGGTGGTTGTGAATTATTTGGTTGAAACCACATAGGATTAGTTTGTGGAAATGAAATAAATATATACATGCCGCCTGCGTGCGAACTAGATGCATGATCCCCATTGTCAAAAACCGCGAGGTTTTAAGGTAGAGCGAGGAGCCGTACTAGGGACGGTCCCGGTTTAACTACCCTGCCGTTATGCTGCCGAAATTTTGAATAATATTCGTGTGTTTGAATTATTTTCATATGCTTAAACTATATTTATTCATGGTATAGAAAACATTCATGTGTTGAATTGATATTCATTCGTTGATTAGAAATTCATGTGTTGAATGGTATTCATATTTTGAAATAAATTGTTCGATAATAAAAATCACATTTTTATCTATATATAAAAACTATAGAAAACATTCATGTGTTGAATTGATATTCATTCGTTGATTAGAAATTCATGTGTTGAATGGTATTCATATTTTGAAATAAATTGTTCGATAATAAAAATCACATTTTTATCTATATATAGAAACTATAGAAAACATTCATGTGTTGAATTGATATTCATTCGTTGATTAGAAATTCATGTGTTGAATGGTATTCATATTTTGAAATAAATTGTTCGATAATAAAAATCACATTTTTATCTATATATAGAAACTATAGAAAACATTCATGTGTTGAATTGATATTCATTCGTTGATTAGAAATTCATGTGTTGAATGGTATTCATATTTTGAAATAAATTGTTCGATAATAAAAATCACATTTTTATCTATATATAAAAACTATAGAAAACATTCATGTGTTGAATTGATATTCATTCGTTGATTAGAAATTCATGTGTTGAATGGTATTCATATTTTGAAATAAATTGTTTGATGATAAAAATCCTATTTTATCACCAACTTGAACTATATAGAAAAATAGTGTTTTGAAATGAATTGTTTTACAATAAAAAATCACATTTTTATTGTATGCATAAATCGTTGAAGTGTGAAGTGTTAAAAATAGCCACTTGTTCAAAATAAACATATATGAGTTGAAATATTCATTAATTAGCTAATGAAATGATTTGCACCTACTTATGTAACATTAGAATGAATGGTGTTTTTAAACCAAATCGAAATCAAATATGAAGTCGAATTGAAAATGATAAATAACAAGAACTGTGTATATATGTGCATACATATTCATTGAACAGGTTATAGCAAAGGGGCTAGAGAAGAGGAATAAAATTTTGTGCCCGACAAATAGGTACACATTTACTGCTTTGTTTGGGTGATGATTTTATGAGCCTGTTGGCTAGCCGCTTGGCTTTTTCTTTTTCTTTTTGAGATTAGAAGGACCGGGAACGCTATTTGCGATTTCCCGATGCTCCCGGTGCAGGGGAGGTTATGGCGAAATTTTCCAAAATTTTAAGGTGTTAGAAAAATATTTGAAGTGAAAACGATATGGAAATCATTGAATGAACTATATTTATATAAATATATAAATATAAATAAAATTAAAATGAAACGAAGCCGTGCAGTTCGTATTTCGAAACCGTGATTTCAAACGACTAGTGCGGGGAATCCGACCATTGGATTTTCCCGAAACCTCAACCGTCGGGTTCGCCTTGGAATAATCTTTCCAACGGCACCAACCTTGTAAAAATCCAACGGTTGGTTTGTCTTGAATGTTTAATTCAAATCTAAAGAAAAACAGCGCCAGAAGCGATTATATTTATTTATATATAAATATAATTATATATTTAATCGAATAACGACGCTGCAGTTCGTATTTTGAAATTGAAACTTCAAACGATTGTACCGGGAGATCCGACCGTCGGATTTTCCCGAAACTGGAACCGTTGGGTTCGTTTTGAAAAGACCTTTCTAATGATGTAAATTTTGTGAAGATCCAACGGTTAGATTTTCAGATATGTGTAAATCAAATCTGAAGAAAAACAGCGCCACGGCCGCTTTATGGCCCGAAGCGTCGTTTTGAATAAAATAGCTATTTTAAAATAAATAAAAATAGTGATAAATAGTTATAAAATATCATAAGAGATATGGAATGGAAATAAACTGAATTTGCTCGATTTATGTTGTATTTGATGGTTGAATGTGTTTGGTGTGAAAATTACATTAAAGAACACAATTGGTGTTATCGAATAATTTAACCATTGAAATAAATTGATTTGAAATTCTAAATATACGTGGATTATTTGAAAAGGCCGAGTTAATTCTCATTTCGAATAATCGACCGACGATTGAAATTCGAAGATGAAGACGACGGTCGAAGTCCGGAGATCTTCACCTCGTTTGGATGGTAACCGAGGTCCTGATTGGGAGGCATCCCGACATATGGATAATGAGTGGTGATCGTCCAGACGTACGTGGTGGTCGAAGGGTTTGCGAGGTATTTAGTGCCTCCGGTTTCGTTCAGACCCAGAACGGACTTGTAAATGGACTGTGTGTCTGACATAGGATTTATTCTGTGTGGCATGCTAAGATGCAGTGATCAGGGCTTCTGTTGAAAAGCAAAGTCTTGTGGTGATGATCAAAGCACCGCCTATGTGGCGTAGCTTTGTGTATAACGTGAATTCGCGAGCCTCACACCCCGGTAGGAACCTAAAACGGGAGAAGGACCTCAGGGAGGGCCTACGTTTCCTCCTAGCTAAAAGTGGCGTCAGTTGTTTTACACGCCCTGACGAGTTTGACTTATGTGTTTGTTGCTGTTGCGAGGCGCCTCGGTTAGATCGGACGATCCGGGTCCGATGGAGTCACTTGTTGGCTCGCTTACGCCCCAAAGGGCGGCGAAACGTAGTGCTCAGGCATTTTTAATCCACTCCGTGTGGACCGGCCCTGTCGCTCCAAGGATCGATACGTTCTGATCCTGAGACTCGGGCTAGGCAGTCTCGAATTCGGTAAGGACTATCTTTTGCCTTGGTTCATGACGGAAATCCAATTTCCAAATACGTGACGATGCGGTTTTGATTGTATACCTATATATGGCGACATAGTGGTATGGGGCATTAATGCCGTCTATGATTGATAGTTATGATTTGAAATTGCTTTCATAACATATAAACACTAGCAATGATAGCAAATGCCTTTGTTTTATTCGTATCAATCATATTTTGGCCGTTATAAGGTAAAAACTCTATCCTCCGGTTTGCGTTGCATTGTGTGATGGGAACTGAGTCTTATAACGGCTTCATTTTTATAAAAAGCATAGCGATGTTTAAAAGAAAGATTTGTTTTAAAAGCACTGGCAATCCAATGGAGTAAACCCATTCCACGAAAGTGGCGTGGTCCTGTGATTAGCCAAATTATATATGTGTTGAGTAGATTTCTCATACCAGTCCCATGACTGACTCGTAGTTTGTTTCACTCTCAAACTCGGGTGCCCCTTTTTCTACACGAGCAGCCTTGTATTCAGGTTTAGCTGGTTCTTTCTGGATAGCTGGAGCTGAAGATGGATTCTATCATTTATTCTTTTTATGCTGTTCAGCTCCTATTGTACATATTTTGTTTATTTCCGCTGTAGACATTTATGTATAGCTGAACTGTATTTGTACTAAGTAAGATCCTGTATACTGTGTAACTCTGATGATACCTTTATCCAGTATATTTTATTGTTCATTATCTGGTGTATTTATTTAATTCTGTTCTGCTATTATCTGTTTCTGTGTTATATTCCAAAGATAACCTTGTTTCCGTGAGAACGGGAAATCGGGTCGTCTCAGCTTATTTCAATATTCTTCCAACATACGTTATTGAACATGCATGTATTCAAACATCCTGTTTTACAAGAACATTTTTTGTTATACTTCCAATATATATTCTTCAAACATGTGGTCCCATGGTCTAGTGGTTAGGACATTGGACTCCGAATCTGGTAACCCGAGCTCAAATCTTGGTGGGACCTATTTGGTTTAGTTTTAGTCAATGGTTTTATATCTATATGTTGTTTGTACTTTTTGAATCTGATATTAAATCGAATGGTTTTCTTTTCATCAACAAAATGTGTGTTAAGTTTGTTGTCATATAACTATGTAAACTTATGTTAGTTAGAATTATTTAATCAATTTAGAGATCCAAATACGTTATTATTTCTATGGTAAATGTGATATTCATGATTTACAATAAATATGATAGTAGTATAAAAAGTAACGCTTTGAAAATTACTAAATGTCTGTATTATGATTCCATGTGACAAAAATTATTCAAGTACGAATTTTAAGTTTTCTCTTCTTACATTATGGATTTTTCTTCCTCAAATACAAGCCACTTTATTATTGATATCAAATAATTCGTTTCCTCATTATTTTAAGTCACTGGTGGTTTTAGTAGGTTTTCTCCCTTCTACATTGAATAATTTTAAGTAGTGTGATCAGTATCTCAATTCAAAGTTCCAAATTATTAACCGAAGGTTGGAGTTTGAAAGATTAATAAAGGCGACTGATGATAATCTTAACACTCATTTTTATTTACTTATTTACTATGTTGATAAATGTTTAAGTCTAATGGTTCAAAATAGTATTTAAGTTTATTCAATTGGAGATTAGAGGAAAATCAAAAGTAAATAAATTGGGTTTCATATAATATTAGTCTTTCTCTAAATTATATAGGATGTAACACGATTGAAATCCGGGTTCAGTGCTTTAAAGTAGAAAGAAAGGGTATGATTTAGATATATTATTTAAAACATGAAAAAGGAATTTTGATAAAGCTCATATATAAAAAAAATTAATTTTTGAATTTTATTGGGGAAAATGGGGAAAAAGGACAAACTTAACAAAAAATTTGGAGAAAAGTATGGAAAGTTTAGAATTTAAGGAGAAGGCCAAACGATAGTATAAATGGAAAAAAGTTAGTGGGCCCCCTGAATTCCACATTTAGTGTAAAGGTGTCCTTCTCCTCAATTTTGAAACTTCCCATACATTTCACCAAAAAATTTCCAATGTTTGTCCTCTAAAAGAAAATCCGCTTTTGTTTACATGTCCAAGTGTTTAGTAAATTTATTTATGTCAATTTGAATTATTGATGAAAATTGGTGTATCATTTAAATCCATCATTGGCTCGCGTCAAATTTCCTAAAATGTGGTTTTTGGTGTAACAACCTGGAAAATCAGAACCAGTTTAAAATTTTTATTTTGGCTATTTAAATGAATTTTGAATACCTAAAATGATTTATTTTAAATAATAACGACTAGAAGTTTATTTTGAATAGAATTAGAACGTATAAATTTATTTAAATCCAAGTTAGAATATAAATATTTATTTTAATTATAAAAGGAATTGGAAATGGCGCGGTAGTTTGAAAATTTCGATTTCAAATTTCAAATGAATCTACATGATTCAAAATAAACTGGATTTTAGTAAAACCAGAAATATTTGAATCTGTTTGAAAATATCTGTGACGATCCCAAAACCCCGTGACATGGCGTTAAGAATAGTCATTGGAATATAACACATTAATCATCATTAGCAGATCACAGATAATAGCATAAACAAGAAATAGAATAATTTACACACATATGACAGCGGAATCATATAGATATCACCACATCAGAGAGCATAGTGCAGGATACAACTTAGTGCATAATAATACATAATCAGTCATCATCGCCAGAGGCGGAATCATACATAAAGAGTACACAAACTAAACATCAGTCTACATCGCCGGTGGCGGAATCATAATACATATACAATAATGGCGGAAAAAGTTATTGTGACGGCAAGGAATTTCGCTTGGTCCGAACCAGTCGCTAAACCGATCCAGGCCGTTCGAAACGCCCTATCGTTTGAGAACAGGACAAAATAGAACGCAGACAGAAGAACATTTCATTGTATATTACAACAATGCATCAGATTACAAGAATATACAGAGTATAAACAAATAAATATTACACAGAAATATCAGAGATTTAAATTACATTTAAATACATAGCAGCGGAAAATAATACAATACACAACTAGAAGAGATATACGGATACAAAGCTTTCCGGATATCATTCCAGCTGTAAACCAGGATCCTGTGAATATAAATCTG
Organism: Allium sativum; assembly: GCA_030737875.1. Taxonomy (NCBI): domain Eukaryota; kingdom Viridiplantae; phylum Streptophyta; class Magnoliopsida; order Asparagales; family Amaryllidaceae; genus Allium; species Allium sativum. The sequence goes on from CM060916.1 coordinate 208,023,527, forward strand.
CAAAAACCAAAACTACTAGCTGCCCGTGTCAAAATAGGGGCACCCAGAGTTTAGGTTAAAACAATAAACTCCAGGTCAGTCATGTGACTGGTGTGAGAACTAAAACAGTTATTAATCTTTGTTTTTAAAGTTAGGTAAATCAAGGGACCACGCCGTATAACACGGAACGGGTTTCCTCCCAAGAATACCAGTGCATAAAACAAACAGCGCAATGTTAAATAAAGAAAAATGAAGCTGTTATAAGACCCAGGTCCCATCACACAATGCAACGCAGCCGAGGATAGGGTTTTCCCTTATAACAGCCAAAGCATGCTTGAGACGGTTAAAACAAATCGTTTGATACTATAATAAGTGCATAGTGTATAAAACAACTTCAAATCATAAGTATCAATCATAGGCGGCATGGGTACCATATATCATGTCGCCATATATAGGTTTACAAATAAAACCGCAAATGTCACGTATTTGGAAATTGGATTTCCGTCTATGAACCGAGGCAAAAGATAGTCCTCAACCGATTCGAGACAATCTAGCCTACCATGTCTCAGGATCAGAGCTCGAGTGACCCTTGGATCGTCAGGGCCGGTCCACCGATGTGGATTAAAATGCCTGAGCAATACGTTTCCCCGCCCTTTGGGGCGCAAACGAGCCAACGAATGACTCCATCGGACCCGGATCGTCCGATCAAACCGAGGCGCCTCGCAACAGCAACAACCACATAGGTGAAAAGTATATAAATGTCAGGGCTGGTAGGTCACTGACACCACCCTAGCTAGAAAGAAACGCAAGCCCTCCCTGAGGTCCGTCTCCCGTTTTTAGTTCACAACCGGGGTGCGAAACTCGCGAAGTAAACGTTACACAAAGCTACGCCACAAAGGTCGTGCTTCGATCATCACCACAAGACTTTGCTTTTCAACAGAAGCCTTGATCATTTGCCACTTAGGCATGCCACACAGGCAATTCACTCCATGTGTTTGATATCCATCAATATATAACCCCTGAGCTCGTACGTCTCAGAGAAGGGCGTTAAGCAAGAGAATAAATTCTCCGCCGCCAAACAGATATATATTTAATAGAGATCAATCACACGGACTAAAATCCAATGTCAGACACACAGTCCATTTACAAGTCCGTTCTGGGTCTGAACGAAACCGGAGGCACCTAGTACCCCGCATATCCATCGATCTCCAAGTACGTCTGGACGATCACTAACTGTTTCCATCTTCTTGGGTGTACAGCCCAATCAAGATCATCAGTAATTATCCAAACGATGTGAAGACTTCTGGTCTTCGACCACCGTCTTCATCTTCGACTTATCGTCGTATCAGTTATTCAGAATGGGATAAACCCGGTCTTTCCGAATAACTCGCGTATATTTTAAATAAGTGTTACACAAACACAACATACGCCTCATTCCAATTTATCAGTCACTAACCGTAAATTAATCAAGAGAATAATTCCCCAAATATTAACCCCGAAGGCCGAAACCAACATCAGATCAATACCCAGAAAACCATTCTGCTTAGCTAACCGACAGTTAGTTTCTAAATTTCACATTCATAGGGAAAGGTTCCCATAAATTTTATCCAAGACAAATTTCTTGAATTTATTCTTTAATCTATTTTTGAATTTCGATTCAACTAGTCGGGATTAACGAACCTTACCGAAGTAATCATTTGTTTTAATTTCCCAATCCCAACCTATTTATCCCATGAAGTAAAACTGGTAATACTTCATATCTAACGCCACCGTGTTATCGGTAAATTCAATTACCATTTCACGTTCAAATCTAATTAAAGATTTAACTATCGCCTGGAGCAAAACTGGTGGTACTCCATTTCGATTATTTCAATCTAATTAAAGATTCATTAAAACTCCACTTAGTTTTAATCGTTAACTGGGTTAAAGAATCAGTGTCATTTAAAACACAGTTCACGATAAACCCAAAATCACATTCATTAATTATCGGGTTAAAGAACGAGTGTTATTTAAAACACTGTTCACGATAAACCCAAAAATCAATATCAATTCAATTCCAATTAAATATTATTTAATTGGTACACTTCATTAAATCTAAATAAAAAGATTTAATCTTTTCTCAACTGGGTTCAAGAACAGTGTTAGTGAAGACACCATTCACGACAAACCCAAATCACATTCGATATTCAATACAAGGCTCTGAATAGAAAATATATCGGCTTATATTCAATATCGAATTCTACGACTAACAAATGTCGTATTGGAAATAACGATATAAATATATATCTTTCAAATTTCCATAACAACACCTGTATAATCACGAATTCCAACATCGAAATATTCCGAAGACAATTTCGATTCAAATCCATTCCAATGCAATCATTGGAAATTCTGGTTATTTTTAAAACCCTTTTCAAATTCAATTTATTTATTTAAAAATAAATAGAATTATATTTCTAGTTCAAAACTAGTTCATTTCGATAAAAATCTATTTTTATCTTTTCAAATATGGAGTTTTTCATCCCAAATCTTCACAAATCATTTCTTATGATTTTACACAAATTATTACTATTTTTAATAATTTTATCAAGGCCCGTGCAGTCGATTCCCATCAATGGCCATCGAACTGCACTTACAGCGACCTTTTTCAAATTTGATTTGGACATAATTCCAAATCCAACCGTTAGATTTTGAATTTCTAATATTCATTAGAAAGCTCTTTTCGATACGAACCCAACGGTTCCGGTTTTAGGAGAATCCGACGGTCGGATCTCCCGTAATGTCCGTTTGAAATAAATGGTCGAAATTCACGAACTGCCGCGGCGCGGCGCGTTCTATTCAGGCCATTATATTATATATATATAATATATATAATATATATTTCGTCGATTTCTATTTAAAACGAATTATATAAATAGTTTTAAATTCGTTTCAAAAGCAATTTCAACTTCCATTTCAATTCAAATCAAAATTGAATTCTTCCTTATAAATTCGTTTTAAAATTCATTTCTATTCAATTCAAATTTCAATTCAATTTGAATTCATTTCAATTCGCTTTCAATTCAATTTGAAATCGTTTTCAATTCATTTCATTTCGAAATCGTTTTCAATTCATTTCATTTCGAAATCGTTTTCAATTCATTTCGTTTCGAAATCGTTTTCAATTCAATTCATTTCGAAATCGTTTTCAATTCAATTCATTTCGAAATCGTTTTCAATTCAATTCATTTCGAAATCGTTTTCAATTCAATTCATTTCGAAATCGTTTTCAATTCAATTCATTTCGAAATCGTTTTCAATTCATTTCATTTCGAAATCGTTTTCAATTCATTTCATTTCGAAATCGTTTTCAATTCAATTCATTTCGAAATCGTTTTCAATTCATTTCGAAATCGTTTTCAATTCAATTCATTTCGAAATCATTTTCAATTCAATTCATTTCGAAATCGTTTTCAATTCATTTCATTTCGAAATCGTTTTCAATTCAATTCATTTCGAAATCGTTTTCAATTCAATTCATTTCGAAATCGTTTTCAATTCAATTCATTTCGAAATCGTTTTCAATTCATTTCGAAATCGTTTTCAATTCAATTCATTTCGAAATCGTTTTCAATTCAATTCATTTCGAAATCGTTTTCAATTCATTTCATTTCGAAATCGTTTTCAATTCAATTCATTTCGAAATCGTTTTCAATTCAATTCATTTCGAAATCGTTTTCAATTCATTTCATTTCGAAATCGTTTTCAATTCAATTCATTTCGAAATCGTTTTCAATTCATTTCGAAATCGTTTTCAATTCAATTCATTTCGAAATCGTTTTCAATTCAATTCATTTCGAAATCGTTATATATTCAATTCATTTCGAAATCGTTATATATTCAATTCATTTCGAAATCGTTATATATTCAATTCATTTCGAAATCGTTATATATTCAATTCATTTCGAAATCGTTATATATTCAATTCATTTCGAAATCGTTCAAAGTCGATATAAATATCGTTCACGTCAAAATGGCGTCAATCTAATCAACACGGCTTCATAAATTTCTATTTTCAAATATTCTATTTCAAATATTTCTTTTTCAAAATAGTTGTTATTATCAAAATATTTCGTTCAACACATGACCAATCTCAATGAATGAGTACTGTCAACACATGAACTTTTATTTTATATTGATAAAGATGTAAATTTTTATTACTAAAACATTTCGTTCAACACATGACCAATCTCAAGGGATGAGTACTGTCAACACATGAACTTTTATTTTATAATATTCTTTATTTTCTAAACTGGAATGAGGCCCAATCAATTACCATATAAAGTTAATTATATGGATTTTCATACAACACATGTATATAATAGCATTGAAAAATAATCAACCATCAACCAAAGTGCACTACACTGTATAAGCATCAAATATAGATATCTAACGCTTATGACAGCCTGTCAATCAATCGATCGACATATTCAATCAATCAGGATGAGTGAACTTCAAATTTCATCCCAACACCCGTGTGGGGTTTCAAACAATCAAACACAGATTTTAGTTGTGCAGTTGGGCGATGTGTAAAATTTACCGTCCCAATCAATGTCAGTCAAATCGGTGTACATAAACAAACCGTCCGGTTTGTAAATGAATATTTATTTATTCATTCACATTCACCATATTCATATTCACGTTAAAAATTACATTTTTAACGATAAAACATTTTATTTTAACATATGAATTTCTATTCAGTTCATTCTTTAAATAAAATGGTATTTTTATTTTTCTAACATATTTTAGAAAATTACGGCGGCATAACGGCACGATACTAGAAACGGGACGAGGCCTAGCCTTATCCCCGGTCTAGTGAAGGCCCACGCCATTCACATATCAATTTTAATCAATTTCCAATTCAACCAATCAATCAAATCCAAATCAAATAATCTAACCAACTACACAACCAAACAAACAAGTCCATGGTATGTGGACGGGTGTCGGGTGCTTCTAATAAGCACCGTCTGCATCCTAGTATATATATATAACTAGAAAAATAGAATTTGAGTGAGAAGTTCTCACCGATAGCTATCCAATCCTCTTGACTCCTCTTTGATAGAAATCTCCATCGTTATCGCATCTTCGTTGTTGTAGCCACTACATATGGAAAAATCGAATTTTTACTTCGCTATTCAATATATAAAAATCGAATTTTTACTATGTTATTCAATATATAAAAATCACATTTTTATTTCGAAGTTCAATATATAAAAATCTTATTTTTATTTCGATATTCTATATATAAAAAATCACATTTTTATTTCGAAGTTCAATATATAAAAATCTTATTTTTATTTCGATATTCTATATATAAAAAATCACATTTTTATTTCGAAGTTCAATATATAAAAATCTTATTTTTACCTCGACTTTCAATATATAAAAAAAATATGATTTTTACTTTTCTACAAATCTGATCTTTTTAAAGTTTAAACCCTTTTCTTTTAACTTAAAATTTAAAATCAGTTTATATGCTTTATATAATTCAGTTTTAAATCTTTATAAAATTCAGTTTTAAATGCTTTAAAAAAAATCAGAATTAAACCCTTAATTAAAATAAATCAGTTTCTTTTTAAACTCAAAATCAGTTTCTCTAAAATCGAAATTAAAAATAAAAATAAAATAAAGTAAAAAAAACTTACTGTATTCGATAGGGGGGGGTTCCTTGCGGGGTCGCAGCTGACGTCAGGGGGAGGGGTGCTTCATCGTCGGTCTGAGACGATGGGGAGGTGATAGCGGAGTTGAGGGCGTCGGAGGTGGGGCAGCAGGTGGTAGGTGGCGGCTAGGGTTTGGTGGCGTGTCGATTTGGGTGCGAGGGGATGCGGTCTTCGCGAGGAGGGGAAGAGAGGAGAACGGAGGACGAGGAGGAGAGGGGCGACGCCCATGGGGAGGAGGCCGAGGCGCCTGCGGTGGCTCGAGCTGCTCCCTCCATCGCGGTTTTTTTTTTTTTTTTTATACTGAATTTATTTTAGAACGGGGGGGGGGGGGGGGGCAGGAGGATAAAAGGGGAGAGAGATATTTTTTTTATTAATTAATTAATTTATTTTATCCTAAAGAGTTGACTTTCACATACGACCTCGAAACGAGGCCCACCGCTTGTCGCCCATAGCGTTTCACCCCCATTCCGAACACAATGGGATATGCTGCGTAACCCAACTCGGCTGTTACGATCAGTTTACGTTAAATTTAAAATATAACTCATTATATTGAATTTTAAACGTACATTTCAAATTACCGGGGTCACATATTAACTAGAAAAATTCCATAAAAATATTTTCTAGCTTCGTATTGACGATACGGTCCTAACAAAACTAGTTTCATCGAATTCTAAGACCGTTGGAAAAATGGCCAATTTCCAGTCGATTAAAATCAACTGAAACTGGTCAAATGCGTTTTCCTTTGCCACGCTCACATATTGATTCTAAAAATTATGAAATTTGGAATCTAGCAATAACTTTACATCACGGACCCAACAAAACTGGTTTCGTCGAAATCCGAGGTCGTTTGCAAAATGTCCATTTTTAAGGGCCTGAACTCCATAGCGACTATTCAGAATTTTCAACTAGACATATCTTTTGATTCCCGCTACGAAATTTTGATTTTTCGGATTCGATAGAAAGATATCATCAATTAGATCCTAATGTTTTTGGTTTCACTAAAATCCGGATTGTTTTGCACCCGGTACATTCAATTGAAGTTTGAAATCGAATTATCGAACTACCGCGCCATTTTCAATTCTATTTATAAATATATATAAATATTTATATTCTAACGACGACGTATATAATATATACGTCAAATTATTTTCTAAATAAATTTCTCGTCGATATTATTTAAAATAATTTATTTTAAATAATCAAAATTCGCCAAAATAAAAATTTTAAACTGGCCCTGATTTTCGGGTTATTACAATCTCCCCCACTTAAAACTTTTCGTCCCCGAAAAGGAACAAAGTCGAAAGTGGTTTGATTAATCAACACTACGCTCGACCTGGCTTCCATTCTCCAACTTTTCAGTTTCTGAGAATTTCTAAAATTTAAAAAATTTGGCTAACACCCTAAATTTCTGAAAAATTTCGCCATAACCTCCCCTGCAATGGGAGCATCGGGGAATTTCAAATAGCTTCCCCGGTCCTTCAGATCTCAAAAAGAAAAAGAAAAAGCCAAGCGGCTAGCCAATAGGCTCATAAAATCATCATCACCCAAACAAAACAGTAAATTATGTAATAAACATGTACCTATTTGTCGGGCAAACAAATTTTATTCTCTGCTCTAGCCTCCTTGCTATGACCTGTTCAATGTAAGTATATGCATGCAAGCAAATGCGACCAATTTTCAATACAATTCAATATTTGATCAAATTAGGCATAATGGTTAAAATTATCAAACAAATAAACAACCAACACAAACATCAGTCAATTTGTGAATTATCATTTGAAATTCATAACTTTGATACATATACAAAAAAAATCATGTTTTGATGCCAAATCACAACAATGTATTCTAACTATATTAGTTTTGGTTCTCACACCAGTCTAATGGAAATATATAGAAATCACACCTTCGTCACTCGAAAATAAATGCTGATGATGTTTCGAACCACCATCAGAACATTGTCGGGCTACTAGAGTGCGGTTCTATATCTACCCGGTATATTAAAACTTCGAATATACGCGGATCAGACGTATACGCAAAATCTATATATACTGGATTGTCCACATCAATATAAATAAATGACCAAATACGAATAATTGATTTATATTTCAAAACAAGATTTGTTTTCACTTTGGAAATTTACTCCTCACACCCGTTCTAGGATACTACTGATCCCATCTCTAACGAGTCATTCTCATTGGATATTGCTAATCCAATATCTGATGAATTCTTTCGTATGTTTCTAATGTGTCCTGTTCTCTGCTTTGTAAACCAAAGCTCTGATACCAACTGTAACGGCAAGGAATTTCGCTCGGTCCGAACCAGTCGCTAAACCGATCCAGGCCGTTCGAAACGCCCTATCGTTTGAGAACAGGACAAAATAGAACGCAGACAGAAGAACATTTCATTGTATATTACAACAATGCATCAGATTACAAGAATATACAGAGTATAAACAAATAAATATTACACAGAAATATCAGAGATTTAAATTACATTTAAATACATAGCAGCGGAAAATAATACAATACACAACTAGAAGAGATATACGGATACAAAGCTTTCCGGATATCATTCCAGCTGTAAACCAGGATCCTGTGAATATAAATCTGCAAAAACCAAAACTACTAGCTGCCCGTGTCAAAATAGGGGCACCCAGAGTTTAGGTTAAAACAATAAACTCCTGGTCAGTCATGTGACTGGTGTGAGAACTAAAACAGTTATTAATCTTTGTTTTTAAAGTTAGGTAAATCAAGGGACCACGCCGTATAACACCGAACGGGTTTCCTCCCAAGAATACCAGTGCATAAAACAAACAGCGCAATGCTAAATAAAGAAAAATGAAGCTGTTATAAGACCCAGGTCCCATCACACAATGCAACGCAGCCGAGGATAGGGTTTTCCCTTATAACAGCCAAAGCATGCTTAATACGGTTAAAACAAATCGTTTGATACTATAATAAGTGCATAGTGTATAAAACAACTTCAAATCATAAGTATCAATCATAAGCGGCATGGGTACCATATATCATGTCGCCATATATAGGTTTACAAATAAAACCGCAAATGTCACGTATTTGGAAATTGGATTTCCGTCTATGAACCGAGGCAAAAGATAGTCCTCAACCGATTCGAGACAATCTAGCCTACCATGTCTCAGGATCAGAGCTCGAGTGACCCTTGGATCGTCAGGGCCGGTCCACCGATGTGGATTAAAATGCCTGAGCAATACGTTTCCCCGCCCTTTGGGGCGCAAACGAGCCAACGAATGACTCCATCGGACCCGGATCGTCCGATCAAACCGAGGCGCCTCGCAACAGCAACAACCACATAGGTCTAAAGTATATAAATGTCAGGGCTGGTAGGTCACTGACACCACCCTAGCTAGAAAGAAACGCAACCCTCCCTGAGGTCCGTCTCCCGTTTTTGGTTCACAACCGGGGTGCGAAACTCGCGAAGTAAACGTTACACAAAGCTACGCCACAAAGGTCGTGCTTCGATCATCACCACAAGACTTTGCTTTTCAACAGAAGCCTTGATCATTTGCCACTTAGGCATGCCACACAGGCAATTCACTCCATGTGTTTGATATCCATCAATATATAACCCCTGAGCTCGTACGTCTCAGAGAAGGGCGTTAAGCAAGAGAATAAATTCTCCGCCGCCAAACAGATATATATTTAATAGAGATCAATCACACGGACTAAAATCCAATGTCAGACACACAGTCCATTTACAAGTCCGTTCTGGGTCTGAACGAAACCGGAGGCACCTAGTACCCCGCATATCCATCGATCTCCAAGTACGTCTGGACGATCACTAACTGTTTCCATCTTCTTGGGTGTACAGCCCAATCAAGATCATCAGTAATTATCCAAACGATGTGAAGACTTCTGGTCTTCGACCACCGTCTTCATCTTCGACTTATCGTCGTATCAGTTATTCAGAATGGGATAAACCCGGTCTTTCCGAATAACTCGCGTATATTTTAAATAAGTGTTACACAAACACAACATACGCCTCATTCCAATTTATCAGTCACTAACCGTAAATTAATCAAGAGAATAATTCCCCAAATATTAACCCCGAAGGCCGAAACCAACATCAGATCAATACCCAGAAAACCATTCTGCTTAGCTAACCGACAGTTAGTTTCTAAATTTCACATTCATAGGGAAAGGTTCCCATAAATTTTATCCAAGACAAATTTCTTGAATTTATTCTTTAATCTATTTTTGAATTTCGATTCAACTAGTCGGGATTAACGAACCTTACCGAAGTAATCATTTGTTTTAATTTCCCAATCCCAACCTATTTATCCCATGAAGTAAAACTGGTAATACTTCATATCTAACGCCACCGTGTTATCGGTAAATTCAATTACCATTTCACGTTCAAATCTAATTAAAGATTTAACTATCGCCTGGAGCAAAACTGGTGGTACTCCATTTCGATTATTTCAATCTAATTAAAGATTCATTAAAACTCCACTTAGTTTTAATCGTTAACTGGGTTAAAGAATCAGTGTCATTTAAAACACAGTTCACGATAAACCCAAAATCACATTCATTAATTATCGGGTTAAAGAACGAGTGTTATTTAAAACACTGTTCACGATAAACCCAAAAATCAATATCAATTCAATTCCAATTAAATATTATTTAATTGGTACACTTCATTAAATCTAAATAAAAAGATTTAATCTTTTCTCAACTGGGTTCAAGAACAGTGTTAGTGAAGACACCATTCACGACAAACCCAAATCACATTCGATATTCAATACAAGGCTCTGAATAGAAAATATATCGGCTTATATTCAATATCGAATTCTACGACTAACAAATGTCGTATTGGAAATAACGATATAAATATATATCTTTCAAATTTCCATAACAACACCTGTATAATCACGAATTCCAACATCGAAATATTCCGAAGACAATTTCGATTCAAATCCATTCCAATGCAATCATTGGAAATTCTGGTTATTTTTAAAACCCTTTTCAAATTCAATTTATTTATTTAAAAATAAATAGAATTATATTTCTAGTTCAAAACTAGTTCATTTCGATAAAAATCTATTTTTATCTTTTCAAATATGGAGTTTTTCATCCCAAATCTTCACAAATCATTTCTTATGATCTTACACAAATTATTACTATTTTTAATAATTTTATCAAGGCCCGTGCAGTCGATTCCCATCAATGGCCATCGAACTGCACTTACAGCGACCTTTTTCAAATTTGATTTGGACATAATTCCAAATCCAACCGTTAGATTTTGAATTTCTAATATTCATTAGAAAGCTCTTTTCGATACGAACCCAACGGTTCCGGTTTTAGGAGAATCCGACGGTCGGATCTCCCGTAATGTCCGTTTGAAATAAATGGTCGAAATTCACGAACTGCCGCGGCGCGGCGCGTTCTATTCAGGCCATTATATTATATATATATAATATATATAATATATATTTCGTCGATTTCTATTTAAAACGAATTATATAAATAGTTTTAAATTCGTTTCAAAAGCAATTTCAACTTCCATTTCAATTCAAATCAAAATTGAATTCTTCCTTATAAATTCGTTTTAAAATTCATTTCTATTCAATTCAAATTTCAATTCAATTTGAATTCATTTCAATTCGCTTTCAATTCAATTTGAAATCGTTTTCAATTCATTTCATTTCGAAATCGTTTTCAATTCATTTCGTTTCGAAATCGTTTTCAATTCATTTCGTTTCGAAATCGTTTTCAATTCAATTCATTTCGAAATCGTTTTCAATTCAATTCATTTCGAAATCGTTTTCAATTCAATTCATTTCGAAATCGTTTTCAATTCAATTCATTTCGAAATCGTTTTCAATTCATTTCATTTCGAAATCGTTTTCAATTCATTTCATTTCGAAATCGTTTTCAATTCATTTCATTTCGAAATCGTTTTCAATTCAATTCATTTCGAAATCGTTTTCAATTCATTTCGAAATCGTTTTCAATTCAATTCATTTCGAAATCATTTTCAATTCAATTCATTTCGAAATCGTTTTCAATTCATTTCATTTCGAAATCGTTTTCAATTCAATTCATTTCGAAATCGTTTTCAATTCAATTCATTTCGAAATCGTTTTCAATTCAATTCATTTCGAAATCGTTTTCAATTCATTTCGAAATCGTTTTCAATTCAATTCATTTCGAAATCGTTTTCAATTCATTTCATTTCGAAATCGTTTTCAATTCAATTCATTTCGAAATCGTTTTCAATTCAATTCATTTCGAAATCGTTTTCAATTCATTTCATTTCGAAATCGTTTTCAATTCAATTCATTTCGAAATCGTTTTCAATTCATTTCGAAATCGTTTTCAATTCAATTCATTTCGAAATCGTTTTCAATTCAATTCATTTCGAAATCGTTATATATTCAATTCATTTCGAAATCGATATATATTCAATTCATTTCGAAATCGTTATATATTCAATTCATTTCGAAATCGTTATATATTCAATTCATTTCGAAATCGTTATATATTCAATTCATTTCGAAATCATTATATATTCAATTCATTTCGAAATCGTTATATATTTAATTCATTTCGAAATCGTTTAAAGTCGATATAAATATCGTTCACGTCAAAATGGCGTCAATCTAATCAACACGGCTTCATAAATTTCTATTTTCAAATATTCTATTTCAAATATTTCTTTTTCAAAATAGTTGTTATTATCAAAATATTTCGTTCAACACATGACCAATCTCAATGAATGAGTACTGTCAACACATGAACTTTTATTTTATATTGATAAAGATGTAAATTTTTATTACTAAAATATTTCGTTCAACACATGACCAATCTCAAGGGATGAGTACTGTCAACACATGAACTTTTATTTTATAATATTCTTTATTTTCTAAACTGGAATGAGGCCCAATCAATTACCATATAAAGTTAATTATATGGATTTTCATACAACACATGTATATAATAGCATTGAAAAATAATCAACCATCAACCAAAGTGCACTACACTGTATAAGCATCAAATATAGATATCTAACGCTTATGACAGCCTGTCAATCAATCGATCGACATATTCAATCAATCAGGATGAGTGAACTTCAAATTTCATCCCAACACCCGTGTGGGGTTTCAAACAATCAAACACAGATTTTAGTTGTGCAGTTGGGCGATGTGTAAAATTTACCGTCCCAATCAATGTCAGTCAAATCGGTGTACATAAACAAACCGTCCGGTTTGTAAATGAATATTTATTTATTCACATTCACCATATTCATATTCACGTTAAAAATTACATTTTTAACGATAAAACATTTTATTTTAACATATGAATTTCTATTCAGTTCATTCTTTAAATAAAATGGTATTTTTATTTTTCTAACATATTTTAGAAAATTTCGGCGGCATAACGGCACGATACTAGAAACGGGACGAGGCCTAGCCTTATCCCCGGTCTAGTGAAGGCCCACGCCATTCACATATCAATTTTAATCAATTTCCAATTCAACCAATCAATCAAATCCAAATCAAATAATCTAACCAACTACACAACCAAACAAACAAGTCCATGGTATGTGGACGGGTGTCGGGTGCTTCTAATAAGCACCGTCTGCATCCTAGTATATATATATAACTAGAAAAATAGAATTTGAGTGAGAAGTTCTCACCGATAGCTATCCAATCCTCTTGACTCCTCTTTGATAGAAATCTCCATTGTTATCGCATCTTCGTTGTTGTAGCCACTACATATGGAAAAATCGAATTTTTACTTCGCTATTCAATATATAAAAATCGAATTTTTACTATGTTATTCAATATATAAAAATCACATTTTTATTTCGAAGTTCAATATATAAAAATCTTATTTTTATTTCGATATTCTATATATAAAAAATCACATTTTTATTTCGAAGTTCAATATATAAAAATATTATTTTTATTTCGATATTCTATATATAAAAAATCACATTTTTATTTCGAAGTTCAATATATAAAAATCTTATTTTTATCTCGACTTTCAATATATAAAAAAATATGATTTTTACTTTTCTACAAATCTGATCTTTTTAAAGTTTAAACCCTTTTCTTTTAACTTAAAATTTAAAATCAGTTTATATGCTTTATATAATTCAGTTTTAAATCTTTATAAAATTCAGTTTTAAATGCTTTAAAAAAAATCAGAATTAAACCCTTAATTAAAATAAATCAGTTTCTTTTTAAACTCAAAATCAGTTTCTCTAAAATCGAAATTAAAAATAAAAATAAAATAAAGTAAAAAAAAACTTACTGTATTCGATAGGGGGGGGTTCCTTGCGGGGTCGCAGTTGACGTCAGGGGGAGGGGTGCTTCATCGTCGGTCTGAGACAAAGGGGAGGTGACAGCGGAGTTGAGGGCGTCGGAGGTGGGGCAGCAGGTGGTAGGTGGCGGCTAGGGTTTGGTGGCGTGTCGATTTGGGTGCGAGGGGATGCGGTCTTCGCGAGGAGGGGAAGAGAGGAGAACGGAGGACGAGGAGGAGAGGGGCGACGCCCATGGGGAGGAGGCCGAGGCGCCTGCGGTGGCTCGAGCTGCTCCCTCCATCGCGGTTTTTTTTTTTTTATATACTGAATTTATTTTAGAACGGGGGGGGGGGCCAGGAGGATAAAAGGGGAGAGAGATATTTTTTTATTAATTAATTTATTTATTTTAACCTAAAGAGTTGACTTTCACATACGACCTCGAAACGAGGCCCACCGCCTGTCGCCCATAGCGTTTCACCCCCATTCCGAACACAATGGGATATGCTGCGTAACCCAACTCGGCTGTTACGATCAGTTTACGTTAAATTTAAAATATAACTCATTATATTGAATTTTAAACGTACATTTCAAATTACCGGGGTCACATATTAACTAGAAAAATTCCATAAAAATATTTTCTAGCTTCGTATTGACGATACGGTCCTAACAAAACTAGTTTCATCGAATTCTGAGACCGTTGGAAAAATGGCCAATTTCCAGTCGATTAAAATCAACTGAAACTGGTCAAATGCGTTTTCCTTTGCCACGCTCACATATTGATTCTAAAAATTATGAAATTTGGAATCTAGCAATAACTTTACATCACGGACCCAACAAAACTGGTTTCGTCGAAATCCGAGGTCGTTTGCAAAATGTCCATTTTTAAGGGCCTGAACTCCATAGCGACTATTCAGAATTTTCAACTAGACATATCTTTTGATTCCCGCTACGAAATTTTGATTTTTCGGATTCGATAGAAAGATATCATCAATTAGATCCTAATGTTTTTGGTTTCACTAAAATCCGGATTGTTTTGCACCCGGTACATTCAGTTGAAGTTTGAAATCGAATTATCGAACTACCGCGCCATTTTCAATTCTATTTATAAATATATATAAATATTTATATTCTAACGACGACGTATATAATATATACATCGAATTATTTTCTAAATAAATTTCTCGTCGATATTATTTAAAATAATTTATTTTAAATAATCAAAATTCGCCAAAATAAAAATTTTAAACTGGCCCAGATTTTCGGGTTATTACAGTTATAGTCATCACGGTGTAGTCAAGCCTCGCCATGAGCCAAAAGTTCACCCCTACTGCGGTGCCAAGCCAAAATATGCCATATACCTGTAACTAGGCTGCCCGTGTGAAAATGAGCGCACCCGAGTTTGCAAGGTGAAACAAACTACGAGTCAGTCATGGGACTGGTATGAGAAATCTACTTAACTTATTAAACAACAATAATAAGGCAAATCAAAGGACCACGCCACTTTCGCGGAACGGGTTTACTCCAATGAGTGCTAGTGCATGAAATAAAGTAAATGATTAAATCATCGCAATGCTTTTTATAAAATGAAGCCATTATAAGACTCAGGTCCCATCACACAATGCAACGCAAGCCGAAGGAAAGAGTTTTACCTTATAATGGCCAAAAAATGCTTCATACGTATAAAACAAAAGTGTTTGATATTATTACTAGTGCATATATGTTTTCAAAAGATAATTCAATCATAAATATCAATCCTAGGCGGCATAGCTACCATCTACTATGTCGCCATACTAGTAATACAATCACATCCGCAATTTCGTATCGAAAATTGGATTCCATCATGGGTCGAGGCAAGGGGCAAGCTCCTCTCCGTTCGAGACACTCTAGCAAATGCCTCGGGACTGCACACAGCAATACCTGGATCCTCCAAGGCCGGTCCTCTCTTACTTTTGAGGATTGGCAATTCCTGAACACACGTTTCCCGGTCCTTACAGACCTATAATCGAGGCGCCTCGCATTCCAACAACCACATAGGTGAAAAGTAGATATAAATGTCAGGGCTGGTAGGTCACTGACACCACCTTAGCTAGAAAGAAACGTCATGCACTCCTTGGGTTCTTCTCCCGTTTTTGACTCATACCGGGGTGTGAGGCTCGCAAATTCACGTTATACACAAAGCTACGTCACACAGACCCTGCTTTGATCATCAACCACAAGACTTTGCTTTCCAATAGAAGCCTTGATCATATGCCACTTAGGCTTGCCACACAGGAAATCCCCTCCATGCGACTGATTTCTATCAATACATAACCTCTGAGCTCGTACGTCTCAGAGAAGGGCGTTAAGCAAGAGAATAAATTCTCCGCTGCCAAACAGATATATATTTAACAGAGATTAATCAGCATAGAACAAAATCCAATGTCAGACAAACAGTCCATTTACAAGTTGGTTTTGGGTTTGAACGAAACCGGAGGCACCAAATTCCTCGCATATCCGCACAATCAACAATACGTCCAGACGGCTACTATTTCAGCCCCTTCAAGGTAGCTACTCCAATCACGAGCATCAGTAGCGCCCATCCATCTAATGTGAAGATCTTCGGTCTTCAACCGTCTTCGACTCTTCGACTTCTCAACGTCGATCGATTATTTGAAATGAGAATGAACTCGGCCTTTTCAAATAACCCACGTATATTTAGATTTTCAAATCAATTTTTCACAAGGTTAAACTATTCAACATTCACATTTCAGTTCCTTAGTATAATTTTCATGTTAAACACATTCAACCATCACAAATGAAGCAAACACAACAAAATTGGTTTATTTCCACTCTATATCGTCTATAATATTTTATAACGATATATCACCATTTTTATTTGTTTAAAATGGCCATAATTAATTAAACGACGTTTCAGGTCGTGCCGAGGCATTGGCATTGTTTTTCACAAAATTTGTTTTACACATATCTGAAAATCTAACCGTTGGATCTTTACAAATTTTATATCATTAGAAAGATCATTTCGAAATGAATCCAATGGTTTCGGTTTTGGGAAAATCCGACGGTCGGATCTTCCACACTAGTCGTTTAAAGTTACGATTTCAAATTACGAACTGCAGCGTCGTTATTCGATTTAATTTAATTAATTATATATATATATATAAATATAATCGTTCCTGGCGTTGTTTTTCTTCAGATTTGAGTTAAACATTCCAGACAATTCAACCGTCGGATCTTTACACAGTTGGTGCCGTTGGAAAGATATTTCCAAGGCAAACCCAACGGTTGCGGTTTTGGGAAAATCCAATGGTCGGATTTCCCGCACTGGTCGTTTGAAATCACGGTTTCAAAACACGAACTGCACGGCTACGATTCGTTTTAATTTTATTTATATTTATATAAATATAGTTCATTCGAAAATTCCTATATCGTTTTCACTTCAAATTTTTCACTAACGCCTTTAAATTTTAGAAAATTTCGCCATAACCTCCTTTGTATGAGAGGGGCTGGGAAAATTCCCAAATAGCCACACGGGCGTCTCATCTCAAAAAGAAAAAGAAAAGGCCAAGCGGTTAGCCAACATGCTCATAAAATTATCACCCAAACAAAATAGTAAACGTGTACCTATTTGTCGGGCACAAAATTTTATTTCCCTTCTCTAGCCTCTTTGCTATAACCTGTTCAATAAATATGCATGTACATATATGCAATTCTTATCACTTATCATTTTCCATTCAACTACATATTTGATTCAATTTGGTTTAAAAACACCATTCATTCTAATGTTGCATACATAGGCAAAAATCATATCATTAGCTAATTAATGAATATTTCAACTCATGCATATTTATTTGAACAAGTGGTTATTTTTAACACTTCACATTTCAGTAAAAATGATATTTTTGGCAAACTAAAATATATTTCAACACATGACTATTTTATTTAGTTCCTATGCATGTTAAAAATAATATTTCTTTCACAAATATTTATTTCAACGCTCGCATATCTTTAGCATATCACATATATGATAAAAATGGCATTTTCATCATCTAAAATATTTATTCAACACATGAATGTCTTTAACACTTCATAATTTCAATAAAAATGATATTTTTATTGTTCGATCTTTTTATTCAACACATGAACTTTTCCAACACATACACTTCTCAACACATGAGCATTTCCACACATCGATATTTTATATATTTTGTTCATATAAGAAAGATGAAATTTTTATTGTTGAAACTATTTATATATAAGGCGAATATTTTACATACTTCATATATATTATAAAAATGTGATTTTTATTGTTTATACACTTTATTCATTCACACATGAATTTAATTTTCACACATCACTTCTCAACACATGAGCATTTCCACACATGGATATGGTTTCAACACATGACTTTAGTTTCATCGCATGAAAGTAATTTCAACATATGAAAATAATTCTAACACATGAATATTATTCAAAATTTCAATAGCATAACGGCAGGGTAGTTAAAACCGGCACCGTCCCGAGTACGGCTCCTCGCTCTACCTTAATACCTCGCGGTTTTTGACAATGGGGATTCATGCATCTAATTCGCACGCAGGCGGCATGTTTTATTTTCATTTCCACAATTATTCCCAATTTATTTCAATCACCAATGGGTATTTTTCAACCACAACCAATCAATATCAACCACAAACAATTATTCAACCATTCGCATTTTTCATCCAATATTTCACACCAATTCACAACAATAAATATCGTCCATGGTTTGTGGACGAGGGGAGTATATATATATATATATGTATATATATATATATTATTTCTATATTTCACTTGCATTTCAACACACATATCATTTATACTATGCATGTATAATTCATACTTCGCTCATATAGCTTACACAACGCATGTACATGAGGTATACAACACGTGTATAATTTATACTTCGCTTGTATAATTTATACATGACATTTTCCATTCAATTTCATTTAATTTAAATTTCTCACTTTGGTTTTCGGAGTGCTAAAAATCGTAGATGGCTCAGAAAAATCCGCGGTCTCTTCTATGTGGTAGAGAGCCTCCTTGCGGTCCCGATGTTTCCTGTTTCATCGAATTTCGTCAATACAAGAAAAAGAAATGATTTTGAAACATTTTGTAACACTAAAAAGTGTTATTTTCTATTCAAAATAATAAAGCCGCTACCTTTCAGCATTGGTTCGAACTAGGGTTTGCAGTTTTCTTTGAATCCGTGAATCGATGCTCCGATCAGAAGGTGTGACGTGAAAGAGGGGAGCGAGGCGAGTCCGTCGGTGGTGGAGATGGCGAACTCTGTGGTTTTTGGTGAGGGGGGCGTCGACGTGAAGTCGGCGACTTTCAGGGCGTCGTTTTCGATGCTGGCGAAGGGAGAAAGGGCGGGGGTTGGTCGGATTTGAAGAGGGAGGCGGGCGCCGTCGAGTCAGGGTTGTGGCGTTGGCTGGCGTTGACTGAGGCGGCAGAATTTCGGTCGGGAAGGTTGGAGCGCGAACCACCGTCGAGAGCTGATAGCGGCTAGGGTTTTGAGGGTTTTTTTATTTTTAAATTATGAAATGAAATTTCCTATTGGCCGATGCTTTATAAAAAAATTTAAATAGTGTTACTCCATACGGACACCAATTCAAGCCCAACGACTGTCGCCCCTAGCTAAATACCCCCATCCCGGACACAATGGGATATGTTTCATTGGCCAATTCGACTGTTACAGTCAGTTAATTTTCAAATTAAAATATAAAACATTTTATATTCAATTTGAATGTACCTTTCGATTTGTCAGGGCCACATACCAATTCGAAAAATTTCAGAAAAATAAATCTAGCTATGTTTTGACACTACGGTCCCAACAAAACTAGTTTCGTCGAATTCTGAGATCGTTTGAAAAATGGCCATTTTCTGGTCGATCCAATTTAATAGAAATTGACCAAACACGTTTTCTTTTGCCACGCTCACATACTAGCTTCAAAAATTATGAAATTTGAAACCTAGCAATAGTTTGACATCCTGGACCCAACAAAAGTGGTTTCATCGAATTCCAAGGTCGTTTGCAAAATGTCTATTTTCAAGGGCTATATATTCTATATAGCGACCTTTCTGAAAATTCACTTGGCCATAACTTTTGATTCCCGGTATGAAACTTCGATTTTTCAGATTCGTTAGAAAGATATTCACTAACAGATTTAAATATTTTTGGTTTCACTAAAATCTGTTATATTTTGCACACAGTGCAGTCAGTCAAAGTTTGAATTCAAATTTTCAAACTGACACATTATTTATAATTAACTATTTTATTGAAATATTCTATTTCAATTGTTCAAATTCCTTTGAAATAACCAATTTAAAAATTTTAAATTGGCTTGTATTTTCCGGGTTGTTACAATATCTTTCCAACGAATGTGAAAAATCCAGATTTCATAACGGGAACAAAAAGTTATGCCTAGTTGAAAATTTAGAATAGTCGTTGTGGAATTTATATATATTTTAACATAATAAATGGCCGTTTTTCAAACGGTCTCCAAATTCGACGAAATTAGTTTTATTAAGACTATATCGTCAAATCATAGCTAGATTTATTTTTCCAGAATTTTAGGAGTCAGTATGTGGCCCCAGTAAATTAAAATGTACATTTAAATTCAATTTTAATTGATTTATATTTTAATTTTGATAAAAACTATTCGAAACAATAGAATTGACTTACGAAACACATCCCATTGTGTTCGGAATGGAAGTATTTGACTAGGGGCGATAGTCGTTGGGTTTGATTTGGAGTTCTGACAAAAAAAATTAGAAACTAAGTAACGATATTGATAAAATATTAATATATATATATATATATTCCTCATGGGTCAAAACCCTACTTTTCAATTGCTCGGTCAAACCAGAAAACGCGCCTCTGCTCACTCCAAAACAGACGAACGAATTGCTCAGAAAAACAAAGCCAAAATTCTCCAAACCCACTTCGAATTAATCCAAGGCGGTAAAGCAAAAATCAAAGTGCTTTCCTTGATCTTTAAATCCACACCAGCTTGATGAATTCTAGCTTCGTGTAATGCTCGATTTTTGGGTTTAAAGGGCTCGAGTTCGTGGCATTCTTCTGCGCGGCTGTGGCGATCGAACAGTCTACCATTCAGCGCGGTATTGGACGTCGCCGACGGCTACGATGTGGGCCCCTCTGATGGTGCTCCAATGCTTCGGCGTGCGTGCGGTTAGGGGTCAATGGGTGGAATCTTTTGCGTTGGAGCATTTTCACGGTGAAGAAGATAACACTGTGAGTTTTTATAAAATATAAAATTTATTTTTTTTCAAATTTAAAATCAGTTTGTTTTCAAATATAAAATCAGTTTGTTTACAAAATTTAAAATCAATAATTTGTTTGTAAAATATAAAATCAGAGTTTTTTTAAAACATAAAATTAGTTTGTTTTCAAATTTAAAATCAGTTTATTTTTAAATTTAAAATCAGTTTGTTTATAAAATTTAAAATCTGTTTGTTTATAAAATATAAAGTCAGTTTGTTTTTAAATATAAAATTAGCATTGTTTTCAAATTAAATTAAGCATTGTTTTTAAATTTATAATTAGCATTGTTTTCAAATTAAAATAAGCATTTTTTTTAATTTATAATTACCATTGTTTTAAAAAAAATGAATTAGCATTGTTTTATTTCAGTTTTAAAAATATAAGAACAACGAATAAAAATATAATTTTTATATATATAATAGCAATATAAAAATATGATTTTATATATGTAACACTGAAATAAAAATGTGATTTTTACAGCGTTGAAATAAAAATGTGATTTTTAGAGCATTGAAATAAAAATGTGATTTGTAATATAAAAATCGTGTGAAACAGATTGCGATGGAACCGACTGGAAGCGAACAAAATCCAAACCACCCAATAGAGGAAGACGAAGTGGAAACCGATCAAGGTGGGAACTTCTCAATTTAATTTTACTTACTAGTTAAAATATATAATAGGATGCAGGCGGTGCTTAGCAGCACCCGACACCATCGTCCACAGACCATGGACGACTTGTTTGATTGTATGGTGTTATGGAAATTGATTGTGATCGTGATGTGAAATGTAAAATAAAAGATTCAAGTGTTGAAGATAATATTTTATCGTTAAAAATATAATTTTTAACGTGAGTATGTGTAAAATAAAAATTCATTTACAAATTGGATGATTTATTTATGTATACCCATTTGACTGATATAGATTGGGACGAAAAATTTCACACATCGCCCAACTGCAAAAATAAAATATGTGTTTGTTGATTGAAACCCCACACGGGTATTGGGATGATATTTGACATACACTAGTCCCAATTGTTTATTTGTATGTCAATCGATTGGTTGACAGACAGTTGTAAGTGTTAATTATTTATATTTAAGGCTTATGTGGTTGTGTTATGCACTCTGGATGATGGTTGACAGTGTTTGATTATTGTTGTGTACATATGTGTATGAAATCCATATAAATAAAATTAAATGGTAGTTGACTGTGTCTGATTCCAATTCGGAAAGAATGAGTATTTTAAATTAAAATGACGAGTAATAAATATTTTAAAATAACTAATATTTAAAATAATTTTCAGTAATGGATCAAAATATGATTTTGATGTCCGATTTCGGAGGGACACGAAAATATTTAAATATATAAAGCCGTATTGATAAATTAAAGCTATTTTGACGTGAACGATATTTATATCGATTTTATTCATTTTTATTATGAATATCGAAAAGGAAGTGATTTCAAAATCTTATGTTTTGAAAATATTATCATTTATATATTAATGTTATGGAATAGTCAATTTTAATTTGAAATTGAATATGAAGTTGAAATCATTTAGAAAACAAATTTAAAAGATTTGTAAAATATGCTTTAAATGGAAATCAGAAAAATATATATAATATATATGTATATCATATATATTTATTGGCCTGAATAGAACGCGCCACGCCGCGGCAGTTCACGAATTTCGACCATTGACTTCGAATTGACATTATGGGAGTTCCGACAGTCGGATTCTCCTAAAACCGGAACCGTTGGTTTCGTATCAAAAAGAGCTTTCCAAAGAATATAAGTGATTTGAAATCTAATGGTTGGATTTGGAATTATGTCCAAATCAAATTTGGAAAAGGTCGTTGTAAGTGCAGTTTGATGACCATTTTTGGAAATCGACTGTACGGGCCTTGATAAAATTATTAAAATTATCAATAATTTGTGTAAAATCCTAAGGAATGATTTGGAAAGAATTGGGATGAAAAATTCCGTATTTGAAAAGATAAAAATATATTTTTATCAAAATGAACTAGTTATGAACTAGAATTATAATCCAATATTTTTAAATAAATAAATTGGATTTGAAATGGTTTTAAAATTAACCAGAATTTCCAATATATGAATTGAAATGGAATTATATCGAAATTATCTTTGGAATATTTCGATATTGGATTCCGTGATAATACGAATACTGTGGAGGAATTTGGAACATATATATATCATTATTCCCAATACGATATTAGTTAATTTTAGAATTTGATATTGAATATAAGCCGATATAATTTCTATTCAGTGCCTTGTATTTAATATTGAATTGGATTTTGGGTTTGTCATGAATGGTATCTTTGTTAACACTGTTCTTAAAACCCTGTTGAGAAAAGAATAAATCTTTTAATTAAGATTTAGTGAAGTTTTCCAACTAATTAAGATTTTGTTGGAATTGAATAAAATAATTGGATTTTGGGTTTGTCGTGAATGGTAACTTGAATAACACTGTTCTAAAACCCCGTGTGAAAAGAATAAATATTTTAATTAAGATTATTACAGTTTCCAGTTAATTAACATTTAAGTGGAATAAAATAGAATGTAAATTGGGTTTATTGTGAACTGTGTTTTTAACGACATTCGTTCTTTAACCGATTTACAGTGAAATGAGATTTGTAATTTATAAATCTTTTAATTAATATTTAATGGAAAATTTTCAAAGTAAAGTTTTCCAATTTAATATATTAAATTGGAATTGAATGGAATTCGATTTGATAATAATCGAAGTGAACCTCTGTGGAGGAAGACTGTTAATATATATGGAATTTGAAATTCTTTGTCGTTATTCTATTTATATTATTAGTCAGATACGGAAATTGATATCGATTATATATTGATCTGTTTTCCGTGAAGATTTCATAATTAATGGAATGTGATTTGGGTTTATCGTGAACTGTGTTTTTAATAACTTTAGTTCTTTAACCTAGTTAAAGACATGATTGCATGTATAACATTGTATTTCGAACTGTAGGGTTGATCTCTGCTAAATATATATCTGTTTGGTGGTGGAGAATTTATTCTCTTGCTTAACACCCTTCTCTAAGACGTATGAGCTTAGAGGTTATATATCGGCAGAAATCAATAGTACAGTGTAGATTGTCGATACGACATGTTTGTGTTTCCAAAGTTAAATAATCATTAATATTGATTTTTGGGAAGATTAAAACTAAATGGAGTTTTAATGAATCTTTAATTAGATTGAAAGGGGAATTGATAATTTAAATTATCAAATTTGGAAAATGATCGAGAATGGAGTATCACTAGTTTTGCTGCTAGCGATAGTTAGATCTTTAATTAGATTTGAACGTGAAATGGAAATTAAATTTATCGATAACACCGTGGTGTTAGATATGGAGTATGACCAGTTTTTCTCCATAGGATGAATAGGTTGGGATTGAGAAATAAAACAAATGATTACTTCAGTAAGGTGCGCTAATCCCAACTAGTTTGGAAAACCTTAATATGGTTTGAATTGATATCCAAAGGAAGATTAAAGAATAAATTTAAAGAATTTATATTTGATAAAATTAATGGGAACCTTTCCCAAAGGATATGAATATTTAAATAAAGGAATATTCAAAATTGGAATGAGGCGTATGTTGTGTTTTTATAGCACTTGTTTATTATGTACACGAGTTATTCGGAAAAGCCGGGTTTATACCCATTCTGAATAATTGATTCAACGATAAGTCGAAGATGAAGACGACGGTTGAAGACCGGAGGTCTTCACATCATTTGGATGATTCCTGATGTCTTGATTGGGCTGTACACCCAAGACAAGGTAATAAGTGGTGATTGTCCAGATGTACTTGGAGATCGACCGGATATGCGAGGACCTCTCTCCTGTAATGGACAAGGGAGGAGGAATAAGGTGACTCCGGTTTCGTTCAGACCCAGAACAAACTATTAAATGGATGTGTGTCTGACATTGGATTTTATTCTGTGTTGATTGATCTCTATTAAATATATATCTATTTGATGGCGGAGAATTTATTCTCTTGCTAAACACCCTTCTCTGAGACATACAAGCTTAGAGGTTATATATCGATAAACATCAGTCGCATGGCGTGAATTTCCTGTATGGCATGCTGAGATGAAAATGATCAAGGCTTCTGTTGAAAAGCAGAGTATTTTGGTTGATGATCAAAGCACAGCTTTAATATAGCATAGCTTTGTGTATAACATTAATTCGCGAGCCTCACACATGGTGTGAACTAGAAACGGGAGAGGACTGCAGGGAGGACATGCGTTTCCTTCTAGCTAGGAGTGGTATCATGGTATGGAGCCCAGACATTTTTACTTATGTGGTTGTTGGACTGCGAGGCGCCTCAGATATATCGGTTACTACGGAGCCGATGGATATTGTAACAACCTGGAAATTCTGAGCCAATTTAAATTTTTTATTTTGGCTATTTTAACGAATTTTGATTATTTAAAATGAATTATTTTAAATAATAACGACGAAAAATTTATTTTTGACGAAGTTAAAACGAATAAATTTATTTTAATTATATAACGAGCCGGAAATGGCACGGTAGTTTGAAATTTCGATTTCAAAGTTCAAATGAATGTACATGATTCAAAATAATTCGGATTTCAGCGAAACTAGAAATATTTGAATCTGTTTGATGATATCTTCCTAACGGTTGTAAGAAACTGAGATTTCACTTTAGAAGTTGAACGATATGTCCAGTTTAAAATTCAAAAAAGTCGTTGTGGAATTTATATATATATTAATATATATATAAAGGCCTTTGAAAATGGAAATTTTGCAAACGACCTCTGTTTTCAACGAAACCATTTTTGTTGGATCCAGGATGTCAAATTATTGCTAGGTTTCGAAATTCATAATTTTTTAAAACAATATGTGAGCGGGGCGAAGTTAAATGTGTTTTAACAGTTTCAGTCAATTTCGATCAACCAGAAAATGACCAATTTTCAAACCATCTCAGAATTTGATGAAATTAGTTTTGTTAGGACCGTATCGTCAATACGAAGCTAGAAATAATTTTTCTAGAATTTTTAGAGTTCGTATGTGGTCCCAATAAATTGAAATGTACGTTTAAAAAAGAATATATAGATTTAAATTTTAATTCAAATGGAAACTGATCGAATAAATCGAATTGGCTAGCGAAACATATCCCATTGTGTTCAGAATGGGGGTATTTGCCTAGGGGCAACAGTCGTTGGGTTCAAATTAGAGTTCGTGGCATTAAATAAGAATTAAACGAATTAAATAATTATATATATACACCCCAAATACCAAACCGTAGTCAAAAGTCAAACCCTGCGGTCAAACCTAATATCGCGCCTCCACGCTCTCAAAACCCACGGCGAAAAATCGCTGCTTTCTTCCTCCTCATTTTTCGAAGAATCCGTTCTATGAAATACAGGGATGCATGAACGAAAATTGGAGTGCTACATCCACTCTTCAATTTCAAACAACCGTGATTGGATTTCATCAACCTTCGAGAGCGAACTCCTTCCACAAAGTTGAGCCGCTCGCAGTCAAATCCCGGCGTCTGTGGTGTATCGAACTGGCGGCGCTCAGGGGTGTTGGTGGCGGGCGCGGAGGCACCTCAGGTGGTGAACTCAGATCGTCAGCACGGCGGCTCTGGAGGCGGAAAGTTGATGACCTAGCAATCAAAGATGGGTTTTCTGCTTCAGATCATGGACGACAGGAAAGAAAGGTTTAACAATTTAATTACTTTCGGTTTTTATTTATTTTAACAGTTTTTTTAAAATCAGTTTTTTTAGGTATATAATTGCATAAATAAAATCATTGTTTAAAATATATATAAAGAAATTGTTTTAAAATATATCGCACTTGTTTTGAAAAAATATATCACATTAGATTTGAAAATATACTTTGTTTAAAAAGAAAAATATACTTTGTTTTAAAAGAGAAACATACTTTGATTACAAAGAAAATTATACTTTGTTTAAAAAGGTAGAATATACTTTGGTTAGAAAAGAAAAATATAAATAGACGAGATTTTTAACTATAAAAAGATATGATTTCTAATGGCGCAAAGATGAGATTGTTAATGGCGGAAAGTTTTGATTTTTTTTTAAACAAGAAATGTTTGATTTTTATATACGAATTAGCAACTTAAAAATATGATTTACATATATATATATATATATATATATATATATGAAGTGGAAATAAAAATATGATTTTTATTTATATAGTAGCAGTATAAAAATGTGATTTTTAATAATCAACTGCGTGAAACAGATGCCGATGGATCTGACTGAAATCAAATCGGATTCCAAACCATTCAGAAATATAGAATGGCGGAGTGGAACTCCAAGGTGAGAACTCCTCACTTTTAAATTTTATTTCTAGTTTGAAATATATACTAGGATGCAGATGGTGCATAGTAGCACCCGACACCCGTCGTCCACAGACCATGGATGACTTGTTTGTTTGGTTGCTGCATTGTAAAATTTGATTGTGTGATGTGAAATGAAATAAAATATTTTATAGTTAAAAATATAATTTTTAACGTGTATATAAAATAAAAAGTTATAAACAAATCGAACGATTCGTTTATATACACACATTTGACTGATACTGATTGGGACGATATATTTTACACATCGCCCAACTGCACAAATAAAATCTATGTTTGATTGTTTGAAACCCCGCACGGGTATTGGGATGATATATGACATACACTAATCCCAATAATTAGTAGTATGTCGATTGATTGATTGACATACTGTTATAAGCGTTAAATATTTATATTTGATGCTTATACAGTGTACAACGCACTTTGGATGATGGTTGATTGTTTGTTGTCATTGCTGTATACATGAATTGGATGAAATCCATATAACTGAAATTATATGGTAATTGACTGTGTTTGATTCCAGTTCAGAATTATCGAATATTTTAAAATAATATTCAGTGAATATTGAAATGTGAAGCCGTGTTAAGTAGTTAAACGCCATTTTAACACAAAAAGGAATTTTGTCGATTTTATTCATTTTACAATGAATATCGAAAGTGATTTCAAAATCTGATATTTTGAAAAGGATTGAAATTCAAATTAGATTGAAATGATTTGAAATTCGAATTAAATTGAAAAGAATTGAAATTTGAATTAAATTGAAAAGAATTGAAATTCGAATTAAATTGAAATGATTTGAAATTCAAATTAAATTGAAAAGAATTGAAATTCAAATTAAATTGAAATGATTTGAAGTTCAAACTAAATTGAAACGATTTGAAATTCGAATTGAATTGAAATCGAATTGAATTGGAATCGATTTGAAAGGAATTTAAAACGAATTTATATTGGAAAATTCAATTTTGATTTGAATTTGAGATGGAAGTTGAAATCGTTTTGAAAACGAATTTAAAACGATTTATAAAATACGTTTTAAAAGGAAATCGACGAAGTACATATTATATATATTATATATATAATATAATGGCCTGAATAGAACGCACCGCGCCGCGACAGTTCGTGAATTTCGACCATTGACTTCAAATGGACACTACGGGAGATCCGACCATCGGATTCTCCTAAAACCAGAACCATTGGGGTCGTATCGAAAAGTGCTTTCTAACGGATATTAGAAATTTGAAATCTAACGGTTGGATTTGGAATTATGTCCAAATCAAATTGGGAAAAGGTCGCTGTAAGTGCAGTTCGATAGCCGTTGATGGAAATCGATTGTACGGGCCTTAATAAAATTATTAAAAATAGTAATAATTTGTGTAAAATCATAAGAAATGATTTGGAAAGAATTGGGTTGAAAAAATTCCATATTTGAAATGATAAGAGTAGATTTTATCGAAATGAACTAGTTTTGAACTAGAAGTATAATTCTATTTATTTTTAAATAAATAAAGTGGATTGAAATGGTTTTGAAAATAACCAGAATTTCCAATAATTGAATTGGAATGGATTTGAATCGAAATTGTCTTCGGAATATTTCGATGTTGGATTTCATGATGATACAGATATTGTTATGGGAATTTGAAAGATATATTAATATCGTTATTTCCAATACGATATTTGTTGATCGTAGAATTTGATATTGAGTATAAGCCGATATATTTTCTATTCAGAGCCTTGTATTTAATATCAAATGGGATTTGGGTTTTTCGTGAATGGTGTCTTCATTCACACTATTCTTAAACCCAGTTGAGAAAAAGATTAAATCTTTTTTATTTAGATAAAATGAAGTGTACCAATTAAATGGTATTTAATTGGGATTGAATTTGAATTGATTTTTGGGTTTATCGTGAACGTTGTTTTAAATAACACTTGTTCTTTAACCTGATAATTAATAGAATGTGATTTTGGGTTGTCATGAACGATATCTTCAATAATACTGTTCTTAGACCCAACAGAGTTAAGAAAATCAGAAACTAACTGGAGATTAGTTAAGTTGAATCGTTTCTTGGGTATTGATCTAATGTTGGTTTCGGCCATCAGGGTTAATACTTAGGGAATTGCTCACTTGCTAATTTACGGTTAGGGACTGATTGAAATGTGATGTGATTTTGGGTTTATCGTGAACCGTGTTTTAAATGACATTGATTGTTTAACCCTGTTAAAGATTAAAACCAAGTGGAGTTTTAATGAATCTTTAATTAGATTGAAAAGATCGAGAATGGAGTATCACCAGTTTTACTCCACGCGATAGTTAAATCTTTAATTAGATTTTAACGTGAAATGTTAATTGAATTTACCGATAACACTGTGGTGTTAGATATGAAGTATAACCAGTTTTACTTCATGGGATGAATAGGTTGGGATTGGGAAATTAAAACAAATGATTACTTCGGTAAGGTTCGTTAATCCCGGCTAGTTTGGATAAACCATAATTTGGTTTGAATTGATATTCAAAAGAAGATTAAAGAATAAATTTAAGGAATTCATCTTTGATAAAATTAATGGGAACTTATCCCTAAGAATGTGAAATTTAGCAACTAACTGAAGATTAGTTAAGAAGAATGGTTTCCTGTGTATTGATCTGATGTTGGTTTCGGCCTTCGGGGTTAATATTTGGGGAATTGTTCTCTTACTAATTTATGGTTAGAGGCTGATGAACTTGAATGAGGCGTATATTGTGTTTGTGTAACACTTGTTTATAATATACGCGAGTTATTTGGAAAGACCGGGTTTATCCCATTCTGAATAACTGATACGACGATAAGTCGAAGATGAAGACGGTGGTTGAAGACCGGAGGTCTTCACGTCATTTGGGTGATTACTGATGATCTTGATTGGGCCGTACACCCAAGAGGAGGGAATCAGTTTGTAACGACCCAGCGGTTTTCGGCCCCGAAAATCGGCTTAAATACCCTTACCGTATCTTATACCGATCCTCCAAATACCGAAAACACAGGAGCGTCTAGAAAGAAGTTAGAGGGTGAGGAAAGAAAGAAAGAAAGATTAGAATAGAAGAAGAAGTTTCAACACATCACAAAGTCTCACATCGCAGCGGAACAAAATATAACACAGAAATAAATCTTTACTGAAAGCTTTAAAATACTTACAATATCATGGTACAACACACAACTGGACAGTTTTGATAATCTGTCCTCATATATATATATATATAATCACACAGCGGAATATCATTCATCTGAACATCTTCAGCTCGTCTCTGGACTTCTTAGTACCTGATGACCTGAACCTGTACACCTAGGTCTAACCCGAGAATTTACAAAACACCGGGTCAGTCTGGTAGACCAGAGTGAGAAAAACTCGCACAGCATTTAGAGTATCACACAACTTGATTTTAAAGTTAAAACCCCTTTGAAAGAAAAGGATAATCGTAAGACCGATCCACACATAAACACGGACGGTTTTTACCTTACGATGACCCAAACCAGTTTTTCGAAATCAATATCTGATCTGATATTATGATAATGTCTAGATACAAATAATTAACAAATCTAGAGGAACGCTTGCATCTCATGCTTCCCGTATATAGTATACAATCGAAAACCGCGGGCGCTTATTGGATATTGGATTTCCAACTTGACAAGGTATGGGACCACCTTCCACACGTGTACCTCCAGAGGCGAATACACTGGGTTCAACAAGAACGTCTTGCAACCCGGCCCTCACATGACCGACCACTCATTTCGTTTGAGTGTATCGAATGTATATCACCGACGGTTGGGCTCAAACCACCGCCTCCCGATAAGGGACAGCATCGAACATAGATTAAGAAGCAATAGGAATTTCTCTAGATAGGTGATCATACATCCTAATGGGAGCGACCCACATAGCCATGCTGTCTGCCTGATTTTTGTCATTTCCCGGTTGATGAGGCTTGAGGTCAGCACACATCTGATTATCACATACTTTGGATGCCACATCATCAGATCCGCCAGATCACACTTGATTGACGCCCACAAACATACTCTAGCTATCTGGCTAGAGAATAACCATTTCTCCGCCATCAACTATGGTACGTTTGGAGAAATCAACGCGTGTAATTCCTTTTGGAAATACTCTGTCAGACATCCGTCCATAAAAGTCATCCAGGAACAGGATGAACCGAAGGCACTTTCCTACTGCATCCAATATAAGAATCACCCCATGGATCAGTAGCGAGAAGTCCTTGCAACCCGTAGATTTCAATCACGACAGGACCACAGCTTATCTCTGGTTGCGCTAACCAGAGATTTTTAGCGGTCCTTCCGTTTATAAAAATCCACAGTCTTCAATGCTCCATCTCGATCATCTTCCGATCTCTTCACGTATTTGTTGGTCGGAATGGTATTCAAATATAATTCGATCCCGGTCTTTCCATACCAACAATCGTATTGGCCAATTTCGATAGTCGGTGATTTAACTATCGAATAACAATAGTGTGAACACAACACTTGACACAACTCGACCACTTTAAATTATACTCAACGGTATAAAACAATTTTTCTCTGATTAACTCTGCTTGGATTACTTTGATTGGTTAACTTTACTCAACTAACTCGACTTAACTTAACTCGATTACTCTAATCGATTAATTAAGATTCGACTTAACTCCATTTGCTTGACCCTAGATCGCAGCGATCACAATGGTTACGCCTGATTCCCTCAGGAAACATCCGACCGCCGTAGGCTATCTGCAGCCCTGCGAATTTCGCTAGCCGTCGTCCATAATGGAAACTTCTTTAGATAACTCTGTTTGACTATTTCTAACTAAACTCGATTAGTTCTAATTGACTAACAATTGTTTACTAAAATTAAAAAAAAAACATTCTTATTTCTTTGAAACTCATATCGTAATATTATTAAATTTCCAAACCCTTGCGTCAGAGTTTGATACTCCTTGTACAGACCAATCTCAACACTTCACTCGTTCCCAACTAATACTATTCCTTGATAATAGTGAAGCCCATCAAGTTGGGGTATTTTAGTTACCTCTCAGACCTTGATCGACTCGATCTTACCTCGGAATAACATTAGTTCGTCCATTAACCTAAAAAAATCCCTTTTCCCTTTTGGATTCCAATCTGGGTTTTAAACTCATCCTTTATTTGAAATCCCCGTTTAAGGTCTTTTACTTAATTTCTTTATTTGAGCAATTATCCCTTAAAACATCACTTAATCTTCGAGTAATCTTTTACTTTAAAACCCTTTGATGATGTAAATCCCTCATCCAATGCTTTGATTCCATTTACTTGGGTATTATATAATAAATCTTTATCGCCTTTTTGGATAAATCTCATCGTCAGTCGATCGCTGGTTAATTGGATTCCCATTTATCAATTCTTGTTGAAAAACCTGGATTTACAAATCCCTTTTTATAAAATTCTTACTTGGGTTTGATCGACTCAGCTCGACCATTTCTTAATTAAATATCCATTTAAAATCATTTCTCTAATTATTATTAATTTAAATAATAATCATCTTTAACCTTAACTATATTAAAATAGTTAACTCTGCTATTAACCAAAATAAGATAACTATTACCTTTAAAAATTATTTTAAAGAATAATTCGTCTTATTATTGCTAACAATCTGATAATTACTTTAACTTATAGTTAACCCAAGGTTAACTAGCCTCAACATCCTTTGTTAACCATGACAGATAGTTAGAGAGCTTACCGAATCAAATTAATCCCATCATCGGCCTTGGTCTAAAACAGTTGGGTTTTGTCGCCCCTACATCTCAGTTAACTGTTAACCGAATTCCAATTGTCATTTCCCCTTTCTTGAATTAATTAATTAACTAAATTAATTAAAGTCACTTTTTAATTGTTTGAAAACAATTATTTCCTTTTTACCACTCTTATGGAAAATTCTCGATTTCTGCTTTCCAATTGGTCTAAACTATTTAACTCAATTCCTTACTATCTCGATTAAAAATATTTATTTGTGAAATTCAAATTTTAAATCCTGTACAAAATAATTTGAAACTTGAATTCAGTTATAAATGAATTTATAACTTTTAAAAATACATCTCTTCACCTGTCGGGTCGAATGACGTTAAAACCCCACACTTGGCCATTTACTGCCAATTATCAGATCAACTAACATCCAAGTCAAACAATTCAAATAAATTCAAACACGTTTACAAACGTGATCAACCCAAGAAGTTACTTTGTTATGGGTCGTCCCCAACAGTTAAATTTAAATGATTGATGATCAACAACATACATACACCTAATAGTCAACCACTAACAGCCAGAACACGCAAAATAAAATACCCAGTTTATATAAAATATAAACGAGGAGGCTGAGTGAGTTTAACTCACCTCGGTTGGAATCTGTTGATAAATGGTCTGTTCTGATCAATTTAACTTGACGTTTTAATTTGAATAAAATTCTAGATACTCCAGATCTGGACTGCGCCTGCTCCGCCTCGAAGTGCTCGACTCCACGGTCCCAACGCATCTGACCGTGCGTAAATCTGATAACGTATGTGTAAATTATCGCATAAACAAATTTGTAAACTAATTTAAATAAACATGGATTTTTCTATTTAAATTAAAATGGGCTTTACCCTTTTTGATCCACCGGCCCACAAAAGGAACCCGACCCGCTTTCATAAAAACCCTCCCCCTTCGTTCCCTCTTCATTCCAGCCGCCTCCAAACATTAATTCCCAAATCCGAAAATTGAAGAAAACCCTAGATCCCCTTCTGTCTTCTATCGCAAGCATGGCGTCGCAACCCTACTACTCGCGACCTTCCCTCCTCCTTCCTACCACCCACCAAAACCCTAAGCAGCCGTCAATCAACTCTTGGTCCTCGCAGACGAACCACGAGCCTTCCAAAATCGTGCGAGCGAGCCAAACCGAGGACAGCTTCAACCGACAAATTCGAAAGCTAAGTTTTCTTTGTTTACTTGTTTTTAAATTGCAGTCATAATTGTTTTGATTTTCTGGTTTTGAATTGGGTTTTTTCTTCGGTTGACCGTGGTTCGTATAGTTGATACAACACACTGTGACATCGTATTTATAGTTGCGGTTTCGACTTTAGATGAGAACACTGTCCTTCATTGGCTTTGAATTGTTATGTCAATCAAATATAATCTGTAGGTTAGATCTTCCGTTCCATCAAAGATTTAAAACTCTGTTTGATGTGGATTAGATATTGTTCAGTGATGAATTGGCCGAGATTTGTTGAATTTAATATTGGATTGTATCTAATCTAGTATATCTGTTATGGGTTGTCGACATCAGTGATATGAAAACTGAAATGTTGGATCTTTAGTTCGGATTTTTACATGTAAGGAAACAGTGAATTTGCATGTGAAATTCACTGTATATGTACATGTGAGTCTACTGTTTTGATAGGCAGAGGTACTATATTAACCATATTTTTCCTTTTTCCCTTCCTTTTTCAGATCCAAACTGAGATGGTGGATTCTCTGATTTCTTGAAAGAGCTGCTGATATTTGAAAAAAAATCTTTTTAGTATTGTTCTGTCTCCATTTGTTTGCAGAGATTTGAGTTATGCATTGTATTTTTTCTCCTTTTCAATTTTTTAAATGTCTGAACAATGATTTTGGTACCTGAACCCTAATGTATATTAGTTGATCGATTCTGCAAAGATTTGGTGTATATAGAAGATTTCTTCTTAGCTGTTCTTGTACCCTTTTCATTTGCTGTTTCCTTTTATTATGTACTGTATTGTTCTTCCCTGTTCATGATTTCCTTTTTAGCTGTTTAGATTTTCTGTTTCTTGTTTTTGAAGAATTTGTATCCTACTGTTTTATGAAGGGACCATACAGGAATTGTTATCGATCAACATAACTACCCGAATCAAAAGCATTAAAAAAAAACTGTCTCTCTTACTGTCATGTTGCCGCATAAGAAAATGGCTTTTTATATGTTGTTGTTCATTGCAATATACATAGGATACACCAATATAATGCCAAATTAGAACAATGAAAATAGTATTTTTCTTTTTCTCTGCTCATTCCTGTTATGAAACCCACTTTCAATGGGTTTTGTTTTTCTCTTCTTTTCGCAGATCAAAGAGATGGGCACTTCGGTTTGGGGAGGGACATGAAGAAGTTTATTTACAAATGTTGATTCATGCTTCGCAGTTTTGAACTTGTATTAGTTGTAGATGTACATGTTCAGTTTCACATGTTTATGTTGGGGATTTTGTTTGAAATTTTAAATGGGCAAAGTGTATACATGTTAAAAATGTATAATGTTAAAATTGGCAAAGCATCGATTGTAATGCTGTAACGACTTATTAGAGTACCTTTTTGGTTTGTTTATATAATTCATACATAGATTTGTACTGAAAATATGGTATGTGCTTTGGTTGTATATCGGCTATAAACTGGTTAATTATTTTAAATTCCACCTAATCTCGATAACTATAGGCTAAATCCAAATAGCTAAATAAATTTATGTCGTTGTATGTATTAACCAACATTTTTAATTAATGACAATATCGAATGTACAACCCGACATTTAAAGTTCTAGTTTTAAATTAAATTATTTTGAAATTTATGAATTAAACGTTATCGTTTATAAAATTCGAAATCCATAGCGACTATTCAGAAATTTAAATATTTCGAATTAAATATTTAAAAATAATATGAATTAAATATACGAATTAAATGGTCGAAAATTCTGGGATGTTACATTCTTCCCCCCTTAAAATAATTTCGTCCTCGAAATTGCAAAGTAAGAAGAATATTTCGAATCGTATTATTTTTAAATCATTACTATTGAATTAAATTCAAAATAAATTCGAACTCTAAAATTTTCGAGAATTTTGCCAGCACCTCCTCTGCATGGCGTGATCGGTATGACTACAACTGCCACTCTAGCCTTAACTTCTTCGAAAAGGAAATTCAAAATTCGAATGGCAATCCACTTTATTCGAATCCCAGTTTATTCATCCATTAAATTTTCAAACCCCAATTCATTCACTCAATTTGAATTCATTCTTGAATTGGTTTTACCTAACCAGGTTCAGTTTCATTCTCATATCTGATTCAATTGACTAATTGATTTTTCCAATCAATTCAACTTTATTTCATAATTCAAAGTTGATTTCAAATCAAATCAACCAGAACAAACAAACACTCCACATTAATATAATATAGAAAATAAATTCCTTTTTCTATATAAAATGTACGTTGGGTAAAATTATTTCATTTACCCTCTTTTAAAACATACTGCGTCGGTTTATCGTACTTGAGCGTTTAGAAACCCCTATCGACACAGTGGATCAAACTGATCGACCAGAACTCATAAACAACCCAACCAATAAATCTCCACAATATAAAACAAATTTTTATAAAATCTACAAATACGTTCACTCGTATATATATACTCACACTCAATCTAGGGTATTACTAACCCCATCTCTATTGAGGCACACCACAGAGCCAAGGTTATCCCTAAACCAATAGCTCTGATACCACTGTAACGACCCAGCGGTTTTCGGCCCCGAAAATCGGCTTAAATACCCTTACCGTATCTTATACCGATCCTCCAAATACCGAAAACACTGGAGCGTCTAGAAAGAAGTTAGAGGGTGAGGAAAGAAAGAAAGAAAGATTAGAATAGAAGAAGAAGTTTCAACACATCACAGAGTCTCACATCGTAGCGGAACAAAATATAACACAGAAATAAATCTTTACTGAAAGCTTTAAAATGCTTACAATATCAGGGTACAACACACAACTGGACAGTTTTGATAATCTGTCCTCATATATATATATAACCACACAGTGGAATATCATTCATCTGAACATCTTCAGCTCGTCTCTGGACTTCTTAGTACCTGATGACCTGAACCTGTACACCTCGGTCTAACCCGAGCATTTACAAAACACCGGGTCAGTCTGGTAGACCAGAGTGAGAAAAACTCTCACAGCATTTAGAGTATCACACAACTTGATTTTAAAGTTAAAACCCCTTTGAAAGAAAAGGATAATCGTAAGACCGATCCACACATAAACACGGACGGTTTTTACCTTACGATGACCCAAACCAGTTTTTCGAAATCAATATCTGATCTGATATTATGATAATGTCTAGATACAAATAATTAACAAATCTAGAGGAACGCTTGCATCTCACGCTTCCCGTATATAGTATACAATCGAAAACCGCGGGCGCTTATTGGATATTGGATTTCCAACTTGACAAGGTATGGGACCACCTTCCATACGTGTACCTCTAGAGGCGAATACACTGGGTTCAACAAGAATGTCTTGCAACCCAGCCCTCACATGACCGACCACTCATTTCGCTTGAGTGTATCGAATGTATATCGCCGACGGTTGGGCTAAAACCACCGCCTCCCGATAAGGGACAGCATCGAACATAGATTAAGAAGCAATAGGAATTTCTCTAGATAGGTGATCATACATCCTAATGGGAGCGACCCACATAGCCATGCTGCCTGCCCGATTTTTGTCATTTCCCGGTTGATGAGGCTTGTGGTCAGCACACATCTGATTATCACATACTTTGGATGCCACATCATCAGATCCGCCAGGTCACACTTGATTGACGCCCACAAACATACTCTAGCTATCTGGCTAGAGAATAACCATTTCTCCGCCATCAACTATGGTACATTTGGAGAAATCAACGCATGTAATTCCTTTTGGAAATACTCTGTCAGACATCCGTCCATAAAAGTCATCCAGGAACAGGATGAACCGAAGGCACTTTCCTACTGCATCCAATATAGGAATCACCCCATGGATCAGTAGCGAGAAGTCCTTGCAACCCGTAGATTTCAATCACGACAGGACCACAGCTTTTCTCTGGTTGCGCTAACCAGAGATTTTTAGCGGTCCTTCCATTTATAAAAATCCACAGTCTTCAATGCTCCATCTCGATCATCTTCCGATCTCTTCACGTATTTGTTGGTCGGAATGGTATTCAAATATAATTCGATCCCGGTCTTTCCATACCAACAATCGTATTGGCCAATTTCGATAGTCGGTGATTTAACTATCGAATAACAATAGTGTGAACACAACACTTGACACAACTCGACCACTTTAAATTATACTCAACGGTATAAAACAATTTTTCTCTGATTAACTCTGCTTGGATTACTTTGATTGGTTAACTTTACTCAACTAACTCGACTTAACTTAACTCGATTACTCTAATCGATTAATTAAGATTCGACTTAACTCCATTTGCTTGACCCTAGATCGCAGCGATCACAATGGTTACGCCTGATTCCCTCAGGAAACATCCGACCGCCGTAGGCTATCTGCAGCCCTGCGAATTTCGCTAGCCGTCGCCCATAATGGAAACTTCTTTAGATAACTCTGTTTGACTATTTCTAACTAAACTCGATTAGTTCTAATTGACTAACAATTGTTTACTAAAATTAAAAAAAAACATTCTTATTTCTTTGAAACTCATATCGTAATATTATTAAATTTCCAAACCCTTGCGTCAGAGTTTGATACTCCTTGTACAGACCAATCTCAACACTTCACTCGTTCCCAACTAATACTATTCCTTGATAATAGTGAAGCCCATCAAGTTGGGGTATTTTAGTTACCTCTCATACCTTGATCGACTCGTTCTTACCTCGGAATAACATTAGTTCGTCCATTAACCTAAAAAAAAATCCCTTTTCCCTTTTGGATTCCAATCTGGGTTTTAAACTCATCCTTTATTTGAAATCCCCGTTTAAGGTCTTTTACTTAATTTCTTTATTTAAGCAATTATCCCTTGAAACATCACTTAATCTTCGAGTAATCTTTTACTTTAAAACCCTTTGATGATGTAAATCCCTCATCCAATGCTTTGATTCCATTTACTTGGGTATTATATAATAAATCTTTATCGCCTTTTTGGATAAATCTCATCGTCAGTCGATCGCTGGTTAATTGGATTCCCATTTATCAAATCTTGTTGAAAAACCTGGATTTACAAATCCCTTTTTATAAAATTCTTACTTGGGTTTGATCGACTTAGCTCGACCATTTCTTAATTAAATATCCATTTAAAATCATTTCTCTAATTATTATTAATTTAAATAATAATCATCTTTAACCTTAACTATATTAAAATAGTTAACTCTGCTATTAACCAAAATAAGATAACTATTACCTTTAATAATTATTTTAAAGAATAATTCGTCTTATTATTGCTAACAATCTGATAATTACTTTAACTTATAGTTAACCCAAGGTTAACTAGCCTCAACATCCTTTGTTAACCATGACAGATAGTTAGAGAGCTTACCGAATCAAATTAATCCCATCATCGGCCTTGGTCTAAAACAGTTGGGTTTTGTCGCCCCTACATCTCAGTTAACTGTTAACCGAATTCCAATTGTCATTTCCCCTTTCTTGAATTAATTAATTAACTAAATTAATTAAAGTCACTTTTTAATTGTTTGAAAACAATTATTTCCTTTTTACCACTCTTATGGAAAATTCTCGATTTCTGCTTTCCAATTGGTCTAAACTATTTAACTCAATTCCTTACTATCTCGATTAAAAATATTTATTTGTGAAATTCAAATTTTAAATCCTGTACAAAATAATTTGAAACTTGAATTCAGTTATAAATGAATTTATAACTTTTAAAAATACATCTCTTCACCTGTCGGGTCGAATGACGTTAAAACCCCACACTTGGCCATTTACTGCCAATTATCAGATCAACTAACATCCAAGTCAAACAATTCAAATAAATTCAAACACGTTTACAAACGTGATCAACCCAAGAAGTTACTTTGTTATGGGTCGTCCCCAACAGTTAAATTTAAACGATTGATGATCAACAGCATACATACACCTAATAGTCAACCACTAACAGCCAGAACACGCAAAATAAAATACCCAGTTTATATAAAATATAAACGAGGAGGCTGAGTGAGTTTAACTCACCTCGGTTGGAATCTGTTGATAAACGGTCTGTTCTGATCAATTTAACTTGACGTTTTAATTTGAATAAAATTCTAGATACTCCAGATCCGGACTGTGCCTGCTCCATCTCGAATTGCTCGACTCCACGGTCCCAACGCATCTGACCGTGCGTAAATCTGATAACGTATGTGTAAATTATCGCATAAACAAATTTGTAAACTAA
This sequence comes from Allium sativum, assembly GCA_030737875.1. Taxonomy (NCBI): domain Eukaryota; kingdom Viridiplantae; phylum Streptophyta; class Magnoliopsida; order Asparagales; family Amaryllidaceae; genus Allium; species Allium sativum. Next base: position 208,064,374 of record CM060916.1, read on the forward strand.
TTTAAATAAACATGGATTTTTCTATTTAAATTAAAATGGGCTTTACCCTTTTTGATCCACCGGCCCACGAAAGGAACCCGACCCGCTTTCATAAAAACCCTCCCCCTTCGTTCCCTCTTCATTCCAGCCGCCTCCAAACATTAATTCCCAAATCCGAAAATTGAAGAAAACCCTAGATCCCCTTCTGTCTTCTATCGCAAGCATGGCGTCGCAACCCTACTACTCGCGACCTTCCCTCCTCCTTCCTACCACCCACCGAAACCCTAAGCAGCCGTCAATCAACTCTTGGTCCTCGCAGACGAACCACGGGCCTTCCAAAATCATGTGAGCGAGCCAAACCGAGGACAGCTTCAACCGACAAATTCGAAAGCTATGTTTTCTTTGTTTACTTGTTTTTAAATTGCAGTCATAATTGTTTTGATTTTCTGGTTTTGAACTGGGGATTTTCTTCGGTTGACCGTGGTTCGTATAGTTGATACAACACACTGTGACATCGTATTTATAGTTGCGGTTTCGACTTTAGATGAGAACACTGTCCTTCATTGGATTTGAATTGTTATGTCAATCAAATATAATCTGTAGGTTAGATCTTCCGTTCCATCAAAGATTTAAAACTCTGTTTGATGTGGATTAGATATTGTTCAGTGATGAATTGGCCGAGATTTGTTGAATTTAATATTGGATTGTATCTAATCTAGTATAGCTGTTATGGGTTGTCGACTTCAGTGATATGAAAACTGAAATGTTGGATCTTTAGTTCGGATTTTTACATGTAAGGAAACAGTGAATTTGCATGTGAAATTCACTGTATATGTACATGTGAGTCTACTGTTTTGATAGGCATAGGTACTATATTAACCATATTTTTCCTTTTTCCCTTCCTTTTTCAGATCCAAACTGAGATGGTGGATTCTCTGATTTCTTGAAAGAGCTGCTGATATATGAAAAAAATCTTTTTAGTATTGTTCTGTCTCCATTTGTTTGCAGAGATTTGAGTTATGCATTGTATTTTTTCTCCTTTTCAATTTTTTAAATGTCTGAACAATGATTTTGGTACCTGAACCCTTATGTATATTAGTTGATCGATTCTGCAAAGATTTGGTGTATATAGAAGATTTCTTCTTAGCTGTTCTTGTACATTTTTCATTTGCTGTTTCCTTTTATTATGTACTGTCTTGTTCTTCCCTGTTCATGATTTCCTTTTTAGCTGTTTAGATTTTCTGTTTCTTGTTTTTGAAGAATTTGTATCCTACTGTTTTATGAAGGGACCATACAGGAATTGTTATCGATCAACATAACTACCCGAATCAAAAGCATTACAAAAAAAAACTGTCTCTCTTACTGTCATGTTGCCGCATAAGAAAATGGCTTTTTATATGTTGTTGTTCATTGCAATATACATAGGATACACCAATATAATGCCAAATTAGAACAATGAAAATAGTATTTTTCTTTTTCTCTGCTCATTCCTGTTATGAAACCCACTTTCAATGGGTTTTGTTTTTCTCTTCTTTTCGCAGATCAAAGAGATGGGCACTTCGGTTTGGGGAGGGACATGAAGAAGTTTATTTACAAATGTTGATTCATGCTTCGCAGTTTTGAACTTGTATTAGTTGTAGATGTACATGTTCAGTTTCACATGTTTATGTTGGGGATTTTGTTTGAAATTTTAAATGGGCAAAGTGTATACGTGTTAAAAATGTATATTGTTAAAATTGGCAAAGCATCGATTGTAATGCTGTAACGACTTATTAGAGTACCTTTTTGGTTTGTTTATATAATTCATACATAGATTTGTACTGAAAATATGGTATGTGCTTTGGTTGTATATGGCTATAAACTGGTTAATTATTTTAAATTCCACCTAATCTCGATAACTATAGGCTAAATCCAAATAGCTAAATAAATTTATGTCGTTGTATGTATTAACCAACATTTTTAATTAATGACAATACCGAATGTAAAACCCAACATTTAAAGTTCTAGTTTTAAATTAAATTATTTTAAAATTTATGAATTAAACGTTATCGTTTATAAAATTCGAAATCCATAGCGACTATTCAGAAATTTAAATATTTCGAATTAAATATTTAAAAATAATATGAATTAAATATTCGAATTAAATGGTCGAAAATTCCGGGATGTTACACAGTTGGTGGTCGTCTAGACGTACTTGGAGATCGATGGATATGCGGGGTACTAGGTGCCTCCAGTTTCGTTCAGACCCAGAACGAACTAGTAAATGGACTGTGTGTCTGACATTGGATTTTATTTTATGTGATTGATTTCTATTAAATATATATCTATTTGGCGGCGGAGAATTTATTCTCTTGCTTAAGGCCCTTCTCTGAGACGTACGAGCTCAGGGGTTATATACTGATGGATATCAAACGCATAGAGTGAATTGCCTATGTAGCATGCCTAAGTGGCAAATGATCAAGGCTTCTGTTGAAAAGAAAAGTCTTGTGGTTGATTATCAAAGCAAGGCCTTTGTGGCATAGCTTTGTGTAACGTTTAATTCGCGAGTTTCACACCCGGTATGAACCAAAAACGGGAGACGGATATCAGGGGGGCATGCGTTTCCTTCTAGTTAGAAGTGGCGTCAGTGGTTTTACATGCCCTGACGAGTTTGACTTATGTGGTTGTTGCTATTGCGAGGCACCTCGGATATATCAGTGACTATGTGAAGCCGATGGAGTCATTTGTTGACTCATTTATGCCCCATAGGGCGGGGAAACGCAGTGTTCAGGAATTATAATCCACATCGGTGGACCAACCCTGGGTCCAAGGGACGATGCGTTTTGTTCCTGAGGGGCGGACTAGAGGCTCTCGAATCGGTGAGGACGATCCCTAGCCTCGGTTCATATCATAAATGATAACCCAACTTCCAATACGACATTTTGCGGTTTTGATTGTATACCTATATATGGCGACATAGTGGTATGGGACATTCATGTCCCTTATGATTGATATTTATGGTTGTATATAAAATCAGAAATTAACTGGAAACGAGCTAAGATGAGTGGTTTCCTGGGTATTGGTCTGATGTTGGTTTCGGCCTTCGGGGTTAATACTTAGGGAATCATTCTCTTACTAATTTACGGTTGGAGTCTGATTAAGAATTAAAACATGAAATTTAGCGTATCAAGCATTCTTTGGCTATTATAAGGTATAAACCCTATCCTCCGGCTTGCATTGCATTGTGTGATGGGACCTGGGTCTTATAATAGCTTCATTGTTCTTTATTTAGCATTGCGATGTTTGTTTTATGCACTGGTGTTCTTGGGAGGAAACCCGTTCCGTGTTATACGGCGTGGTCCCTTGATTTACCTAACTTTAAAATAAAGATTTATAACTGTTTTAGTTCTCACACCAGTCACATGACTGACCTGGAGTTTATTGTTTTAACCTAAACTCTGGGTGCCCTTATTTCGACGCGAGCAGCTAGTAGTTTTGGTTTTGCAGATTTATATTCACAGGATCCTGATTTACAGCTGGAACGATACTCGGAAAGCTCTGTATCCGTGTATTACTTCTAGTTGTGTATTGTATTATTTTCCGCTACTATGTAATGTATTGTAATCTCTGATATTTATCGAATGTGTAATATTGATTTATACTCTGTATATTCTTGTAATCTGATGGAATTGTTGTAATATACAATGAAATGTTCTTCTGTTTGCGTTCTAATTTGTCGTGTTCTCAAAACAATCAAGGGTTTCGAACGGTCTTGGTCGTTTTAGCGACTGATTCGGATCGAGTGAAATTCTCAGTCGTTACATCGTATATAACAGTATGTCAATCAATCGATCGACATACTGCTAATTATTGGGATTAGTGTATGTCATATATTAATATATATATAAATTCCACAGCGACTTTTCTGAATTTTAAAATGGACATATCTTTCAACTTCTAAAGTGAAATCTTAGTTTCTTACATCCGTTGGAAATATATCGTCAAACAGATTCAAATATTTCTGGTTTCGCTGAAATTCGATTTATTTTGAATCCTGTACATTCCAATTTGCCGGGGCCACAAATTAACTCTAAAAATTCCCGAAAAATTATTTAATTCGTTTTATTCTTATTTAATGCCACGAACTCTAATTTGAACCCAACGATTGTCGCCCCTATCCAAACATCCCCAAGCTCTAGTCAGTTCCTGTGCATAGCACTTTTCAACACGATTCCAATGCTTCTGAAATCACTGAATTTTGTTTTTTTGAGAGAGATATGGTACTTTAAAATTAACACAATTTTAATTATAAATAAATTCCTTAATTAAAATTTGTTACACTAATCACCGTTAATAAATCTCCCCCCTTCTTTAGTTATTCCACCTTCTTCGTTAATTACTTCAGATAAACGCGAACCACCTTCACTGATTTGAAAACCCCCCAACACGCACCCATTTCTAATCGACGGAAGTCGATCCGAGACCCCTGGAGCGAGCGTCAGACTCTTCCCCTTCACCTCCCTGAACGCCTTCAACCACGGTGCCTTCGCTTGCTTCCAGTTCCCCCACGAATGGCGGTGAATGGAGTACAGAAATCGAGCAAACCACACCCCCCATATACGATCTTAACTGTCCAAATTGTGGAGCTCGAGGAGATGAGGAGAGGTGTAGTTGTAAATTCTTAAAATTATCGAGAATACGATGTGAAAATTGGGAGCAAAAATCCGAGAATATCGGCCCTAGAACTGAGAATGGCGGCGGCAATTGTTTAATGAACCCTAGGGCTACAAAATTCCCTTTTATACCCTTATATATTTTATTATTTAATTTATTAATTTTCAAATCTTGAAGTTTAATGTGCTGAACTCCAAATCAAACCCAACGACCATGGCCCCTAGCCAATTACCCACATTCCGAACCCAATGGGATATGTTTCGTGACCCAATTCGGTTGTTAAGATCAGTTTTGATTTAAATTAAAATATAAATCAATATATATTGAATTCAAACGTACATTTTAATTTACCGGGGCCACTAACTAATTCTAAAAATTCCAAAAAAATTATTCCTAGCTTCGTATTGACGATACGGTCATAACAAAACTAATTTCGTCAAATTCTGAGACCGTTTGAAAAATATATATGTGATGTGAAATGAAAAATCGTATATATTGAAATAAATATCGTATATATATTGAAAACTGAAAATATTGTGTATATTGAAAAGTGAAAATATCATATATATTGAAAAGTGAAAATATTATATATATGAAAGGTGGAAATAATATATATATATATATATATGAAATGAAAACGATATATATGAAATGAAAACGATATATATGAAATGTGAAAACGATATATATATGAAATGAAAACGATATATATATATATATATATGAAATGTGAAAATGATGTATATATGAAATGAAAACGATATATATATATATATATGAAATGTGAAAATGATTTGATTGTTAAAAATATAATTTTTAACATATATATACATTGTATAAAATTGTCGTGTATATGGAATATTCAATTTTGATTAGAAATTGAATATGAAGTTGAAATCATTTTTAAAACGATTTATAAAATACGTTTTAAAAAGGAAATCGAAGAAATATATTATATATATTATATATGTTATATAATGGCCTGAATAGAACGCGCCGCGCTGCGGTAGTTCGCGAATTTCGACCATTAGCTTCGAACAGACATTACGGGAGATCCGACCGTCGTATTCTCCTAAAGCCAGGGCCGTTGGGTTCGTATCGAAAAGAGCTTTCTAACGAATATTAGAAATTAGAAATCTAACGGTTGTATTTGGAATTATGTCCAAATCAAATTTGGAAAAGGTCGTTGTAAGTGCAGTTCGATGGCCGTTGATGGAAATCGACTGTACGGGCCTTGATAAAATTATTAAAAATATCAATAATTAGTGTAAAATCATAAGAAATGATTTGGAAAGAACTAAGATGAAAAATTCCATATTTGAAAAGATAAAAATAGATTTTTATCGAAATGAACTAGTTATTAACTAGAAAAATATTTTGATATTTTTAAATTAAATAAATTGGATTTGTAATGGGTTTTAAATAACCAGAATTTCCAATATATGATTTGGAATGAATTTGAATCGAAATTGTCTTTGGAACATTTCGATATTGGATTCTGTGATTAAACGGATATTGTAGAGGAATTTGGAAGATATGTAATGACCCGCATTTCCAGGGGTTTAATAATTAATTAATTTAATTATTTATATAGAGAAAAGGGGATTAAATGGTCGTTAATTCAATTATATGGAATATTTAATTAAAATTAATAATTAAATAATATATATAATTCAGAAATAATAAAAAATATTGGAAATCACAATATTCTGTGGACTGGGTCATCCCTAAGATTTATTTTGGTTTATAATTGAAATATATTAGCGAATATATTTAAATAACGACAGTTCGAACGTAGAATTATAATATAATTAAAACCGAGCTCGAAATGGCGCTGCAGTTCGTAATTTGGCGATTTGAACTTCAACTGAATGTACAGGATTCGTTTTAAGCCGGATTTCTGTGAAACAAGAAACGTATGGAGCTGGTGGAGTATATCTTTCTAGTGGAAGAGAAAAATCGGGATTTCGTCGTGTAGATTTTGATTTACGTCCAAATCAAATTTCAAAAAAGTCGCTGTGGAATTCCTTTATAATTCGTAACGCTTTATTTACGTTATAAAAGGAATTATAGTATAAAATTGAATATCGATTTAACCAGGACTTGGAATATCGAATATATAATTACCCTAGAGCTGTATGGTATTCTGGTGCGAATATATACGATAATATTAAATTATTAATATTTAATTTAAATATATTTATATATTTAAATGGGTCATCTAGAGCTTTAAAAATAGCCAGTTTTGCAAACGAAGTCGGAATTCGACGAAACTAATTTTGTTGGATCCGCAATGTCGAATAGTTGTTAGATTTCCAGTTTCGTGATTTTCAGAGCCACTGTGTGGCCGTAAAGATTTTTAGAGTGAAATACAGTCAGTATTTTGACGGTTAAAAATACGCTGAGTGAGCAAACGGAGTCGGAATTCGATGAAACCAGTTTCATTGGGACCGTAATGTCAAACTGTAGCTGCATGTCCAGTTTCGTGATTTTTAGGTATCATATGTGATCATACGGATTTTTAGAAGGCAAACCAAATATTTAAAATAAAATATAATGAAAATATCTTGGCAAATATCTAAATCTAAAGGCTTATAAATACCACTCGTTGTCTAAACCTAGAAATATCATTCCTCAAACCGGCCGCCAGTTAAACTTTTCTTTTCAACCGATTTCGCAGCAAGAAAAAAATCAGAAATAAAATCAAAGAAAATGAAAGTAAAATCCATTAATCCTCAAACTTGTTTATATGGATTCACCAAACCCTGCTCTACATTTCTACGTCGATATTGTTGAGTTCGATTTCAAAAAGGGAGCGCGTCGATTTGTGGGTTTCCCTGAAGCTCGAATCTGAAGCTCGACATTTGTTGAGCGCAGTGGCGATTTGGAAGAAGGGTGTTTCGAAGGGCCTGTTGTTTCAGGAGGGCCACGATGGTGCGACACTGGCATTGTCGACGTCTGAATGGAGTTCGAGGTGATCTCGAACTCTGTGTGTGGTGGGGTGTCAGCTTTGAATGGGAGCAGAAGTGATGGTGGGAGTCCGTCACAGGATGGAAGAGGGTGGTGTACAGGAGTGATGGAGAGTGGATGACCGGAGTTGGAGTGGTCTGGGAAGCTTTCGAACAGGGGAAAGAAGGGGACTACGGGTTAGTGAAGTTTACTGTAATGGTGGTGAGTGGGTTGGCATGTTGATGATGATGTGGTTATGTTTTCTAAGTTTAAGTGGACTTTATTATCCACACGATGGTCTGTAGTTTGGGTTATTGAGTTGTTGGCTTAGGGTGGACTTGTAGAAGTTGGTCGGTGAACTGTTGAGGTGAACTGAGTGATTCAGCAAGGTGTGGTGGTTTAGCTTGTAGAGTTTCAGGAAGATGGTGGCACGAATGTGTGAACTGTAGTTGAGAGGTGACTAGTGTGCAAAAGGGGATCCTTTAGGTGAATTGCAGTGCGTTGATAGTTTTGAATGATGCGGGGGGGTGGTATATAGGTTGTCAATGGAGATGATGCGGACTGTCGGATTTGTGATGTGGTCAGTTTGTTATTACGAGTTGTAGAAGAAGATGGATTAGTGAGTTGAGTTACTGGAAAAGGAAGATGCATTGTTTTGTGCGGTGAAGGCCTTCGGTCATTTGGGACAAAAGCGGGTGTGGGCTTTCAAACAGTGGATGGGCCAAAAAGGGTGAGGCCCGATATAATATAAACATTTGAAGTTATTTTAATCAAATAGTGTATTAGTTAGTATAAATCATAACAAATTCATACGTGAACGAATTTCAACAAAACAAGATCCGTTGGGATCGTATGGACGAGGGCTCCACAATGGAACTGACTGGAAGTGGATTGGGGCTCGTATGAATTTATGGAGAAGTAAATTATTTGATTCAAATCAAATAACAGTTTATCGTTCTTTAGCGATGAACTGCCAAAGTGAGTAAAACTCACCAACTCTGAACTGTTATATTTTTATAACGTATGCTTAGAACTGATAATTTCCTGTTGATTCTAGTCAGTTAGTTGAAAATTATATATATATATATATTGCTGTTGTTTATCAAAACATTTCATACTGAAATGAAGTTGATGTTAATTATATGGTTTAACATCTGTAATGCAGGGGAACAGGTTGGAGGGACCCAACTGGGTTCCTCAACATATAAAATACTGTTTTGTTTTCATATACCATGATGTATAATGTGATATATAATCTGTGTTGATAATATGTGTTTGAACAGTATCGATCACTGTTATTTGATATTTTAAATACAGTAAGAAATACGGGGATGAGAAAAAGGGGATTTTCAAAGTATATTTTGAAAATAAATTATTTATATAAAATCAATGGATTTTATATATAAAGGAAAAGGATTTTATAGAAGGAGTTATAAAATCAAAGAAATAAAAAGGGAATATATTTGTGAAACCAACATAGAAGAAATATATTTGTGAAAACAAATATAAAGTCAATTATATTTGTAAAACAAATACAAAGGGAAATATTTGCAAAAACAAATAAGATTGAAATATAAACATTCGTTTAGAAAACAAATAAGATTGAAATAGAGATATTTGTTTAGAAAACAAATAAGATAATAAGATTGAAACAAAAAATATTTGTTTAGAAAACAAATGGGATTGAAATAGAAAATATTTATTAAATAAATAGAAAAGAAAAAAAGAATATTTATTTAGAAAATAAATAGAGTTTGAAAAGGAAATCATTTATGAAGGAAATAGGATGTTATAAAAAGGAAACCGCTATGAAAAGGGAAAACGTTGTTAAAAGGAAATCCTTATAAGTGGAGAAGCGTTATTAAAAGAACATTTATAAAGTGAAGAACCGTTACTAAAAGTAAATCTTTATAAATGAATAAACGCTGTTAAAAGGAAATCCTTTTGAATGGATAAACGTTATAAAAAGGGAATCTTTATAAAGCAAAAGAGTTAAACGAATAAGTGTTATTCAAGTAGAGTTATCGAATATTTGTTATTCGAAGAGAGTTAACGAATATTAGTTATTCGAAAGGGAGTTATCGAATATTAGTTATTCGAAGGAGATTATCGAATATCGTTTATTCGGAGATTATCGAATATTAGTTATTCGAAAAGGAGTTATCGAATATTAGTTAATCGAATGGAGTTAAAAGAGTTATCGTATATAGTTTATTCAAAAGGAGTTAATCAAATTTAGTTGATCGAAGTAGAGTTGATCGATTAGAGTTAAGTTAATCGATTAGAATTAAGTTAATCAAAGAAGAGTTAATCAATTTGAGTTAAGTAAATAGATTAGAGTAAAGTAAATCAGTTAGAGTTAACCATTTAAAGTAAATCAGTTAGAGTAAATCGATTTGAGTTAAATCGAACTAGAGTATTCAAATGGAGTTAATCGAATTTAGTCTATTCGAATAGAGTTGATATGAGATAATCGGATAGTAGATATTCGAAGTGAGATAATCGAATCAGAGATATTCGAAGTGAGATAATCGAATCAGAAATATTCGAAGTGAGATAATCGAATCAGGGATATTCGAAGTGAGTTGATCGAATCTAGTTATTCGACAGGAGTTAAATCGAATAAGGTTTATTCGAAGGAAGAGATTATCGAATATAAGTATTCGAAAGTAAGCAAATCGAATATAAGTTATTCAATATAAGTTATTCGAATAAGAGTAAATCCAGTAAGAGTTATTAGGTTGGAGTTATTCAAATAAGAGTTATAGATTAGAGTAAATCGAATAGGAGTAAATAAATTAGTTGTTGTTATATTATTCGAGTTAGGAAATAAAAATCATATTAAAGATAATATATTTCGGATGCAGGAGATTATAACACCATTGTTATAATCACGTAAACTTGTAAAAGAAGGGGGTTCGTAAATAGAATCCGAGGGTTCGTAAGGAAGTGTTAAAGAGTTAAAAAGGTGAAACTTATCTATTTCGAGATTTGAAGGGTGGTTCAGTTAAGGTCTGAGAGGTAGCTATACCCCAACTTGATTGACTGCATTTTAAATTAAGAAATGGTTACGGTTCGAGTGTGAAGTGGTTAAGTAAATTTAGTAAATAAGTTATGGAAATGTTTTCCAGTGTTAACGTATATTTTCTAAACATAGAAAATAAGGATATATACATATAGATATATATGTGATTGATTGATAGAATTTCCATCTGGAAATAATATCGTTGTTTGCACACGTATTTTTCTTTGATAGTTAACTCACTGACTATCGAAGTTTTTGACCATTTTACGTTGTAAATATGGAGAAACCGGTTGGATTATTATCCAAAGAACCACTCCGTATTGGCATAAGCATTGCGAATCAAGTATGCTGAATACCGTGAAGACGGAGTTTATGCAAGGGCTGTTATATAAGTCTTAGATAATAGTGCCTAAGATGGATGTACTGAATAGTGCCTTCGGTTTGTCCAGTCCCAGGACAACTTGTATGGAAGAAGGTCTGACAGAGTATTTCCAGAAAGATCACATACACTGATTTCTCCAACCGTACCAAGAGTGGAAGCGGAGAAGGAAACTTCTTTTAGCTAACACATAATGTATTGTTGTGAAAGTCAATTTGTGATTCTGATGGATCTGACGATGTGACATTCGATGTAAATATGATGTGCTGATAAAGCGTAGACTCAAGCCTCAACAACCAGGAAATGACAAAAATCGGGCAGGCAGCATGGCTAAGTCGGTCGCACCGAAATATGGTGTATAATCACCTATCTAGAGAATATTCATTTGCTTCTTTAATCTATCAATGTTGTCTCATATATATATACGGGAAACGGTTGCTGATCCCAACCGTTGGTGATATACATTCGATACACTCAAGCAAAATGAGTGGTCGGTCATGTGTGGCTGAGTTACAAGATGTTCTTGTTGAACTCCAGTGTATCGTTCCTAGAGTACACTGATCGGAAGGTGGTTCCATACCTTGTCATAGTTGGAAATCCATTACCCAATACGTGCTTGCGGTTTTTGATTGTATACTATATGTAGAACGTGAGATGAAAGTGTTTCTGCTAGATGATTATTATATTGTGGTTGATAGACATTATTATAATATCAAAAGGTTTTTGATATAAAGATATTTTGGATTCTCATAAGGGAAAAAACCCGTTCCATTATACGGCGTGGTCTTATGAGATATCGTTTACTTGTTCAAACTATTTTAAACTGTTTTACTCATACTAGTCCCATGACTGACCCGGAGTTTATTTTGTTGTATTTTCCCTAAACTCTTGGGTGCCTAAATTTGTACGGGCAGTCAAGTAGTCGGGATTTTACAGATACACTTGGAGAGCTTGGAGCAGGAGGCTTCAAGATTCTATAGCTATTATTATTTCAGCTGTGTTGTAAGTGTTGTACTCTGATAAGTGCTATTGTATACATATACTGTTTGTATTTCAAAAGTTATGTTATATTTTATTCGTTCCGCTGTGAGATTCGTGTTTACTCTGATGATGATGTTCTTCTTCTTCTTCTATTCTATAAGTTTCTATCTTGTCTATCCTCACCCTCTATCTTCTTTCTATTAGTTTCTTGAATTTTCAGTGCAATTTGGGGTTGGACTTGTGTTATTTGGTCAGCTCAAATTGGACCGGATTTTCGGGTCACTACAGTTGGTATCAGAGCTTAAGTTAAGTATTACCTTGGCTCTGTGGCGTAACTCAGTAGAGATGGGATTAGTAATATCCTAGATTGAGTTTGAGTGTATATATACGAGTGAACGTATTTGTTATTTGATATAAAAATTTGTTTTATATTGTGGAGCTTTATTGGTTGAGCGGCTTATGAATTCTGGTCGATGGTGGGGCACCACAATATCGATAAGGGTTTCTAAACGCTCGAATACGATGGGTCGACACAGTATGTTTTGAAGGAGGGTGAATGAAGTAATTTTACCTGAATTATATTTTGATATCAAAGAATGGTTAAGATTTGAATCATTATAGTATATTGGATGTGTTGATTGTTATTATAATCGAAAGAAATTATAAAAAGGTGAAATGGTTATAAACAACTAAGCAGGATTCATATAAGTAAAGTATATGAAATAAGATGAATTAAATCTGAATTTAAATCAGAATTAGGAATTAAAATAAGAAAATTTTAAGTTCCTGGGAGATTTTGAAAATGTTTTCAAATTGAAAGTGTTATAGTATTGAACTCACTTCGATAAACTGGGAAATAACCCTGATGAGTGTGGCCACATCATCAGTGTTCATTTTCGAGTTCTAAGTGACGGATTACTACCAAAGGTTTTGTTTTTGGATTGTTTTGAGAAAACAAGTTGTTTAGAAATTCAAAGGTTTTGAATTGGTATTATGATTTCAAATGGATTTGAAATAAACCTAGGCATTTGAAATTTGAATTTAACTTATGAGTTAAATAGATGTACTAGTAAATGTGAATAAACAAATTAGAAATTTAACTTGAACTAAGTTGAATTAAAACTGAATTTGATTAGTGAATAATCTGAAAAGGTATTGGAATTGGTGAGTTAAAATTTTGAAAATCGAGAATGGAACTCGAGTTAAGAATGAGATGTGATTGGAGGATATAAACTGTTTGGAGTTGATTTGTATGGCATGGTATATGTAGAGTTGGTAACAAATGGAAGGGATATAATGATATACCCGACAAAAAGGTACCGGTTTATATTATATATTGGGTATGAGATTTTGACGAGCCGAATTGGCAAGCCGCTTGGCTGTTTGATTTTCTTTTGGGTTGAAGAAGGCCTAGAGAGGCGAGTTGTGGTTTTACCGATAGGGCTGTACAAAGGAGGTTATGGCGAAATTTTCCGAAAAATTTAAGCGTTAGAAAATTTTCAGAATTTTTGAAAATTTAAGTTAGTCGAAATAAATTAATATTCTAGTTGATATTAATTGGTTCAGTTGAAACTGAAGTTAAAGTGTAAACCGATAAATATTTACCCAGTAGATAGGGTCGTCCTCTACCTTAGCAATTTCGAGGACGAAATTATTTTAAGTGGGGAAGAATGTAATGACCCGCATTTCCAGGGGTATAATAATTAATTAATTTAATTATTTATATAGCGAAAAGGGGATTAAATGGTCGTTAATTCAATTATATGGAATATTTAATTAAAATTAATAATTAAATAATATATATAATTCAGAAATAATCAAAAATATTGGAAATCACAATATTCTGTGGACTGGGTCATCCCTAAGATTTATTTCGGTTTAGAATTGAAATATATTAGCGAATATATTTAAATAACGATAGTTCGAACGTAGAATTATAATATAATTAAAACCGAGCTCGAAATGGCGCTGCAGTTCGTAATTTGGCGATTTGAACTTCAACTGAATGTACAGGATTCGTTTTAAGCCGGATTTCTGTGAAACAAGAAACGTATGGAGCTGGTGGAGTATATCTTTCTAGTGGAAGAGAAAAATCGGGATTTCGTCGTGTAGATTTTGATTTACGTCCAAATCAAATTTCAGAAAAGTCGTTGTGGAATTCCTTTATAATTCGTAACGCTTTATTTACGTTATAAAAGGAATTTTAGTATAAAAATTGAATATCGATTTAACCAGGACATGAAATATCAAATATATAATTACCCTAGAGCTGTATGGTATTCTGGTGCGAATATATACGATAATATTAAATTATTAATATTTAATTTAATTATATTTAAATATATTTATATATTTATTGGGTCATCCAGAGCTTTAAAAATAGCCACTTTTGCAAACGAAGTCGGAATTCGACAAAACTAATTTTGTTGGATCCGCAATGTCGAATAGTTGTTAGATTTCCAGTTTCGTGATTTTTAGAGCCACTGTGTGGCCGTAAAGATTTTTAGAGTGAAAAACAGTCAGTATTTTGACGGTTAAAAATACGCTGAGTGAGCAAACGGAGTCGGAATTCGACGAAACCAGTTTCATTGGGACCGTAATGTCAAACTGTAGCTGCATGTCCAGTTTCGTGATTTTTAGGTATCATATGTGATTGTACGGATTTTTAGAAGGCAAACCGAATATTTAAAATAAAATATAATGAAAATATCTTGGCAAATATCTAACTCTAAAGGCTTATAAATACCCCTCAACGTTGTCTAAACCTAGAAATATCATTCCTCAAACCGGCCGCCAGTTAAACTTTTCTATTCAACCGATTTCGCAGCAAGAAAAAAATCAGAAATAAAATCAAAGAAAATGAAAGTAAAATCCATTAATCCTCAAACTTGTTTATATCGATTCACCAAACCCTGCTCTACATTTCTACGTCGATATTGTTGAGTTCGATTTCAAAAAGGGAGCGCGTCGATTTGGGGGTTTCCCTGAAGCTGGAATCTGAAGCTCGACATTTGTTGAGCGCAGTGGCGATTTGGAAGAAGGGTGTTTCGAAGGGCCTGTTGTTTCAGGAGGGTCACGATGGTGCGATACTGGCATTATCGACGTCTGAATGGAGTTCGAGGTGATCTCGAACTCTGTGTGTGGTGGGGTGTCAGCGTTGAATGAGAGCAGAAGTGATGGTTGGAGTCCGTCACAGGATGGAAGAGGGTGGTGTACAGGAGTGATGGAGAGTGGATGACAAGAGTTGGAGTGGTCTGGGAAGCTTTCGAACATGGGAAAGAAGGGGACTACGGGTTAGTGAAGTTTACTGTAATGGTGGTGAGTGGGTTGGCATGTTGAAGATGATATGGTTATGTTTTCTAAGTTTAAGTGAACTTTATTATCCACACGATGGTCTGTAGTTTGGGTTATTGAGTTGTTGGCTTAGGGTGGACTTGTAGAAGCTGGTCGGTGAACTGTTGAGGTGAACTGAGTGATTCAGCAAGGTGTGGTGGTTTGGCTTGTAGAGTTTCAGGAAGATGGTGGCACAAATGTGTGAACTATAGTTGAGAGGTGACTGGTGTGCAAAAGGGGATCCTATAGGTGAATTGCAGTGTGTTGATAGTTTTGAATGATGCAGGGGGGTGGTATATAGGTTGTCAATGGAGATGATGCGGACTGTCGGATTTGTGAAGTGGTCAGTTTGTTATTACGAGTTGTAGAAGAAGATGGATTAGTGGGTTGAGTTACTGGAAAAGGAAGATGCATTGTTTTGTGCGGTGAAGGCCTTGGGTCATTTGGGACAAAAGCGGGTGTGGGCTTTCAAACAATGGATGGGCCAAAAAGGGTGAGGCCCGATATAATATAAACATTTGAAGTTATTTTAATCAAATAGTGTATTAGTTAGTATAAATCATAACAAATTCATACGTGAACGAATTTCAACAAAACAAGATCCGTTGGGATCGTATGGACGAGAGCTCCACAATGGAACTGACTGTAAGTGGATTGGGGCTCGTATGAATTTATGGAGAAATAAATTATTTGATTCAAATCAAATAACAGTTTATCGTTCTTTAGCGATGAACTGCCAAAGCGAGTAAAACTCACCAACTCTGAACTGTTATATTTTTATAACGTATGCTTAGAACTGATAATTTTCTGTTGATTGCTGTGTGTTGATTTGGTTGATTGAACTGCTAGTCAGTTAGTTGAAAATTATATATATATATAAACCTTTATATATATATATTGCTGTTGTTTATCAGAACATTTCATACTGAAATGAAGTTGATGTTAATTATATGGTTTAACATCTGTAATGCAGGGGAACAGGTTGGAGGGACCCAGCTGGGTTCCTCAACATATAAAATACTGTTTTGTTTTCATATACCATGATGTATAATGTGATATATAATCTGTGTTGATTATATGTGTTTGAACAGTATCGATCACTGTTATTATATATTTTAAATACAGTAAGAAATACGGGGATGAGAAAAAGGGGATTTTCAAAGTATATTTTGAAAATAAATTATTTATATAAAATCAATGGATTTTATATATAAAGTAAAAGGATTTTATAGAAGGAGTTATAAAATCAAAGAAATAAAAAGGGAATATATTTGTGAAACAAACATATAAGAAATATATTTGTGAAAACAAATATAAAGTAATTATATTTGTAAAACAAATACAAAGGGAAATATTTGCAAAAACAAATAAGATTGAAATATAAACATTCGTTTAGAAAACAAATAAGATTGAAATAGAGATATTTGTTTAGAAAACAAATAAGGTAATAAGATTGAAACAGAAAATATTTGTTTAGAAAACAAATGGGATTGAAATAGAAAATATTTATTAAATAAATAGAAAAGAAAAAAAAGAATATTTATTTAGAAAATAAATAGAGTTTGAAAAGGAAATCATTTATGAAGGAAATAGGATGTTATAAAAAGGAAACCGCTATGAAAAGGGAAAACGTTGTTAAAAGGAAATCCTTATAAGTGGAGAAGCGTTATTAAAAGAACATTTATAAAGTGAAGAACCATTACTAAAAGTAAATCTTTATAAATGAATAAACGCTGTTAAAAGGAAATCCTTTTGAATGGATAAACGTTATAAAAAGGGAATCTTTATAAAGCAAAAGAGTTAAACGAATAAGTGTTATTCAAGAAGAGTTATCGAATATTTGTTATTCGAAGAGAGTTATGAATATTAGTTATTCGAAAGGGAGTTATCGAATATTAGTTATTCGAAGGAGATTATCGAATATCGTTTATTCGACAGGGAGATTATCGAATATTAGTTATTCGAAAAGGAGTTATCGAATATTAGTTATTCGAATGGAGTTAAAAGAGTTATCGAATATAGTTTATTTGAAAGGAGTTAATCAAATTTAGTTGATCGAAGTAGAGTTGATCGATTAGAGTTAAGTTAATCGATTAGAATTAAGTTAATCAAAGAAGAGTTAATCGATTTGAGTTAAGTAAATCGATTAGAGTAAAGTAAATCAGTTAGAGTTAACCATTTAAAGTAAATCTGCTAGAGTAAATCGATTTGAGTTAAATCGAACTAGAGTATTCAAATGGAGTTAATCGAATTTAGTCTATTCGAATAAAGTTGATATGAGATAATCGGATAGTAGATATTCGAAGTGAGATAATCGAATCAGAGATATTCGAAGTGAGATAATCGAATCAGAAATATTCGAAGTGAGATAATCGAATCAGAGATATTCGAAGTGAGTTGATCGAATCTAGTTATTCAACAGGAGTTAAATCGAATAAGGTTTATTCGAAGGAAGAGATTATCGAATATAAGTATTCGAAAGTAAGCAAATCGAATATAAGTTATTCAATATAAGTTATTCGAATAAGAGTAAATCCAGTAAGAGTTACTAGGTTGGAGTTATTCAAATAAGAGTTATAGATTAGAGTAAATCGAATAGGAGTAAATAAATTAGTTGTTGTTATATTATTCGAGTTAGGAAATAAAAATCATATTAAAGATAATATATTTCAGATGCAGGAGATTATAACACCATTGTTATAATCACGTAAACTTGTAAAAGAAGGGGGTTCGTAAATAGAATCCGAGGGTTCGTAAGGAAGTGTTAAAGAGTTAAAAAGGTGAAACTTATCTATTTCGAGATTTGAAGGGTGGTTCAGTTAAGGTCTGAGAGGTAGCTATACCCCAACTTGATTGACTGCATTTTAAATTAAGAAATGGTTACGGTTCGAGTGTGAAGTGGTTAAGTAAATTTAGTAAATAAGTTATGGAAATGTTTTCCAGTGTTAACGTATATTTTCTAAACATAGAAAATAAGGATATATATATATATATATATATATATGATTGATGATTGATTGATAGAATTTCCATCTGGAAATAATATCGTTGTTTGCACACGTATTTTTCTTTGATAGTTAACTCACCGACTATCGAAGTTTTTGACCATTTTACGTTGTAAATATGGAGAGACCGGTTGGATTATTATCCAAAGAACCACTCTGTATTGGCATAAGCGTTGCGAATCAAGTATGCTGAATACCGTGAAGACGGAGTTTATGCAAGGGCTGTTATATAAGTCTTAGATAACAGTGCCTAAGATGGATGTACTGAATAGTGCCTTCCGTTTGTCCAGTCCCAGGACAACTTGTATGGAAGAAGGTCTGACAGAGTATTTCCAGAAAGATCACATACACTGATTTCTCCAACCGTACCAAGAGTGGAAGCGGACAAGGAAACTTCTTTTAGCTAACACATAATGTATTGTTGTGAAAGTCAATTTGTGATTCTGATGGATCTGACGATGTGACATTCGAAGTAAATATGATGTGCTGATAAAGCGTAGACTCAAGCCTCAACAACCAGGAAATGACAAAAATCGGGCAGGCAGCATGGCTAAGTCGGTCGCACCGAAGTAGGGTGTATAATCACCTATCTAGAGAATATTCATTTGCTCCTTTAATCTATCAATGCTGTCTCATATATATATACGGGAAACGGTTGTTGATCCCAACCGTTGGTGATATACATTCGATACACTCAAGCAAAATGAGTGGTCGGTCATGTGTGGTTGAGTTACAAGATGTTCTTGTTGAACTCCAGTGTATCGTTCCTAGAGTACACTGATCGGAAAGTGGTTCCATACCTTGTCATAGTTGGAAATCCATTACCCAATACATGCTTGCGGTTTTTGATTGTATACTATATGTAGAACGTGAGATGAAAGTGTTTCTGCTAGATGATTATTATATTGTGGTTGATAGACATTATTATAATATCAAAAGGTTTTTGATATAAAGATATTTTGGATTCTCATAAGGGAAAAACCCGTTCCGTTATACGGCGTGGTCTTATGAGATATCGTTTACTTGTTCAAACTGTTTTAAACTGTTTTACTCATACCAGTCCCATGACTGACCCGGAGTTTATTTTGTTGTGTTTTCCCTAAACTCTTGGGTGCCTAAATTTGTACGGGCAGTCAAGTAGTCAGGATTTTACAGATACACTTGGAGAGCTTGGAGCAGGAGGCTTCAAGATTCTATAGCTATTATTATTTCCGCTGTGTTGTAAGTGTTGTACTCTGATAAGTGCTATTGTATACATATACTGTTTGTATTTCAAAAGTTATGTTATATTTTATTCGTTCCGCTGTGAGATTCGTGTTTACTCTGATGATGATGTTCTTCTTCTTCTTCTATTCTATAAGTTTCTATCTTGTCTACCCTCATCCTCTATCTTCTTTCTATTAGTTTCTTGAATTTCCAGTGCAATTTGGGGTTGGACTTGTGTTATTTGGTCAGCTCAAATTGGACCGGATTTTCGGGTCACTACAAGATATATATATCGTTTTTCCAATACTATATTTGTTGATTTCATAATTTGATATCGAATATAAGTCGATATATTTTCTATTCAGAGCCTTGTATTTAATATCAAATAGGATTTTGGGTTCGTCGTGAAATGTGTTTGAATGACATTAGTTCTTTAACCCACGTAAAAGCAGGATTAATTTCCAAAATGTTGAACAATCAATATGAAAAGATTTTAGAGATGAAACCAATTGGGGTTTGAATAAATCTTTAATTAGATTTGGATGAATGAATGGTGATTAAATTCACCAAAACACGTGATGGGATTAAACCAAATTTACTTAGTTGTTGATATTGATTGTGGTTGATTGATTGTTTGGATGGTGCTCGACCAGTTTATCAGCAGAATGTGCTTTTACATTTAGCATTGGGTTGGGTAGAAATACTGGTATGCTAACACCTTGTGAAACACTTCACGATTTGATGATATGGTGTTTAGCGATGTTGTGTTCATTTCAAATTTAGTGAATGATTGTGAAATGATATATTTTTCTTAAGTGAAAAGAAATGTATTCCCGATTTTGGACAGGGAATGTTTTATAAAACAGAAAGGATTTCGAGGGCCTAAACCCGATATTGTCGAAATGATTTGGAAATATATTATGGTTTTACATTGTAGTTCATCACATATTCGATCAGTTACTATTAATGATGTTTATGTTTGGTGGCGGAGAATTTATTCTCTTTCTTAACACCCTTCTTTGAGACATACGAGCTCAAAGGCTATATGATTAATAGTGACTGATCATATGTGTGAATTACTGATGTGAAGTACTATATTTTGAAAGTACTTGTGATTATTATGTTGTGAAATGATTTTCCCTACTTCGGGATATGATATGATTTAGTATGTGGCTAAAGAGTCGGGTAACCCTGAGATTAAAAGTATGGGTGAGAGGGCGGTGTATGCTCTCCATGTGTGGGAGGTGCATCGTCGGTGTAGCCTGCTCCTATGTGGGGTAGGTGCACATTTATATATCGTTGCTAGGTGCGTACCCTTTGCCTTGTCGATGGGGAGCACGATATTTAGTTGCATACTTGTCTGTATGCATTGTTATGTTTTGGAATTCATATTTCCAAATGATTTGATTTGAGATCCCGAAGCTAAATCTACTTTGATATAGAAAGTTAGATATGTATTTCAAATGATTTGAAATAAGAAATCGGGAATAAAGTCCAAAGGAATAATTTCTGTAAATTGAATTGGATTTGGAAAATCTAAGTGTGGTGATTAATTTAATGGGTAGATTGGGACATTGCATGTTGATTGATGCATAGTAGATCCATATATATATATATATTACTGATTGTTGTTTATACACTGACATTCATGGGGGTAAACCTGTTCCGCGTTAGCGGCGTGGTCCTGTGATTTGTCTTATAATTAAATAAGTTAATTTTAACTGTAGAGTTTCTCACACCAATCCCATGACTGCCATGTATTTTCCTTTTCCCTTGCAAACTCGGGTGCCCCTACTTTCCACACGGGCAGTCGAGTAGTTTATTTTGCAGATATATAAGCAGGATTCTGGATTGAAGCTTTAAGCTGTGTCCAGGAATTTACAGTCTTCCGCTGTGTAGTTTATATTTCAGCTGTACATTGTATTACATTTATGTAAATTTATCTTCCGATGTGTATTATTTTCGATGTACTCTGATATTTTGTACTCTGATGTAACATTATTATGATGTTTATAAAATTCTTCTGTTATTTGTTCTGATGTGTTGTATACCCAAAGTTAGTGTATACGGGATTCGAACGGTCTTGGTCGATTTAGCGATCAATTAGGTCCGGGCGAAATCCGTGTCGTTATAGATATTGAGTCATCTGGCTCATTTACGCCCCATAGGGCGGGGAAACACATTGTTCAGGAATTGCCAATCCTCAAACGTAAGAGAGGACCGGCCCTGAAGATCCAAGGTGTAGTTGCGACTATAGCCTGAGACATGGTGGGCTAGATTGTCTCGAATTAGCACAAGATGATACCTTTGCCTCGGTTCACAGATGGAAATCCAACTTCCAATACGTTTTCGGTTTTGATTATAAAGCCTAGTATTGGCGACATGATAGATGGTATCCATGCCCCCTATGATTGATACATTTATATTTAAAGTTGTTTTATACACTATGCACTTATATAGTATCAAATGATTTGTTTTAAACGTACCAAGCATATTTGGCTATTATAAGGTAAAACTCTATCCTCCGGCTTGCGATGCATTATGTGATGGGACCTGAGTCTAATAATAGCTTAATTTTTCCAAAAAGCATTGTGTGGTTTATAACTGTTTATGCACTAGTATTCTTGGGAGCAAACCCGTTCTGTGTTATACGGCATGGTCCCTTGATTTACTTTTAAACTAAAGATTTAACAACTGTTTTGAGTTCTCATACCAGTCACATGACTGACCTGGAGTTTATTGTTTTAACCTAAACTCTGAGTGCCCATATTTTCCACAAGGGCAGCTGGTAGTTTTGGTTTCGTAGATATTATATTCACAGGATCCTAGATTTACAAGTGGAACTATATTCGGAAAGCTCTGTATCCGTGTATTCTTTTCAGTAGTGTTATGTATTATTTTCCGCTACTATGTAATTTAGATCTCTGATATTTTTCTGATGTATATTAATTATTCATACTCTGTATATTCATGCACTCTGATGTTAATTGTTGTAAATAGCAATGAAATATTCTTCTGTTTGTCTTCTGATTTGTCGTGTTCTCAACTCAATCAGGGCTTTCCCGTAAGGGCGAGTTTGGGTCATTACATGTGGTATCAGAGCTTTGGTTTACAGAGATCGAGAATAAGATACTTTAGAACCAAATGAAAGAATACATCAGAGATTGGATTAGTAATATCCACTGAGAATGACTCATTAGAGATGGGATCAGTAGTATCCTAGAATGAGTCGAAAGAGTGTTATTTTCAAAATAAAAGTGAAAACAAATTTTGTTTTGAAAATTTAAATCTTATTATATGTATTTCGTTATTAATTTTATATTGAATTTGGACAATCTAGTATATGAAGATTTTGCATATACGCCTTTGCAAACGTGTATACAGAGCCTCAAATATACTAGATAGATATAGAATCACACTCTAGTCGTCCGGAGATGATATTGATGATAGTACGTACATCATCAGTATTTGTGTTCGAGTTTCGAAAGAGGGATATCTATATATTTCCAATTGACTGGTGTGAGAACTAAAACTAGATAGGGTTATTTGTTGTGATTTATCATCAAAAATGGACTTTTATATATATAAAAATTATGAATTTGAAACAATAATCAACTAATTGATTGTTGATTGTGTTGTTTGATTATTGGTTTGATTAATTAAAATTTTGAACCATTAAGCCAAATCGAATCAAATATTGAGATGACTTGAAAATTGATTGCAATTGCATATATGTACATGTGTATAGAATGAATAGGTCCTAGCAAGGAGGCAAAGAAGAGGAATAAAATTGTATGCCTGACAAATAGGTACATGTTTACTAATTTATTAGGTTTGGATGATTTTATGAGTTGCTTGGCTTTTTCTTTTTCTTTTTGGATGGTGAGGCCCCTGCGTGGCTAGTTGTTGTTTTAAATGTCTCCCCGTACAAAGGAGGTTATGGCGAAATTTTTCGAAAATTTAGGGTGTTAGCCAAATTTTTGAAAAATTTGAAAATTCTTAGAAACTGAAAAGTTGAAGAATGAAAGCCAGAATGAAAGTTGAGTTGATAAGTTTAACAACTTTCAGCTCTGTTCCTCTTCGAGGATGAAAAGATTTTAAGCGTGGGAGATTGTAACAACAAGGAAAATCAGAACCAATTAAAATTTATTATTTTGGCTATTTTAATGAATTTTGAATATTTAAAATGATTTATTTTAAATAATAATGACTAGAAATTTATTTTGAATAGAATTAGAACGTATAAATTTATTTAAATCAAAGTTAGAATATGTAACACCCCACACCCGCTATGGTCACTCACTAAGGGAATGCCATAGCATCGGTGGAGTATTTTAAGTGAATATAGAACAGAAAAATTACAACAAGACAGATATAAGTAATACTTGAGAATTTAAAACTTCATTTCATTTCAGCGGAAAGCAAAACATGTTTGGTTACATCACAAAACCATAATAAGAGTCAAGTACAAAATATCCATCCTGATAAATAAAAATACATAATCCCAATACATGAACTGATAGCCATAAAAGGAAAGGGTAAGCTGAGCTCTACATCTAGGGTCCAAGCTCCAAGAGAGTAATAAAAGCAGCCTGGTCAAAGCCCACTCGTGCTGGGCCCACTCTGAGAACCTGAGGGTTGGGAAAAAGATAAAAACAACGGGGTCAGACATAAGTCTGAGCGAGTCCTATAACTTTAACAATGCAATCATTAAAGTAATTAGGGTATGATATAACTTGGTATGGTGTGACTGGGGATAAATGACTACACTCAGTAGCCAATCAGACTTAGCATGAACTAAGATAACGATAAAGACGCATTTACCACCCAAGGATAATTACTACACTGCACCACACCAGTCATTCCTACTTAAAGGTTGATCCCTCCCAAGGACTTAGAAAATTTACCAGTAGTTTCGTGTACCCCTAGCTGACTACCTAGGTGCCGTCTGCCCCTATCTTCACTAGGTGTACCCACTACTCCCAAGCGATCGGCTCCCTACCGTAGATATCCGTGCTGGCCCCACAATGGGGTGTATCGAAGGGTGATAGCCTATGGTGGAAGGCAGTTGAGAGTGCATGAGAAAAATTACCCTACCCATGATTTAGAGTTGGCCGCTATTGTTTTTGCGCTTAAGATTTGGCGCCATTATCTTCTTGGTGAGAGATTCGAATTGTTCACTGACCACAAATCATTGAAGTACTTGTTTTCACAGAAGGATTTGAATTTGAGACAGCAAAGGTGGATGGAGTTCTTAGCATCCTATGATTTCGAGATAGCGTATACCCCTGGCAAGGGTAACGTGGTGGCGGACGCCTTGAGCAGAAAAAGGTTGTCCTTGAGTCCATTGTTCGTAGAACAACGAAGCTTGGAATTTATCTCGATGTTTGATTTCAGACCTTCCATTGATTATGTACCCGGTTTGCTAGCATCCTTGGAGGTCAGACCTACTCTTTTGGGGCGGATTTGAGAAGCACAAAGGGACGACCCACAGTTGGTTGAGTTGGTGGAGAAGCTCATAAGGGGGGAGTCGTCCAGCCATTTGAGTAGGTACACCCTAGACGATAAGGGGTGCTTGCGTAGAGACGGTAGACTTTGTGTACCGCAAGATGAGGGTTTGAGGAAGGCTATTCTTGATGATGCACACCGTTCTAGGATGACCGTTCATCCCGGTGGGGACAAGATGTACCGAGACATGAAGCGGGTTTTCTTCTGGGCCGGTATGAAGAAAGATGTGGCCGAGTATGTCGCTCGATGCTTGGTGTGCCAACAGGTGAAAGCGGAGCAAAAGAAACCAGGTGGGTTGCTTCACCCATTGGAAGTTCCGCAATGGAAGTGGGATAGCGTCTCGATGGATTTTATTGACGGGTTACCCAGATCAAGAAAGGGTAATACGGGAATTTGGGTTGTGGTAGACAGACTTACTAAGAGCGCCCATTTCATACCTGTGAAGAGCAAGAGGACGGCTCCATGGCTAGCTTCAGTATATCTTCGAGAGATAGTTCGATTGCATGGGGTACCCTCTAGCATAGTGAGTGATCGAGATCCTATCTTCACTAGCGAGTTCTGGAGAAGTTTGCAAGAAGCAGTGGGGACTCAATTATGTCTGAGCACCGCCTATCACCCTCAGACGGACGGCCAGACTGAGAGGGTGAATCGTGTCCTAGAAGACCTTTTGAGGCTTTGTATCTTAGATTTTGGAGGTACATGGGAAGAGCATCTTCCATTGGTGGAGTTCGCATATAATAACAGCTTTCAGTCCAGTATTGGTATGGCTCCTTTCGAAGCTCTTTATGGAAGGCCTTGTCGATCACCTACATGTTGGTGGGAATCTACAGATAAGATCTTGCTTGGGCCTGATATGGTTAGGGAGACTTCTGAGAAGATTGACTTAATTCGAAGAAGGATGAAAGCAGCGCAGGATAGGAAAAAATCTTATGCGGACAAAAGGAGGACAGACCTTGAGTTTGAAGTTGGGGACATGGTCTTTGTCAAAGTGTCTCCGTTACGAAATGTTGTTCGCTTTGGATCTGTTGGGAAGTTAGCACCAAGGTTCGTAGGGCCGTTTCCTATTAAGGAAAGGATCGGACGGATGGCATATAGAGTGGAGTTGCCCGACAGACTTAGTGGTGTACATGATGTATTCCATGTGTCACATTTGAGGAAGTGCTTACATGAGACCGCAGAGGTTGTAGAGCCAAGCTTGCTTAGAGAAGTGGAAGTAGAGCGTGATGCGACTATTCGACGAGCTCCTACTCGCATCCTTGGGTCAGAAACTAGGAAATTGAGGAATCGAGAGGTTCAACTAGTCAAAGTACAATGGGGAGAAGACGAGGGCAACGCTACTTGGGAGACGGAAGCGAAGATGCGTTCATTGTACCCATTCCTTTTCGAGGGTATGTCTTTTAACTTCTCCTTTATCGTTTGTCTAGTACTTATCTTATCTTTAGTATGTCCTCTCATTAGTACCTTTGACCTTTAGATAGGGTAAACCTATGGTTGAAACATGTGTTTGAGACATGTTATGTTTGATGGATGCATGTGGATGCAAGTGGTTGCTAGTGGTTGCTCGTGGATGCATATATACACACTCTAGGCACTAGATCGGCTCAATCACTTCATATTGCATATTGCATAAAATTGTGTGTAGGAAGCTATATTTATGGATGTATAATGATTGTGTTATCATATGGATGATGCATTTTGGTGAATGATTGTGCACTCATGTAGATATTGTATGTGTCGATAGGGTTCTCTCGCATACATAATGGATGCATGACACTATCATGGTTTGCATATGTTCATACATTAGATAGGGAACATATACACACACTTTTTGCATATGCTCATACTTCATTAGAAATTATGTTAAGGACAATGGATGCCCGTGTTTGATGGATTGAGTAGATGGTTGTTTGGTTGGTAGGATATGCATTCTCCTTAGCTTAGAGATTTCGGGGACGAAATCCTTTAAGGAGGGGAGAATGTAACACCCCGTATTTCAGTTAATGCTAAAATTCACTAATTGCAGAATAAATAATCTCAAATGTGAGAATTGGGGGAAACGGGCTGCGTCGTTGCGTTCGTCTCGGAAAAATACGCAGAATAGAGTCCGAAATTTTGTAAATCGGAGTCCGTATGGCCCAGTTATGGCCCAATGAAGTTTGCAGAAAATTCAAAGTTAAAAACAGATTTAAAAAAATTAAAAACTAGATTTCGAAATTGGAGCCAGCGGGGCCAGGCGGGAAAATTCCCGCCCTACCCATGTCGACAGGGCTGTCGACAGGCATGTCGACTGGGGAGTCGACTGCCATGTCGACTTGCCTGTCGACACAGGGTGTCGAGCCATTTGGCTTGGGTGCACCAGATCTGGTTTTCTGGCTAGGGCTGGGCTGGGTTCTAGAGACTTCCTAAATCTGACGGACCTAATCTAACCTAGGGTTAATCCTATGGTCTAAAACACACCCTAATCCTATAAATACACCCTAATGCAAGCCTAATCCATACTAAAAATAGAAATGATGCCATCATGCCGCCAAAATCAAACTTGAGAAGAGCCTCCACTAGTTTATGAAGAAAGTTGCAAGCTAATCAACCTCTAATCATCATCTCCTTCATATATAGCAACTAGTTCTACTTCATAAGTTTGCTAATCTTGGTTTTGGTGAGTTCCTATGCCTTTAGCAAGTAATTGCTAAACTAATTAGGATAGGATATTAGGAGGCTATGGATGTAAATGTGGATTATGCAAGTTGTGGTTGTCATATGTTATAAGTTCATATGTAAACTTGCCTCTTTCTATGATATGATGTGTTATGTAAGTTCATATGCAAGTTGCCTTTGTGATATAACATGATATGCAAGTTGATATGCAAGATTCATATGCAAGTTAGTCTCTTTTTGTGATATGCATAACATATGCAAGTTGCCTTTGTGATATAACATGATATGCAAGTTGATATGCAAGATTCATATGCAAGTTAGTCTCTTTTTGTGATATGCATAACATATGCAAGTTTGCCTTTGTGATATAACATGATATGCAAGTTTTATGCAAGTTCATATGCAAGTTTTATGCAAGTTGGTATGCAAGTTCATATGCAAGTTCTATGCAAGTTTTATGCAAGTTCAAATGCAAGTTTTATGCAAGTTCATATGCAAGTTTTATGCAAGATCATATGCAAGTTTTATGCAAGAGTATATGTAAGTTCATATGCAAGTTTGTCTCTTTTTATGATGTGCATAACATATGCAAGGTTGCCTCTATGTATGACATGTTATGTAACGAATTGCGGGGGAAACGATGGGGTTAATATGCATGATTATAAAAAGGTGTAAAGTTGTTATGATTAAGCATAACATAAAATGAATGGACATAATTGGGAATTTACCTATTAAGTTAGGTCTACCCATATTATGGAGTTGGGAATTTACCTATTAAGTTAGGTCTACCCATACTATGGAATTGGGAATTTACCTATTAAGTTAGGTCTACCCATATTCTTAAAAATGTGTAATTAATTAGGGATAATTAATACAAATTATGGGGGTGATTAATTAGGTGTAATTAATCAACTAAGACACGAGGTTGGACCCTTTTGTAGCGGAAGTCTGCCCGGAACCGACCGGCCATCCAGCAGCTACAAATGATTGGCCCAATGTGAGAGGTCTTAGTCATAAGTTAAATACGTGATTAAAGTAAAGACACGAGGTTAGGCCCTTTTTATGACAGAAGTCTGCCCGGACCCAACCGGCATATCCAGCAGTCATAAGAGGTGGTCTAATGTGAGGGGTCTTTATGAGGTCATGATCTTAATTAATTAATTAAGAAACACTTAACCACATTAGCATGTAGAGGGACATGAGGGGTTAAGTGGGTGCCTTGGGTGGCATGTGGAAATCTGGTGGTTGCCTTAGGTGGCAATAGAAAATACGATTAGAATACTTAACCAAAGTGGAACATGTAATTAAAACATGATTAAAGGGGTTAAGTGGTATACACTAGAAATAACAAGCTTAGGTGGTAGCTTGTGGGGGCCCATTTCAACCAATATCCCAAAACGTATCTTAGTGGGCTCGACTCTAGTCGAGTGACGGGACACGCATATTGGGCTTGATTATAAGAGGCCAAAACGGGGTAGCGGTGGCAACGCGAGTCCAACGGGTTTCATCCGCGTGTGTGGACCCGGGATGGTAGGTAAGACGTTGTTGCATCGTGTAGATATAACCCGTGCACCATTTGTTGTATCGGGTTGCCACTTTGGGGAGTGATACACCCCATTGTGGGGCCAGCACGGATATCTACGGTAGGGAGCCGATCGCTTGGGAGTAGTGGGTACACCTAGTGAAGATAGGGGCAGACGGCACCTAGGTAGTCAGCTAGGGGTACACGAAACTACTGGTAAATTTTCTAAGTCCTTGGGAGGGATCAACCTTTAAGTAGGAATGACTGGTGTGGTGCAGTGTAGTAATTATCCTTGGGTGGTAAATGCGTCTTTATCGTTATCTTAGTTCATGCTAAGTCTGATTGGCTACTGAGTGTAGTCATTTATCCCCAGTCACACCATACCAAGTTATATCATACCCTAATTACTTTAATGATTGCATTGTTAAAGTTATAGGACTCGCTCAGACTTATGTCTGACCCCGTTGTTTTTATCTTTTTCCCAACCCTCAGGTTCTCAGAGTGGGCCCAGCACGAGTGGGCTTTGACCAGGCTGCTTTTATTACTCTCTTGGAGCTTGGACCCTAGATGTAGAGCTCAGCTTACCCTTTCCTTTTATGGCTATCAGTTCATGTATTGGGATTATGTATTTTTATTTATCAGGATGGATATTTTGTACTTGACTCTTATTATGGTTTTGTGATGTAACCAAACATGTTTTGCTTTCCGCTGAAATGAAATGAAGTTTTAAATTCTCAAGTATTACTTATATCTGTCTTGTTGTAATTTTTCTGTTCTATATTCACTTAAAATACTCCACCGATGCTATGGCATTCCCTTAGTGAGTGACCATAGCGGGTGTGGGGTGTTACAGAATATAAATATTTATTTTAATTATAAAAGGAATTGAAAATGGCGCGGTAGTTTGAAAATTTCGATTTCAAATTTCAAATGAATGTACAGGATTCAAAATAAACCGGATTTTAGTAAAACTAGAAATATTTGAATCTGTTTGAAAATATCTTTCCAACGAATGTGAAAAATCCAGATTTCATAACGTTTATAAAAAGTTATGCCCAGTTGAAAATTCAGAATAGGCGCTACGGAATTTATATATTTTTTAATATAATAAATGGCCGTTTTTCAAACGGTCTCCAAATTCAACGAAATTAGTTTTGTTAAAACCATATCTTCAAATCATTGCTAGATTTGTTTTTTTGGAATTTTTGGAGTTAGTATGTGGCTCTAGTAAATTAAAATGTATGTTTAAATTTAATTTTAATTGATTTGTATTTTAATTTTGATAAAAAGTATTCGAAACAATAGAATTGGCTTGTGAAACATACCCCATTGTGTTCGTAATGGGGGTATTTGGCTAGGGGCGACAGTCGTTGGGTTTGATTTGGAGTTTGGACACAAAAATTAGAAACTAAGTAACGATATTAATAAAATATTAATATATAAATATATATATTCCTCATGGGTCAAAACCCTACTTTTCAATTGCTCGGTCAAACCAGAAAATGCACCTCCGCTCTCTCCAAAACAGACGAATGAAATTGCTCAGAAAAACAAAGCCAAAATTCTCCAAACCCACATCAAGCTAATCCAAGGTTGTAAAGCGAAAATCAAAAAGCTTTCGTTGATCTTTATATCCACACTAGCTTGATGAATTCTAGTTTCGTGTAGTGCTCGATTTTTGGGTTTAAAGGGTTTGAGTTCGTGGCGTTCTTCAGTGCGGCTGAGGCGATCGAACGGACTGTCGTTCACTGTGGTGGTGGACGTCGCCGATGACTACGATGTTGGCCCCTCTGATGGTGCTCCAATGCTTTGGCGTGTGTGCGGCTAAGGGTCAATGGGTGGAAGCTTTTGGGTTGGAGCGTTTTCACGGTGAAGAAGATAACACGGTGAGTTTTTATAAAATATAAAATCAGTTTGTTTTCAAATTTAAAATTAGTTGGTTTTCAAATTTAAAATCGGTTTGTTTATAAAATTTATAATCAGTTTATTTATAAAATATAAAATCAGAGTTTTTATAAAATATAAAATCAGTTTGTTTTCAAATTTAAAATCAGTTTGTTTCCTAATTTAAAATCAGTTTGTTTATAAAATTTAAAATTAGTTTGTTTATAAAATATAAAATCAGTTTGTTTTTAAATATAAAATTAGCGTTTTTTAAAATTAAAATAAGCATTGTTTCTAAATTTATAATTAGCATTGTTTTTTTAAAATAAGCATTGTTTTTAAATTTATAATTAGTATTGTTTTAAAAAAATGAATTAACATTATTTAATTTTCATTTTTAAAATATAAAAACATCGAATAAAAATATGATTTATATATATATATATATAATAGCGATATAAAAATATGATTTTTATATATGTAACATTGAAATAAAAATGTGATTTTTACAGCGTTGAAACAAAAATGTGATTTTTACAGCACTGAAATAAAAACGTGATTTTTGCAGCGTTGAAATAAAAATGTAATTTTTATAACGTTGAAATAAAAATGTGATTTTTAACATAGAAATCGTGTGAAACAGATTGCGATGGAACCGACTGGAAGCGAACAAAATCCAAACCGCCCAATAGAAGATGATGGAGTGGAAACCGATCAAGGTTAGGACTTCTCACTTTAATTTTATTTTCTAGTTAAAATATATACTAGGATGCAGACGGTGCTTAGCAACACCCAACACCGTCATCCACAGACCATGGACGACTTGTTTGATTGTATTGTGTCGTGGAAATGGATTGTGATCGTGATGTGAAATATAAAATAAAAGATTCATGTGTTGAATAAAGTATTTTATCATTAAAAATATATTTTTTAACGTGAGTATGAATAAAATAAATATTCATTTAAAAATCGGATGATTTGTTTATGTACACCCATTTAACTGATATGGATTGGGACGATAAATTTTACACATCACCTAACTGCACAAATAAAATTTGTGTTTGTTGATTGAAACCCCACACGGTTATTGGGATGATATTTGACATACACTAATCCCAGTTGTTTAGTTGTATGTCAATCAATTGGTTGACAGACTACTGTAAGCGTTAATTATTTATATTTAACTCTTATGCAGTTGTGTAATGCACTCTGGATGATGGTTGACTTTGTTTGATTATTGTTGTGTACATGTGCGTATGAAATCCATATAAATAAAATTATATGGTAATTGACTGTGTCTAATTCCAATTCGGAAAGAACGAATATTTTAAAATGACGAGTAATAAATATTTTAAAATAACTAATATTTTAAAATAATATTCAGTAATGGATTAAAATATGATTTTGATATCTGATTTCGGAGGGACACGAAAATGTTTAAATATATAAAGCCGTATTAATAAAATTAACGCCATGTTGATGTGAACGATATTTATAACGATTTTATTCATTTTTATTATGAATATCGAAAAGGAAGTGATTTCAAAATCTAATGTTTTGAAAATATTATCATTTATATATTAATGATATGGAATATTCAATTTTTATTTGAAATTGAATATGAAGTTGAAATCGTTTTGAAAACGAATTTAAAACGATTTATAAAATACGTTTTAAATGAAAATCAACGAAATATATATAATTCATATATTATATATATTTAATGGCCTGAATAGAACGCGCCGCGCCGCGGTAGTCCACGAATTTCAACCATTGACTTCGAATTGACATTATCGGAGATCCGACCGTTGGAGTCTCCTTAAACCGAAAACGTTGGGTTTGTATCGAAAAGAGAT
This sequence comes from Allium sativum, assembly GCA_030737875.1. Taxonomy (NCBI): domain Eukaryota; kingdom Viridiplantae; phylum Streptophyta; class Magnoliopsida; order Asparagales; family Amaryllidaceae; genus Allium; species Allium sativum. The sequence continues at coordinate 208,097,309 of CM060916.1, forward strand.
TTCCAATGAATATAAGGGATTTGAAATCTAACGAATGGATTAGGAATTATGTCCAAATCAAATTTATAAAAGGTCGTCGTAAGTGCAGTTCGATGACTGTTTTTGGAAATTGATTGTATGTGCCTTGATAAAATTATTAAAAATATCAGTAATTTGTGTAAAATAATAAGAAATGATTTGAAAAGAATTGGGATGAAAAATTCCATATTTGAGAAGATAAAAATATGTTTGTATAGAAATGAACTAGTTAATAACTAGAATTATAATCCAATATTTTTAAATAAATAAATTGGATTTGAAATGGTTTTAAAAATAACCAGAATTTCCAATATATGAATTGGAATGGAATTATATCGAAATTATCTTTGGAATATTTTGATATTGGATTCCGTGATTATATGGATATTATGGAGGAATTTGCAAGATATATATATCGTTATTCCCAATACGATATTAGTTGATTTCAGAATTTGATATTGAATACAAGCCGATATAATTTCTATTCAGAGCCTTGTATTTAATATTGAATTGGATTTTGGGTTTCTCATGAATGGTGTCTTCGTTAACACGGTTCTTAAAACCCAGTTGAGAAAAAAATAAATCTTTTAATTAAGATTTAGTCAAGTTTTCCAATTAATTAATATTTAATTGGAATTGAGTAAAAGAATTGGATTTTGGGTTTGTCGTGAATGGTGACTTGAATAACACTGTTCTTAAACCCCGTGTGAAAAGAATAAATCTTTTAATTAAGATTATTAGAGTTTCCAGTTAATTAACATTTAAGTGGAATAAAATGGAATGTGAATTGGGTTTATTGTGAACTGTGTTTTAACGACATTCGTTCTTTAACCCGATTTACAGTGAAATGAGATTTGGAATTTATAAATCTTTTAATTAAGATTTAATGGAAATTTTCCAAAGTAAAGTTTTCCAATTTAATATATTAAATTTGAATTGAATGTAATTCGATTTCATAATTAAAAGATTGCACTTCTTTTGGACTACGTGTAAGAATAAAAGTAATGTAGATTATAGAAATTTATGGCTAATTATCCCTTGTTTATTTCCCACTTCTTTTTCGATTTATCTCACTTTATTTCAGTTTGTAGTTGGTTTAAGAGACATTCTGATGCTTTTACTTAATAAAATAAAGAAATTTGGAATGTTATAGTTTTTATTTGCATTATTATAATGAAGTAGAGTTCCAGAATTCTATGTAACAACTCAAAATTTCATCTCTTTGGAATTTTAATAAATCAATGATTTAATGTGTAAAGTAGAGTAATTTTACTTTTGATAACATCGATGATTGTAGTGACCCGAACTTCCCCATCTCCGAAGAGAAGAGAAAGAACGAATTACTGTGAGGACAAGACACATCGAGACGCAAACAGAAGAACATTTCATTGCTTATTACAACAATACCATCAGAATACAAGAATATTACAGAACAAGAATAAATATTACACATTTGATAAATATCAGAGATTACAATAAATTACATAGCAGTGGAAAAACAATACAAAACACAACTGAAAGTAATACACGGATACAGAGCTTTCCGAGCATCGTTCCAGCTGTAAGTCAGGACCCTGTGAATATAAATCTGCAAAACCAAAACTACTAGCTGCCCGTGTCGAAAATAAGGGCACCCATAGTTTAGGTTAAAACAATAAACTCCAGGTCAGTCATGTGACTAGTGTGAGAACTAAAACTGTTATTTAAAACTTTACTTTAAAAGAGAGTAATTAAAGGGACCATGCCGTATAACACGGAACGGGTTTCCTCCCAAGAACACTAGTGCACATAACAAAACAGCGCAATGCTTTTTGAAAAAAATGAAGCTATTATAAGACCCAGGTCCCATCACACAATGCAACGCAAGCCAGAGGATAGGGTTTTCCATTATAATAGCCAAACATGCTTGGTACGTTTAAAACAAATCATTTGATACTATTATAAGTTTATAGCATCAAAATAATTTCAATCATAAATATCAATCATAGACGGCATGAGCACCCCCATCCCACTATGTCGCCATACTAGGCTCTACAAATAAAACCGAAATATCTCGTATTGGAAACTGGATTTCCGTCATGAGTTGAGGCAAGGGGTAAGCTCCGCTTCGAGACACTCTAGTAAATGTCTCAGGAGTACTCTCTCTTGGTAGCCTCTGGATCTTCATGGCCGGTCCTCCCTTACGTTTGAGGATTGGCAATTCCTGAACACACGTTTCTCGGTCCTAACAGACCTATATCCGAGGCGCCTCGCATTCCAACAACCACATAGGTAAAAATGATATAAATGTCAGCCATTTTAAGCACTGACACCACCCATAGCTAGAAAGAAACGTCATGCTCTCCCTGCAGCCACTATCCCGTTTTTGACTCATACCGAGGTGTTAGGCTCGCGAATCCACGCTATACACAAAGCTATGCCACGTAGGCCGTGCTTTGATCATCAACCACAAGACTTTGCTTTTCAACAGAAGCCTTGATCATTTGCCACTTAAGCATGCCACACAGGTAATTCACTCCATGCGACTGATGTCCATCGATATAAAACCTCTGAGCTCGTACGTCTCAGAGAAGGGCGTTAAGCAAGAGAATAAATTCTTCGCCGACAAACAGATGTATATTTAATAGAGATCAATCAACACAGAATAAAATCCAATGTCAGACACACAGTCCATTTACAAGTTCATTCTGGGTCTGAACGAAACCATAGGCACTTTCCTCGCATATCCGTCGATCTCCAAGTACATCTGGACGATCACCAACTGATTCCCTCATCTTGGGTGTACAACCCAATCAAGATCATCAGTAATCACCCAAATGATGTGAAGACCTCCGGTCTTCGACCACCGTCTTCATCTTCGACTTATCGTCGAAACAGTTATTCAAAATGGGTATAGACCCGGCCTTTCCGAAAAACTCGCGTATATAATAAACAAGTGCCAGAAAATACAACATACGCCTCATTCCAATCCATCAGTCACTAACCGTAAATTAGTAAGATAGCAATTCCCCAAATATTAACCACGAAGGCCGAAACCAACATCAGATCAATACCCAGGAAACCATTCTTCTTAGCTAACCTACAGCTAGTTTCTAAATTTCATAATCATAGGGAAAAGGTTCCCATTAATTTTATCGAAGATAAATTCTTCTAAATTTATTCTTTAATCTTCCTTCAGATATCATTTCAAACCACGTTAAGGTTTTCCAAACTAGTCAGGATTAGCGAACCACACCGAAGTAATTATTTATTTTATTTCCCAACCCCAACCTATCCATCCCATGGAGAAAAGCTGGTATTATCTAACACCACGGGGTTATCGGAAATTATTAATTACCATTTCACGTTCAAAACTAATTAAAGATTTAACTATCGTTTTGGAGCAAAACTGGTGGTACTCCAATCTCGATCACTTTTCAGATTTTATAATTTAAATTATCAATTCACATTTCAATCTAATTAAAGATTCATTAAAACTCCACTTAGTTTTAATCTTCACAAAAATCAATATCCTGTCTTTAACTGGGTTAAAGAACCAATGTCATTTAAAACACGGTTCACGATAAACCCAAAAATCAATTCAAATTCAATTCCAATTAAATATTATTTAATTGGTATGCTTCATTAAATCTAAACAGAAAGATTTAATCTTTTTCTCAACTGGGTTTAAGAACAGTGTTAATGAAGACACCATTCACAACAAACCCAAATCACATTTGATATTAAATACAAGGCTCTGAATAGAAAATATATTGGCTTATATTCAATATCAAATTCTGCGACCAACAAATATCGTATTGGAAATAACGATATAAATATATCTTTCAAATTCCCATAACAATATCTGTATAATCACGAAATCCAACATCGAAATATTCCAAAAACAATTTCGATTCAAATCCATTTCCGCCTTATATATTGGAAATTCTGGTTATTTTCAAAACCACTTTCAAATTCAATTTATTTATTTCAAAAATAAATTGATTTTAATTCTAGTTCAAAACTAGTTCATTTCGATAAAAATCTATTTTTATCTTTACAAATGTGGAATTTTTTATCCTAATTCTTCACAACTCATTTCTTATGATTTTACACAAATTATTACTATTTTTAATAATTTTATCAAGGCCCGTACAGTCGATTTCCATCAACGGCCATCGAACTGCACTTACATCGATCTTTTCCAAATTTGATTTGGACATAATTCCAAATCCAACTGTTAGATTTCAGCTTTCTAATATTCATTGGAAAGCTCTTTTTGATACGAACCCAATGGTTCTGGTTTTAGGAGAATCCGACGGTCGGATATCCCGCAACGTCAGTTCGAAGTCAATGGTCGAAATTCGCGAACTACCGCGGCGCGGTGCGTTCTATTCAGGCCATTATATATATAATATATATATATATATTATATATAAATATTTCGTCGATTTCCTTCTAAAACGTATTTTATAAATCGTTTTCGAAACGATTTCAACTTCATATTCAATTTCGAACCAAAATTGAATATTCCACATCATCGATATACAAATGATAATATTTTCAAAACGTTATATTTTGAAATCACTTCCTTTTCTATATTCGTTATAAAAACGAATATAATCGATATAAATATCGCTCACGTCAAAATGGAGCATCTCTAATCAACACGGCTTTATATATTTCAATAACTTTGTTATTCTATTCAACAAATGAATATTTATTCTATTCAACACATGAATCTATATTTCTTTCAACACATGAATATTCTCAACACATGAGCACTGTCAACACATGACTATTTTTGTTATTTAATATATTTTATAAAATTATGGTATCTATCGTTTGATTTTTAATCAGACACCAACCGTAAAGTAGTAAGAGAATGATTCCCTAAGTATTAACCCCGAAGGCCGAAACCAACATCAGATCAATACCCAAGAAACCACTCATCTTATCTAGTTTCCAGTTAGTTTTCTAACTTTAAATATGATAAAGATGTAAATTTTATTGTTAAAATATTTCTTTCAACACATGAGCATCGTCAACACATAACTATTTATTCTATTCAACACATGAATATTTATTTTATAATATTCTTTATTTTCCCGATTGGAATGAGGCCCAATCCATTACCATATAATGTTAATTATATGGATTCCATACAACACATGTATATAATAGCAACGATAAATAATCAACCATCATCCAAAGTGCACTACACAACTGCGTAAGCATTAAAGATAAATAATTAACGCTTACACAGTCTGTCGACCAATCGATCGACATACTATTAAATAATTGGAATCAGTGTACCTCAAATATCATCCCAACACCCGTGTGGGGTTTCAATCCACAAACACTGAATATTATTTGTGAAGTTGGGCGATGTGTAAAATTTATCATTCCAATAAATGTCCTTCAAATAGGTGTACATAAACAAACCGTCCGGTTTGTAAATGAGTATTTATTTATTTATTCACATTCACGTTAAAAATTATATTTTTAACGATAATTAATTTATTTCAACACATGAATATATATTTTCAATGAAGCGACCCGTTTCTTCCCCGATCTCCGAAGAGATGAGAAAGAACGAATTACTGTGAGGACAAGACAAATCAGAACACAAACGGAAGAACATTTCATTGTATATTACAACAATGCATTAGAATACAAGAATATGCAGAGTATAAACAAATAAATATTACACAGAAATATCAGAGATTTAAATTACATTTAAATACATCGCAGTGGAAAATAATACAATACACAACTAGAAGGAGATATACGGATACAAAGCTTTCCGGATATCGTTCCAGCTGTAAACCAGGATCCTGTGAATATAAATCTGCAAAACCAAAACTACTAGCTGCCCGTGTCAAAATAAGGGCACCCAGAGTTTAGGTTAAAACAATAAACTCTAGGTCAGTCATGCGACTGGTGTGAGAACTAAAACAGTTAATCTTTATTTTTAAAGTTAGGTAAATCAAGGGACCACGCCGTATAACACGGAACGGGTTTCCTCCCAAGAATACCAGTGCATAAAACAAACAGCGCAATGCTAAATAAAGAAAAATGAAGCTGTTATAAGACCCAGGTCCTATCACACAATGCAACGCAAGCCGGGGGATAGGGTTTTCCCTTATAACAGCCAAAGAATGCTTGATACGTTTTAAAACAAATCATTTGATACTATTGTCAGTGCATAGTGTATAAAACAACTTCAAATCATAAGTATCAATCATAGGCGGCATGAGCGTCCCATGCCACTATGTCGCCATATATAGGTTTACAAATAAAACCGCAAAGTTACGTATTTGGAAATTGGATTTCCGTCTATGAACCGAGGCAAAAGATAGTCCTCAACCGATTTCGTGACTCTCTAGCCCGAGCCACAGGACCCAGACTCAGGTGGGCCCTTGGAGCGACAGGGCCGGTCCACCGATGTGGATTAAAATGTCTGAACACTACGTCTCCCCGCCCTTTGGGGCGTAAATGAGCCAATAAATGACTCCATCGGACCCGGATCGTCCAATCAAACCGAGGCGCCTCGCAACAGCAACAACCACACAGGTGAAAAGTATATAAATGTCAGGGCTGGTAGGTCACTGACACCACCCTAGCTAGAAAGAAACGCATGCCCTCCCTGAGGTCCTCTCCCGTTTTTGGTTCACAACCGGGGTGCGAAACTCGCGAATTCACGTTACACAAAGCTGTGCCACACAGGCTGTGCTTTGATCATCACCACAAGACTTTACTTTTCAACAGAAGCCTCGATCAATTGCCACTTAGGCATGCCACACAGGCAATTCACTCCATGCGTTTGATATCCATCAATATATAACCCTGAGCTCGTACATCTCAGAGAAGGGCGTTAAGCAAGAGAATAAATTCTCCGCCGCCAAACAGATATATATTTAATAGAGATCAATCACACGGACTAAAATCCAATGTCAGACACACAGTCCATTTACAAGTCCGTTCTGGGTCTGAACAAAACCGGAGGCACCTAGTACCCCGCATATCCATCGATCTCCAAGTACGTCTGGACGATCACTAACTGTTTCCATCTTCTTGGGTGTACAGCCCAATCAAGATCATCAGTAATTACCCAAACGACGTGAAGACTTCCGGTCTTCGACCACCGTCTTCATCTTCGACACCACGTCGAATCAGTTATTCAGAATGGGATAAACCCGGTCTTTCTGAATAACTCGCGTATATATTATAAAAGTGTTACACAAACACAACATACGCCTCATTCCAATTCAGAATATTCTTTTATCCAAATATTCCTATACTTTGGGAAAAGTTCCCATTAATTTTATCCAAGATAAATTCTTTAAATTTATTCTTTATTCTCCTTTGAATATCAATTCAAACTAGTCGGGATTAGCGAACCACACCGAAGTAATTATTTATTTTATTTCCCAATCCCAACCTATTCATCCCATGAAGTAAAACTGGTTATACTTCATATCTAACACCACGGTGTTATCGGTAAATTCAATTACCATTTCACGTTCAAATCTAATTAAAGATTTAACTATCGCCTGGAGCAAAACTGGTGATGCTCCATTCTCGATCTTTTCAATCTAATTAAAGATTCGTTAAAACTCCACTTAGTTTTAATCGTTAACTGGGTTAAAGAATCAGTGTCATTTAAAACATAGTTCACGATAAACCCAAAATCACATTCATTAATTATTGGGTTAAAGAACGAGTGTTGTTTAAAACACTGTACACGATAAACCCAAAAATCAATACCAATTCAATTCCAATTAAATATCATTTAATTGGTACACTTCATTAAATCTAAATAAAAAGATTTAATCTTTTCTCAACTGGGTTCAAGAACAGTGTTAGTGAAGACACCATTCACGACAAACCCAAATCACATTTGATATTCAATACAAGGCTTTGAATAGAAAATATCCCGGCTTATATTCAATATCAAATTCTACGACCAACAAATATCGTATTGGAAATAACGATATATATATCTATATCTTTCAAATTTCCATAACCACATCTGTATAATCACGAAGTCCAACATCGAAATATTCCGAAGACAATTTCGATTCAAATCCATCCCAATGCAATCATGGGAAATTCTGGTTATTTTCAAAACCCTTTTTAAATTCAATTTATTTACTTAAAAATAAATAGAATTATAATTCTAGTTCAAAACTAGTTCACTTCGATAAAAATTTATTTTTATCTTTTCAAATATGGAGTTTTACATCCCGAATCTTTCTAAATCATTTCTTATGATTTTACACAAATTATTACTATTTTTAATAATTTTATCAAGGCCTGTACAATCGATTTCCATCAACGGCCATCGAACTGCACTTACAGCGACCTTTTTCAAATTTGATTTGGACATAATTCCAAATCCAACCGTTAGATTTCAAATTTCAAATATTCGTTAGAAAGCTCTTTTCGATACGAACCCAACGGTTCCGGTTTCAGGAGAATCCGACGGTCGGATCTCCCGTAATGTCCGTTTAAAATAAATGGTCGAAATTCACGAACTACCGCGGCGCGGCGCGTTCTATTCAGGCCATTATATTATATATATAATATATATAATATATATTTCGTCGATTTCTATTTAAAACGAATTATATAAATAGTTTTAAAATTCGTTTCAAAAGCAATTTCAACTTCCATTTCAATTCAAATCAAAATTGAATTCTTCTTTATAAATTCGTTTTAAAATTCATTTCTATTCAATTCAAATTTCAATTCAATTTGAATTCATTTCAATTCGCTTTCAATTCAATTTGAATTCGTATTCAATTCAATTCATTTCGAAATCGTTTCAATTCATTTTGAAATCGTTTTCAATTCAATTCATTTCGAAATCGTTTTCAATTCAATTCATTTCGAAATCGTTTTCAATTCAATTCATTTCGAAATCGTTTTCAATTCAATTCAATTCATTTACATTCAATTCTTTTCAAAATATCAGATTTTGAAATCACTTTCGATATTCATTATAAAATGAATAAAATCGATATAAATATCGTTCATGTCAAAATGGCGTCAATCTAATCAACACGGCTTCATATATTGATATTTTCAAATATTCCATTTCGAATATTTCTATTTCAAATATTTCTATTTTAAAACTGGAATGAGGCCCAATCAATTACCATATAAAGTTAATTATATGGATTTTCATACAACACATGTATAATAGCATTGAAAAATAATCAACCATCAACCAAAGTGCACTACACTGTATAAGCATCAAATATTGATATCTAACGCTTATAACAGCCTGTCAATCAATCGATCGACATATTTAATCAATCAGGATGAGTGAACTTCAAATTTCATCCTAACACCCGTGTGGGGTTTCAAACAATCAAACCCATATTTTATTTGTGCAGTTGGGCGATGTGTGAAATTTATCGTCCCAATCAATGTCATTCAAATAGATGTACATAAACAAACCATCTGGTTTGTAAATGAATATTTATTCACATTCACGTTAAAAATTATATTTTTAACGATAAAACATTTTATTTCAACATATGAATTTCTATTCAGTTCATTCTCTAAATAAAATGATATTTTTATTTTTCTAACATATTTTAGAAAATTTCGGCGGCATAACGACACGATACTAGAAACGGGACGAGGCCTAGCCTTATCCCCGGTCCAGTGAAGGCCCACGCCATTCACTCATCAATCAGATCAATTTATTTCACCAAACAATTCAATTTCAAATCAAATCATCTAACTAATCTATGTAACCAAACAAACAAGTCCATGGTCTGTGGACGATTGTGTCGGGTGCTACTAAGCACCGTCTGCATCCTAGTATATATATATAACTAGAAAAGAAATTGAAAGGTGAGAAATTCTCACAAATAGCTATCCTAGCTCCACGACACTTCTAATGCAGGAAATCTTCACTGTTCTCGTCTCTTATTACTTTCTTCGCCAGTAGCCACTACACATATAAAAATCGAATTTTCACTATGCTATTCAATATATAAAAATCGAATTTTTATTTCGATGTTCAATATATAAAAATCATATTTTTATTTCGATGTTCAATATATAAAAATCATATTTTTATTTCGATGTTCAATATATAAAAATCATATTTTTATTTCGATGTTCAATATATAAAAATCATATTTTTATTTCGATGTTCAATATATAAAAATCATATTTTTATTTCGATGTTCAATATATAAAAATCATATTTTTATTTCGATGTTCAATATATAAAAATCATATTTTTATTTCGATGTACAATATATAAAAATCATATTTTTATTTCGATGTTCAATATATAAAAATCATATTTTTATTTCGATGTTCAATATATAAAAATCATATTTTTATTTCGATACTATATAAAAAGATTTCGCCTTTTCAAAAATATAGATTTCATCATTATAAAAATCATCACTTTATTCCAACGTATATAAAATAAAAATCAAAATTTTATTTTGCTACATATACAAAGATGATATTTTTAATATTCCTATCATGTAAAAATTATATTTTTAATTTTCTACTTAACCAAAAATCATATTTTTTTCAACTTCTATATAGTAAAGATTATATTTTTAATACTTTAAAAATATAAAAACCATATTTTTATTACTTTAAAAATATAAAAATCATATTTTTCTCTAACAAAATCAAATCTTTACTTGCTTTAAAATTCTAATCTTTTTTTATAGCCATTCATATATATAAAAATAAACCTTCCTACTTATAAAAATCAAACTTTTCATGTTAAAAATATATTTTCTCATATATCTTTTAAAAAAATTACAATTAAAACTGAATCATAGAAATTAAAACTGAATTAAATATACAAGAAATCACCTTCCGTTTTTTGGGGGGGGGGAGAAAACTCTGCTGCACCATCGCTGGAGGAGGTCAGAGAGGAGGCCGTGGGTGCGGAGGTGGGGCGGAGCTCGGCAGATTGGGTACGGAGTGCTGGAGCCAGGGTTTTGGGCGTGGTTCACGCTGCTCGAACGAAGATGAGGGGAGAGGGTGGCGCTCGCGGAGAAGGAAAGGGTAGGGGTGGCTCGACGAGGAGGGGGTCGCCAGTCTGGGCGGCGGCGCGACAGGATCGAGCGATTCGTTCGTGTTGTTTTTTTTTTCTTTCCCTGAATCGATTTGAAGATGAATTATAACGGGGGGGCCAACGTTAAAAGGGGGGAAGAAGAGATATATTTTTTTTTATTTAATTATTTAATTATTTTATTTGTAAAAAGTGGACTTTTACATACGACCTCGAAACGAGGCCCACCGCCTGTCGCCCATAGCGTTTTACCCCCATTCCGAACATAATGGGATATGTATCGCAAGCTGATTTGATCGTTTCGATTAGTTTCCGTTGAATTTACATTTAAATCACTATATTGAATTTTAAACGTACATTTCAAATTACCGGGGTCACATACTAACTCGAAAAATTCCCGAAAATATTTTCTAGCTTCGTATTGACGATACGGTCCTAACAAAACTAGTTCCGTCGAATTCTGAGACCGTTTGAAAAATGGCCATTTTCCAGTCGATTAAAATCAACTGAAACTGGTCAAACGCGTTTTCCTTTGCCACGCTCACATATTGAATCGAAAAATTATGAAATTTGAAACCTAGAAATAACTTGACACAACGGACCCAACAAAACTGGTTTCGTCGAAATCCGAGGTCATTTGCAAAATGTCCATTTTTAAGGGCCTGAATTCCATAGCGACTATTCAGAATTTTCAACTGGACATATCTTTTGATTCCCGCTATGAAATCTTGATTTTCCGGATTCGCTGGAAAGATATTATCAAATAGATCCCAATGTTTTTGGTTTCACTAAAATCCGGATTGTTTTGCACCCGGTACATTCAATTGAAGTTTGAAATTGAATTATCGAACTACCGCGCCATTTTCAATTCTATTTATAATTATATATGATTATTTATATTCTAACGACGACGTATATAATATATACGTCGAATTCTATTCAAAATAAATTTCACGTCGTCTTTATTTAAAATAATTCATTTTAAATAAACAAAATTCGCTAAAATTGCCAAAATAAAATTTTTAAACTGGCCCAGATTTAGCGGGTTATTACAATCTCCCCCACTTAAAACTTTTCGTCCCCGAAAAGGAACAAAGTCGAAAGTGGTTTGATCAATCAACTCTACGCTCGATCTGGCTTCCATTCTCCAACTCTTTAGTTTCTGAGAATTTTCAAACTTTCAAAAATTTGGCTAACACCCTAAACTTTCAAAAAATTTCGCCATAACCTCCCCTGCAATGGGAGCATCGGGGAATTTCAAATAGCTTCCCCGGTCCTTCAGATCTCAAAAAGAAAAAGAAAAAGCCAAGCGGCTAGCCAATAGGCTCATAAAATCATCATCACCCAAACAAAACAGGAAATTATGTAGTAAACATGTACCTATTTGTCGGGCAAACAAATTTTATTCTCTGCTCTAGCCTCCTTGCTATGACCTGTTCAATGATATATATGTATATGCAAACAAATGCGACCAATTTTCAATACAATCAATATGTGATTCAATTAGGCTAAATGGCTAAAAATTAGCAAACAACTAAACAAACAACACAAACATCAATCAATTAGTGGATTAGAGTTTCCAATTCATAATTTTGATATATATACAAAAATCATGTTTTTGATGCCAATTCACAACAATGTGTTCTAACTATATAAGTTTTGGTTCTCACACCAGTCCAATGGAAATATATAGAAAATCACACCTTCGAAACACGAAACTAATTACTAATGATGACGCGTCAATCATCAGAATCAGGTCCGGGTGACTAGAGTGTGATTCTATATCTATCCAATATATTAAAATTTCGAATACACGCGGATCAGACGTATACGCAAAATCTATATATACTGGATTGTCCACATCAATATAAATAAATAATCAAATACGAATAATTGATTTAAATTTTCAACACAAAATTTGTTTTCATTTGAAAAATATACTCTTCACACTCGTTCTAGGATACTACTGATCCCATCTCTAACGAGTCATTCCCATTGGATATTACTAATCCAATATCTGATGAATTCTTTCGTATGGTTCTAATGTGCCTCGTTCTCCGAGCTTTGTAAACCAAAGCTCTGATACCAACTGAAGCGACCCGTTTCTTCCCCGATCTCCGAAGAGATGAGAAAGAACGAATTACTGTGAGGACAAGACAAATCAGAACACAAACGGAAGAACATTTCATTATATATTACAACAATGCATCAGAATACAAGAATATGCAGAGTATAAACAAATAAATATTACACAGAAATATCAGAGATTTAAATTACATTTAAATACATCGCAGCGGAAAATAATACAATACACAACTAGAAGGAGATATACGGATACAAAGCTTTCCGGATATCGTTCCAGCTGTAAACCAGGATCCTGTGAATATAAATCTGCAAAACCAAAACTACTAGCTGCCCGTGTCAAAATAAGGGCACCCAGAGTTTAGGTTAAAACAATAAACTCCAGGTCAGTCATGCGACTGGTGTGAGAACTAAAACAGTTAATCTTTATTTTTAAAGTTAGGTAAATCAAGGGACCACGCCGTATAACACGGAACCGGTTTCCTCCCAAGAATACCAGTGCATAAAACAAACAGCGCAATGCTAAATAAAGAAAAATGAAGCTGTTATAAGACCCAGGTCCTATCACACAATGCAACGCAAGCCGGGGGATAGGGTTTTCCCTTATAACAGCCAAAGAATGCTTGATACGTTTTAAAACAAATCATTTGATACTATTGTCAGTGCATAGTGTATAAAACAACTTCAAATCATAAGTATCAATCATAGGCGGCATGAGCGTCCCATGCCACTATGTCGCCATATATAGGTTTACAAATAAAACCGCAAAGTTACGTATTTGGAAATTGGATTTCCGTCTATGAACCGAGGCAAAAGATAGTCCTCAACCGATTTCGTGACTCTCTAGCCCGAGCCACAGGACCCAGACTCAGGTGGGCCCTTGGAGCGAGAGGGCCGGTCCACCGATGTGGATTAAAATGCCTGAACACTACGTCTCCCCGCCCTTTGGGGCGTAAATGAGCCAATAAATGACTCCATCGGACCCGGATCGTCCGATCAAACCGAGGCGCCTCGCAACAGCAACAACCACACAGGTGAAAAGTATATAAATGTCAGGGCTGGTAGGTCACTGACACCACCCTAGCTAGAAAGAAACGCATGCCCTCCCTGAGGTCCTCTCCCGTTTTTGGTTCACAACCGGGGTGCGAAACTCGCGAATTCACGTTACACAAAGCTGTGCCACACAGGCTGTGCTTTGATCATCACCACAAGACTTTGCTTTTCAACAGAAGCCTCGATCAATTGCCACTTAGGCATGCCACACAGGCAATTCACTCCATGCGTTTGATATCCATCAATATATAACCCCTGAGCTCGTACGTCTCAGAGAAGGGCGTTAAGCAAGAGAATAAATTCTCCGCCGCCAAACAGATATATATTTAATAGAGATCAATCACACGGACTAAAATCCAATGTCAGACACACAGTCCATTTACAAGTCCGTTCTGGGTCTGAACGAAACCGGAGGCACCTAGTACCCCGCATATCCATCGATCTCCAAGTACGTCTGGACGATCACTAACTGTTTCCATCTTCTTGGGTGTACAGCCCAATCAAGATCATCAGTAATTACCCAAACGACGTGAAGACTTCCGGTCTTCGACCACCGTCTTCATCTTCGACACCACGTCGAATCAGTTATTCAGAATGGGATAAACCCGGTCTTTCTGAATAACTCGCATATATATTATAAAAGTGTTACACAAACACAACATACGCCTCATTCCAATTCAGAATATTCTTTTATCCAAATATTCCTATACTTTGGGAAAAGTTCCCATTAATTTTATCCAAGATAAATTCTTTAAATTTTTTCTTTATTCTCCTTTGAATATCAATTCAAACTAGTCGGGATTAGCGAACCACACCGAAGTAATTATTTATTTTATTTCCCAATCCCAACCTATTCATCCCACGAAGTAAAACTGGTTATACTTTATATCTAACACCACGGTGTTATCGGTAAATTCAATTACCATTTCACGTTCAAATCTAATTAAAGATTTAACTATTGCTTGGGGCAAAACTGGTGATGCTCCATTCTCGATCTTTTCAATCTAATTAAAGATTCGTTAAAACTCCACTTAGTTTTAATCGTTAACTGGGTTAAAGAATCAGTGTCATTTAAAACACAGTTCACGATAAACCCAAAATCACATTCATTAATTATTGGGTTAAAGAACGAGTGTTGTTTAAAACACTGTACACGATAAACCCAAAAATCAATACCAATTCAATTCCAATTAAATATCATTTAATTGGTACACTTCATTAAATCTAAATAAAAAGATTTAATCTTTTCTCAACTGGGTTCAAGAACAGTGTTAGTGAAGACACCATTCACGACAAACCCAAATCACATTTGATATTCAATACAAGGCTTTGAATAGAAAATATCCCGGCTTATATTCAATATCAAATTCTACGACCAACAAATATCGTATTGGAAATAACGATATATATATCTATATCTTTCAAATTTCCATAACCACATCTGTATAATCACGAAGTCCAACATCGAAATATTCCGAAGACAATTTCGATTCAAATCCATCCCAATGCAATCATGGGAAATTCTAGTTATTTTCAAAACCCTTTTTAAATTCAATTTATTTACTTAAAAATAAATAGAATTATAATTCTAGTTCAAAACTAGTTCACTTCGATAAAAATCTATTTTTATCTTTTCAAATATGGAGTTTTTCATCCCAAATCTTTCTAAATCATTTCTTATGATTTTACACAAATTATTACTATTTTTAATAATTTTATCAAGGCCTGTACAGTCGATTTCCATCAACGGCCATCGAACTGCACTTACAGCGACCTTTTTCAAATTTGATTTGGACATAATTCCAAATCCAACCGTTAGATTTCAAATATCTAATATTCGTTAGAAAGCTCTTTTCGATACGAACCCAATGGTTCCGGTTTCAGGAGAATCCGACGGTCGGATCTCCCGTAATGTCCGTTTGAAATAAATGGTCGAAATTCACGAACTGCCGCGGCGCGGCGCGTTCTATTCAGGCCATTATATTATATATATAATATATATAATATATATTTCGTCGATTTCTATTTAAAACGAATTATATAAATAGTTTTAAAATTCGTTTCAAAAGCAATTTCAACTTCCATTTCAATTCAAATCAAAATTGAATTCTTCTTTATAAATTCGTTTTAAAATTCATTTCTATTCAATTCAAATTTCAATTCAATTTGAATTCATTTCAATTCGCTTTCAATTCAATTTGAATTCGTATTCAATTCAATTCATTTCGAAATCGTTTCAATTCATTTCGAAATCGTTTTCAATTCAATTCATTTCGAAATCGTTTTCAATTCAATTCATTTCGAAATCGTTTTCAATTCAATTCATTTCGAAATCGTTTTCAATTCAATTCATTTCGAAATCGTTTTCAATTCAATTCAATTCATTTACATTCAATTCTTTTCAAAATATCAGATTTTGAAATCACTTTCGATATTCATTATAAAATGAATAAAATCGATATAAATATCGTTCACGTCAAAATGGCGTCAATCTAATCAACACGGCTTCATATATTGATATTTTCAAATATTCCATTTCGAATATTTCTATTTCAAATATTTCTATTTTAAAACTGGAATGAGGCCCAATCAATTACCATATAAAGTTAATTATATGGATTTTCATACAACACATGTATAATAGCATTGAAAAATAATCAACCATCAACCAAAGTGCACTACACTGTATAAGCATCAAATATAGATATCTAACGCTTATAACAGCCTGTCAATCAATCGATCGACATATTTAATCAATCAGGATGAGTGAACTTCAAATTTCATCCTAACACCCGTGTGGGGTTTCAAACAATCAAACCCATATTTTATTTGTGCAGTTGGGCGATGTGTGAAATTTATCGTCCCAATCAATGTCATTCAAATAGGTGTACATAAACAAACCGTCTGGTTTGTAAATGAATATTTATTCACATTCACGTTAAAAATTATATTTTTAACGATAAAACATTTTATTTCAACATATGAATTTCTATTCAGTTCATTCTTTAAATAAAATGATATTTTTATTTTTCTAACATATTTTAGAAAATTTCGGCGGCATAACGGCACGATACTAGAAACGGGACGAGGCCTAGCCTTATCCCCGGTCTAGTGAAGGCCCACGCCATTCACTCATCAATCAGATCAATTTATTTCACCAAACAATTCAATTTCAAATCAAATCATCTAACTAATCTATGCAACCAAACAAACAAGTCCATGGTCTGTGGACGATTGTGTCGGGTGCTACTAAGCACCGTCTGCATCCTAGTATATATATATAACTAGAAAAGAAATTGAAAGGTGAGAAATTCTCACAAATAGCTATGCTAGCTCCACGGCACTTCTAATGCAGGAAATCTTCACTGTTCTCGTCTCTTATTACTTTCTTCGCCAGTAGCCACTACACATATAAAAATCGAATTTTCACTACGCTATTCAATATATAAAAATCGAATTTTTATTTCGATGTTCAATATATAAAAATCATATTTTTATTTCGATGTTCAATATATAAAAATCATATTTTTATTTCGATGTTCAATATATAAAAATCATATTTTTATTTCGATGTTCAATATATAAAAATCATATTTTTATTTCGATGTTCAATATATAAAAATCATATTTTTATTTCGATGTTCAATATATAAAAATCATATTTTTATTTTGATGTTCAATATATAAAAATCATATTTTTATTTCGATGTTCAATATATAAAAATCATATTTTTATTTCGATGTTCAATATATAAAAATCATATTTTTATTTCGATGTTCAATATATACAAATCATATTTTTATTTCGATGTTCAATATATAAAAATCATATTTTTATTTCGATACTATATAAAAAGATTTCGCCTTTTCAAAAATATAGATTTCATCATTATAAAAATCATCACTTTATTCCAACGTATATAAAATAAAAATCAAATTTTTATTTTGCTACATATACAAAGATGATATTTTTAATATTCCTATCATGTAAAAATTATATTTTTAATTTTCTACTTAACCAAAAATCATATTTTTTCAACTTCTATATAGTAAAGATTATATTTTTAATACTTTAAAAATATAAAAACCATATTTTTATTACTTTAAAAATATAAAAATCATATTTTTCTCTAACAAAATCAAATCTTTACTTGCTTTAAAATTCTAATCTTTTTTTATAGCCATTCATATATATAAAAATAAACCTTCCTACTTATAAAAATCAAACTTTTCATGTTAAAAATATATTTTCTCATATATCTTTTAAAAAAAAATTACAATTAAAACTGAATCATAGAAATTAAAACTGAATTAAATATACAAGAAATCACCTTCCGTTTTTTTTTGGGGGGGGGGGGGGAGAAAACTCTGCTGCACCATCGCTGGAGGAGGTCAGAGAGGAGGCCGTGGGTGCGGAGGTGGGGCGGAGCTCGGCAGATTGGGTACGGAGTGCTGGAGCCAGGGTTTTGGGCGTGGTTCACGCTGCTCGAACGAAGACGAGGGGAGAGGGTGGCGCTCGCGGAGAAGGAAAGGGTAGGGGTGGCTCGACGAGGAGGGGGTCGCCAGTCTGGGCGGCGGCGCGACAGGATCGAGCGATTCGTTCATGTTTTTTTTTTTTTTCGTTCCCTGAATCGATTTGAAGATGAATTATAACGGGGGGGCCAACGTTAAAAGGGGGGAAGAAGAGATATATTTTTTTTATTTAATTATTTTATTTGTAAAAAGTGGACTTTTACATACGACCTCGAAACGAGGCCCACCGCCTGTCGCCCATAGCGTTTTACCCCCATTCCGAACATAATGGGATATGTATCGCAAGCTGATTTGATCGTTTCGATTAGTTTCCGTTGAATTTACATTTAAATCACTATATTGAATTTTAAACGTACATTTCAAATTACCGGGGTCACATACTAACTCGAAAAATTCCCGAAAATATTTTCTAGCTTCGTATTGACGATACGGTCCTAACAAAACTAGTTCCGTCGAATTCTGAGACCGTTTGAAAAATGGCCATTTTCCAGTCGATTAAAATCAACTGAAACTGGTCAAACGCGTTTTCCTTTGCCACGCTCACATATTGAATCGAAAAATTATGAAATTTGAAACCTAGCAATAACTTGACACCACGGACCCAACAAAACTGGTTTCGTCGAAATCCGAGGTCATTTGCAAAATGTCCATTTTTAAGGGCTTGAATTCCATAGTGACTATTCAAAATTTTCAACTGGACATATCTTTTGATTCCCGCTATGAAATCTTGATTTTCTGGATTCGCTGGAAAGATATTATCAAATAGATCCCAATGTTTTTGGTTTCACTAAAATCCGGATTGTTTTGCACCCGGTACATTCAATTGAAGTTTGAAATTGAATTATCGAACTACCGCGCCATTTTCAATTCTATTTATAATTATATATGATTATTTATATTCTAACGACGACATATATAATATATACGTCGAATTCTATTCAAAATAAATTTCACGTCGTCTTTATTTAAAATAATTCATTTTAAATAAACAAAATTCGCTAAAATTGCCAAAATAAAAATTTTAAACTGGCCCAGATTTTGCGGGTTATTACATTCAATCACTACACATCACAATCAATTTTCACAATACATCAATCAAACAAACAAGCCGCCTATGGTCTATGGACGACGGGTGTCGGGTGCTGCTAAGCACTGTCTGCATCCTAGTATATATTTTAACTAGAAAACAAGATTTAAAGTGAGAAGTTATCACCGACTAGCTAAACCAACGCCACGACTCTTCTTATGTAGAAATCTTCGTCGTGCTCGCCTTTTGTCACTTTCATTGTCCGTAGTCACTACACATATAAAAATCACATTTTTATGTTATCACTTCTTGTATAAAGATCTCATCTTTATATATTTATAAAAAAACAGGAAAATAGTGTGAAGGACAAAATAAACAAAAAATTGTTCCATAAGGACAAGGGGCCAGAATTTTATTAATAAGGACGAATTTTAATGTAAAGGAAGGAATTATAGTGGGCCCCTGGATTTCTCCCTTTACACTAAAATTTGTCCTTACGGATAAAATTTTAGCCCCTTGTCCTTATAAAACATTTTTTGTTCCTTTTGTCCTTGAGACTAAAAACCCCTTTATAAAAATCTTATCTTTTTGTTGTTATTCATACAATAAAAATTATATTTTTTCAGAACAAAAACTATATTTTTATATTGCTTTTGAACCAATAAAAACCACATTTCTAATTCGCTTCACATATAAAAATTCTATTTTTATCGAAGTAAAAATCATATTTTTTACTTCTCTAGTATATATATAAAAATCCAAACTTCCTTTGTATAAAAATTCTGTCTTTCCTTTATATCAAAATTCGATTTTTATTCTTCTTCTACATATATAAAAAAATTCGATTTTTATTCCTACCTTTTTATTTTTATTCATACCTTAATAAAATTTCATACAAAACTGATTTCAAATCAAATGCTAAATATGTGTGTAAAAATTCGATTTTTTTCTCTATAAAAATTCATATGTTTTCTCTACTGATTACAGTCATAGAATAAAATAAAATAAAAAAAGAAAAAGAAATAAAATAAAAGAAAATAGGAACGCTCACTGTTCATCCGAGTTGAGGTGGGTTTCAGTCGTTCGCCGGTGGCCAAGGGGGTCTGGGGCGCTCGAGATCGTCGGAGGGGGTAAGGGAAGTGGCGGCGCCGGCTCTGGAATGGGGCGGTGGACCTCGGCTGATTTGGGGCAGTTTTGGTGTGAGAAGAGGGAGAGAGGAAGGGGAGGGCGTCGCAGGAGGAGGGACTTGCGGAGGGAGGCGGCGCAGTTGGTGGCGGGTAGGGCGATGATGAACGGCGGCGGGGCAATTTGGGTAGGGCTACAATGGGGGAGCGGGTGTTTTGATTTAGATCGGTTTTTTTTTTCCTTTTAACTGAGGGTAGAGAGAGAACGGCAAGGAATATATATATATATATATATATATATATATAATTTATTTATTTAATTTATCTCATAAAGCAACTTATTTATTCGATCTCAAAACGAGACCCAACGACTGTCGCCCCTTGCTAATTACCCCCATTCCGAGCACAATGGAATATGTATCGCAAGCCAGTTCGGCCGTTTCGATCAGTTTTCATCAAAATCAAAATATAACTCTATATATTGAATTTGAACGTGCATTTCAATTTACAGGGGCCACATACGGACTCTAAAAATTCTCGAAAAATATTTTCTAGCTTCGTATTGACGATACCGTCCTAACAAAATAAATTTCGTCAAATTCTGAGACCGTTTGAAAAATGGCCATTTTTGAGTCGATTAAAATCAACTAAAACTGGTCAAACGCGTTTTCCTTTGCAACGCTCACATATTGATTCGAAAAATTATGAATTTTGAAACCTAGCAATAACTTGACATCCCGTATCCAACAAAAGTTGTTTCATCGAAAACCGAGGTCGTTTGCAAAATTTCCATTTTTAAGGGCCAGAATTCCATAGCGACTATTCTGAATTTTCAACTGGGCATAACTTTTTATCCCCGCTATGAAATTTCGATTTTCCGGATTCGTTGGAAAGATATTCTCAGTTAGATTCAAATATTTTTGGTTTCGCCAAAATCCGGTTTATTTTGAATCCTGTACATTCATTTGAATTTTGAAATCGAATTTTTGAACTACCACGCCATTTTCAATTCCTTTTATAATTATAAATAAATTATTTATATTCTAACGACGATCTATATAAATATATATGTTCGAATTCTATTCAAATTAAATTTCTCGTCGCTATTATTTAAAATAATTCATTTTAAATATTCAAAATTCATTGAAATTGCTAAAATAAAAAAAATTAAATTGGCTCAGAATTTTCGGGCTATTACAATCTCCCCCACTTAAAACTTTTCATCCCCGAAAAGGAATGAAGCCGAAAGTTGTTTAACTAATCAAATCAACTTCCAATATTTTCTTTACGGCTTAAGTTCTTCAACTTTTCAGTTTCTAAGAACTTTTCAAATTTTTCAAAAATTTGGCTAACACCCTAAATTTTCGAAAACTTTCTCCATAACCTCCCCTGCACTGGGGACTTCGGGATATTTCATATAGCCTCCCATGGCCTTCTTCAATCCAAAAGAAAAAGAAAAAGCCAACCGGCTAGCCAACCGGCTCATAAAATCATCCTAACCCAAAGAAATACAATAAACATGTACCTATTTGTCGGGCGAACAATTTTATTCTTCTGTTCTAGCCCCCTTGCTATAACCTGTTCAATGTAAGTACATGTATATGCGTGCATATGTAATCATTTTCAATACAATTCACTATTCGGTTCAATTAGGCTAAATGGTTCAAAATTATCAAAAAAATAACCAAACAACACAATCAGCAATCAATTAGTGAATTTGAGTTTCAAATTCATAATTTTGATAGATATATACAGAAAATCATGTTTTTAATGCCAAATCACAACAATAAATCTATCTAGTTTTGGTTCTCACACCAGTCTAATAGAAATATATAGATATCATACCTTCGAAACACGAACATGAATACTGATGATGTGGCCATATCATCAGAATTATCCCTGGGTGTCTAGAATGTGATTCTATATCTATCCAGTATATTAAAACTTCGAATATACGTTCATGACACGTAAATGCAAAATCTTTATATATTCGATTGTCCAAATCAAAATAAATAAATAATCAAATACGTATAATAGGGTTTAAATTTTCAAAACAAAATTTGTTTTCAATTTTATTTTTAAAAATTTCACTCTTCACACTCGTTCTAGGATACTACTGATCCCATCTCTAACAAGTCATTATTATTGGATATTACTAATCCAATATCTGATGAATTCTTTCGTATGATTCTAATATGTCTTGTTATCGAGCTCTGTAAACCAAAGCTCTGATACCAAACAGTAGTGACCCGAACTTCCCCATCTCCGAAGAGAAGAGAAAGAACGAATTACTGGGAGGACAAGACACATCGTGACGCAAACAGAAGAACATTTCATTGCTTATTACAACAATACCATCAGAATACAAGAATATTACAGAACAAGAATAAATATTACACATTTGATAAATATCAGAGATTACAATAAATTACATAGTAGCGGAAAAACAATACAAAACACAACTGAAAGTAATACACGGATACAGAGCTTTCCAAGCATCGTTCCAGCTGTAAATCAGGACCCTGTGAATATAAATCTGCAAAACCAAAACTACTAGTTGCCCGTGTCGAAAATAAGGGCACCCAGAGTTTAGGTTAAAAAAATAAACTCCAGGTCAGTCATGTAACTGGTGTGAGAACTAAAACAGTTATTTAAAACTTTACTTTAAAAGAGAGTAATTCAAGGGACCACGCCGTATAACACAGAACGGGTTTCCTCCCAAGAACACTAGTGCATATAACAAAACAACGAATGCTTTTTGAAAAAATGAAGCTATTATAAGACCTGGATCCCATCACACAATGCAACGCAAGCCGTAGGATAGGGTTTTCCCTTATAATAGCCAAACATGCTTGGTACGTTTAAAACAAATCATTTGATACTATTATAAGTGTATAGCGTCAAAACAATTTCAATCATAAATATCAATCACAAACGGCATAAGTGCCCCATCACACTATGTCTCCATACTAGGCTCTACAAATAAAACCGAAATATCTTATATTGGAAACTGGATTTCCATCATGAGTCGAGGCAAGGGGCAAGCTTCTCTCCGCTTCGAGACACTCTAGCAAATGTCTCAGGACTACTCTCTCTGGGTAGCCTCTGGATCTTCAGGGCCGGTCCTCCCTTACGTTTGAGGATTGGCAATTCCTGAACACACGTTTCCCGGTCCTAACAGACCTATATCCGAGGCGCCTCGCATTCCAGCAACCACATAGGTAAAAATGATATAAATGTCAGCCAGTTTAAGCACTGACACCACCCATAGCTAGAAAGAAACGTCGTGCTTTCCCTGCAGTCACTATCCCGTTTTTGACTCATACCGAGGTGTGAGGCTCGCGAATCAACGCTATACACAAAGCTATACCACGTAGGCCGTGCTTTGATCATCAACCAAAAGACTTTGCTTTTCAACAGAAGCCTTGATCATTTGCCACTTAGGCATGCCACACAGGCAATTCGCTCAATGCGACTGATGTCCATCGGTATACAACCTCTGAGCTCATACGTCTTAGAGAAGGGCGTTAAGCAAGAGAATAAATTCTCTGCCGCCAAACAAATGTATATTTAATAGAGATCTATCAGCTTAGAATAAAATCAAATGTAAGACACACAGTCCATTTACAAGTTCGTTCTGGGTCTGAACGAAACCGGAGGCACTTTCCTCGCATATCCATCGATCTCCAAGTACATCTGGACGATCACCAACTGATTCCCTCATCTTGGGTGCACAACCCAATCAAGATCATCAGTAATCACCCAAACGATGTGAAGACCTCCGGTCTTCGACCACCGTCTTCATCTTCGAATTATCGTCGAAACAGTTATTCATAATGGGTATAGACCCGGCCTTTCCGAATAACTCGCGTATATAATAAACTAGTGCAAGGAAACACAACATACGCCTTATTCCAATTCATCAGTCACTAACCGTAAATTAGTAAGATAGCAATTCCCCAAATAATAACCCCGAAGGCCGAAACCAACATCAGATCAATACCCAGGAAACCATTCTTCTTAGCTAACCTACAACTAGTTTCTAAATTTCATAATCTTAGGGAAAAGGTTCCCGTTAATTTTATCAAAGATAAATTCTTCTAAATTTATTCTTTAATCATCCTTCGGATATCATTTCAAACCACGTTAAGGTTTTCCAAACTAGTCAGGATTAGCGAACCACACCGAAGTAATTATTTATTTTATTTCCCAATCCCATCCTATCCATCCCATGGAGAAAAATTGGTAATACTCCATATCTAACACCACGGGGTTATCGGCAATTATTAATCACCATTTCACGTTCAAATCTAATTAAAGATTTAACTATCGTTTTGGAGCAAAACTGGTGGTACTCCAATCTCAATCACTTTTCAGATTTGATAATTTAAATTATCAATTCACATTTCAATCTAATTAAATATTCATTAAAACTCCACTTAGTTTTAATCTTCACAAAAATCAATATCCTGTCTTTAACTGGGTTAAAGAACCAATGTCATTTAAAACACGGTTCACGATAAACCCAAAAATCAATTCAAATTCAATTCCAATCAGATATTATTTAATTGGTATACTTCATTAAATCTAAATAGAAAGATTTAATATTTTTCTCAACTGGGTTTAAGAATAGTGTTAATTAAGATACCATTCACGACAAACCCAAATCACATCTGATATTAAATACAAGGCTCTGAATAGAAAATATATTGGCTTATATTCAATATCAAATTCTACGACCAACAAATATGGTATTGGAAATAATGATATAAATATATCTTTCAAACTCCCATAACAATATCTGTATAATCACGAAATCCAACATCGAAATATTCCAAAGACAATTTCGATTCAAATCCATTTCCACCTTATATATTGGAAATTCTGGTTATTTTCAAAACCACTTTCAAATTCAATTTATTTATTTCAAAAATAAATTGATTTTAATTCTAGTTCAAAACTAGTTCATTTCGATAAAAATCTATTTTTATCTTTACAAATGTGGAATTTTTCATCCCAATTCTTCACAAATCATTTCTTATGATTTTACACAAATTATTACTATTTTTAATAATTTTATCAAGGCCCGTACAGTCAATTTCCATCAATGGCCAACGAACTGCACTTACAACGACCTTTTCCAAATTTGATTTGGATATAATTCCAAATCCAGCCATTAGATTTTAGGTTTCTAATATTCATTGGAAAGCTCTCTTCGATACGAACCCAACACTTCCAATTTCAGGAGAATCCGACAGTCGGATCTCCCGCAACGTTAGTTCGAAGTCAATGGTCGAAATTCGCGAACTGTCGCGGCGCGGCGCGTTCTATCCAGGCCATTATATATATAATATATATGTATATATTATATATTTCGTCGATTTCCTTTTAAAATGTATTTTATAAATCGTTTTAAATTCGTTTTCGAAACGATTTCAACTTCATATTCAATTTCGAACCAAAATTGAATATTCCACATCATCGATATACAAATGATAATATTTTCAAAACGCTATATTTTGTAATCACCTCCTTTTCTATATTCATTATAAAAATGAATATAATCGATATAAATATCGCTCACGTCAAAATGGCGCATCTCTAATCAACACGGCTTTATATATTTCAATAACTTCGTTATTCTATTCAACAAATGAATATTTATTCTATTCAACACATGAATCTATATTTCTTTCAACACATGAATATTCTCAACACATGAGCACTGTCAACACATAACTATTTTTTTATTTAATATATTTTATAAAATTATGGTATCTATCATTTGATTTTTAATCAGACTCCAACCGTAAAGTAGTAAGAGAATGATTCCCTAAGTATTAACCCCGAAGGCCGAAACCAATATCAGATCAGTACCCAGGAAACCACTCATCTTATCTAGTTTCCAGTTAGTTTTCTAACTTTAAATATGATAAAGATGTAAATTTTATTGTTAAAATATTTCTTTCAACACATGATAATTTTCAACACATGAATATTCTCAACACATGAGCATCGTCAACACATGACTATTTATTCTATTCAACACATGAATATTTATTTTATAATATTCTTTATTTTCCCGATTGGAATGAGGCCCAATCCATTACCATATAATGTTAATTATATGGATTCCATATAACTCATGTATATAATAGCAACGATAAATAATCTACCATCATCCAAAGTGCACTACACAACTGCGTAAGCATTAAAGATAAATAATTAACGCTTACACAGTCTGTCGACCAATCGATCGACATACTATTAAATAATTGGGATTAGTGTACCTCAAATATCATCCCAACACCCGTGTGGGGTTTCAATCCACAAACACTGAATATTATTTGTGAAGTTGGGCGATGTGTAAAATTTATCGTCTCAATCAATGTCCTTCAAATAGGTGTACATAAACAAACCGTCCGGTTTGTAAATGAATATTTATTTATTTATTCACATTCACATTAAAAAATATATTTTTAACGATAATTAATTTATTTCAACACATGAATATATATTTTCAATCACTACACATCACAATCAATTTTCACAATACGTCAATCAAACAGTGAAGCCGCCCATGGTCTGTGGACGACGGGTGTCGGGTGCTGCTAAGCACCGTCTGCATCCTAGTATATATTTTAACTAGAATACAAAATTTAAAATGAGAAGTTCTCACCGACTAGATAAACCAACGCCATGACTCTTCTTATGTAGAAATCTTCGTCATGCTCGCGTTTTGTCACTTTTATTGTCCGTAGTCACTACACATATAAAAATCACATTTTTATGTTATCACTTCTTGTATAAAGATCTCATCTTTTTGTATTTATAAAAATCTTATCTTTTTGTTGTTATTCATATGATAAAAATTATATTTTTTCACAACAAAAACTATATTTTTATATTTCTATTGAACCAATAAAAACCACATTTCTAATTCGCTTCACATATAAAAATTATATTTTTATCGAAGTAAAAAATCATATTTTTACTTCTCTAGTATATATATATAAATCCAAACTTCCTTTGTATAAGAATTCTATCTTTCCTTTATATAAAAATTCGATTTTTATTCTTCTTCTACATATATGAACAAATTCGATTTTTATTCCTACCTTTTTATTTTTATTCATACCTTAATAAAACTTTCATACAAAATTGATTTCAAATCAAATGCTAAATATGTGTGTAAAAATTCGATTTTTTTCTCTATAAAAATTCATATGTTTTCTCTACTGATTACAGTCATAGAATAAAATAAAATAAAAAGAGAAAAAGAAATAAAATAAAAGAAAATAGGAACGCCCACTGTTCGTGCGAGTTGAGGGGGGTTTCAGTCGTTCGTCGGTGGCCAAGGGGGTCTGGGGCACTCGAGATCGTCGGAGGTGCTAGGGGAAGTGGCGGCGTCGGCTCTGGAATGGGGCGGTGGACCTCGGCTGATTTGGGGCGGTTTTGGTGTGAGAATAGGGAGAGAGGAAGGGGTGGGCGTAGCAGGAGGAGGGGCTTGCGGAGGGAGGCGGCGCAGTTGGTGGCGGGTCCGGCGATGATGAACGGCGGCGGGGCAATCTGGGTAGGGCTACAGTGGAGGAGCGAGTGTTTTGATTTAGATCGGGATTTTTTTCTTTTAACTGAGGGTGGAGAGAGAATGGCAAGGAATTTATATATATATAATTTATTTATTTATTTAATTTATCTCATAAAGCAACTTTTTTATTCGATCTCAAAACGAGACCCAACGACTGTCGCCCCTAGCTAATTACCCCCATTCCGAACACAATGGAATATGTATCGCAAGCCAGCACGGCCGTTTCGATCAGTTTTCATCAAAATCAAAATATAACTCTATATATTGAATTTGAACGCGTATTTCAATTTACCGGGGCCACATACGGACTCTAAAAATTCTTGAAAAATATTTTCTAGCTTCGTATTGATGATACGGTCCTAACAATCATCAAACTCTGAGACCGTTTGAAAAATGGCCATTTTCCAATCGATTAAAATCAACTAAAACCGATCAAACGCGTTTTCCTTTGCCACGCTCACATATTGATTAAAAAAATTACGAATTTTGAAACCTAGCAATAACTTGACATCCTGGATCCAACAAAAGTGGTTTCGTCGAAAACCGAGGTCATTTGCAAAATTTCCATTTTTAAGGGCTAGAATTCCATAGCGAATATTCTAAATTTTCAACTGGGCATAACTTTTTATCCCCGCTATAAAATTTCAATTTCCTGGATTCGTAGGAAAGATATTCTCAGTTAGATTCAAATATTTTTGGTTTTGCCAATATCCGGTTTATTTTGAATCCTGTACATTCATTTGAATTTTGAAATCGAATTTTCGAACTACCGCGTCATTTTCAATTCCTTTTATAATTATAAATTATTTATATTCTAACGATGATCTATATAAATATATACGTTCGAATTCTATTCAAATTAAATTTCTCGTTGCTATTATTTAAAATAATTCATTTTAAATATTCTAAATTCATCGAAATTGCCAAAATAAAATTTTTAAATTGGCTTAGAATTTCCGGGTTGTTACAATGATCGAGGATAAACTTATATATTTCCAAGAAAAAAGTTTTCTTATTGTGTAAATTGTCAAAATCGGCCTTTCAATAAAGTCATGTAATTACGATTTAAATAATAGTTATGACATGAAAATATTATTTGAAATCATTTTATAATGATAAAATAAATATAATAAAGGGTTTATGAACAAATTTATAATCCATTTGCAAAATATCAAAATTTAGTTGGATTTGTCGATTTTACTAACATTGTAAATTTATGATTTTTTTTTATATTGCTTATGTATACATTATTTAATGTAAATAGGTGTATTTTAATTTATATAAATAAGAAGGAAATCCATTATTAATTCAGTTTACATAAACAGGTACGTTAATAAAACGTAAAAATATGACCGATTAAACATTTTATCAAAAATCAACGTTTTAACAAAAACCAATTGTACAAAAATTTGTAACATAAATAGTAACATATGAAACTATTAGCACATGTTGAATTTTCTCTTAAACAAATGGAAAAGGTTTGTTAAGTTAATGGGAAGGTTTTCCTTAAGTTAATATATGATTTGACATTAAAGATAATTAACAAAAGCGATCATTACTACTTTCACAACTTTCCATATGACATGACTATTTTTGTAACAACCCTGGATTTAGACGATTACATGCTTTAGTTATTAATAAATTATATTGTTAACTATAATTCGTTAATCATGAAATAAATGTCATTATAAAATGATTTGAGTTTGATTGGTTAATTTGGGGAATTAATTATATTATAAGGGGAGAATTTTGAGAAAAGTTAATTTGATTAAAATTTTGAGAGCTTGGTAACAATCTGTACAAATATAAATGGTTGATCATATATACACACACATGTTAGGTTTGGAGTATGTATATATGAGGTTAAAGTGAAATCAAAATAAATGAATTTCAAAATAGGTTATCATAACTGAAGGAAGTTTAGCAAAATATATTACATCTTGGGTCTTTATAATAGACTGTAATGTCTTATTTATTAAAAGTTGAAATGTAGAATAAATGTTTGAGAACGTTGGTAAATAACTTTTGAGACAAGAAAACAAGAGTATTGGGATTTTCGGATTAATTAATTTGATTGAATTGCATATCATAGGTAAATAATGACTTTTTGTGTCAAACGGCTTTTTGTAAGCATTATGTTAAAAATATAAATATTAAATGCTAATTTTGTTATGTTGCAAAAATAAATGTGTGTGTTAAAAACAATTATATAAGTTGTAAAATTCTCTTGTGGCAAAAATAAAGTTATTTGAATCATTATAACATTTAGATTGCAAGCGTCTTTCAAAAAGAAAATGGAAAAGTTGCAAACTTTGTAAAGTTAGTAGGCTTAATTACAACCTCTAAATAAATGTTAAAATTTGATAAATAAGTGTTTATAATTTTATTACGCATTTTGTAGTGTAAATTATAATAAGTAAAGAGGTTACAGTGTGATTTGGGTGTAAAAATCTCTTAAATACGGTGTATACCAGGGTATTTAGACCAAAATGTAATAACTAGGGCCGAATAACCTTGTTAATAACCTCATTAGGCTTAATGGGCTCTGATTCTTTAGTTAAGGGAAGAGGCTTCTGGATGAAATAACATAGTACATTAATTTCCTCCTTTTTTCTCAATTAGAAAGACATAAAAAAAAAGGAAGGAAACCACTCAACTTATTCAAATCAAAAGCTTAACCTCACAAACTCCTTAAACTAGATATTTTGATTG
This sequence comes from Allium sativum, assembly GCA_030737875.1. Taxonomy (NCBI): domain Eukaryota; kingdom Viridiplantae; phylum Streptophyta; class Magnoliopsida; order Asparagales; family Amaryllidaceae; genus Allium; species Allium sativum. The sequence goes on from CM060916.1 coordinate 208,128,490, forward strand.
CTAACTTGAATCTACATCAGGTAATCATCCTAACACATGTAAATATTCCTTGAATTCTCTTTGTTATGTTTCGTATTACTCTGTCTTGATGATCCAAGCCTTGCATGCAACTGTAATTATTTCTACAGTCTTTGATAAGGACCTTTTAAGATACTAGTTCCAGTTTGTTGTAAGAATCTCATTGGAAATTATTATTTCGAATCAGGCGAGAGTAACTCACATTTTTCTAGTTGAAGTTCGTTGTTGTTGCTGCGTTATTACTACTAGAACGCAATTTTTTATATTCTATGAAAATTCTTAATTTTGATGTTTTGTTGGTCCTACTTTGAGAAATATAATCTTTCTCATGTATATTCGTTCGGCGTAATGTTTTTCTGTTGGGTAACCTAAGAATTTAACTTCAATCTTGCAAATTTTCGTAGATTGAATATGTCTGAAGTTCGGCCAAATTATGGTCAGAAATTGCTATTGGAGGGGGAGACTTCCACATGGAAATCGCATCCATTTGGGTCAACCCAAGATAAGTATAGGTTGACCCACCTATATGTTGTTTCCAAGGATTGACCGAACCCCTTTGTGTTGCGTTTTGTGCCATGAGCATCACAACTTGCTTTATATTTTGCTCTTGTATTAGGCTGTGTTTCCAACATACATTGATGTTAATTCAAAGCCATTTCGATGTCTAAAACTTGTTTGTATTCGCATGTTGTTATATATAAATTTTCATACGTATTTGTTGTTTACTTGTTGATCGTTGTATGATGAACTTACACATTGTGCACGTTTTAAAAATATGATTTTATTACGACTTTTCTATTAAATATATATAGCTTTGAGACAATGTTTTCAAGGTTTTAATTTTTAAATTAAAGCGTCTCATTTCCCAAAAAATCAAATATTTTCAATATATACAAATGACACTCTTTTTGCACCTTTGAGAAAAAGAAAATGCAATTTAAACGATATAATACATCACGCGGTATGCAACACATAGATTAATTATATCGGTTAATTCCAAACTCGTAGTGAAGTGTGCTATCTCATAGTGAAACGACTAGCGAAAACATACGGTAAGGGATGTACTGTTCTCACTTTTCACGTTACTGTTTTGAAGTCCATGGCACATTCTGTTAGTGACATAGTTGCCGGTTCGTTGGACTGGTGGGTCCTAAATACACTAATATAAGGCTAGTGGGTCATATGCTGGACTGGTGGGTCCTAATTTATATTTGGTGGATAGATCTGACTAGTGGGTCTCTAGTGTATAGTACGTGGCATGCCCGAATCAGTAGGCCATATACTAGATTGGTGGGTCCTTAATTAATAGTTGGTAGGCGATTTGGGTGTCCTAATGTTATCGTTGTTGGGCGATTAAGATTGGTGGGTCCAAGTGTTTTAATATAGCACCTTTATGATGGCTTCGTGTTGATTTGATGCATTTGTTCATTTGGATGTTATCAGCTAATTAGTATGATTCCAAATTCACATATCTCGGAGTGGGATGTTACACATTTAAATGGAAAATAAGCATCCTAATGTAGTATCATTACTAAGCTTCTTATCACATTCAATGATGTACTTATGCCATCAAATATTTACGTGGAAAAGGAGCATTTCCTATGCCATCATTAAAAAATTCTCATCCCCATTAATGTAGCATCATTTGCTAAAAGTAAGTGTCACTTCTAAGCACACATTAGTACAAGGATAGAAAGGTAATTAACCCTTCCAATTTGCTATTATAAATAACCCACCACTTCCACCATTTCATTCACAAATCAAAACCACCTTCTTCTCCACCTTTTTCCTAAGCTTCAGTACCTCCTTGCCCACCACATTACTCATGGCCTCACCCCCTACCATAAACCCATGGCAACACCCCCTCCTCCGCATACCCGAGCCCATCTACATCCAAAACTAACACAACCGCCTACCACAAAATTAGATGGAGTGGAAAAATAGTGGTGAGAAAATTATCTTGCATCTTTTTGATTTATCTAGATATGTGAAAACAAATATCATCGCTTTAGTAACCATTGTCAACAGGATCACCATTATGATATGTGATTTTGTCACTCATTTAGTGCTATATGTTGATGTTGATATTTGGATGTTTGTTTATTTTTTAATCTAATTGATTATTGGTAGTATGAATGAATAGTGATTTGAATGATTATAAGTGAATATAATGAAAATCGATGTGAGCATATGCTTTGATAAGTAAATTATACCCCAATTTAAACATGTTCACAAATAGTGTAAGTTGTGATATTTGGTTTGTTACGACAATAAATGATTTGTCACGAATGTTGTGAATATTGATATTGTCTTGATTATATACGATTTTGAGTTATTAAGATTTTACCAAGTCAATTGAAATTTTATCTAAGTGGGAAGAGACTTAACAAATCCTGTATTTCCATACAGTTGCGCTTATTATTCGAAAAGCCCGGGATCAGATTTCTATCCCAAAACCATTGAGTGTATTGATACGATGAAATGAAGCAAATGAAGATTATGAAGATCATATATTTTCAAATTGAAAGGACCGCTTGTTTACTTTCTCTTCATTGGTTGATCACTAGTATAGAGATTAATATCATTCTTTTTCACCGTGGTCCGGACATATTCGGAAATAGCCAGATTGCAAGGATTTTTATTACTAATAATAGTAGGAAAATGCCTTCGGTTTTGTTCAAACCCAGAAAAGAACTTTTATGGATGTGTATTTGAAATTGTATTTTGTATTATTTTAGGTTATTTTTACTAAACATATTTCTGTTGGCAGAGAATATGTTCTCTTTGCTGAACACCCTTCTTTGAGACGTATGGGCTCAAATGTGATATGATTAGTAATCATCAATTATACGTTATGAAATGATAGTGTGGAATGAAAAGTAAATGAGCTATGGATGATCAAAGCACGACATTATATAAGTGTAGCTTTGTGTAACGTGATCTCGTCAAGCCTCACACCTCGGTATGATGGTAAACTGGTAGTCTTATTTGTATGCTATTTTGGTGGCTACCTGGAATGGTGAAATGGTATAATGAACTCCCGAGTCTAGCATGTTACTTGTGTGAATATCCTAATTCATGTTATATAGGTTAGTATAATGGCATCGGAGTCTGGAGTGCAACCATGAGTACTGCAATGCGCACAAGATTTGAACCCGCGATTGATCTTTCGTACCAGGAACCATCATGTTGGAATCCCATTATTCAATACGAGCCCTTAAGATCTTAGCTGTATACCAAAGTCAACATAATAGGATGAGGTATTATGTTGGCTAATATTGATACATTTACTTGCATAGTGACTTTCCAAACTATGCACTAGTAAAAATATCAAATGGTTTTTAGTGTATCAATAATTTTTGGTTATCAAAAGGAGAAACCGCATTCAATGTGTGCGATATTCATTGTGTGTGGTATGAGATCTTATGATAACTTCATTTTCAAAAAAGCATGCATGATTTTTTTTGCACTGGTATTCATAAAGGAAAACTTGTTCCGTGTTTATATAGCGTGGTCATATGAGTTACCTTATTATTTATAAAATGAACTATTTTTAAGTTCTCACACCAGTCCCATAACTGGCATGGAGTTTATTGTTCCTTCCCCTAAACTTGGGCTACCCATAATTTTCCATGCTGGTAGCCTGGTAGTTATGGTTTGCAGGCTAGTCTTGTAGTCGTTATAGAGTAGATGTTGGGTTAAGGCTGGGGCTGAAATTGGATAATTTTGTAATTTTCCGCTAGTATCATAGTTATTTCAGATGTGTAATCAATATAGTTTGATATATCTTGTAAACTCTGATGTAAAATATTATTATATCAATAAAAGTTTTTTTTTGTTTTAATGTGTTATTATCTTAGGCGATGCAGATTCTAACATTTGAATATCTGGCATTTGAATACCGAATGTATTAAGTGCCAATTTTCAAAGGTCGAAAATCCGGGTCGTTACAGATGGATTGGTGAACGATTGCTGGAATGAAGTAAGAGAACGATGATGGACTGCCTTACCATCGAGTCCTAAATAAAACGACTAAAGCATAAGCTATGCTGAGGACAAGTGGAGTCGCACCGCCAATCAGACACACTTCTTTATTTACTATATCAGTCCCTCTATTTGATTTAATTTATTGTACATCTTCGATTTATGGGAGTGTTATTCAAGGTGGGCAATAGTTACGCGCTATGCGCTATCATCGTCTCGGCTCAACAAATGGTAGAATCCCGTAGTATTGCCTTATATGCCTTGTCAAATTTATCATAATCGAGCCCGACATGAGTTTGGTTTGACATTGTCGTATCATGGTGCATCCTTATTCACCAACATTTTATTGGTGTTATATATGCAAACTGTACGACACCGTTTATAAAATGTGTTAAGGATAAGAGTGTAATGCCTTAACATTATTTTCAATAATATATTTTCCGGTATACATAATTATATAGCGTATTCTAATATATGTATATAGTTTAACGGATCCTTCAAGGATGGAAATCCAAAACAACATTTGAGTTCCTTGTACCATTCACTTGAACATTTCACTTAAACATTTCACTTCAGATTTATTTACTTGCATAAGAATGTTAGTCTTGACCCGAGTACATCGTTTTTCTTTATGCTCGCGTTAGCCCGAGTAACAAGTATTTTTGATTCATCTTTTAGAGCTTAATACCTTTTGAAAACTTATCCATCTAATCTAGCCATTTAAATTATTTCTTATTCCAATCAGTTGTAGTAGTGAATTTAATATATTTAGACTTCCCATGTATTTACTTTTGAAACCCTGACATAGAAGTTTATCAATAGCTCCATGAACTACTATTGTATTAATTTATTCCATTATAAGATATTGTATTATTATTATGTGTATGTGATTTTATGATTTGGTTTTATTAAACCCTCCTAGTAATAACAATCAGCATTTTGAACGATTATAGTTGGACATGTATGGTTTTATTGTAAAATTGTAGGTCGTTAGAAGTTTTTAAACCAATTAGTTCTCATGTTTTTATCTGTCTAAAATACAATTCTTGGTTCCATACAATATTTTTCTATTAGAATGAAAATAATTCCTAGTATCAACCCCAGATTTAAAATACGATATCTTAGTTTATGCTAAATAGGCAACGATCGATCTCTTAGTCATCAACAAAAGTCACGGGTCAATATATTTCATAAAATACATTGAGAACTGTTATTAGAAAGGGCAATCCTCTTTGTACATTTTCAAGGTTTGAAGATATATTATAAATTTATATTTAATTGTGAATTAAAATTATATTGTTCCTCGAACTTCTTAAATAATAGTAATCGATTTCCTTATGTCACCTGCAATGAATGGGCCTAAAATCCAATATCCAAAAATTGTTATCCAATGGAATATGAATTTTTTTAATAATTGAACAAAAAACATCTATTTGTTCTCCTACTTTCCTTGCATTATATATATATACATAATAAAGTAAATTTATATATAAAACATGTTGGTTTGGTCGATGAAGTTTTATGTAATTTATAGAAAACAAAAATGAATGCATTATTAAACCAATTTTATCATTAATGCTTGAGAAAAACGGTGTAGTATAAGATTTTCCGTCAATAATTTTTGAAAAGTGTCCAACATCAGAATTGCATATATTGTATCGAGCCAGAGTAGCTATACTAAACCAAAATTTTCTAACTATACTAATTAAAAACTTTAAAAAAACATGAAATATAAAACTAACACTAAATTTTGAATGGTTGTGAAAAGTTTCAAAATACTAAATCTTGTCATCCAAAGGCAACACAAACATAAAAAGGTTGAATTGGCAGTTATAATTTCCTAGTTTCTCATTAAATCCTTGAGCATGATAATGTTTTGTTAAAAATTAGGATTTTCAGCTTTTAGAGGAATTTATGAAAAGTGCAGTCTATGAATAAAAACAACTATAGAATACAAACATGAAATGGTGGAAAATTGATTACAAAGGTTAAAACTAAGAAGAGAATTCTGGACAGGTGGAGATAAGGATGAGAGGCTTTAGATCTAGGATTGAAAAAAGTGATATTGTTTACATGAGAAAGCTTCAGAGTAAAGTGGTTAGGACATTATTCATCTTTAGTAACATAATGTGTGTCTACACACACACACACACACACAAATGCATATGCACGTTTCTAACACATATTTTTTTGTACTAAAATTTCATACGCATGCATGCAACCGATGCTAGTAGGATCTTTTACAAACTTTACTTACAATTTTTTTTTTTGCACACATCTATGTAAGCAAACACTACTCTATGTTTAAATATATTGTGACTTCAGTTTGTAGATATATTTCCCATGTAGTAATTGAATATTTGATGCTTATTTTAAAATTCTTCCAACATACATTACTGAACATGCATGTATTCAAACATCCTGTTTCTATAAGAACATTTTTTGTTATACTTCCTATATATGTTCTTTAAACATGTGGTCCCATGGTCTAGTGGTTAGGACATTGGACTCTGAATCCAGTAACCCGAGTTCAAATCTCGGTGGGACCTCCCCAGATTATTTTACTCAATGGTTCCATATTTGTACGTTTTTTATACTTTTTGAATACGATATAGAATCAAATGGTGTTCTTTTCATCAACAAAGTATATGTTAGGTTTGTTGTTACACAACTATGTAAACTTATGTTAGTTACAATTATTTAATCAATATACAGATCCAAATATGTTTTTTTTTCTAAGGTAAATGTGACATTTATGATTTACAATAAATATGGTAGCAGTATACAAAGTAAAGCTTTGAAAATTACTAAATGTCTGTCTTATGATTCCATGTGACAAAAATTATTCAAGTACGATTTTTAAGTTTTCTCTTCTTACACTATAGATTTTTCCTCCTCAAATACAAGCCACTTTATTATTACTATCAAATAATTCATTTTCTTATTAGTTTAACTCATTGATGGTTTTAATAGATTTAGCCCTTCTACGTTGAATAATTTTAAGTAGCGTGATTAGTATCTCAATTCAAAACTCCAAATTATTAACCGAAAGTTTTGATTAAAGACAAAATTGAAAATTTGGAGTTTGAATGATTAATAAAGGTAACTTATGAAAATATTAATACTCATTTTTATTTACTTATGTTACTATGTTGATAAATGTGTAAGTATAATGGTTGAACATAGTATTTAAGTTTATTCAATTGGAGATTAAAGGAAAATCAAAAGTAAATAAATTGGGGTTCATATAATATTACTCTTTCTCTTAATTATATACGATGTAGAATGATTGAAATCTAGGCACGGTGCTTTAAACTTGAAGGAAAGGGTTTTATTTAGATATATTATTTAAAACTTAAAAAAGAAATTTTGACAAAGCTCATATATAAAAAATTCTATTTTTTGAATTTTTTTTACACGTCAATGTGTTTAGTAAATTTATTCATATCAATTTGAACTATTGATGAGAATAGGCATATCATTTTAGTCCATCATAGGCTCGCTTCAAATTGCCTAAAATGTGGTTTTTGGCGTAATTAATTGATGCGCAAAAGCTTCAGCTGGCACATAACCATCGTTTTAGATTAGACTTTCTTTCAAAGGTTTCCTTTATTTTTCTTTAGCCCACAACCAGATTTAATTTATTCTTGTGTTATGTCCCTCTTTTGTTATATGTTTCTTTTTCAAGTTTATTACTTTGTAGGTCTAATGTATGCATTGTTATTTTCTTCTCAAATGGAAGTTGAGTATAACATGGGATTGAGGGTATAGATAGGGCCTAACTTTTAGAACCCTTATGCTACCGTGTTGCGTAACTCTTGCTCTTTGTATCATCAGAAAAAAATCCTTTTTTTTATTCTAAAAACGTACAAAATAACTTATAATCAAAATTATAATAATTATGGAGGGTTTCAAATGCTTTTTTGTTGTTTTGTAAAACGAAAGTGTAGATACCTACTTTACTTAAAAAATGATATATTTTCAAATAGATGTGTTAAAAAACCTACAAAAAGCGCAAAACCTAGAGTAAAGAAAGATATGATCTTATTTGTATTAAAAAAGTATACACAAACAATAAATGATCTATTATGAAAGTGAATAATACTACCAAGATAGTGCATTATCAGCTACCAAAATAGACAAGAACTTATTTCTTTAGTTAGATTTAATTCAATCAAAGATAAATTAAAAAAATTTATGCTTTCCTTTATTTGAATTAGAAATTGTAAACTAGTATCACTTAACATTTCTTTATATATTCCGTTAATTTATTTTCTACCATTACAAAATCCTACAACAAAAATTTGAATAAGGTACTTGTTTTTGTTCCTCAAATCATATATTTGATCGATTATTTATTTACGTAACATTTCAAGACCTTGCACTTCTTAAGGGCAACATGCAAGAATAAAAGTAATGTAGATTAAAGAAATTTGTGGCTATTTAGCCCTAGTTTATTTCCCATTTCTTTTTCGATTTAGCCCACTTTATTTTAATTCGTAGTTGTTTATAGAGATATTCTGATGCTTTTACTTAATAAAATAAAGAAATTTGGAATGTTATAGTCTTTATTTGCAGTATTATAATGAAGTAGAGGTCCAGAATTCTATGTAACAACTCAAAATTTCATCTCCTTGGAATTTGAATAAATCTATGATTTAATATGTAAAGTAGAGTAATTGTAACGAACAGGGATTTTTGGCCCCGAAAATCTACATAAATACCTTTACCGTAACTCATGCCAACCTTTCAAAACTGAAAACACTGGACGTTATTAGAAAGAATTTAGAGGGTGAGATAAGAAAGAAAGAAATATTAGAATAGAAGAAGAAGAAGGAACAATCCAACACAGTGTCTCACATCGCAGCGGAACAAAATATAATACAGAATTAAATCTTTATTGAGAGCTTAAAAAAAACTTACAATATCAGAGTACATCTGTAAAGACCCGTAACTTCCCCGGTAAGGAAAGAGCGGATACTTCGAGAACAAGCCACAACAGAATGCAAACAGAAGAACATTTCATTGCTTATTACAGCAATTCCATCAGAATACAAGAATATACAGAGCATGAATAAATATTACACAGAAAAATATCAGAGATTTAAATTACATTTAAATACATCGCAGCGGAAATAAAACAAAACACAACTAGAAGAGACATACGGATATAGAGCTTTACGGATATCGTTCCAGCTGTAAATCAGGATCCTGTGAATATAAATCTGCAAAACCAAAACTACTAGCTGCCCGTGTGGAAAATAGAGGCACCCAGAGTTTAGGTTAAAACAACAAACTCCAGGTCAGTCATGTGACTGGTGTGAGAACTAAAAACAGTTATAAATCTTTGTTTTTAAAGTTAGGTAAATCAAGGGACCACGCCGTATAACACGGAACGGGTATCCTCCTAAGAATACCAGTGCATAAAACAAACAGCGCAATGCTAAATAAAGAACAATGAAGCTATTACAAGACCCAGATCCCATCACACAATGCAACGCAAGCCGGAGGATAGGGTTTTCCCTTATAATAGCCAAATATGCTTGATACGCGAAATTTCATCTTATATTATTACTATAAGTGAAGAAAACAACTTCAAATATAAATATATCAATCATAGACGGCATGGGTACCATATATCATGTCGCCAATACTAGGCTTTACAATCAAAACCGCGAAATGTCATATTTGGAAATTGGATTTCCATCATGGTGGCTCCTGATTCGAAAGATCGATCGCGTAGTGCCATCTACAACGGCTTACGTCTCACCTAGAGAAAACACCGTAATGCACATCCACACTTTTGGGAAATCGAGTATCAATGCGGCTTACGTCTCGGCAAGAGAAAACACCGCTTACCCTATCCCTCTGAGCACTAAGCTCAATCTCGGTCGACCGAATCCACGACACCACTAAGGTGACGATCCACTAAAAAGCATACTGAACAAACCATCAGTTTACCACCATACCGGGGTGTGAGGCTCGCGAATCAACGCTATACACAAAGTCGTGCTATATTAAAGCTGCGCTTTGATCATCATCCAACAAACTTTGCTTTTCAACAAAAGTTTGGATCACTGCATCTCAGCATGCCACACTATCAATCCATATCGTACCACTGATTTCTGCCAATATATAACCTCTGAGCTCGTATGTCTCAGAGAAGGGCATTAAGCAAGAGAATAAATTCTCCACCGCCAAACAGATATATATTTAGCAGAGATCAACAAATACAATATAAAGGAATACAATGTCAGACACACCATCCATTTACAAGTCCGTTCTGGGTCTGAACGAAACTGGAGGCACTTTCCTCGCATATCCGTCGACCTCCAAGTACGTCCGGACGGCTACTACTTTAGCCCCCTTCAGGGTAGCTACTCCAATCGTGAGCATCAGTAGCACCCATCCATTCGATGTGAAGATCGTCGGTCTTGCACTGTCTTCAATCTCTTCCACTCGTCGTCGAATCAGTTATTCAGAATGGGTTATACCCGGACTTTCTGAATAACTCGCGTATCTTAATCAACAAGTGCTATAAAACACAATATACACCTCATTACAATTCAGAATATTCTTTTATTCAGATATTCACATTCCTAGGGAAAGGTTCCCATTAATTTTATCAAAGATAAATTCTTTTAAATTTATTCTTTAATCTCCCTTTGGATATCATTTCAAACCATATTATGGTTTTCCAAACTAGTCGGGATTAGCGAACCACACCGAATTAATTATTTATTTTATTTCCCAATCCCAACCTATTTATCCCATGGAGAAAAACTGGCAATACTCCATATCTAACACCACAGTGCTATCGGTAAAGTAAATTACCATTTCACGTTCAAATCTAATTAAAGATTTAACTATCGCTAGGAGTAAAACTGGAGATACTCCCTTTTCGATCATTTCCAATTTTGATAATTTAAATTATCAATCCACATTTCAATCTAATTAAAGATTCATTAAAACTCCTTTTACTGGGTTAAAGAACTAATGTCATTTAAAACACAGTCCACGATAAACCCAAATCACATTCTATTTCAATTCCAATTAAATATATTAGAAATTCTGGTTATTTGAAACCCATTTCAAATTCAATTTATTTATTTCAAAAATAAATTGATTTTTATTCTAGTTCAAATCTATTTCATTTCAATAAAAATCTATTTTTATCTTTTCTAATATGGAGTTTTTCATCCCAGTTTTTCCCAAATCATTTCTTACGATTTTACACAAATTATAGATATTTTTAATTATTTTATCAAGGCCCGTACAGTCGATTTCCATCTACGGCCATCGAACTGCACTTACAGTGACCTTTTCTGAAATTGATTTGGACATATCTCCATTTCCAGCCGTTAGATTTCAAATCTCTAATATTCATTGGAAATCTCTTTTCGATACGAACCCAACGGTTCCGGTTTGAGGAGAATCCGACGGTCGGATCTCCCATAATATCCGTTCGAAGTCAATGGTCGAAATTCGCGAACTGCCGCGTTTCGACGCGTTCTATTCAGGCCATTATATTATATATATATATATATATATATATATATATATAATATAATATATATTTCGTTGATTTCTATTTAAAACGAATTTTATAAATCGTTTTAAATTTGTTTCAAAAACAATTTCAACTTCCTTTTCAATTTCAAATCAAAGTTAAAAAAAATTCCTTAGAAATTCGTTTTAAATTCATTTCAATTCAATTTCGATTTCAATTTCAATTCAATTTCAATTCAATTCGATTCAATTTCAATTCTATTCGATTTCAATTCGATTCAGTTTCAATTTGATTCAATTTCTATTCAATTCAATTCAATTCAATTCGATTCAATTCTATTCGAATACAAATTTCAATTCTATTCTATTCGAATTCAAATTTCAATTCTATTCAAATCAATTCGAATTTATTTTCAATTCTATTCTATTCGAATTCAAATTTAAATTCTATTCAAATCAATTCGAATTTATTTTCAATTCTATTCTATTCGAATTCAAATTTCAATTCTATTCTATATTTTTACATCTCTTTCTAAATATTCATTTTAAAAACGAATATAATCGATACCAATATCTTTCGCGTCAAAATAGCGCATCTCTAATCAACACGGCTTTATATTTTTCAATAACTTCGTTATTCTATTCAACAAATGAATATTTATCCTATTCAACAAATGAATCTATATTTCTTTCACCACTGACTAATCTCAACAAATGAGTACCGTCAACACGTTAATCTTTATTTTATAATATTTTTTATTTTCCCAATTGGAATGAGGCCCAATCAATTACCATATAATGTTAATTATATGGATTCCATACAACACATGTATATAATAGCAACGATAAATAATCAACCATCATCCAAAGTGCACCACACAACTGCATAAGCATTAAATATATATAATCAACGCTTACACAGTCTGTTGACCAATCGATCGACATACAATTAAATAATTGGGATTAGTGTACGCCAAATATCATCCCAACACCCGTGTGGGGTTTCAACAATCAAACACAGATTTTATTTGTGCAGTTGGGCGATGTGTAAAATTTATCGTCCAAATCAATATCAGTCAAATGTGTGTATATAAACAAATCGTTCGATTTGTTTATAAATATATATTTCATTTTATATACACGTTAAAAATTATATTTTTAACTATATAATATTTTATTTCACTATATAAATATTTTATTTCATTCCACAACACACATTCAATTTTTCACATCAAAACCAAACAAACAAGCATACAAGCAGTCCATGGTCTGTGGACGACGGGTGTCGGGTGCTGCTAAGCACCGTCTGCATCCTAGTATATATATTAACTAGAAATTTAAAATAAAAGTAAGGAGTTCTCACCGAAAGCTAAATCCAACCCCGCGACTCTTCATATGTAGGAATCTTCACCGTGCTTTTATCGAGATCTGTTTCACGTAGTCGATAGTAAAAATCACATTTTTATTTGTTTACTTCACAATAAAGATAATATTTTTATATTGTTTAGTATATATAAAAAATTCATATTTTTATAACTCTACTTTAATAAAAATCATATTTTTATTATTCTACATCAATGAAAATCCTATTTTTAATATTCTACCTATATAAAAATAATATTTTTATATCTTCTACTATATAAAGATCATATTTTTAATTTGCTATAAGTATAAAAATCATATTTTTATACATTTAAAAATAATTTCAACTTGTCAAAATTGGTTTCTTTCAACAATAAGAATCATAGCTTTGTGCTATTAAAAATCCAATCTTTAACTTTAGAAATCAAAATCTAATCTTTTTGTTAATAAAAACATAATCTTTCTTGTTAACACAAATTAATCTCTTCGCAAATAAAAATCACTTCTTTCTCCTAAAAAAAAACTAACTTTACTTTACTAAAATCAATCCTTTTAATCTATATAAAAATCAGTTCTTCTTAACACAATGCTTATATATATAGATTCAGAATTTTTAAAGCAAATTTCATAGGAAATAAATGAGAAAAAAAATTAAAGCGTGGAAAAAAAGGGACTCTCACTGTCGTTTGGCTTGCGGGGGAAGTGGTGCGTCGAACATCAGAGGGGGGCTGCGTCGTTTCCTACGGCGTCGGATTCGAGACTGGCGGCGAATGGGGTCCCTTGCTCGAGCGTTGCTCATTCGAGCTGGTGGAGGACGGAGCTGTCATCGAGGTGGAGGGGCGCAGGCACAGTAGCGGCGAACCAAGAGGAGGGTGAGGTGGCGGTTGCGACAGCAATGGGAAGGAGCGGCGGGCGGATTTAGGGCTACAGGGTTTTGAGGATCGGGCTCTATTTCGTTCTGAAAGTAATTAGGTTTGGGGGAGTAGGGAGTTATATTTATAAATAATTATATTATTATTTTAATTCAATTTATCTCCAAAAATAATTGTTAATCGATTCGAACTCCTATCGAGGCCTAACGACTTTCGCCCCTAGCTAATTACCCCCATTCCGAACACAATGGGATATATCCCGCACACTTATTTGACTGTTTCTATCAGTTTCGGTTAAAATTACAATATAAATCTTTACATATTCAATTTAAACGTACATTTCAATTTACCGGACCCACATACAGTCTCTAAAAATTCCAGAAAAATATTTTCTAGCTTCGTATTGACGATACGGTCCTAACAAAACTAATTTCATCGAATTCTGAGACCGTTTGAAAATTGGCCATTTTCCAGTCGATTAAAATCAACTAAAACTGGTCAAACGCGTTTTCCTTTGCCACGCTCACATATTAACTTCCAAAAATTATGAAATTTGAAACCTAGCAATAATTTGGCACTGCGGATCCAACAAAAGTGGTTTCGTCAAAAACCGAGGTCATTTGCAAAATTTCCACTTTTATGGGCCAGAATTCCATAGCGACTATTCTGAATTTTCAACTGGACGTAACTTTTGAAACCCGCTATGAAAATTTGATTTTTCGGGTTTGTTGGAAAGATATTCACAATTAGATTCCATTATTTTTGGTTTCACTACGATCCGGATTATTTTGAACCCGGTACATTCAATTGAAGTTTGAAATCGAATTATCGAACTACCGCGCCATTTTCAATTCCTTTTATATATATAAATAAATATTTATATTCTATCGACGATCTATATAATATATACGTTTGAATTCTATTCAAAATAAATTATTCGTCGTTATTATTTAAAATAATCCATTTTAAATATTCAAATTCATCAAAATTGCTAAAATAAAAATTTTTAATTGGCTTGCATTTCCGGGTTGTTACAATCTCCCCCACTTAAAACTTTTCGTCCCCGAAAAGGAACGAATTCGAAATTCGTTTAACTAATCAACTCAACTTTTATTATTTTCTTTACGGCTTAAGTTCTTCAACTTTTCAGTTTCTAAGAACTTTTCAAATTTTTCAAAAATTTGGCTAACACCCTAAATTTCCCAAAAATTTCGCCATCACCTCCCCTGCACCGGGAGCACCGGGAAAATCCCGAAATTTCCATATAGGCCCTCTGATCTCAAAAAGAAAAAGAAAAAGCCAATCGGCTCATAAAATCATCATCACCCAAACAAAACAGTAAATTATGTTAAACATGTACCTATTTGTCGGGCAAACAATTTTATTCTTCTGCTCTAGCCTCCTTGCTATGACCTGTTCAATTTAAGAACATGTATATGCATGCATTTGCAACTAACTTTCAATACAGTTCACTATTTGATATAATTTGGCGAAATGGTTCAAAATTATCAAACAAATAAACAAACAATACAACCATCAATCAATTAGTGGATTAACGTTTTCAAATTCATTATTTTGATATATATATACAAAAAATCATGTTTTTGATGCCAAATCACGACAATAAATCTATATAGTTTCGATTCTCACACCAGTCTAATGGAAATATATAGATGTCACACTTTCGTTACTCGAAAATAAATTCTGATGATGTACGTACTATAGCGATCATCAGAACCATCCCCGGGCGACAAGAATGTAATTCTATATCTATCCAGTATATTAAAACTTCGAATATACGTTCATGACGCGTATATGCAAAATCTTGATATACTGAATCGTCAAAATCTAATACAACTAAAATATTCAAATATGTATAAAACGATTTAAATTTCAAGACAAAATTGTTTTCATTTTAAAAATATACTGTTCACACTCGTTCTAGGATACTACTGAACCTATCTCTAACGAGTCATTCTAATTGGATATTACTAATCCAATTTCTGATGAATTCTTTCGTTCGGTTCTAATGTGTCTTGTTCTCTAGCCCTGTAAACCAGAGCTCTGATACCAACTGTGAAGACCCATAACTTCCCCGGTAAGGAAAGAGCGGATACTTCGAGAACAAGCCACAACAGAACGCAAACAGAAGAACATTTCATTGCTTATTACAACAATTCCATCAGAATACAAGAATATACAGAGCATGAATAAATATTACACAGAAAAATATCAGAGATTTAAATTACATTTAAATACATCGCAGCGGAAATAAAACAAAACACAACTAGAAGAGATATACGGATATAGAGCTTTACGGATATCGTTCCAGTTGTAAATCAGGATCCTGTGAATATAAATCTGCAAAACCAAAACTACTAGCTGCCCGTGCGGAAAATACGGGTACCCAGAGTTTAGGTTAAAACAATAAACTCCAGGTCAGTCATGTGACTGGTGTGAGAACTAAAAACAGTTATTAATCTTTGTTTTTAAAGTTAGGTAAATGAAGGGACCACGCCGTATAACACGGAACGGGTTTCCTCCCAAGAATACCAGTGCATAAAACAAACAGCGCAATGCTAAATAAAGAACAATAAAGCTATTATAAGACCCAGATCCCATCACACAATGCAACGCAAGCCGGAGGATAGGGTTTTCCCTTATAATAGCCAAATATGCTTGATACGCGAAATTTCATTTTATATTATTACTATAAGTGAAGAAAACAACTTCAAATATAAATATATCAATCATAGACGACATGGGTACCATATATCATGTCGCCAATACTAGGCTCTACAATCAAAACCGCAAAATGTCATATTTGGAAATTGGATTTCCATCATGGTGGCTCCTGATTTGAAAGATCGATCGCGTAGTGCCATCTACAACGGCTTACGTCTCAGCTAGAGAAAACACCGTAATGCACATCCGCACTTTTGGGAAATCGAGTATCACTGCGGCTTACGTCTCGGTGAGAGAAAACACCGCTTACCCTATCCCTCTAAGCACTAAGCTCAATCTCGGTCGAACGAATCCACGACACCACTAAGGTGCCCATCCACTAAAAAGCATACTGATC
This sequence comes from Allium sativum, assembly GCA_030737875.1. NCBI lineage: Eukaryota > Viridiplantae > Streptophyta > Magnoliopsida > Asparagales > Amaryllidaceae > Allium > Allium sativum. The sequence goes on from CM060916.1 coordinate 208,145,317, forward strand.
AAACCATCAGTTTACCACCATATCGGGGTGTGAGGCTCGCGAATCAACGCTATACACAAAGTCGTGCTATATTAAAGCTGCGCTTTGATCATCATCCACCAAACTTTTCTTTTCAACAAAAGTATGGATCACTGCATCTCAGCATGCCACACTATCAATCCATATCGTACCACTAATTTCTGCCAATATATAACCTCTGAGCTCGTATGTCTCAGAGAAGTGCGTTAAGCAAGAGAATAAATTCTCCCCCGCCAAACAGATATATATTTAGCAGAGATCAACGAATATAATATAAAGGAATACAATGTCAGACACACCATCCATTTACAAGTCCGTTCTAGGTCTGAACGAAACCGGAGGCACTTTCCTCGCATATCCATCGACCTCCAAGTACGTCCGGACGGCTACTACTTTAGCCCCCTTCAGGGTAACTACTCCCATCGTGAGCATCAGTAGCACCCATCCATTTGATGTGAAGATCATCGGTCTTGCACCGTCTTCAATCTCTTCCACTCGTCGTCTAATCAGTTATTCAGAATGGGTTATACCCGGACTTTCTGAATAACTCGCGTATCTTAATCAACAAGTGCTATAAAACACAATAAACGCCTCATTCCAATTAAGAATATTCTTTTATTCAGATATTCACTGTAGTGACCCGGATTTTGAGCGGCTTTGGTTATCGACGTAAGCTCGACGTCGATAACCAAAACATCGAAAAATCCCGGTAATTGATGAAAGAAATTAGAAGGTGAGAATAGATAAGATAGAACTTATAGAATAGAAGAAGAAGAAGAACATCATCATCAGAGTAAACACGAATCTCACAGCGGAACGAATAAAATATAACATAACATATCTTTGAAATAACATCAGCATATGTATACAATAACACTTATCAGAGTACAGCACTTACAACACAGCGGAAATAACTATAGCTATGTGATCTTGAAGCCTCCTGCTCCAAGCTCTCCAAGTATATCTGCAAAATCCCGACTACTTGACTGCCCATACAAATTTAGGCACCCAAGAGTTTAGGGAAAACAACAAAGTAAACTCCGGGTCAGTCATGGGACTGGTGTGAATAAACTCAAATCATTTAAACAGGTATATGATATCTCATAAGACCACGCCGTGAATACGGAACGGGTTTTTCCCTTATGAGAATCCAAATAACTTTTCAAAGCAATATCATTCTGATATTATAATAATGTCTAAGTACAAATAAATATCAATCTAGCAGAAACGCTTGCATCTCACGTTACTACATATATAGTATACAATCAAAATCGCAAGCACGTATTGGATGATTGGATTTATAACTATGACAAGGTATGGAACCACCTTCCGATCAGTTGTACTCTAGGAACGATACACTGGAGTTCAACAAGAACATCTTGCAACTCAGCCACACATGACCGACCACTCATTTCGCTTGAGTGTATCGAATGTACATCACCAACGGTTGGGATCAGCAACCGTTCCCGTATATATATATGGGACAGCATTGATAGATTAAAGAAGCAATGAATATTCTCTAGATAGGTGATTATACACCCTACTTCGGTGCGACCGACTTAGCCATGCTGCCTGCCCGATTTCTGTCATTTACCGGATGTGAGGCTAGAAGCTACGCTTTATCATCACAATAGGTCCACTTCGAATGCCACATTGTCAGATCCATCGAAAATCACTAATTCACGTCTACCACAATACATTACGTGTCAGCTAAAAGAAGTTTCCTTCTCCGCTTCCACTCTTGGTACGGTTGAAGAAATCAATGTACGTGACCTTTCTGGAAATACTCTGTCAGACATCCATCTTCATTTACTTAAAATGTCACATCGTCATACCCGCCAAATCACAAATTGACTTATCCAAAAATAACACGGGTATACAGCTAAGAGAAACGAATTCCTCCGCCACCAAACGTGAATACGTTTCAACAGATCAACTTACGCGATCCATTGGATATACTCTGTCAGACCTTCGTCCATACAGGTTGTCATGGGACTGGACAAACCGAAGGCACTATTCTGTAAACAGGATTGCCCTTGCATTTTACTCCGTCTTCAATTTTCTTTGACATATATGATTCGCGACGCTTATGCCAATACAGAGTGGTTCTTTGGATAATAATCCAACCGGTCTCTCCATATTAACAACGTTAAAATGGTCAAAACTTCGATAGTCGGTGAGTTAACTATCAAAGAAAAACAAGTGTGCAAACAACAATATTTTTTCCAAATGGAAATTATATCGAACAACCATCATTTAACATAAATCTCTTTAGTTCATTCATTTACTTATCTCCTGTTTTCCCTATATTCTAAATTCTTATTTTTCTCTTATCAGAAAACATTTCTGATTCTCGTTTGGAAAACATTTCCAAAACTCCTTTACGATCAAACCTTACCATTTCTTAGTTAAGAAGGATGTCACTCAAGTTGGGGTATAATTACCTCTCAGACCTTAACTGAACAACGTTATAACTTCGAAATGGTCAAAGTTTATCTTTTAATCTTTAACAACTTCTTTACGCCTTTCTCGGATTCAATTTTACTAATCCACTTCTATATTTAAACATTGGTTATAACGATAACGTTATAATCCCTACTTTCGAATTTTCTAACTTTAATTATAACTTCTATTCTTATTAGCGAATAATTAACCTAACACTTATTTATTTATAAATAAATAAATCTCTATTTAGACACTGGAAAGTATAAGTACTTTCCCGAATTCGATATAATCGAATTTGCCGATTTACTCTCTTCGAGAAATCTCTATTTGATTAACTCTTCTTCGAATAACCTATATTCGATTAACTCCTTCTCGAATAAACGATATTCGATAATCTCTCTTCGAATAACTAATATTCGATAACTCTTCCTTTTCAAATATCTCATATTTGAAAATCTCACTTCGATTAAACTATAATCGATAACTCCCTTCGATGAAACTAACATCGATAACTCCTTTCGACGAAACTAACATCGATAACTCCTTTCGATGAAACTAACATCGATAACTTTAACTCGACTAACTTAACTTGACTCGACTAACTCGACTTACTTGGTTCGACCAATTCGATTCGATTAACTAGGCTCGACTAACTCTATTGGTTTAACTCTAATCGATTAGTTCTATGGTTTAACGCTAATCGATTAATTCTATTTGACTAACCCTATTCGGCTTACTCGACTAACTTGGTTCGACCGACCAGGTTTGACTAACCTGACCCATTCGGTTTGACTGACCAGGTTTGGCTAACCTGACCCATTTGGTTTGACTGACCATGTTTGGCTAACCTGACCCATTTGGTTTGACCACTGGGCTTGACTACTTGGTTTGACCATTTGGTTCGAATACCATATTCGACTAACTCCTCTCGATTCATTAAAACCGATTAACTCATCTCGATTGACTAAATCAATTAACTCCTATCGATTAACTAAATCGATAAACTCCTTTCGATTAACTAAGTTTGATTTACTCGACTCGACTGACCAGGTTCGACTAACTTGACCAGCTTGACTCGATTGGTTCGACTCGACCAGCTCGACTCGGTTGGTTTGACTCGACCATCTTGACTCGATTGGTTTGACTGGCTTGACTAGTTTGGTTCGACTAGCTTGGTTTGACCACTTAACTAACTTGATTCAAATATTTATATCCGACTAACTAATTTTTCTTTTATTTCTATTTATTTTAACTTCTATTTATTTCCTAAATAGATTTCCTTTTGTATAATCTATTTATTTTCCTAAATAGATTTTCCTTTACAACTCTAATTATTTAATCCCTAATTAAATATCCTTTATTCTATTTATTTGATCTAAATAAATATTCCTTTATTTTATTTATTTAATCTAAATAAATATTCCTTTATTTTTATTTATTTATTTCTAAATAAATATCCTTTTATAAAATCCTTCGATTTTATAAATAGATTCATTTTCAATATAAATATTGAAAATCCCCTTTTCTACATTTTCAGTGTTTTCTATTTTTTTTAAACAACCAACTGTCAATGATCAATATCATCCAAACATATACAATCAACAACAGGTTATAATTCACATCATATATCAAAATATATGAAAAACAATAAAATAACTGTTGAGGAATCCAGTCGGATTCCTCCAACCTGTTTCCCTGCATCACAGATGTTAGACAATATAGATAACATCACTTTCAGTTCCATATGATATATTATGTTAAACATAATCAATATAGAAATTTAACTAACTGACTAGCAGTTCAATCAAACAATCAACACACAGTCAAACAGACAATTTTAACAGTTCTAACAATACAACATGAAATTATAAACTGTTTAGGGTTGGTGAGATTTACTCACATTTGCAGTTCATCGTTAAAGAACGATAAACTGTTATTTAATTTGAATCAAACAATTTATTTCGCCATAAATTCATACAAGCCCCAATCCACTTCCAGTCAGCTTCATTGCGAAGCTCTCGTCCATACGGTCCCAACGCAACTTACGGTTCGTCAATCTGATAATGTATGAGAGAGATACGCGTTATACAAGTTTGTACATCGATTAAATTAAATAAAACTAAATCTATTTAAGTATTGGGCCTCGCCACTTACGAAAGCCCAGCCCAACTCCTTCAAACCCGACACCACCCTTCTTCCCAAACAAGCCGTGAGCTTCCTGTGTAATTCGGTGTCCACTGTCCAAGCGTTGACTGCCTCGTTCTCCTCCTCTACCAAACGAAACTCCACGAACTCTTCACCAATGAGCTCCTCGTTTCAAGCTCCTTCTTCCTATACCAAAATGGCCCAACTCGTCCTCCTCCCCAAGAATGCGTCGCACAGTCCCCCCTCCCCTTCGCTGTACTGAAATGGTGCGACAATAATACTCCTCAATTTCCACAAAAAAATCACAACCGGACGCTCTTCATACCACAAAACCTAATCTATATATGAAAATCAACATCGATGCTTAATTCTCCTTGATTCATGAACCCTAGGTCACGATACAACCAAACCAGCGAACGGAATTTTGTTCGATCAACCCAAAATTCACACTAAACTGTAGAGAATCACGATTGGAACTCAATGATGTAGAGATTTGGATTTTTTTTCGATTTTACTTTGATTTCTTATGATTTGTTTTGCTCTCCCTTTCGGTTTTCCAGAAAAAATGACGGCTTGAAATCTTATTGACCATAGAAGGGGTTTGTTTAGGGTTAAGGGATGTGTAAGGGTATTTATAAAAAAAATTTATTTATTCTTTTATATTCGATTTTAATCAAACACTATCTGCAATCGTCCTCTAAAATTCCTGTGACCACATACGATACGCAAAAATCACGAAATTGGACATGCAACTACAGTTCGACATTACGGTCCCAACGAAATTGGTTTCGTCGAATTCCGACTCTGTATGCTCACACAGCGTATTTTTAACTGTCAAAATACTGACTGTTTCTCACTCTAAAAATCTGTACGGCCACACAGTGACTCTAAAAATCACGAAACTGGAAATCTAACAACTATTTGATATTGCGGATCCAACAAAATTGGTTTCGTCGAATTCCGACTTCATTTGCAAAAGTGGCTATTTTTAAAGCTCTGAATGACCCATTTAAATATATAAATATATTTAAATATAATTAAATTAAATATTAATAAATTAATATTATCGTATATCTTCACATATGATATCGTACAGCCCCAGAATATCATATCAGAATTTACAGCTTGATATTTCAGATTCCAGATTATATCGATATTCAGTTTATACTGAAAATCCATTTATAACATATATAAAGCGTCGCAAATTATAAAGGGATTTCCACAGCGACTTTTTCTGAAATTTGATTTGGACGTACGTCAAAATCAACACGACGAAATCCCGATTTTTCTCTTCCACTAGAAAGATATACTCCACCAGCTCCACACGTTTCTTGTTTCACTGAAATCCGGCTTAAAACGAATCTTGTACATTCAGTTGAAGTTCAAATCGCCAAATAGCGAACTACCGCGTCGTTACGCGCTCTATTTTAATTATATTATAATTACGTTCAAACTGTCGTCGATTGAATATATTCGTCAATATAATCCACTCTAAGTTGAATTTACATTTTTGGGATGACCTCATTCACAGAATATTTGTATTTCCAATATTTTTGATTATTTCGACATTATAATATATTTTATTATATTACAATTATTAATTAAATATTCAATATTATTTAATTCACGTTCTCGATATTGATAAATCGATATTTAATAATTAAATAAATAAATTGTTCAACAGCTAAAAATGCGGGTTACTACAATCTTCCCCCCTTAATAAAATTTCGCCCTCGAAATTGCTAAGCTAAGGGATGACCCTATCTTCTGGGTAAAAATTTATCTATTTTCCTCTTGTCTCCGGTTTCAACTGAACCAATTAATATTGACTAAAATATTAATTTATTCTGACTAACTAAATTTTCAAAAATTTTGAAAATTTTCTAACGCCTTAACTTTTCAAAAAATTTCGCCAGCACCTCCTTTGTACTGGTCAATACCTCAAACTCCAACTCGCCTCTCTGGGCCTTCTTTAACCCAAAAGAAAATCAAACAGCCAAGCGGCTTGCCAATTCGGCTCATAAATCTCATATCCATATATAATATAAACTGGTACCTTTTTGTCGGGAATATCAACTCTATCACTTCCATATGCTATCAACTCAGCATATACCAATGTTATTTCCATCAAATTCCAATCAGTTCATATCCTCAAAACCAAATCGAATTTCATTCGAACCCGAATATCAAACTTCAAATTCTTAACTCATCAACCCAATTTCATAACAGATTATTCTCTAATCCAATTCAATTCTATTTAACTCAGTTCAAGTTAATATTTCAATTTATTCCTACTAACTTATTCTATTTAACTCCATAAGTTAAAATTAAATTCCGAAACTTAATTTCCTGGGTCTATTTCAAATCAATTTGAAATTACAATGCCAATTCAAAACCTTTGAATTTCTAAACACTTGTTTTCTCAAAACAATTCAAAAACGAAGCCTTTGCTAGTAATCCGTCACTTACAAACTCAAAAATGAACACCGATGATGCACCATCGGAGTTTATTTTCCAGCGAACAAGTGAGTTCAATACTATATCATTTTCAGATTTGAAAAACATTTTCAAAATCTCCCAGGAACTCAAAATTTCCTTATTTTAATTCCAATCTGATTTAAATTCAGATTTGTCTTCATTTTATTTCATATACTTTACTTATATGAATTCTGATTAGTCATTTATAATCATTTTACCTTTTTATAATCTTACTCGATTATAATAACAACCAACACAACCAATATACTATATCAAATATATTCGGGTAAAATTATTCCATTTACCCTCTTTCAAAACATACCATGACGGTTCATCGTATTCAAGTGTATATAAAATTCCTACCGATACAGTGGATCAAACTGATCGTCCAGAACTCATAAGCCACTCAATCAATAAATCTCCACAATATAAAACCATTTTATATTGAATAACATATACGCAATCATATATATACACTCAAATTCAGTCTAGGATATTACCAATCCCATCTCTACTGAATCACGCCACAGAGCCAAGGTATTAACTAAACCAATGCTCTAATACCAACTGTAGTGACCCGGATTTTGAGCGGCTTTGGTTATCGACGTAAGCTCGACGTCGATAACCAAAACATCGAAAAATCCCGGTAATTAATGAAAGAAATTAGAAGGTGAGAATAGATAAGATAGAACTTATAGAATAGAAGAAGAAGAAGAAGAACATAATCATCAGAGTAAACACGAATCTCACAGCAGAACGAATAAAATATAACATAACATATCTTTGAAATAACATCAGCATATGTATACAATAACACTTATCAGAGTACAACACTTACAACACAGCGGAAATAACTATAGCTATATGATCTTGAAGCCTCCTGCTCCAAGCTCTCCAAGTATATCTGCAAAATCCCGACTACTTGACTGCCCATACAAATTTAGGCACCCAAGAGTTTAGGGAAAACAACAAAGTAAACTCCGGGTCAGTCATGGGACTGGTGTGAATAAACTCAAATCATTTAAACAGGTATATGATATCTCATAAGACCACGCCGTGAATACGGAACGGGTTTTTCCCTTATGAGAATCCAAATAACTTTTCAAAGCAATATCATTCTGATATTATAATAATGTCTAAGTACAAATAAATATCAATCTAGCAGAAACGCTTGCATCTCACGTTACTACATATATAGTATACAATCAAAATCGCAAGCACGTATTGGATGATTGGATTTCCAACTAAGACAAGGTATGGAACCACCTTCCGATCAGTTGTACTCTAGGAACGATACACTGGAGTTCAACAAGAACATCTTGCAACTCAGCCACACATGACCGACCACTCATTTCGCTTGAGTGTATCGAATGTACATCACCAACGGTTGGGATCAGCAACCGTTCCCGTATATATATATGGGACAGCATTGATAGATTAAAGAAGCAATGAATATTCTCTAGATAGGTGATTATACACCCTACTTCGGTGCGACCGACTTAGCCATGCTGCCTGCCCGATTTCTGTCATTTACCGGATGTGAGGCTAGAAGCTACGCTTTATCATCACAATAGGTTCACTTCGAATGCCACATTGTCAGATCCATCGAAAATCACTAATTGACGTCTACCACAATACATTACGTGTCAGCTAAAAGAAGTTTCCTTCTCCGCTTCCACTCTTGGTACGGTTGAAGAAATCAATGTACGTGACCTTTCTGGAAATACTCTGTCAGACATCCATCTTCATTTACTTAAAATGTCACATCGTCATACCCGCCAAATCACAAATTGTCTTATCCAAAAATAACACGGGTATACGGCTAAGAGAAACGAATTCCTCCGCCACCAAACGTGAATACGTTTGAACAGATCAACTTACGCGATCCATTGGATATACTCTGTCAGACCTTCGTCCATACAGGTTGTCCTGGGACTGGACAAACCGAAGGCACTATTCTGTAAACAGGATAGCCCTTGCATTTTACTCCGTCTTCAATTATCTTTGACATATATGATTCGCGACGCTTATGCCAATACAGAGTGGTTCTTTGGATAATAATCCAACCGGTCTCTCCATATTAACAACGTTAAAATGGTCAAAACTTCGATAGTCGGTGAGTTAACTATCAAAGAAAAACAAGTGTGCAAACAACGAAATTTTTTCCAAATGGAAATTATATCGAACAACCATCATTTAACATAAATCTCTTTAGTTCATTCATTTACTTATCTCCTGTTTTCCCTATATTCTAAATTCTTATTTTTCTCTTATCAGAAAACATTTCTGATTCTCGTTTGGAAAACATTTCCAAAACTCCTTTACGATCAAACCTTACCATTTCTTAGTTAAGAAGGAGGTCACTCAAGTTGGGGTATAATTACCTCTCAGACCTTAACTGAACAACGTTATAACTTCGAAATGGTCAAAGTTTATCTTTTAATCTTTAACAACTTCTTTACGCCTTTCTCGGATTCAATTTTACTAATCCACTTCTATATTTAAACATTGGTTATAACGATAACGTTATAATCCCTACTTTCGAATTTTCTAACTTTAATTATAACTTCTATTCTTATTAGCGAATAATTAACCTACCACTTATTTATTTATAAATAAATAAATCTCTATTTAGACACTGGAAAGTATAAGTACTTTCCCGAATTCGATATAATCGAATTTGCCGATTTACTCTCTTCGAGAAATCTCTATTTGATTAACTCTTCTTCGAATAACCTATATTCGATTAACTCCTTCTCGAATAAACGATATTCGATAATCTCTCTTCGAATAACTAATATTCGATAACTCTTCCTTTTCAAATATCTCATATTTGAAAATCTCACTTCGATTAAACTATAATCGATAACTCCCTTCGATGAAACTAACATCGATAACTCATTTCGATGAAACTAACATCGATAACTCCTTTCGATGAAACTAACATCGATAACTCCTTTCGATGAAACTAACATTGATAACTATAACTCGACTAACTTAACTTGACTCGACTAACTCGACTTACTTGGTTCGACCAATTCGATTCGATTAACTAGGCTCGACTAACTCTATTGGTTTAACTCTAATCGATTAGTTCTATGGTTTAACCCTAATCGATTAATTCTATTTGACTAACCCTATTCGGCTAACTCGACTAACTTGGTTCGACCGACCAAGTTTGACTAACCTGACCCATTCGGTTTGACTGACCAGGTTTGGCTAACCTGACCCATTTGGTTTGACTGACCATGTTTGGCTAACCTGACCCATTTGGTTTGACCACTGGGCTTGACTACTTGGTTTGACCATTTGGTTCGAATACCATATTCGACTAACTCCTCTCGATTCATTAAAACCGATTAACTCATCTCGATTGACTAAATCAATTAACTCCTATCAATTAACTAAATCGATAAACTCCTTTCGATTAACTAAGTTTGATTTACTCGACTCGAATGACCAGGTTCGACTAACTTGACCAGCTTGACTCGATTGGTTCGACTCGACCAGCTCGACTCGGTTGGTTTGACTCGACCATCTTGACTCGATTGGTTTGACTGGCTTGACTAGTTTGGTTCGACTAGCTTGGTTTGACCACTTAACTAACTTGATTCAAATATTTATATCCGACTAACTAATTTTTCTTTTATTTCTATTTATTTTAACTTCTATTTATTTCCTAAATAGATTTCCTTTTGTATAATCTATTTATTTTCCTAAATAGATTTTCCTTTATAACTCTAATTATTTAATCCCTAATTAAATATCCTTTATTCTATTTATTTAATCTAAATAAATATTCCTTTATTTTATTTATTTAATCTAAATAAATATTCCTTTATTTTTATTTATTTATTTCTAAATAAATATCCTTTTATAAAATCCTTCGATTTTATAAATAGATTCATTTTCAATATAAATATTGAAAATCCCCTTTTCTACATTTTCAGTGTTTTCTATTTTTTTTTAAACAACCAACTGTCAATGATCAATATCATCCAAACATATACAATCAACAACAGGTTATAATTCACATCATATATCAAAATATATGAAAAACAATAAAATAACTGTTGAGGAATCCAGTCGGATTCCTCCAACCTGTTTCCCTGCATCACAGATGTTAGACAATATAGATAACATCACTTTCAGTTCCATATGATATATTCTGTTAAACAGAATCAATATAGAAATTTAACTAACTGACTAGCAGTTCAATCAAACAATCAACACACAGTCAAATAGACAATTTTAACAGTTCTAACAATACAACATGAAATTATAAACTGTTTAGGGTTGGTGAGATTTACTCACATTTGCAGTTCATCGTTAAAGAACGATAAACTTTTATTTGATTTGAATCAAACAATTTATTTCGCCATAAATTCATACAAGCCCCAATCCACTTCCAGTCAGCTTCATTGCGAAGCTCTCGTCCATACGGTCCCAACGCAACTTACGGTTCGTCAATCTGATAATGTATGAGAGAGATACGCGTTATACAAGTTTGTACATCGATTAAATTAAATAAAACTAAATCTATTTAAGTATTGGGCCTCGCCACTTACGAAAGCCCAGCCCAACTCCTTCAAACCCGACACCACCCTTCTTCCCAAACAAGCCGTGAGCTTCCTGTGTAATTCGGTGTCCACTGTCCAAGCGTTGACTGCCTCGTTCTCCTCCTCTACCAAACGAAACTCCACGAACTCTTCACCAACGAGCTCCTCGTTTCAAGCTCCTTCTTCCTATACCAAAATGGCCCAACTCGTCCTCCTCCCCAAGAATGCGTCGCACAGTCCCCCCTCCCCTTCGCTGTACTGAAATGGTGCGACAATAATACTCCTCAATTTCCGCAAAAAAATCACAACCGGACGCTCTTCATACCACAAAACCTAATCTATATATGAAAATCAACATCGATGCTTAATTCCCCTTGATTCATGAACCCTAGGTCACGATACAACCAAACCAGCGAACGAAATTTTGTTCGATCAACCCAAAATTCACACTAAACTGTAGAGAATCACGATTGGAACTCAATGATGTAGAGATTTGGATTTTTTTTTGATTTTACTTTGATTTCTTATGATTTGTTTTGCTCTCCCATTCGGTTTTCCAGAAAAAATGACGGCTTGAAATCTTATTGACCATAGAAGGGGTTTGTTTAGGGTTAAGGGATGTGTAAGGGTATTTATAGGAATTTTTTATTTATTCTTTTATATTCGATTTTAATCAAACACTATCTGCAATCATCCTCTAAAATTCCTGTGACCACATACGATACGCAAAAATCACGAAATTGGACATGCAACTACAGTTCGACATTACGGTCCCAACTAAATTGGTTTCGTCGAATTCCGACTCTGTATGCTCACACAGCGTATTTTTAACTGTCAAAATACTAACTGTTTCTCACTCTAAAAATCTGTACGGCCACACAGTGACTCTAAAAATCACGAAACTGGAAATCTAACAACTATTTGATATTGTGGATCCAACAAAATTGGTTTCGTCGAATTCCGACTTCATTTGCAAAAGTTGCTATTTTTAAAGCTCTGAATGACCCATTTAAATATATAAATATATTTAAATATAATTAAATTAAATATTAATAAATTAATATTATCGTATATCTTCACATATGATATCGTACAGCCCCAGAATATCATATCAGAATTTACAGCTTGATATTTCAGATTCCAGATTATCTCGATATTCAGTTTATACTGAAAATCCATTTATAACGTATATAAAGCGTCGCAAATTATAAAGGGATTTCCACAGCGACTTTTTCTGAAATTTGATTTGGACGTACGTCAAAATCTACACGACGAAATCCCGATTTTTCTCTTCCACTAGAAAGATATCCTCCACCAGCTCCACACGTTTCTTGTTTCACTGAAATCCGGCTTAAAACGAATCTTGTACATTCAGTTGAAGTTCAAATCGCCAAATAGCGAACTACCGCGTCGTTACGCGCTCTATTTTAATTATATTATAATTACGTTCAAACTGTCGTCGATTGAATATATTCATCAATATAATCCACTCTAAGTTGAATTTACATTTTTGGGATGACCTCATTCACAGAATATTTGTATTTCCAATATTTTTTATTATTTCGACATTATAAAATATTTTATTATATTATAACTATTAATTAAATATTCAATATTATTTAATTCACGTTCTCGATATCGATAAATCGATATTTAATAATTAAATAAATAAATTGTTCAACAGCTAAAAATGCGGGTTACTACATTCACACTGCTAGGGAAAGGTTCCCATTAATTTTATCAAAGATAAATTCTTTTAAATTTATTCTTTAATCCTCCTTTGTATATCATTTCAAACCATATTATGGTTTTCCAAACTAGTCGGGATTAGCGAACCACACCGAAGGAATTATTTATTTTATTTCCCAATCCCAACCTATTTATCCCATGGAGCAAAACTGGCAATACTCCATATCTAACACCACGGTGCTATCGGTAAAGTTAATTACCATTTCACGTTCAAATCTAATTAAAGAATTAACTATCGCTAGGAGTAAAACTGGAGATACTCCCCTTTCGATCATTTCCAATTTTGATAATTTAAATTATCAATCCACATTTCAATCTAATTAAAGATTCATTAAAACTCCTTTTACTGGGTTAAAGTATTAATGTCATTTAAAACATAGTCCACGATAAACCCAAATCACATTCTATTTCAATTCCAATTAAATATATTAGAAATTATGGTTATTTAAAACCTATTTCAAATTCAATTTATTTATTTCAAAAATAAATTGATTTTTATTCTAGTTCAAATCTAGTTCATTTCAACAAAAATCTATTTTTATCTTTTCTAATATGGAGTTTTTCGTCCCAGTTTTTCCCAAATCATTTCTTACGATTTCACACAAATTATAGATGTTTTTAATTATTTTATCAAGGCCCGTACAGTCTATTTCCATCTACGGCCATCGAACTGCACTTACGGCGACCTTTTCTGAAATTTATTTGGACATATCTCCAAATCCAACCGTTAGATTTCAAATTTCTAATATTCATTGGAAAGATCTTTTCGATACGAACCCAACGGTTCCGGTTTGAGGAGAATCCAACGGTCGGATCTCCCGTAATGTCCGTTCGAAGTCAATGGTATAAATTCGCGAACTGCCACGGCGTGGCGCGTTCTATTCAGGCCATTATATTATATATATAATATATATTTCGTCGATTTCTATTTAAAATGAATTTTATAAATCGTTTTAAATTTGTTTCAAAAACAATTTCAACTTCCTTTTCAATTTCAAATAAAAGTTAAATTTTTTTCCTTAGAAATTCGTTTTAAATTCATTTCAATTCAAATTCGATTTCAATTTCAATTCAGTTCGATTCAATTTCAATTATATTCGATTTCAATTCGATTCAATTTCAATTCGATTCAATTTCTATTCAATTCAATTCGATTCAATTCTATTCGAATTCAAATTTCAATTCTATTCCATTCGAATTCAAATTTCAATTCTATTCAAATCAATTCGAATTTATTTTCTATTCTATTCGAATTCAAATTTCAATTCTATTCAAATCAATTCGAATTTATTTTCAATTCTATTCTATTCGAATTCAAATTTCAATTCTATTCTATTTTTTTTACATCTCTTTCTAAATATTCGTTTTAAAAACGAATATAATCGATATCAATATCGTTCGTGTCAAAATAGCGCATCTCTAATCAACACGACTTTATATTTTTCAGTAAATTCGTTATTCTATTCAACAAATGAATATTTATCCTATTCAACACATGAATCTATATTTCTTTCACCACCTGACTAATCTCAACAAATGAGTACCGTCAACACGTTCATCTTTATTTTATAATATTCTTTATTTTCCCAATTGGAATGAGGCCCAATCAATTACCATATAATGTTAATTATATGGATTCCATACAACACATGTATATAATAGCAACGATAAATAATCAACTATCATCCAAAGTGCACCACACAACTGCATAAGCATTAAATATATATAATCAACGCTTACACAGTCTGTCGACCAATCGATCGACATACAATTAAATAATTGGGATTAGTGTACGCCAAATATCATCCCAACACCCGTGTGGGGTTTCAACAATCAAATACAGATTTTATTTATGCAGTTGGGCGATGTGTAAAATTTATCGTCCTAATCGATATCAGTCAAATGTGTGTATATAAACAAATCGTTCGATTTGTTTATAAATATATATTTCATTTTATATACACGTTAAAAATTATATTTTTAACTATATAATATTTTATTTCACTATATAAATATTTTATTTCATTCCACAACACACATTCAATTTTTCATATCAAAATCAAAGAAACAAGCATACAAGCCGTCTATGGTCGGTGGACGATGGGTGTCGGGTGCTGCTAAGCACCGTCTGCATCCTAGTATATATATTAACTAGAAATTTAAAATAAAAGTGAGGAGTTCTCACCAAAAGCTAAATCCCACCCCGTGACTCTTCATATGTAGGAATCTTCACCGTGCTTCTATCGAGATCTGTTTCACGTAGTCGATAGTAAAAATCACATTTTTATTTGTTTACTTCACAATAAAGATCATATTTTTATATTGTTTAGTATATAAAAAATCATATTTTTATAACTCTACCTTAATAAAAATCATATTTTTATTATTCTACATCAATGAAAATCCTATTTTTAATAATCTACCTATATAAAAATAATATTTTTATATCTTCTACTATATAAAGATCCTATTTTTAATTTGCTATAAGTATAAAAATAATATTTTTATACCTTTAAAAATAATTTCAACTTGTCAAAAATGGTTTCTTTCAACGATAAGAATCATAGATTTGTGCTATTAAAAATCTGATCTTTAACTTTAGAAATCAAAATCTAATCTTTTCATTAATAAAAACATAATCTTTCTTGTTAACACAAGTTAAATCTCTTTGCAAATAAAAATCACTTCTTTCTCTTGAAAAAAAAAACTAACTTTACTTTACTAAAATCAATCCTTTTAATCTATATAAAAATTAGTTCTTCTTAACACAATGCTTATATATATAGATTCAGAATTTTTAAAGAAAATTTCATAGGAAATAAATGAGAAAAAAAACTTAAAGCGTGGAAAAAAAGGGGCTTTCACTGTCGCTTGGCTCGCGGGGGAAGTGATGCTTCGAACATCAAAGGGGGGTTGCGTCATTTCCTGTGGCGTCGGATTCGAGACTAGCGGCGAATGGGGTCCCTTGCTCGAGCGTTGCTCATTCGAGCTGGTGGAGGACGGAGCTGCCATCGAGGTGGAGGGGCGTAGGCACAGTAGCGACGAACCAAGAGGAGGGTGAGGTGGCGGTTGCGACAGCAATGGGAAGGAGCGGCGGGCAGATTTAGGGCTATAGGGTTTTGAGGATCGGGCTCTATTTCGTTCTGGAAAGGAATTAGGTTTGGGGGAGTAGGGAGTTATATTTATAAATAATTATATTATTATTTTAATTCAATTTAGCTCCAAAAATGATTGTTAATCGATTCGAACACCTATCGAGGCCCAACGACTGTCGCCCCTAGCTAATTACCCCCACTCCAAACACAATGGGATATGTCCCGCAAACTGATTCAACTATTTCGATCAATTTCCGTTAAAATAAAAATATAAATCTTTATATATTCAATTTAAACGTACATTTCAATTTACCGGGCCCACATACAGTCTCTAAAAATTCCAGAAAAATATTTTCTAGCTTCGTATTGACGATACGGTCTTAACAAAACTAATTTTATCGAATTCTGAGACCGATTTTAAAATGACCATTTTCCAGTCGATTAAAATCAACTAAAACTGATCAAACACATTTTCCTTTTCCACGCTCACATATTAACTTCCAAAAATTATGAAATTTGAAACCTAGCAATAATTTGGCACTGCGGATCCAACAAAAGTGGTTTCGTCGAAAACCGAGGTCGTTTGCAAAATTTCCACTTTTAAGGGCCTGAATTCTATAGCGACCATTCTGAATTTTCAACTGGACGTAACTTTGATTCCTGCTATGAAAATTTGATTTTTCGGGTTCCCTGGAAAGATATTCACAATTAGATTCCATAATTTTTGGTTTCACTACAATCCGGATTATTTTGAACCCGGTACATTCAATTGAAGATTGAAATCGAATTATCGAACTACCGCGCCATTTTCAATTCCTTTTATATATATAAATAAATATTTATATTCTATCGATGATCTATATAATATATATGTTCGAATTCTATTCAAAATAAATTTTTCGTCGTTATTATTTAAAATAATCCATTTTAAATATTCAAATTCATCAAAATTGCTAAAATAAGAATTTTAAATTGGCTCGCATTTCCGGGTTGTTACAATATCACACAATGGGACTATTATAATAACTTGTTCCCATATACAACACACAGCGGAATAATAGCTATATCATATCATACGGCTGAACTCTTCCAGCTCGTCTCTTCACCGCATTTGATAACCTGAACCTGTACACCCCGGGCTAACCCGAGCATTTACAAAACACCGGGTCAGTCTGGTGAACCAGAGTGAGAAAAACTCGCACAATATTAAGGGAAACACACAACCTGATTTTAAAGCTAAAATCTTCAAGGAAAAGGATAATCGTAAGACCAAATCCACACATAAACACGGATGGTTTTTAACTTACGATAACCCAAAAAAGTTTTGAAATCAATATCTTTTCTGATATTATAATAATGTCTAAATACAAGTATATAACAATCTAGCGGAACGCTTGCATCTCACGCTCCAAATATAGTATACAATCAAAACCGCGGGTGCTTATTGGAGATTGGAATCCGACTATGACAAGGTATGGGACCATCTGCCGATCGTGTTTCTCTAGAGGCGAATACACTGGGTTCAACAAGAACGTCTTACAACCCGGCCCTCACATGACCGACCACTCATTTCGCTTGAGTGTATCGAATGTATATCACCAACGATTGGGTGTGACCCACCGTCTTCCTGAAAAGGGACAGCATCGAAACAGAATAAAGGATGAAATGGATTTTCTCTAGATAGGTGATTATACACCCTAATGGGAGTGACCCACATAGCCATGCTGCCTGCCCGATTTTTTTCATTTACCGGTTGTGAGGCTTGAGGCCAGAGTTTACTTTTGAAATATCTGATCGCCATTCACTTTGAATGCCACATCGTCAAATTCGCTAGATATCGCTAATTGACGTCCACAAAAATACTCTAGTTGGGAACTAACCAACAATGGCATGTTTGAAGAAATCAACGTACGCGATCCTATTGGAAATACTCTGTTAGACATCCGTCCATACAAGTCATCCAAGAACAGGATGAACCGAAGGCACTCTCCTACTGCATCTCAAATAGGAATCACCCCATGGATCAGTAGCGAGAAGTCCTTGCAACCCATAGATTCCACCCACGACAGAACCACAGTTTACCTCTGGGAGCTAACCAAAGATTATTAGCGGTTCTTCCATTTTAAGGGAGATTCACGGTCTTCAATTCTCAATCTCAACCATCTCTTGGTATCTCCACGTATTCGTTGGTCGGAATGGTTTTCGAATATAAATTCGATCCCGGTCTTTCCGTACCAACAACCGCATTGGACAGATTTGATAGTCGGTGTTTTAACTATCAAAATAGACAGTGTTTCAAACATGGCAATCCAGTGAGTTCACTGGTTCAGTATTCAGCATCACTTGGCCTTCTAATTAAAACAAATGTAAATTCAAACTCTTAAATCTTTCAATTTTAATAATTTTAGTTTCCTCGCTTCTTCATTTAACATGAGATTTCTTCTTTAAAACCAATTCATTACTTAGGATAATCCTATACCATATTTAGTTTTCTATTTTCACTTTCAAACCATTTACCACATTATCACCATATAATATTGGAAAAATCAATTTAACTTATTACACATACTTTACTTTACGAAACATCCTCGTTCATTACTTGACAACGATAACAAATGCTTATTAATATAGAGTAAATCTCTTTCAATACTCAACTCTGCGTTTCCTTTTAACCTTGCGAATATCGTTATAATTTGATGCAAACTCCTTTATTCCCCTTTCCTTAGAAATCATCATTCATATATATATTTTCACCAAAAGTATATCGTTATCATTTCACTAATGAAATAATAAAGTTTATTAACCACATTTACCATTCCAACTCCTATCATTCTAAGATAATCCCGAAGTCGTTCAAGTTGGGGTATTTAGTTACCTCTCAGATCTTGATCAACAACGCTCATACCTTAAAATAAATATAATTTGTAATCCAAAACCAATATTTCATTCAAATCCCAATACAAATACCATTGAACTATTTTATTCAAAATGTTGTTTCATAACCTTCTTATGTATTTGAAATTCCCTTTCTCGGATATAACTATTATTCCTTAATTTAATAATTAAGCAACTTCTTTTAAAAATCCCACTTTTAACACCTTCCTCTTTTCAAGAAACTTCACTTTATAATTCGAATTAGTTTACAAATCTTATGATTTGCTTCTCCTATCAAATTCACTTTTACCAATCTCGTTTCAAATCTATTCAACCATATCCTGCTTTGGAAATCTCATTTCAACTCCCAATTCTACATAATCCCATTATTAAGTAACGTTAATATAAAGTTAACGATTTACCACTTCACCCTTTTTATATAAATCTGGTTTATCATCAAACTCTTTATCTTAGACTCCTTTTACTTAATTCGAATAATTAAGCAACATTTATTTTACACTATCACATTTGCTTAACCATTCCTTTCATAACTTTGTTATAAAACTCAAGTATTAAACAAAACCTGCTCCTACTCTCCTTTCGTTATTCAATTGAATTTCGTTTCAACTTCGATCACTTTTTAAATGATTTCCCATTAAAAAGTAATTTTCTAAATTATTATCAATTACGATAATATTTTATTTCGGCCATTAACTACATTAGTAGTTAATTTTGTTATTAATTTAAAATAAGCAGCAAATCCCTTTTTAAAATCTTATTATAATCTAAACAATATTCATTAAACTATTTCTATTCAAAACATACTAATTTAATAATCAATTCAATTAACGTGTCAATTTATTTACTCAAATCACGATTATCTTATCAACCGATTTCAATTCGTTCTTCCTTTTAAATTAATTAATTATGTAATTAATTAATTTAAATAATTTCATTAAACTGTTTCTCAACAACACGATTATCCAAATTTAATGGTTAGATAAATTTCCTTATCCCCACATTTGCAAATCTGATTTGGCTTTATAAAATCAATTTATACTTAATTATAAACATAAATAATTATTTCCTTTTAAATAAGTTCTTTGTTCAAAATATATATATTTCAAAACTATCTTTAGTTATAAAATAAATTTTATAATTTCATTTCTATCGATTTACCTGACGGTAAATCGATATAAATAAAATAATTTACTTTTAGGCCATTTACTGCCGATTACCCAACCAATATAGCCCATTGGTTAAACACAACATAGGTTGACTTTCAAATCAATGATCAATACTCAAATAAATCACCCAAACATGATATTTCATATAATAATTTGAAAATAAATAATATATTTGAGGAATCCGGTTGGATTCCTCCAACCTGTCCTTCCTTGTATTCAAAGCGGTTATCACAACACAGTTTGAAATAATTCAAACAGATCAAATAATCCAAACAGATCAAACAATCCAAAACATTAAACACGTTTATTTTTAAACGTGACCAATAAGGTAAGTTACCTTTATTGGAACCAATCGTTAAAATAATGACTTGGTATTTTATAGAAATTAAACGATGGTTTAATTTCACTAGTTAAATCAACAAATAGTCAACCATCAGCAAACAGAGCATACAAAATAAAACCAAATTTATATAAAATATAAATAGGGAGAAACTGAGTGAGTTTAACTCACCTTGATTTGACACCGTTATTTAAACGGTTGGTTTGAATTAAATTAAACGATCGCTTAATTTAATTAAAAATCTTGGTTGATTCCAATTCCTGTCCAGGTCAGTTCTAAAAGGTAGATCTCGATTATACGGTGATGTCGCTTTTCGTATGGTCCAGTTCTGGTAAATATATAAACAAATTATTACCATTCTAATCTAATAAGATTAAATAAAATAATTAACTATTTCTTGAATAAATGTTAACATCTAATTAATTACGTTTTAATTATTTTGAAACAGCCGATAAAATCTTCTGTCCACCGTTCACTACACTGCTGTCCCCCTTTAGCACATTCCTGTTATCAAGATTTTAGATTAAATGGTTATTTCTTTAATTATCCAGTAATCAATAAAATTAGTATAATTCTTATGTTTAACAGCAACGAGGACCATATTTTCCCCCTTCGTTCCCGTCCTCGTTTCATTCTGCACCACCCTTCTCTTTTCTTCAGGTTTCTCATTTCCCCATCTTACTTCCTTCTTTGCTGATTTTTGA
The DNA here is from genome assembly GCA_030737875.1 of Allium sativum. Lineage (NCBI taxonomy): Eukaryota > Viridiplantae > Streptophyta > Magnoliopsida > Asparagales > Amaryllidaceae > Allium > Allium sativum. The sequence goes on from CM060916.1 coordinate 208,166,911, forward strand.
TACCGTGTATTCACAGGCCTCCTACAACTTTTCCAAAGAACAATTTAATTAATAAAATCCCTTGGTTAACTTTATAAAACTAATGTTTACATAAATCAAGTTACGTTTTAGATCAGCAAACTAACGTTTACCCTCAACCATTTAGATCAGCATTACGGCCCAAAATCCTCACTCCCTTTGTTTGCTAATTTTCCTCAAGCTCACGCTGACCTCAAATTCAACAGTATCGCACCCTCATAAGGTCATCGGCCACTGATCTGTCACCCCTCCAAACAACGCCCTAAGTATCAGACGATGTGGTTCTTCCTTCCGCCGTCAGAAAGGTCTCGAATGCCGGAACTGACTGAGCTGAACACGACTTCCACTCGCCTGAACCCTGCATCACGTCGCATGCTAAAACTCCACTGACAACAGAAAGCCGCCGCACCGCAAGACCAATAGTATCACCACTTCATTATTTCAACAGTACTCCCCCATACTAACTTTATACTTTTCCTCACACGCATGAATTCTTTTCTCACATGTACAGTTTGTTTCCACGTCCTTCCATCCAAGGTGACAACAATCAACCCACTTCGCTATATATATTTAGCTTAAGGGTTTATATTTTAATGGCAGCACACTTTTGTTTTGTTTCTGGAAACGTGAATGAACACTGGTATTTATACAAGCATGGAGGAACGGATAATCTCAACGTCATGTCCTATATCTCCTTGGCCATGTGTGGAGGAATAGGGATTCAGCGTTCTATCATTTCAGGGAGGAGCTTTCGGTTCTTTTTTTCAGTGATGGAGGCCTGTCGCTGATCATAGAAATAAATGTTCTGTAGTGTGTAGGAAATGAAATATCAAATAGGCGTAGCACAGAATAGAAGTGTAGGCTCACGAAAATGGATAGATGCTGTACTCATATTTTAAAGAACAAGGAAATTAAGCATATTATATAAGTGGTCAGTGTTGTCTTGATGGAGCATCACGTCTTAGGTAGATTAGGTCGGTGCGTTTGCTTCAAGGCATATGCAATGCCCAGGGATATGTCATCTCATGTACTTAGAATAGATGCAACAGTTTAGCATGTGGGTTTTCCATAGGTTAGGCACTTTCGATTTGGGGTAGCTCTTATTGAGGGTAGGTAAAACGCTTTGTAATGAAGCAAGGATATATATATATATTTTTATTTATTACTTTATTATATTACGAAACTTTAGCATGAAGTAGTTAATAAAAATCACTACAAACAATTTCTGTCTACTGATAAAAAGGCTAATCTTGATATAAAAATGTATTCCGGACCCAATGGGACAAGTTTCATCGAAATCCGAGGTCGTATGAAAAAATTTCCTTTATAAAACCAGAAATGAACATGCATTTAATTTTTCCACGATCACCAGATAAATCCAATCAACTTGAAACATCAATATTCTAAAATAATTTTTCAATACGAACCCAACGACACCAGTTTCGTCGCATTCTGAGACTGTTCCCCCGGTAGGCTATTTTTGCACGCACCGCAATGCCATTCTGAACACCAAATTTATCGGTCTCTAAAAATAACAAACTATATACCTATCCTGACTCTAATCGCCGATACGAACTCAACGGAACTGGTATCGTGGCTTAATTCGATCGTCTGTTCAAGTTATACCCAAATAACCTTTTATTGAATTAGTTACGAGCCATAGAAATTGAACGGGCGTTTTTGGCTGCCATGGTCACATATCACATCGGTTTTTCACGCCATTCTACACCGTGCAAAAATTTAACGATACGATCCCAATGAAACTGATTTCGTTGAAATCTGAGTCTGTTTGCAAAATGGCAATTTCAACGGCCTATATTTAAATAACGATTTCCACAGCGACTATTTCAAATTTTGATTTGGCCATAAATAACAAATTGTAACACGAAATCTGGATTTTTCTCTTTCATATGAAAATTATCGTTAACACGGTTCTAACGTTTCTTGTTTCACAGAAATTTGACTTATACCGGTTCCTGTATTCTCAGTTGAAGTCCAAACCCAAATATTACGAACTGCCGCGTGATTTCGAGCTCGTTTTATATTATAGATAAAATATAACGTTTAAACTTCGTTTTAAATAACGAATTAAATATTAAAATCCGTTAATATTCTAAATAAAATGTGACGACCGGGAATTTCGCTCGATCCGAATCAGTCGTTAAACCGATCTAGACCGTTCGAAACCCCTGATCGTTTGAGAACAAGACAAACAGAACGCAGACGGAAGAACATTTCATTGTTATTACAACAATTCCATCAGATCAAGAATATACAGAGTATAATTGAATAAATTACATTCGATAAATATCAGATATTACAATGAATTACATAGCAGCGGAAAATAATACAAAACACAACTAAAGGCGATATACGGATACAGAGCTTTCCGGATATCATTCCAGCTGTAAACCAGGATCCTGTGAATATAAATCTGCAAAACCAAAACTACTAGCTGCCCGTGCGGAAAATAGGGGCACCCAGAGTTTAGGTTAAAACAATAAACTCCAGGTCAGTCATGTGACTGGTGTGAGAACTAAAACAGTTATTAATATTGGTTTTTAAAAGAGAGTAATTCAAGGGACCACGCCGTATAACACGGAACGGGTTTCCTCCCAAGAATACCAGTGCATAGAATAAATAGCGCAATGCTTTTTCGAAAAATGAAGCTATTATAAGACCTAGGTCCCATCACACAATGCAACGCAAGCCGGAGGATAGGGTTTTACCTTATAACAGCCAAACATGCTTGATACGTTTAAAACAAATCATTTGATACTATAATAAGTGTATAGTGTCAAAACATTTCAATCATAAATATAAATCATAGACGGCATGAGTGCCCCATCCCACTATGTCGCCATACTAGGCTCTACAAATAAAACCGAAATACACGTATTGGAAATTGGATTTCCGTCATGAGTCGAGGCAAGGGGCAAGCTCCTCTCCGCTTCGAGACACACTAGCAAATGTCCCAGGGCTACGCACTCTGGGCAACCCTTGGATGCTTCAGGGCCTGTCCTCACTTACGTTAGAGGATTGGAAATTCCTGAACACACGTTTCCCGGTCCTTACAGACCTATAATCGAGGCGCCTCATCCAACAACCACAAAGGTGAAAAGTATATATATGTCAGGGCTGGTAAGTCACTGACACCACCAAAGCTAGAAAGAAACGTCGTGCTCTCCCTGCAGTCCGTATCCCGTTTTTAACTCATACCGAGGTGTGAGGCTCGCGAATTCACGTTATACACAAAGCTACGCCATAAAGGCCGTGCTTTGATCATCAACCACAAGACTTTGCTTTTCAACAGAAGCCTTGATCATTGCAACTCAGTATGCCACACAGGCAATTCATGCTATGCGATTGATATCTATCGATATATAACCTCTAAGCTTGTACGTCTCAGAGAAGGGCGTTAAGCAAGAGAATAAATTCTCCGCCGCCAAACAGATATATATTTAACAGAAATCAATCAACACAGAATAAAATCCAATGTCAGACATACAATCCATTTACAAGTCCGTTCTGGGTCTGAACGAAACCGGAGGCACTTTCCTCGCATATCCATCCATCTCCAAGTACGTCTGGACGACCACCAACTATTTCCATCCTCTTGGGTGTACAGCCCAATCAGGATCGTCAGTAATAATCCAAACGATGTGAAGACTTCCGGTCTTCGACCACCGTCTTCATCTTCGACATATCGTCGAATCGGTTATTCAGAATGGGTATAAACCCGGCCTTTCCGAACAACCCGCGTATATTAAAAACAAATGTTACACAAACACAACATACGACTCATTCCCGTTCAGAATATTCTTAGGGAAAGGTTCCCATTAATTTTATCCAAGATAAATTCTTTAAAATTTATCCTTTAATCTTCCTTTGGATGTCGTTTCAAACCAAATTATGGTTTTCCAAACTAGTCGAGATTAGCGAACTTCACCGAAGTAATTATTTATTTTATTTCCCAATCCCAACCTATTCATCCCATGAAGCAAAACTGGTAATACTCCATATCTAACACCGTGGTGTTATCGGTAAAATTAATTACCATTTCACGTTCAAATCTAATTAAAGATTTAACTATCGCTTTGGAGCAAAACTGGTAATACTCCATTCTCGCTCATTTCTAAATTTGATAATTTAGATTATAGATTCACATTTCAATCTAATTGCAGATTCGTTAGAACTCCTTTTACTGGGTTAAAGAACTAGGTGTTATTTAAAACACAGTTCACGACCAACCCAAATCACATTCTATTTGTTATCGGGTTAAAGAACTAGTGTTATTTAAAACACCGTTCACGATAAACCCATTTCAAATCCAATCAAATATATTAGAAATTCCGATTATTTAAAACCCCTTTTTAAATCTAATTTATTTATTTAAAAATAAAAACCCGGGTTTTAAATTTAGTTCAATCTAGTTCATTTCGATAAAAAATTATTTTTATCTTTTCAAATATGGAGTTTTTCATCCCAAATCTTCCCAAATCATTTCTTTTGATTTTACACAAATTATTACTATTTTTAATAATTTTATCAAGGCCCGTACAGTCGATTTCCATCAATGGCCATCGAACTGCACTTATAGCGACCTTTTTCAAATTTGATTTGGACGTAACTCCAAATCCAACCGTTAGATTTTGAATTTCTAATATTCGTTAGAAATCTCTTTTCGATACGAACCCGACGGTTCCGGTTTTAGGAGAATCTGACGGTCGGATCTCCCGTAATGTCCGTTTGAAATAAATGGTCGAAATTCACGAACTGCCGCGGCGCGGCGCGTTCTATTCAGGCCATTATATTATATATATAATATATATAATATATATTTCGTCGATTTCTATTTAAAACGAATTATATATTTGGTTTTGAATTCGTTTCAAAAACAATTTCAACTTCCAATTCAATTCGAATCAAAATTGGATTTTTCCTTCTAAATTCGTTTTAAAATTCTTTTCTATTCAGTTCAAATTTCAATTCAATTTGAATTCATTTCAATTCGCTTTCAATTCAATTTGGTTTTCTATTCGATTCAATTCAAATTGGTTTTCTATTCGTTTCAATTCAAATTGGTTTTCTATTCGTTTCAATTCAAATTGGTTTTCTATTCGTTTCAATTCAAATTCGTTTTCTATTCGTTTCAATTCAAATTGGTTTTCTATTCGTTTCAATTCACATTCGAAATAGTTTTCTATATTCAATTCATTTCGAAATCATTTTCTATATTCAATTCATTTCGAAATCGTTTTATATTCAATTCATTTCGAAATCGTTTTCTATATTCAATTCATTTCGAAATCGTTTTATATTCAATTCATTTCGAAATCGTTTTATATTCAATTCATTTCGAAATCGTTTTATATTCAATTCATTTCGAAATTGTTTTATATTCAATTCATTTCGAAATCGTTTCTAATTCAATTCATTTCTGTTTTCTATTCAAATCAAAACAAATTCCATTTCAAAATATTCAATTTCGAAATCACTTTTCAATATTCATTTTAAAATGAATAAAATCGATATAAATATCGTTCACGTCAAAATGGCGTCAATCTAATCAACACGGCTTCATATATTTCTATTTTCAAATATTCTATTTCAAATATTTCTTTTTCAAATATTCTATTCAAATATTTCTTTTCAAATATTTCTTTTCGTCAACACACGACTAATCTCAATGAGTGAGTACCGTCTACGTGTGACTACTTTTGTTAAATTATTTCGTTCAACACATGACTAATCTCAACGGATGAGTACAGTCAACACATGAACCTTTATTTTATATTGATAAAGATATAAATTTTATTATAAAAATATTTCGTTCAACACATGACTAATCTCAACGGATGAGTACAGTCAACACATGAACCTTTATTTTATATTGATAAAGATATAAATTTTATTATAAAAATATTTCATTCAACACATGACTAATCTCAACGGATGAGTACAGTCAACACATGAACCTTTATTTTATATTGATAAAGATATAAATTTTATTATAAAAATATTTCGTTCAACACATGACTAATCTCAACGGATGAGTACAGTCAACACATGAACCTTTATTTTATATTGATAAAGATATAAATTTTATTATAAAAATATTTCGTTCAACACATGACTAATCTCAACGGATGAGTACAGTCAACACATGAACCTTTATTTTATATTATCCTTTATTTTCTAAATGGGAATGAGGCCCAATCAATCACCATATAATGTTAATTATATGGATTTTCATACATCACACGTATATGATAGCATTCAAAAATAATCAACCATCAACCAAAGTGCACTACACTGTATAAGCATCAAATATAGATATCTAACGCTTATAACAGCCTGTCAATCAATCGATCGACATATTTAATCAGTCAGGATGAGTGAACTTCAAATTTCATCCCAACACCCGTGTGGGGTTTCAAACAATCAAACACAGATTTTATTTGTGCAGTTGGGCGATGTGTAAAATTTATCGACCCAATCAATGTCCTTCAAATAGGTGTACATAAACAAACCGTCTGGTTTGTAAATGAATATTTTATTTTATTCACTTTCACGTTAAAAATTATATTTTTAACGATAAAATATTTTATTTCTACACATGAATTTCTATTCAGTTCATTTATTCAATAAAATGATATTTTTATCTTTCTAACATATTTTAGAAAATTTCGGCGGCATAACGGCACGATACTAGAAACGGGACGAGGCCTAGCCTTATCCCCGGTCTAGTGAAGGCCCACGCCATTCACACATCAATCAAATCCATACATTTCACCAAACAATTCAGTTTCAATCAAATAATCTAACTAGTTTTTGCAATCAAACAAACAAGTCCATGGTCTGTGGACGATTGTGTCGGGTGCTACTAAACACCGTCTGCATCCTAGTATATATATATATAACTAGAAAAAGAAATTGAAAGGTGAGAAATTCTCACAGATAGCTATCCAATATCACGACTCTTCATTTAGAGAAGTCTTCGTCGTTATCGCATCTTCGTCATCTTCGTTGCCCGTAGCCACTACATATATAAAATCACACATTTTTATATTTAGATGTCTTTAAAATAAAAATCACATTTTTATTTGTTTACTTTCAATTTTTAAAAATCATATTTTTATAATCGCTTCATACATTTAAAAATCGAATTTTTACTTCACTATTCAATATATAAAAATCGAATTTTTACTCTGTTGTCCAATATATAAAAATCGAATTTTTTACTCTGTTGTCCAATATATAAAAATCGAATTTTTACTCTGTTGTCCAATATATAAAAATCGAATTTTTACTCTGTTGTCCAATATATAAAAATCCGTTCTTCTCTATAACAAAAACCCCACCTTTCACTTATAAAAATATGGTCTTTTCATATAGAAAAATCAAATCTTTTCCATTTTTAAAAAAAACTAATCCCTTCTATTTTAAACATCTCGTCTTTTCATTACTAAAAATGTGATCTTTGCTATATTAAAAATCGATTCTTCACTAAATTAAAAATCGAACCTTTACCATAATAAAAATCGTATATTTTCCTATGTTTATAAATCATCACTTTATCTAGTCTAAAAATCATATCCTTTATGAAGTAAAAATCAAATCTATACGAATTAAACCTCTTAGCGTCCTATAACTAAGAAAAATCAGAATTTTGTGAAATAAATTAAAATAGAACGGATTTTAAAAACCTTGAATTAGCGAAAATATGTAATTAATACTTACAGCGACCTGCAAGAGGGGGAAGGGGCTGCTGCATGCTGGGGGTGGGCACTGGAGGTAGCCGGGGCGGCTTTAGGCGCGGTGGGGCTTGTTCAGGTGGTCGGCGCGGCAAGTCGTGGAGGGGGATCCTTCGCGCCGCCTCTGGCGAGGAGGGGGGGTCGCGACTACCGCAGGTGGAGGGGGGGCGTCGCGAGGTCGGCGCCGCTGGGGGGCTGGCGGCTCGATTCCGATTCGCGCTTCTTTTTTTTTCGTTATGAACGAATGATTTGGGGGGGGGGGGCAGAGAGAAGTTAAGGGGGGAAGAGAAATTTTTTTTATTTAATTTAATTTCGAAAAGGTACCTTTTTATTTTGACCTCTAAACGAGACCCACCGCCTGGCGTCCCTAGCGTTTCACCCCCATTCCGAACACAATGGGATATGTATCGCAAGCTGATTCGACCGTTTCGATCAGTTTCTGTTGAATTTACATTTAAATCACTATATTGAATTTTTAACGTACATTTCAAATTACCGGGGTCACATACTAACTAGAAAAATTCCAGAAAAATATTTTCTAGCTTCGTATTGACGATACGGTCCTAACAAAACTAATTTCATCAAATTCCGAGACCGTTTGAAAAATGGCCAATTTCCAGTCGATTAAAATCAACTGAAACTGGTCAAACGCGTTTTCTTTTGCCACGCTCACATATCGATTCGAAAAATTATGAAATTTGAAACCTAGCAATAATTTGACACTGCGGATCCAACAAAAGTGGTTTCGTCGAAATCCGAGGCCATTTGCAAAATTCCCATTTTTAAGGGCCTGAATTCCATAGCGACTATTCAGAATTTTCAACTGGACATATCTTTTGATTCCCGCTATGAAATTTCGATTATTCGGATTCGTTAGAAAGATATCATCAATTAGATCCTAATTTTTTGGTTTCACTAAAATCCGGGTTGTTTTGCACCCGGTACATTCAATTGAAGTTTGAAATCGAATTATCGAACTACCGCGCCATTTTCAATTCTATTTATAATTATATATAAATATTTATATTCTAACGACGACGCGTATAATATATTCGTTCGAATTATATTCAAAAAAAATTTCGTCGATAATATTTAAAATAATCTATTTTAAATATTCAAAATTCGCTGAAATTGCCAAAATAAAAATTTTAAACTGGCTCAGATTTTCCGGGTTATTACAATCTCCCCCACTTAAAACTTTTCGTCCCCGAAAAGGAACAAAGTCGAAAGTGGTTTGATTAATCAACTCTACGTTCGATCAGGCTTCTATTCTCCAACTTTTCAGTTTCTGAGAATTTTCAAATTTTCAAAAATTTGGCTAACACCCTAAATTTTCGAAAATTTTTGCCATAACCTCCCCTACACCGGGAGCATCGGGAAATCTCAAATAGCTTCCCCGGTCCTTTAGATCTCAAAAAGAAAAAGAAAAAGCCAAGCGGCTAGCCAATAGGCTCATAAAATCATCATCACCCAAACAAAACAGTAAATTATGTAGTAAACATGTACCTATTTGTCGGGCAAACAAATTTTATTCTCTGCTCTAGCCTCCTTGCTATGACCTGTTCAATGTAAGTACAAGTATATGCAAGCAAATGCGACCAAATTTCAATACCGTTCAATATTTGATTCAATTAGGCTAATGGTTCAAAATTATCAAACAAATAAACAATCAACACAAACATCTATCAATTAGTGAATTAGAGTCTCAAATTCATAATTTTGATATATATACAAAAAATCATGTTTTTGATGCCAATTCACAACAATGTGTTCTAACTATATAAGTTTTGGTTCTCACACCAGTCTAATGGAAATATATAGCTATCACACCTTCGTAACACGAACACACACTACTGATGCTATATAGTCATCAGTAGAATCATCTCCGGGCGACTAGAGTGTGACTCTATATCTATCTAATATATTAAAACTTCGAATATACGTTCATGACGCGTATATGCAAAACCTTTATATATCGGATTGTCCATATTCAAAATAAATAAATAATCAAATACGTAGAAGGGATTTAAATTTTCAAAACAAAATTGTTTTTATTTGAAAAATATACTCTTCACACTCGTTCTAGGATACTACTGATCCTATCTCTAACGAGTCATTCTAATTGGATATTACTAATCCAATATCTGATGAATTCTTTCGTATGGTTCTAATGTGTCTTGTTCTCGAGCTCTGTAAACCAAAGCTCTGATACCAAATGTGACGACCGGGAATTTTGCTCGATCCGAATCAGTCGTTAAACCGATCTAGACCGTTCGAACCCCCTGATCGTTTGAGAACAAGACAAACAGAACGCAGACGGAAGAACATTTCATTGTTATTACAACAATTCCATCAGATACAAGAATATACGGAGTATAATTGAATAAATTACATTCGATAAATATCAGAGATTACAATGAATTACATAGCAGCGGAAAATAATACAAAGCACAACTGAAGGCGATATACGGATACTGAGCTTTCCGGATATCATTCCAGCTGTAAACCAGGATCCTGTGAATATAAATCTGCAAAACCAAAACTACTAGCTGCCCGTACGGAAAATAGGGGCACCCAGAGTTTAGGTTAAAACAATAAACTCCTGGTCAGTCATGTGACTGGTGTGAGAACTAAAACAGTTATTAATATTGGTTTTTAAAAGAGAGTAATTCAAGGGACCACGCCATATAACACGGAACGGGTTTCCTCCCAAGAATACCAGTGCATAGAATAAATAGCGCAATGCTTTTTCGAAAAATGAAGCTATTATAAGACCCAGGTCCCATCACACAATGCAACGCAAGCCGGAGGATAGGGTTTTACCTTATGACAGCCAAACATGCTTGATACGTTTAAAACAAATCATTTGATACTATAATAAGTGTATAGTGTCAAAACATTTCAATCATAAATATAAATCATAGACGGCATGAGTGCCCCATCCCACTATGTCGCCATACTAGGCTCTACAAATAAAACCGAAATACACGTATTGGAAATTGGATTTCCGTCATGAGTCGAGGCAAGGGGCAAGCTCCTCTCCGCTTCGAGACACTCTAGCAAATGTCCCAGGGCTACGCACTCTGGGCAACCCTTGGATGCATCAGGGCCGGTCCTCACTTACGTTAGAGGATTGGAAATTCCTGAACACACGTTTCCCGGTCCTTACATACCTATAATCGAGGCGCCTCATCCAACAACCACAAAGGTGAAAAGTATATATATGTCAGGGCTGGTAAGTCACTGACACCACCAAATCTAGAAAGAAACGTCGTGCTCTCCCTGCAGTCCGTATCCCGTTTTTAACTCATACCGAGGTGTGAGGCTCGCGAATTCACGTTATACACAAAGCTACGCCATAAAGGCCGTGCTTTGATCATCAACCACAAGACTTTGCTTTTCAACAGAAGCCTTGATCATTGCAACTCAGTATGCCACACAGGCAATTCATGCTATGCGATTGATATCTATCGATATATAACCTCTAAGCTCGTACGTCTCAGAGAAGGGCGTTAAGCAAGAGAATAAATTCTCCGCCGCCAAACAGATATATATTTAACAGAAATCAATCAACACAGAATAAAATCCAATGTCAGACACACAATCAATTTACAAGTCCGTTCTGGGTCTGAACGAAACCGGAGGCACTTTCCTCGCATATCCATCCATCTCCAAGTACGTCTGGACGACCACCAACTATTTCCATCCTCTTGGGTGTACAGCCCAATCAGGATCGTCAGTAATAATCCAAACGATGTGAAGACTTCCGGTCTTCGACCACCGTCTTCATCTTCGACATATCATCGAATCAGTTATTCAGAATGGGTATAAACCCGGCCTTTCCGAACAACCCACGTATATTAAAAACAAATGTTACACAAACACAACATACGACTCATTCCCGTTCAGAATATTCTTAGGGAAAGGTTCCCATTAATTTTATCCAAGATAAATTCTTTAAAATTTATCCTTTAATCTTCCTTTGGATGTCGTTTCAAACCAAATTATGGTTTTCCAAACTAGTCGAGATTTGCGAACTACACCGAAGTAATTATTTATTTTATTTCCCAATCCCAACCTATTCATCCCATGAAGCAAAACTGGTAATACTCCATATCTAACACCGTGGTGTTATCGGTAAAATTAATTACCATTTCACGTTCAAATCTAATTAAAGATTTAACTATCGCTTTGGAGCAAAACTGGTAATACTCCATTCTCGCTCATTTCTAAATTTGATAATTTAGATTATAGATTCACATTTCAATCTAATTGCAGATTCGTTAGAACTCCTTTTACTGGGTTAAAGAACTAGGTGTTATTTAAAACACAGTTCACGACCAACCCAAATCACATTCTATTTGTTATCTGGTTAAAGAACTAGTGTTATTTAAAACACCGTTCACGATAAACCCATTTCAAATCCAATCAAATATATTAGAAATTCCGATTATTTAAAACCCCTTTTTAAATCTAATTTATTTATTTAAAAATAAAAACCCGGGTTTTAAATTTAGTTCAATCTAGTTCATTTCGATAAAAATCTATTTTTATCTTTTCAAATATGGAGTTTTTCATCCCAAATCTTCCCAAATCATTTCTTCTGATTTTACACAAATTATTACTATTTTTAATAATTTTATCAAGGCCCGTACAGTCGATTTCCATCAATGGCCATCGAACTGCACTTATAGCGACCTTTTTCAAATTTGATTTGGACGTATCTCCAAATCCAACCGTTAGATTTTGAATTTCTAATATTCGTTAGAAAGCTCTTTTCGATACGAACCCAACGGTTCCGGTTTTAGGAGAATCCGACGGTCGGATCTCCCGTAATGTCCGTTTGAAATAAATGGTTGAAATTCACGAACTGCCGCGGCGCGGCGCGTTCTATTCAGGCCATTATATTATATATAATATATATTTCGTCGATTTCTATTTAAAACGAATTATATATTTGGTTTTGAATTCGTTTCAAAAACAATTTCAACTTCCAATTCAATTCGAATCAAAATTGGATTTTTCCTTCTAAATTCGTTTTAAAATTCTTTTCTATTCAGTTCAAATTTCAATTCAATTTGAATTCATTTCAATTCGCTTTCAATTCAAATTGGTTTTCTATTCGTTTCAATTCAAATTGGTTTTCTATTCGTTTCAATTCAAATTGGTTTTCTATTCGTTTCAATTCAAATTCGTTTTCTATTCGTTTAAATTCAAATTGGTTTTCTATTCGTTTCAATTCACATTCGAAATCGTTTTCTATATTCAATTCATTTCGAAATCGTTTTCTATATTCAATTCATTTCGAAATCATTTTATATTCAATTCATTTCGAAATCGTTTACTATATTCAATTCATTTCGAAATCGTTTTATATTCAATTCATTTCGAAATCGTTTTATATTCAATTCATTTCGAAATCGTTTTATATTCAATTCATTTCGAAATCGTTTTACATTGAATTCATTTCGAAATCGTTTCTAATTCAATTCATTTCGGTTTTCTATTTAAATCAAAACAAATTCCATTTCAAAATATTCAATTTCGAAATCACTTTTCAATATTCATTTTAAAATGAATAAAATCGATATAAATATCGTTCACGTCAAAATGGCGTCAATCTAATCAACACGGCTTCATATATTTCTATTTTCAAATATTCTATTTCAAATATTTCTTTTTCAAATATTCTATTCAAATATTTCTTTTCAAATATTTCTTTTCGTCAACACACGACTAATCTCAATGAATGAGTACCGTCTACGTGTGACTACTTTTGTTAAATTATTTCGTTCAACACATGACTAATCTCAACGGATGAGTACAGTCAACACATGAACCTTTATTTTATATTGATAAAGATATAAATTTTATTATAAAAATATTTCGTTCAACACATGACTAATCTCAACGGATGAGTACAGTCAACACATGAACCTTTATTTTATATTGATAAAGATATAAATTTTATTATAAAAATATTTCGTTCAACACATGACTAATCTCAACGGATGAGTACAGTCAACACATGAACCTTTATTTTATATTGATAAAGATATAAATTTTATTATAAAAATATTTCGTTCAACACATGACTAATCTCAACGGATGAGTACAGTCAACACATGAACCTTTATTTTATATTATCCTTTATTTTCTAAATGGGAATGAGGCCCAATCAATCACCATATAATGTTAATTATATGGATTTTCATACATCACACGTATATGATAGCATTCAAAAATAATCAACCATCAACCAAAGTGCACTACACTGTATAAGCATCAAATATAGATATCTAACGCTTATAACAGCCTGTCAATCAATCGATCGACATATTTAATCAGTCAGGATGAGTGAACTTCAAATTTCATCCCAACACCCGTGTGGGGTTTCAAACAATCAAACACAGATTTTATTTGTGCAGTTGGGCGATGTGTAAAATTTATCGACCCAATCAATGTCCTTCAAATAGGTGTATATAAACAAACCGTCTGGTTTGTAAATGAATATTTTATTTTATTCACTTTCACGTTAAAAATTATATTTTTAACGATAAAATATTTTGTTTCTACACATGAATTTCTGTTCAGTTCATTTATTCAATAAAATGATATTTTTATCTTTCTAACATATTTTAGAAAATTTCGGCGGCATAACGGCACGATACTAGAAACGGGACGAGGCCTAGCCTTATCCCCGGTCTAGTGAAGGCCCACGCCATTCACACATCAATCAAATCCATACATTTCACCAAACAATTCAGTTTCAATCAAATAATCTAACTAGTTTTTGCAATCAAACAAACAAGTCCATGGTCTGTGGACGATTGTGTCGGGTGCTACTAAACACCGTCTGCATCCTAGTATATATATATAACTAGAAAAAGAAATTGAAAGTTGAGAAATTCTCACAGATAGCTATCCAATATCACGACTCTTCATTTATAGAAGTCTTCGTCGTTATCGCATCTTCGTCATCTTCGTTGCCCGTAGCCACTACATATATAAAAATCACACATTTTTATATTTAGATGTCTTTAAAATAAAAATCACATTTTTATTTGTTTACTTTCAATTTTTAAAAATAATATTTTTATAATCGCTTCATACATTTAAAAATCGAATTTTTACTTCACTATTCAATATATAAAAATCGAATTTTTACTCTGTTGTCCAATATATAAAAATCGAATTTTTACTCTGTTGTCCAATATATAAAAATCGAATTTTTACTCTGTTGTCCAATATATAAAAATCGAATTTTTACTCTGTTGTCCAATATATAAAAATCCGTTCTTCTCTATAACAAAAACCCCACCTTTCACTTATAAAAATATGGTCTTTTCATATAGAAAAATCAAATCTTTTCCATTTTTTAAAAAAACTAATCCCTTCTATTTTAAACATCTCGTCTTTTCATTACTAAAAATGTGATCTTTGCTATATTAAAAATCGATTCTTCACTAAATTAAAAATCGAACCTTTACCATAATAAAAATCGTATATTTTCCTATGTTTATAAATCATCACTTTATCTAGTCTAAAAATCATATCCTTTATGAAGTAAAAATCAAATCTATACGAATTAAACCTCTTAGCGTCCTATAACTAAGAAAAATCAGAATTTTGTGAAATAAATTAAAATAGAACGGATTTTAAAAACCTTGAATTAGCGAAAATATGTAACTAATACTTACAGCGACCTGCAAGAGGGGGAAGGGGCTGCTGCATGCTGGGGGCGGGCACTGGAGGTAGCCGGGGCGGCTTTAGGCGCGGTGGGGCCTGTTCAGGTGGTCGGCGCGGCAAGTCGTGGAGGGAGGGGGTCCTTCGCGCCGCCTCTGGCGAGGAGGGGGGGTCGCGACTACCGCAGGTGGAGGGGGGCGTCGCGAGTCGGCGCCGCTGGGGGGCTGGCGGCTCGATTCCGATTCGCGCTTCTTTTTTTTTCGTTATGAACGAATGAATTGGGGGGGGGCAGAGAGAAGTTAAGGGGGGGAAGAGATATTTTTTTTATTTAATTTAATTTCGAAAAGGTACCTTTTTATTTTGACCTCTAAACGAGACCCACCGCCTGGCGTCCCTAGCGTTTCACCCCCATTCCGAACACAATGGGATATGTATCGCAAGCTGATTCGACCGTTTCGATCAGTTTCTGTTGAATTTACATTTAAATCACTATATTGAATTTTTAACGTACATTTCAAATTACCGGGGTCACATACTAACTAGAAAAATTCCAGAAAAATATTTTCTAGCTTCGTATTGACGATACGGTCCTAACAAAACTAATTTCGTCAAATTCCGAGACCGTTTGAAAAATGGCCAATTTCCAGTCGATTAAAATCAACTGAAACTGGTCAAACGCGTTTTCTTTTGCCACGCTCACATATCGATTCGAAAAATTATGAAATTTGAAACCTAGCAATAATTTGACACTGCGGATCCAACAAAAGTGGTTTCGTCGAAATCCGAGGCCATTTGCAAAATTCCCATTTTTAAGGGCCTGAATTCCATAGCGACTATTCAAAATTTTCAACTGGACATATCTTTTGATTCCCGCTATGAAATTTCGATTATTCGGATTCGTTAGAAAGATATCATCAATTAGATCCTAATGTTTTTGGTTTCACTAAAATCCGGATTGTTTTGCACCCGGTACATTCAATTGAAGTTTGAAATCGAATTATCGAACTACCGCGCCATTTTCAATTCTATTTATAATTATATATAAATATTTATATTCTAACGACGACGCATATAATATATTCGTTCGAATTATATTCAAAATAAATTTTCGTCGATAATATTTAAAATAATCTATTTTAAATATTCAAAATTCGCTGAAATTGCCAAAATAAAAATTTTAAACTGGCTCAGATTTTCCGGGTTATTACAATCTCCCCCACTTAAAACTTTTCGTCCCCGAAAAGGAACAAAGTCGAAAGTGGTTTGATTAATCAACTCTACGTTCGATCAGGCTTCTATTCTCCAACTTTTCAGTTTCTGAGAATTTTCAAATTTTCAAAAATTTGGCTAACACCCTAAATTTTCGAAAAATTTCGCCATAACCTCCCCTACACCGGGAGCATCGGGAAATCTCAAATAGCTTCCCCGGTCCTTTAGATCTCAAAAAGAAAAAGAAAAAGCCAAGCGGCTAGCCAATAGGCTCATAAAATCATCATCACCCAAACAAAACAGTAAATTATGTAGTAAACATGTACCTATTTGTCGGACAAACAAATTTTATTCTCTGCTCTAGCCTCCTTGCTATGACCTGTTCAATGTAAGTACAAGTATATGCAAGCAAATGCGACCAAATTTCAATATCGTTCAATATTTGATTCAATTAGGCTAATGGTTCAAAATTATCAAACAAATAAACAATCAACACAAACATCTATCAATTAGTGAATTAGAGTCTCAAATTCATAATTTTGATATATATACAAAAAATCATGTTTTTGATGCCAATTCACAACAATGTGTTCTAACTATATAAGTTTTGGTTCTCACACCAGTCTAATGGAAATATATAGCTATCACACCTTCGTAACACGAACACACACTACTGATGCTATATAGTCATCAGTAGAATCATCTCCGGGCGACTAGAGTGTGACTCTATATCTATCTAATATATTAAAACTTCGAATATACGTTCATGACGCGTATATGCAAAACCTTTATATATCGGATTGTCCATATTCAAAATAAATAAATAATCAAATACGTAGAAGGGATTTAAATTTTCAAAACAAAATTGTTTTTATTTGAAAAATATACTCTTCACACTCGTTCTAGGATACTACTGATCCTATCTCTAACGAGTCATTCTAATTGGATATTACTAATCCAATATCTGATGAATTCTTTCGTATGGTTCTAATGTGTCTTGTTCTCGAGCTCTGTAAACCAAAGCTCTGATACCAAATGTGACGACCGGGAATTTCGCTCGATCCGAATCAGTCGTTAAACCGATCTAGACCGTTCGAAACCCCTGATCGTTTGAGAACAAGACAAACAGAACGCAGACGGAAGAACATTTCATTGTTATTACAACAATTCCATCAGATACAAGAATATACAGAGTATAATTGAATAAATTACATTCGATAAATATCAGAGATTACAATGAATTACATAGCAGCGGAAAATAATACAAAGCACAACTGAAGGCGATATACGGATACAGAGTTTCCGGATATCATTCCAGCTGTAAACCAGGATCCTGTGAATATAAATCTGCAAAACCAAAACTACTAGCTGCCCGTGCGGAAAATAGGGGCACCCAGAGTTTAGGTTAAAACAATAAACTCCAGGTCAGTCATGTGACTGGTGTGAGAACTAAAACAGTTATTAATATTGGTTTTTAAAAGAGAGTAATTCAAGGGACCACGCCGTATAACACGGAACGGGTTTCCTCCCAAGAATACCAGTGCATAGAATAAATAGCGCAATGCTTTTTCGAAAAATGAAGCTATTATAAGACCCAGGTCCCATCACACAATGCAACGCAAGCCGGAGGATAGGGTTTTAACTTATAACAGCCAAACATGCTTGATACGTTTAAAACAAATCATTTGATACTATAATAAGTGTATAGTGTCAAAACATTTCAATCATAAATATAAATCATAGACGGCATGAGTGCCCCATCCCACTATGTCGCCATACTAGGCTCTACAAATAAAACCGAAATACACGTATTGGAAATTGGATTTCCGTCATGAGTCGAGGCAAGGGGCAAGATCCTCTCCGCTTCGAGACACTCTAGCAAATGTCCCAGGGCTATGCACTCTGGGCAACCCTTGGATGCTTCAGGGCCGGTCCTCACTTACGTTAGAGGATTGGAAATTCCTGAACACACGTTTCCCGGTCCTTACAGACCTATAATCGAGGCGCCTCATCCAACAACCACAAAGGTGAAAAGTATATATATGTCAGGGCTGGTAAGTCACTGACACCACCAAAGCTAGAAAGAAACGTCGTGCTCTCCCTGCAGTCCGTATCCCGTTTTTAACTCATACCGAGGTGTGAGGCTCGCGAATTCACGTTATACACAAAGCTACGCCATAAAGGCCGTGCTTTGATCATCAACCACAAGACTTTGCTTTTCAACAGAAGCCTTGATCATTGCAACTCAGTATGCCACACAGGCAATTCATGCTATGCGATTGATATCTATCGATATATAACCTCTAAGCTCGTACGTCTCAGAGAAGGGCGTTAAGCAAGAGAATAAATTCTCCGCCGCCAAACAGATATATATTTAACAGAAATCAATCAACATAGAATTAAATCCAATGTCAGACACACAATCCATTTACAAGTCCGTTCTGGGTCTGAACGAAACCGGAGGAACTTTCCTCGCATATCCATCCATCTCCAAGTACGTCTGGACGACCACCAACTATTTCCATCCTCTTGGGTGTACAGCCCAATCAGGATCGTCAGTAATAATCCAAACGATGTGAAGACTTCCGGTCTTCGACCACCGCCTTCATCTTCGACATATCATCGAATCGGTTATTCAGAATGGGTATAAACCCGGCCTTTCCGAACAACCCGCGTATATTAAAAAAATGTTACACAAACACAACATACGACTCATTCCCGTTCAGAATATTCTTAGGGAAAGGTTCCCATTAATTTTATCCAAGATAAATTCTTTAAAATTTATCCTTTAATCTTCCTTTGGATGTCGTTTCAAACCAAATTATGGTTTTCCAAACTAGTCGAGATTAGCGAACTACACCGAAGTAATTATTTATTTTATTTCCCAATCCCAACCTATTCATCCCATGAAGCAAAACTGGTAATACTCCATATCTAACACCGTGGTGTTATCGGTAAAATTAATTACCATTTCACGTTCAAATCTAATTAAAGATTTAACTATCGCTTTGGAGCAAAACTGGTAATACTCCATTCTCGCTCATTTCTAAATTTGATAATTTAGATTATAGATTCACATTTCAATCTAATTGCAGATTCGTTAGAACTCCTTTTACTGGGTTAAAGAACTAGGTGTTATTTAAAACACAGTTCACGACCAACCCAAATCACATTCTATTTGTTATCGGGTTAAAGAACTAGTGTTATTTAAAACACCGTTCACGATAAACCCATTTCAAATCCAATCAAATATATTAGAAATTCCGATTATTTAAAACCCCTTTTTAAATCTAATTTATTTATTTAAAAATAAAAACCCGGGTTTTAAATTTAGTTCAATCTAGTTCATTTCGATAAAAATCTATTTTTATCTTTTCAAATATGGAGTTTTTCATCCTAAATCTTCGCAAATCATTTCTTCTGATTTTACACAAATTATTACTATTTTTAATAATTTTATCAAGGCCCGTACAGTCGATTTCCATCAATGGCCATCGAACTGCACTTATAGCGACCTTTTTCAAATTTGATTTGGACGTATATCCAAATCCAACCATTAGATTTTGAATTTCTAATATTCGTTAGATAGCTCTTTTCGATACGAACCCAACGGTTCCGGTTTTAGGAGAATCCGACGGTCGGATCTCCCGTAATGTCCGTTTGAAATAAATGGTCGAAATTCACGAACTGCCGCGGCGCGGCGCGTTCTATTCAGGCCATTATATTATATATATAATATATATAATATATATTTCGTCGATTTCTATTTAAAACGAATTATATATTTGGTTTTGAATTCGTTTCAAAAACAATTTCAACTTCCAATTCAATTCGAATCAAAATTGGATTTTTCCTTCTAAATTCGTTTTAAAATTCTTTTCTATTCAGTTCAAATTTCAATTCAATTTGAATTCATTTCAATTCGCTTTCAATTAAATTTGGCTTTCTATTCGATTCAATTCAAATTGGTTTTCTATTCGTTTCAATTCAAATTGGTTTTCTATTCGTTTCAATTCAAATTGGTTTTCTATTCGTTTCAATTCAAATTCGTTTTCTATTCGTTTCAATTCAAATTGGTTTTCTATTCGTTTCAATTCACATTCGAAATCGTTTTCTATATTCAATTCATTTCGAAATCGTTTTCTATATTCAATTCGTTTCGAAATCGTTTTAAATTCAATTCATTTCGAAATCGTTTTCTATATTCAATTCATTTCGAAATCGTTTTATATTCAATTCATTTCGAAATCGTTTTATATTCAATTCATTTCGAAATCGTTTTATATTCAATTCATTTCGAAATCGTTTTATATTCAATTCATTTCGAAATCGTTTCTAATTCAATTCATTTCGGTTTTCTATTCAAATCAAAACAAATTCCATTTCAAAATATTCAATTTCGAAATCACTTTTCAATATTCATTTTAAAATGAATAAAATCGATATAAATATCGTTCACGTCAAAATGGCGTCAATCTAATCAACACGGCTTCATATATTTCTATTTTCAAATATTCCATTTCAAATATTTCTTTTTCAAATATTCTATTCAAATATTTCTTTTCAAATATTTCTTTTCGTCAACACATGACTAATCTCAATGAATGAGTACCGTCTACGTGTGACTACTTTTGTTAAATTATTTCGTTCAACACATGACTAATCTCAACGGATGAGTACAGTCAACACATGAAACTTTATTTTATATTGATAAAGATATAAATTTTATTATAAAAATATTTCGTTCAACACATGACTAATCTCAACGGATGAGTACAGTCAACACATGAAACTTTATTTTATATTGATAAAGATATAAATTTTATTATAAAAATATTTCGTTCAACACATGACTAATCTCAACGGATGAGTACAGTCAACACATGAACCTTTATTTTATATTGATAAAGATATAAATTTTATTATAAAAATATTTCGTTCAACACATGACTAATCTCAACGGATGAGTACAGTCAACACATGAACCTTTATTTTATATTGATAAAGATATAAATTTTATTATAAAAATATTTCGTTCAACACATGACTAATCTCAACGGATGAGTACAGTCAACACATGAACCTTTATTTTATATTATCCTTTATTTTCTAAATGGGAATGAGGCCCAATCAATCACCATATAATGTTAATTATATGGATTTTCATACATCACACGTATATGATAGCATTCAAAAATAATCAACCATCAACCAAAGTGCACTACACTGTATAAGCATCAAATATAGATATCTAACGCTTATAACAACCTGTCAATCAATCGATCGACATATTTAATCAGTCAGGATGAGTGAACTTCAAATTTCATCCCAACACCCGTGTGGGGTTTCAAACAATCAAACACAGATTTTATTTGTGCAGTTGGGCGATGTGTAAAATTTATCGACCCAATCAATGTCCTTCAAATAGGTGTATATAAACAAACTGTCTGGTTTGTAAATGAATATTTTATTTTATTCACTTTCACGTTAAAAATTATATTTTTAACGATAAAATATTTTATTTCTACACATGAATTTCTGTTCAGTTCATTTATTCAATAAAATGATATTTTTATCTTTCTAACATATTTTAGAAAATTTCGGCGGCATAACGGCACGATACTAGAAACGGGACGAGGCCTAGCCTTATCCCCGGTCTAGTGAAGGCCCACGCCATTCACACATCAATCAAATCCATACATTTCACCAAACAATTCAGTTTCAATCAAATAATCTAACTAGTTTTTGCAATCAAACAAACAAGTCCATGGTCTGTGGACGATTGTGTCGGGTGCTACTAAACACCATCTGCATCCTAGTATATATATATATATATAACTAGAAAAAGAAATTGAAAGGTGAGAAATTCTCACAGATAGCTATCCAATATCACGACTCTTCATTTAGAGAAGTCTTCGTCGTTATCGCATCTTCGTCATCTTCGTTGCCCGTAGCCACTACATATATAAAAATCACACATTTTTATATTTAGATGTCTTTAAAATAAAATTCACATTTTTATTTGTTTACTTTCAATTTTTAAAAATCATATTTTTATAATCGCTTCTTACATTTAAAAATCGAATTTTTACTTCCTTATTCAATATATAAAAATCGAATTTTTACTCTGTTGTCCAATATATAAAAATCGAATTTTTACTCTGTTGTCCAATATATAAAAATCGAATTTTTACTCTGTTGTCCAATATATAAAAATCGAATTTTTACTCTGTTGTCCAATATATAAAAATCGAATTTTTACTCTGTTGTCCAATATATAAAAATCCGTTCTTCTCTATAACAAAAACCCCACCTTTCACTTATAAAAATATGGTCTTTTCATATAGAAAAATCAAATCTTTTCCATTTTTTAAAAAAACTAATCCCTTCTATTTTAAACATCTCGTCTTTTCATTACTAAAAATGTGATCTTTGCTATATTAAAAATCGATTCTTCACTAAATTAAAAATCGAACCTTTACCATAATAAAAATCGTATATTTTCCTATGTTTATAAATCATCACTTTATCTAGTCTAAAAATCATATCCTTTATGAAGTAAAAATCAAATCTATACGAATTAAACCTCTTAGCGTCCTATAACTAAGAAAAATCAGAATTTTGTGAAATAAATTAAAATAGAACGGATTTTAAAAACCTTGAATTAGCGAAAATATGTAATTAATACTTACAGCGACCTGCAAGAGGGGGAAGGGGCTGCTGCATGCTGGGGGCGGACACTGGAGGTAGCCGGGGCGGCTTTAGGCGCGGTGGGGCCTGTTCAGGTGGTCGGCGCGGCAAGTCCTGGAGGGGGGTCCTTCGCGCCGCCTCTGGCGAGGAGGGGGGGTCGCGACTACCGCAGGTGGAGGGGGGGCGTCGCGAGGTCGGCGCCGCTGGGGGGCTGGCGGCTGGATTCCGATTCGCGCTTCTTTTTTTTTTCTATTTTTTTCGTTATGAACGAATGAATTGGGGGGGCAGAGAGAAGTTAAGGGGGGGAAGAGATATTTTTTTATTTAATTTAATTTCGAAAAGGTACCTTTTTATTTTGACCTCTAAACGAGACCCACCGCCTGGCGTCCCTAGCGTTTCACCCCCATTCCGAACACAATGGGATATGTATCGCAAGCTGATTCGACCGTTTCGATCAGTTTCTGTTGAATTTACATTTAAATCACTATATTGAATTTTTAACGTACATTTCAAATTACCGGGGTCACATACTAACTAGAAAAATTCCAGAAAAATATTTTCTAGCTTCGTATTGACGATACGGTCCTAACAAAACTAATTTCATCAAATTCCGAGACCGTTTGAAAAATGGCCAATTTCCAGTCGATTAAAATCAACTGAAACTGGTCAAACGCGTTTTCTTTTGCCACACTCACATATCGATTCGAAAAATTATGAAATTTGAAACCTAGCAATAATTTGACACTGCGGATCCAACAAAAGTGGTTTCGTCGAAATCCGAGGCCATTTGCAAAATTCCCATTTTTAAGGGCCTGAATTCCATAGCGACTATTCAGAATTTTCAACTGGACATATCTTTTGATTCCCGCTATGAAATTTCGATTATTCGGATTCGTTAGAAAGATATCATCAATTAGATCCTAATGTTTTTGGTTTCACTAAAATCCGGATTGTTTTGCACCCGGTACATTCAATTGAAGTTTGAAATCGAATTATCGAACTACCGCGCCATTTTCAATTATATTTATAATTATATATAAATATTTATATTCTAACGACGACGCGTATAATATATTCGTTCGAATTATATTCAAAATAAATTTTCGTCGATAATATTTAAAATAATCTATTTTAAATATTCAAAATTCGCTGAAATTGCCAAAATAAAAATTTTAAACTGGCTCAGATTTTCCGGGTTATTACATAAAATATTTAAAATAATATATTAAATTAAATATTTGATGGTCGAAAATACGGGTCGTTACATTCTTCCCCCCTTAAAATAATTTCGTGCTCGAAATTGCTAAGGTAAGAAAGAACGTTACAAACCCATTATCTTTATAAAATAATTTTAAAACTCGATTTTTATTTCCAAAATAAATCTAATTGGTTTTAAAACCACTTTAATTCCAAATAAAAGAAATTTCCAAAAATCTTCAAGAAATTTCTAACACCTTAAATTTTGGAAAATTTTTGGCAGAGTCTCCCATGTACGGAGTACATCTGCAATATCGCAGGTTCAAGAATTATATATCCATCGACCAACAAGGTCAGAAAAATTCAAAAAAAAAAAACTCAAAACCCAAATAAAAACCAAAATTTCATATTTTGCTTAGGCGTACCTTTTTGCGAGCATTAGTACGCGATAAGCTATATTTTATATTCGAGCTGGCTCAGTTATTATGCAGCTCTATTCAAACTGGATTCTATTAACTCCAGAATTTTCTCTTGCATGGATTTTAGAATTGGCACTTCTGCACCTGTTCTCAACTCAAATAAATTTCATTAGTCCCCAAAACAACATCAATTAGTTTCAAATTTCCCTATCATACGATCCAACCAATTCTACACACAATCTAATACACATGAGATTATAATTATTTATAATCACTTCATTTATTCCTTTAATTATCCATTCAGGTTTATAAATCTGGATTGATTTACCTAACTTATTTATTTCAGATTCGGTTTAAACCACGTCTATCGTTTTCAGATTTATATTCAAGCAATCAACAACACAATCCAACATATCATTCAAATCAATGAATCTAAATGGTTGCCTATATTATAATAATTTGAGAAAATCATTACTTTTATTATAAAATAGATTGGGAAAAAAATTCAAAAATAAGTTTATGTCAAATCACAAATACGCGCTCTCATATATATAACAAACTCAATCTAGGGTATTACCAACCCCATCTCTATCGAGTTACGCCATAGAGCCAAGGTTATCACTAAACCAATAGCTCTGATACCACTGTAACGAACAGGGATTTTTGGCCCCGAAAATCGACATAAATACCTTTACCGTAACTCATGCCGACCTTTCAAAACTGAAAACACTGGACGTTATTAGAAAGAATTTAGAAGGTGAGATAAGAAAGAAAGAAATATTAGAATAGAAGAAGAAGAAGGAATAATCCAACACAGTGTGTAACACCCCGGGAATTCTATAACAGTGAAATTCGTAAATTAAAGTATAATTAATTTCAAATCAAAGAATTAAGGGAAACGGGATACGCCATTGTGTTCATCTCGGAAAAATACGCGAAATAGAGTCCGAGTTTTCGAAAAACGGAGTCCGTATGAAGAAGATATGGCCTCCGGAAGTTTCAGAATTAAGTTTAAAATTCGAACAGAAGAAAACAACTCAGAAAAATCAAGTTTAAAATTTAAAATCGGGCCCAATTGGCCAAGGCGGGAAAATTCCCGCCTAAGGCAACCAGGTCGACTGGGCTGTCGACCTGGCTAGCCATGTCGACAGGCCTGTCGACAGGGCTGTCGACCTGGTCCAGAGCCAGGTCGAACCCAGCCCACCCTGGCTGGCCTGATCTATGTTTGGTCGATTTTCAGAAGGCTGCTTTGTCACTAGGGCTAGGTGGCAGCACCGGATTGGCCTCTCCTTCAAACGAACGTCTATGATTGAATCAAGCTCCATCGACGGTCTAAAACATCTTGCAAACATTATAAAAAGGACCTAAGACCTAGCTTAACATCATACTATTTCATTTTAGCCTCAGGCCGCCGCCATTAAACCTAGAGCTCTAAATAAAAAAAAATACAAAGATTAAGATTATAGAAGATGGAGGATGATTCTTGAAGGCTACAACTAGAAGCTACAACAACTACGACGCTTTAGACAACGAATTTGGGACTAGTTGATTTGGGAATTTTATTTGGATTATTTGCTTCATAATTGTAAGTTCTATGTTACTTTTTAGGCAAAAACGCTAAAACAATATGGACATGCGATGAATTGAAACTGAATTTATTGTACTATTGCCAATTCATTGTTTATATTATTTATCGTTGAATTATAATTTGGGGATATTGCTATGGCAACATTACAGGTTAAACTTGTCATGATTTTTACGTTGTTATGAATCATTTGGGCTTGATTGTTTGGCAAGTTGGACTAATTCGTGTCCATAAATTCACTATGAAATCTTTATGTTGATGAAACCATGCCTATGGTGCTAATTAAACTATGGCTATGATGGAATTATGCCTATGATGTTATTATACCCATCATGATTAATGAAAATTGGGTATTGCTAGGTTAATTATGTTAAAGACGCTAAATTGTCTATCATGTTAATTGTGTTAAAGACGCTAAATTGTCTATCATGCAAATTATGCTAAATTGTCCATCATGTTAAAAATGCTAGATTGGGATCATTATGTTTATTATGTTAATTATGTCAAAAACGCTAAATTGAAATCATTATGTCTATCATGTTAATTATGCCAAATTGTCTATCATGTTAATTATGCCTATCATTTTAATTATGTTAAAAATGCTAAATTTGGAATCATTATGTCTATCATGTTGATTGAGAATCATTATAAATTGGAATCATTATGTATATGAGAATTATTATGTTAAAATGCTAAATTGGAATTCACTATGCCTATTAGGATTACTATGCCTTTAATGCTCCATGTTTATAATAAAAATTATTATGATGCCGCAATGATTATTATGCCTATGATGCAAAGTTTAAATCATCATGTTAAATTAAGTTGGAATCATTACTATGCCAAGTTATCATTATTGAAACCATGCGATATGTTATAGCCTGTTTATTATGCAAGTAATGTTGGAATTGTCACATATGCCTATTACATGTTTGGTGTTATTCCCCTTTATCTCTTGAATTGTTTATACTTGTGAACGAAGTACGTTTATGTACGTTGGGGATACGATTGGGTAGAATAGGAAAAACTTGAATTAATTATAGGAATAAACTGTGAAATTTGGCATAAGTAGAACATGAAATATGGCACGAAAAACTTGACTTGAACATGCCATAACTTGACTTTAGACATGCCTTAGTTGGGCACAAAGTTGACATATGAACATGATAAGAACATAGGCATGACTTTAGAAAACAAGAAAGTGGCCAACTCGAGGTTGGGTTGAGTTTGTAGTGTAAATCTGCCCGGAACCGCCCGGCAAATCCAGTTGCTACAAACAATAGGATCCAATGTGGGTAGTTGGTCACATCGCGCTTGAAACCCGAGGTTGGGTTGAGTTCGTAGCGTAAACCTGCCCGGAACCGCCCGGCAAATCCAGTGGCTACGAACAACAGGATCCAATGTGAGTGGTTCGGTGCATTAACGAATCAATTAATGCCAAGTAGGGTTAAGTCATGAACATGAAAAGAAAACTTAACCAACTTGAACACGATTTGTAGGGCTAAGTCATGAACTTGAAAACGACAACACTTAGCCAACTTGACATGACACGTAGGCGGGTTAAGTCGCGAACTGAAATGACATACTTAACCATCTTGACATGACTAGACTAGAAAGGGATTGAGTCACGAATTACATGACTTGATCTGTTAGGCGGAATAGGTCACGAATTACATGACCTAATCTATTAGGCGAAACCCTAGACACGACCCCTTTCAGTAGTAACCCTCTAGATGTATCAAGGTACCCTGGGGCTAGGCCGGGTGGGGGCACGATTACTGGGCTGATTGTAAGAGGTGAACGGCGGCAGTGGGGTATGCCAGTGTAGGTTCGGCGGACTACGATCGTGCACGTATCCGGGGCAGACACTGGGTATCCGTAGATTTATCTGTGCATCTTGAATCGTGTCAGGGGTTGACACCATAGGGCTGATACACCCTAAGGTGGACCCAGCACAGGTGACTACATTCGTGATTAGCCGTATGACACGGACACTTGACGAGCTAGAACTGGTAGGGAGCCGATCGACTAGATAATCGCTCCGTAGGACCCCGTACTTGGGTCAGACCCCGTTTCAGGGTCATTTCATGTTATTGGGCCGTGGGATTTATTTCGTGATTAACTTGGGACACGGGCTTAGTATACTGGTGGAGTCGATACAACGGATCTCGAATATGTGATGCTTTACTTGACTTGTCTTGACTTATCCTGATCACCTTAGTCTATCTTGTCCACCTTGACACTATTCTTAAGTTTAGTTCCAGTTCATACATGACAGGTTGTTTTAACCGTTTTTACACTGAAAGTCACTAGAACTTACTCAGTCTTTATGACTGACCCTTTTCCTTTCGCCTCTTTTTCTTTCGTTCCCCCCAGGTTCTCAGGGAGGAATAACTAGCTCTTAGCTTGGATATCACTTGCTTTGGCTCAGCATGTACGGTTCGCTATGGCTGCTTCTTTTTACTGCACTTGGGGAATAAGCTGTTTTACTGTTTTTAAATTATTGCTTCTTTGGCTATTATTACAAGACAGTTGTAATGAAGTTACTTGAAATGTTTGTAAAAGACATGGTTTATTTTGGAATGAAATGAAGTTCTGTTATGCTCAGAAATTCTTCCGCTGTTTACTTAATTATTTATTTATGTTCTGTCTTGTGATAATTCTGTGACGTTACCTCGATAATACCTCTCCAAAACTAGGGCATTCCCTTTGTGAGTGACCCTAGAGGAGGTGGGGTGTTACACCTGGTATCAGAGCCAGGTTGGTTACCAAGACTGGGCAAAAGTTTTGAAAACCTTTTGAATTTTTTTTCAAAACCATTTACAAAGAAGCATTTTCCAAGAAAAAGTTTTTAAAGGCTATTCCCCAAAAGCCATTAGCACTATCCTTTGTTTCCTTGTTTGAATCTCTTGTCCTTCGTTTTGAATCTATCCTTCTTG
Source organism: Allium sativum (assembly GCA_030737875.1). Taxonomy (NCBI): domain Eukaryota; kingdom Viridiplantae; phylum Streptophyta; class Magnoliopsida; order Asparagales; family Amaryllidaceae; genus Allium; species Allium sativum. Next base: position 208,196,411 of record CM060916.1, read on the forward strand.
TATCAGCATCCGAAGAACTTAACTTGCCAGAGGGCGTACCAATACCTGGTTGGTTTAGACGATTCTTAGAAGCAAGGGCCACCCAGCCAGGTCCTACCGTTCCTCCTCCCCCAACTGCAGGAAATCACCCAGCTGCAGCAGCACCTCTTCCTCCACCTCCTCCGCGGGGAAACACTTTTGCTAAGATATGTAAAGATTTTATGGCTATGGGAGGAAAGGACTTTCATGGAACTGAGTCCTTCGTGGCAGCTAGGAATTGGTTAAAGGAAACCGAGGACTTATTCGTCATCTTTGAGGTAGAAGATAGGCAGAAAGTACAACTGGCAGTGTGCTACTAAAGGGCGAGGCTTCCTACTGGTGGGAAGTCACTAATGCAGAAAGACCAGTGGAAACATAGGAGGACTTTAGGGCAAGGTTTGAGGCTAAATTTCTCTCAGAGGCCGAAAGGAGTTTGCAGTTGGAGAGTTTTTTATTTCTTAAGCAAGGAAATATGACAGTCAAGGAGTACGTTAATCAGTTCGACGAGCTGGCTAGGTTCGGACTAGACCTAGTCAACACCCCGCACAAAAAGGCCCTCCGCTTTGTCAAAGGGTTGAATGAGCCATTTCACAGTTTGGCCATGACCCATATACCCATGGGAGCTACGTACGAAAGGTTGGTGCAGATGGCATTGCTGAACGAGGAAGATAAGGGCAAGAAGGAGACAGAGGCAGAAAACTCTCAAGGGAAGAAAGAGGTCAAGCCTAACGATTCTAAGAATAAGAAGGTAGACTCCGAGAAGGGAGGCAAGAACAACAACTCACGCGATAAAAGGAAATGCAATTACTGTGGCACGGAAGGGCACATAGCCAAGGATTGTAGAAAGAGGAAGAGAAAGCAAGGTGAATGTTTTCATTGTGGGAAGACTGGACACATCAGCAAAGACTGCCCTGAGAAGCAGACCGGACCTTCTGGCGGTACATCGTTAACTTATTCTAGATGCTTTGTTTTATCTTATTCCTCTCCTCGATCCTATCTTGAGAACCATAGTTAGAATCTTTTTGGATGTAAACATGTAATTGAAACATGTTATGATTGCGAAATGGTTGCAAGTGGTCGCAAGTGGTTGCTCGTGGATGCATGAATATACATTAGGCACTAGATCGGCTCAGGCACATTTTCATGTTGCATATGCATGATTGTTTATTTTGGAAACTTGGTTGTGCTATCATTTGGTTGTTGCATATGATTGAATGTTTGAGCACTCATGTAGAAATTATGAATTATAGTAGGAAAAATTTGCATACATATTGGATTCATTTCACTAAACATATTTTGCATTTAGAAGATCAATCAGGCCTGATCATTAGCATTAGCTAAGGAACATATACACACACTTCGCATATGATCATAAAGCATTAGAAGTCTTTTAAGGACAATGGATACTCGTGTTTGATGGATGAGTAGATGGATGTTTGGATGTTAGGATATACATTCCTCCTAACTTGAAGATTTCGGGGACGAAATCCTTTTTAGTGGGGGAGAATGTAACACCCCGGGAATTCTATAATAGTGAAATTCGTAAATTAAAGTATAATTAATTTCAAATCAAAGAATTAAGGGAAACGGGATACGCCATTGTGTTCGTCTCGGAAAAATACGCGAAATAGAGTCCGAGTTTTCGAAAAACGGAGTCCGTATGAAGAAGATATGGCCTCCGGAAGTTTCAGAATTAAGTTTAAAATTCGAACAGAAGAAAACAACTCAGAAAAATCAAGTTTAAAATTTAAAATCGGGCCCAATTGGCCAAGGCGGGAAAATTCCCGCCTAAGGCAACCAGGTCGACTGGGCTGTCGACCTGGCTAGCCATGTCGACAGGCCTGTCGACAGGGCTGTCGACAGGCCTGTCGACAGGGCTGTCGACCTGGTCTAGAGCCAGGTCGAACCCAGCCCACCCTGGCTGGCCTGATCTATGTTTGGTCGATTTTCAGAAGGCTGCTTTGTCACTAGGGCTAGGTGGCAGCACCGGATTGGCCTCTCCTTCAAACGAACGTCTATGATTGAATCAAGCTCCATCGACGGTCTAAAACATCTTGCAAACATTATAAAAAGGACCTAAGACCTAGCTTAACATCATACTATTTCATTTTAGCCTCAGGCCGCCGCCATTAAACCTAGAGCTCTAAATAAAAAAAAATACAAAGAATAAGATTATAGAAGATGGAGGATGATTCTTGAAGGCTACAACTAGAAGCTACAACAACTACGACGCTTTAGACAACGAATTTGGGACTAGTTGATTTGGGAATTTTATTTGGATTATTTGCTTCATAATTGTAAGTTCTATGTTACTTTTTAGGCAAAAACGCTAAAACAATATGGACATGCGATGAATTGAAACTGAATTTATTGTACTATTGCCAATTCATTGTTTATATTATTTATCGTTGAATTATAATTTGGGGATATTGCTATGGCAACATTACAGGTTAAACTTGTCATGATTTTTACGTTGTTATGAATCATTTGGGCTTGATTGTTTGGCAAGTTGGACTAATTCGTGTCCATAAATTCGCTATGAAATCTTTATGTTGATGAAACCATGCCTATGGTGCTAATTAAACTATGGCTATGATGGAATTATGCCTATGATGTTATTATACCCATCATGATTAATGAAAATTGGGTATTGCTAGGTTAATTATGTTAAAGACGCTAAATTGTCTATCATGTTAATTGTGTTAAAGACGCTAAATTGTCTATCATGCAAATTATGCTAAATTGTACATCATGTTAAAAATGCTAGATTGGGATCATTATGTTTATCATGTTAATTATGTCAAAAACGCTAAATTGAAATCATTATGTCTATCATGTTAATTATGCCAAATTGTCTATCATGTTAATTATGCCTATCATTTTAATTATGTTAAAAATGCTAAATTTGGAATCATTATGTCTATCATGTTGATTGAGAATGATTATAAATTGGAATCATTATGTATATGAGAATTATTATGTTAAAATGCTAAATTGGAATTCACTATGCCTATTAGGATTACTATGCCTTTAATGCTCCATGTTTATAATAAAAATTATTATGATGCCGCAATGATTATTATGCCTATGATGCAAAGTTTAAATCATCATGTTAAATTAAGTTGGAATCATTACTATGCCAAGTTATCATCATTGAAACCATGCGATATGTTATAGCCTGTTTATTATGCAAGTAATGTTGGAATTGTCACATATGCCTATCACATGTTTGGTGTTATTCCCCTTTATCTCTTGAATTGTTTATACTTGTGAACGAAGTACGTTTATGTACGTTGGGTATACGATTGGGTAGAATAGGCAAAACTTGAATTAATTATAGGAATAAACTGTGAAATTTGGCATAAGTAGAACATGAAATATGGCACGAAAAACTTGACTTGAACATGCCATAACTTGACTTTAGACATGCCTTAGTTGGGCACGAAGTTGACATATGAACATGATAAGAACATGGGCATGACTTTAGAAAACAAGAAAGTGGCCAACTCGAGGTTGGGTTGAGTTTGTAGTGTAAATCTGCCCGGAACCGCCCGGCAAATCCAGTTGCTACAAACAATAGGATCCAATGTGGGTAGTTGGTCACATCGCGCTTGAAACCCGAGGTTGGGTTGAGTTCGTAGCGTAAACCTGCCCGGAACCGCCCGGCAAATCCAGTGGCTACGAACAACAGGATCCAATGTGAGTGGTTCGGTGCATTAACGAATCAATTAATGCCAAGTAGGGTTAAGTCATGAACATGAAAAGACAACTTAACCAACTTGAACACGATTTGTAGGGCTAAGTCATGAACTTGAAAACGACAACACTTAGCCAACTTGACATGACACGTAGGCGGGTTAAGTCGCGAACTGAAATGACATACTTAACCATCTTGACATGACTAGACTAGAAAGGGATTGAGTCACGAATTACATGACTTGATCTGTTAGGCGGAATAGGTCACGAATTACATGACCTAATCTATTAGGCGAAACCCTAGACACGACCCCTTTCAGCAGTAACCCTCTAGATGTATCAAGGTACCCTGGGGCTAGGCCGGGTGGGGGCACGATTACTGGGCTGATTGTAAGAGGTGAACGGCGGCAGTGGGGTATGCCAGTGTAGGTTCGGCGGACTACGATCGTGCACGTATCCGGGGCAGACACTGGGTATCCGTAGATTTATCTGTGCATCTTGAATCGTGTCAGGGGTTGACACCATAGGGCTGATACACCCTAAGGTGGACCCAGCACAGGTGACTACATTCGTGATTAGCCGTATGACACGGACACTTGACGAGCTAGAACTGGTAGGGAGCCGATCGACTAGATAATCGCTCCGTAGGACCCCGTACTTGGGTCAGACCCCGTTTCAGGGTCATTTCATGTTATTGGGCCGTGGGATTTATTTCGTGATTAACTTGGGACACGGGCTTAATATACTGGTGGAGTCGATACAATGGATCTCGAATATGTGATGCTTTACTTGACTTGTCTTGACTTATCCTGATCACCTTAGTCTATCTTGTCCACCTTGACACTATTCTTAAGTTTAGTTCCAGTTCATACATGACAGGTTGTTTTAACCGTTTTTACACTGAAAGTCACTAGAACTTACTCAGTCTTTATGACTGACCCTTTTCCTTTCGCCTCTTTTTCTTTCGTTCCCCCCCCCAGGTTCTCAGGGAGGAATAACTAGCTCTTAGCTTGGATATCACTTGCTTTGGCTTAGCATGTACGGTTCGCTATGGCTGCTTCTTTTTACTGCACTTGGGGAATAAGCTGTTTTACTGTTTTTAAATTATTGCTTCTTTGGCTATTATTACAAGACAGTTGTAATGAAGTTACTTGAAATGTTTGTAAAAGACATGGTTTATTTTGGAATGAAATGAAGTTCTGTTTTGCTCAGAAATTCTTCCGCTGTTTACTTAATTATTTATTTATGTTCTGTCTTGTGATAATTCTGTGACGTTATCTCGATAATACCTCTCCAAAACTAGGGCATTCCCTTTGTGAGTGACCCTAGAGGAGGTGGGGGTGTTACACAGTGTCTCACATCGCAGCGGAACAAAATATAATACAGAATTAAATCTTCACTGAGAGCTTAAAAAAACTTACAATATCAGAGTACATCACACAACAGGACTGTTATAATAACCTGTTCCCATATACAACACACAGCGGAATAGTAGCTATATAATATCATACGGCTGAACTCTTCCAGCTCGTCTCTTCACAGCATTTGATAACCTGAACTTGTACACCCCGGGCTAACCCGAGCATTTACAAAACACTGGGTCAGTCTGGTGAACCAGAGTGAGAAAAACTCGCAGTATTAAGGGTAACACACAACCTGATTTTAAAGTTAAAATCTTCAAATAAAAGGATAATCGTAAGACCAAATCCACACATAAACACGGACGGTTTTTACCTTACGATAACCCAAAATAGTTTTGAAACCAATATCTTTTCTGATATTATAATAATGTCTAAATACAAGTAAATAACAATGTGATGGCCCGTAACTTCCCCGTGAAGGAAAGCCCGGATTACCTTGAGAACACGACCAATCAGAGCACAAACAGAAGAACATTTCATTGTATATTACAACAATTCCACCAGAATACAAGAATATACAGAGTATGAATTAATGTTACACAAAAAATATCAGAGATTTAAATTACATTTAAATACATCGTAGCAGAAAAACAAAACAAAGCACAACCGAAAGTAATACACGGATATAGAGCTTTCCGAGCATCGTTCCAGCTGTAAATCAGGATCCTGTGAATATAAATCTGCAAAACCAAAACTACTAGCTGCCCGTGTGGAAAATAGGGGCACCCAGAGTTTAGGTTAAAACAATAAACTCCAGGTCAGTCATGTGACTGGTGTGAGAACTAAAACATCTATTACTATTTGTTTTTAAAGTTAGGTAAATCAAGGGACCACGCCGTATAACACGGAACGGGTTTCCTCCCAAGAATACCAGTGCATAAAACAAATAGCGCAATGCTAAATAAAGAACAATGAAGCTATTATAAGACCCAGATCCATCACACAATGCAACACAAGCCAGAGGATACAGTTTTCCCTTATAATAGCCAAATATGCTTGATACGCGAAATTTCATCTTAAATTATTACTATAAGTGAAGAAAACAACTTCAAATATAAATATATCAATCATAGACGGCATGGGTACCATATATCATGTCGCCATACTAGGCTTTACAATCAAAACCGCAAAATTTCATATTTGGAAATTGGATTTCCATCATGGTGGCTCCGGATTCGAAAGATCGATCCCGTAGTGCCATCTACAACGGCTTACGTCTCAGCTAGAGAAAACACCATAATGCACATCCGCACTTTTGGGAAATCGAGTATCGCTGCAGCTTACGTCACGGCGAGAGAAAACACCGCTTATCCTATCCCTCTGAGCACTAAGATCAACCTCATTCGACCGAATCCACGACACCACTAAGGTGCCCATCCTCTAAAAAGCATACTGATCAAACCATCAGTTAACCACAATACCGGGGTGTGAGGCTCGCGAATCAACGCTATACACAAAGCCGTGCTATATTAAAGCTGCACTTTGATCGTCATCCACAAAACTTTGCTTTTCAACAAATGTCTGGATCACTGCATCTCAGCATGCCACACTATCAATCCATATCGTACCACTGATTTCTGCCAATATATAACCTCTGAGCTCGTATGTCTCAGAGAAGGGCGTTAAGCAAGAGAATAAATTTTCCGCCGCCAAACAGATATATATTTAGCAGAGATCAACGAATACAATATAAAGGAATACAATGTCAGACACACCATTCATTTAAAAGTCCGTTCTAGGTCTGAACGAAATCGGAGGCACTTTCCTCGCATATCCGTCGACCTCCAAGTACGTCCGGACGGCTACTACTTTAGCCCTATTCAAGGTAGCTACTCCCATCGTGAGCATCAGTAGCACTCATCCATTCGCTGTGAAGATCGTCGGTCTTGCACCGTCTTCAATCTCTTCGACTCACTGTCGAATCAATTATTCAGAATGGGTTATACCCGTCCTTTCTGAATAACTCGCGTATCTTAATCAACAAGTGCTATAAAACACAATATACACCTCATTCCAATTTAGAATATTCTTTTATTCAGATATTCACACTCCTAGGGAAAGGTTCCCATTAATTTTATCAAAGATAAATTCTTTTAAATTTATTCTTTAATCTTCCTTTGGATATCATTTCAAACCAGATTATGGTTTTCCAAACTAGTTGAGATTAGCGAACCACACCGAAGTAATTATTTATTTTATTTCCCAATCCCAACCTATTTATCCCACGGAGCAAAACTAGTATTTCCCCACAACTAACACTACGGTGTTATCGGTAAATTTAATTACCATTTCACGTTCAAATCTAATTAAAGATTTAACTACCGCTAGGAGTAAAACTGGTGATACTCCCCTTTCGGTCATTTCTAAATTTTGATAATTTGAATTATCAATTCACATTTCAATCTAATTACCGATTCATTAAAACTCCTTTTACTGGGTTAAAGTACTAATGTCATTTAAAACACAGTCCACGATAAACCCAAATCACATTCTATTTCAATTCCAATAAAATATATTAGAAATTCTGGTTATTTAAAACCCATTTCAAATTCAATTTGTTTATTTCAAAAATAAATTGGTTTTAATTCTAGTTCAAAACTAGTTCATTTTGATAAAAATCTATTTTTATCTTTTCAAATAAGGAGTTTTCATCACATTTTTTTCCCAAATCAATTCTTATGATTTTACACAAATTATAGATATTTTTAATAATTTTATCAAGGCCCGTACATTCGATTTCCATCTATGGCCATCGAACTGCACTTACAGCGACCTTTTCCAAATTTGATTTGGTTATAATTCCAAATCCAACCGTTAGATTTCAAATTTCTAATATTCATTGGAAATCTCTTTTCGATACGAACCCAACGCTTCCAGTTTCAGGAGAATCCGACGGTCGGATCTCCCGCAACGTCAATTCGAAGTCAATGGTCGAAATTCGCGAACTGCCGCAGCGCGGCACGTTCTATTCAGGCCATTATATATATATATATATATATATATATATATATATATATATATATATATGTGTGTGTGTGTGTGTGTGTATAATATATAATATATACTTCATCGTTTTCCTTTTAAAACGAATTTTATAAATCGTTTTAAATTCGTTTTCTAAACTATTCCAACTTTATTTCAAATTCAAATCAAAATTGAATTTTTCCAATATAAATTCATTTCAATTCAAATTCGATTCTATTCAATTTCAATTCGATTTCAATTCAAATTCATTTTATATTCAATTCAATTCGAATTCACTTTATATTCAGTTCAATTCGAATTCACTTTATATTCAATTCCGTTCGAATTCACTTTATATTCAATTCCATTCGAATTCACTTTATATTTAATTCCATTCGAATTCACTTTATATTCAATTCCATTCGAATTCACTTTATATTCAATTCCATTCGAATTCTTAAATCTCTTTTCATATTCATTATAAAAACGAATATAATCGATACAAATATCGGTCGCGTCAAAATAGCGCATCACTAATCAGCACCACTTTATTTTTCAATAACTTTGTTATTCTATTCAACAAATGAATCTATATTTCTTTCAACACATGACTAATCTCAATAAATGAGTATTGTCCACATGTGACTATATTTTATAATATTCTTTATTTTCCCAATTGGAATGAGGCCCAATCAATCACCATATAATGTTAATTATATAGATTCCATAAAACACATGTATGTCACAGCAACAATAAATAATCAACCATCATCCAAAGTGCACCACACAACTGCATAAGCATCAAATATAAATAATTAACGCTCACCCAGTCTGTCGACCAATCGATGAACATACAACTAAATAATTGAGATTAGTGTACGTCAAATATCATCCCAACACCCGTGTGGGGTTTCACATCAACAAACACTGAATGTTATTTGTGCAGTTAGGCGACGTGTAAAATTTACCGTCCCAATCAATATCAGTCAAACCAGTGTATGTAAACAAATCGTCTGACTTGTTTATAAATATTTATTCATTCACATTCACGTTAAAAATTATATTTTTAACGATATTAAAATTTTTTAACTATGTAAATATTTTATTTTATTTCACATCACACAATCAATTTTTCACATTAGCATACAACCAAACAAACAAGCCGTCCATGGTCTGTGGACGACAGGTGTCGGGTGCTGCTAAGCACCGTCTGCATCCTAGTATATATTTTTAACTAGAAATAAAATTAGAGTGAGAAGTTCTCACCAAAGCTATCCCAACTCCACGACTCTTCATATGTAGGAAATCTTCGCCGTGCTCGCCCTTTGTCACTTTCGTCGCCCGTATCCACTACATATATAAAAATCGAATCTTTATTCTCGTTGTTTCATGATAAAAATAAAATTCATATTTCACCTTGTATAAAAAACATATTTTATTCTCCACTTCGTTATAAAGATTATATTTTTATATTGCTCTTCTCCTAATAAAGATTATATTTTTATAACTCTACATGAATAAAAATCATATTTTTATTATCATACCTATATAAAAACCATATTTTTAATATTCCACTAGTATAAAAATTATATTTTTAACCTTTCTATATTATAAAAATTATATTTTTATTATATATAAAAATCGAATCTTTTTGTTTTAAAAATTCCTACATCTCATATAAAAATTTCAACCTTTCTACATTAAAGATCTTACCTTGATTCATATAAAAATTATAACTTTATACATTAAAAATCGAATTTTTATACGACTATGATTCATATCTTTTCAAATATAAAAAGCATATCTTTTCTAAAGTAAGAATCTAACCTTTCTTTGAATATAAATCTAATCTTTTTGTGGATAAAATCGCACCTTTAATATCATAAAAATCTTGTATTTAGATGAGTAAAGATCCAATCTTTTCAAAAAAACAAAATCAAATCTTTTATATTTCACTTCATATAAAGAATGATCACATTTTTAAATCACTTTCATATAAAGATTCCACCTTTTAACATATAAAAATTCCACCTTTTAACGTATAAAAATCACTTCTTTTAAATTGCCACTTCATATTTTTACAAACTAGAAATATTTTCCAATATACGATAAAAATCTTGTCTTTACCAATTCACTTTCATTATAAAAATTCTATTTTTATTTCACCTTCATTCACATAAAAATCGAATTTTTATATTTTAAACCCATGTAAAAATCCTAATTTCTTTCTTGTAAAGATCCTAACTTTCTTCTAATAAAAATACTAACTTTCACCTAACAAAAATCTCATTTTTCTAATAAAATATAGAATGGATTATTCAAAAGAAATTGAAGTAAATAAGTTAGAAAAAAACTTACAGCGCATAAAAAAAAGAGAAGAAAAGAAGTTCTGCGCGTCGGGGTAGGTGCAACAGCTCGGTGGGGTGGTTTGGGGTCGGGAAGTGGTGGCGATGACACCCATGGCGGCGTCTGTCTCAAGGAAAAGGGGATTAGGGTTTTAAAAGAAGGAGAGAGAAGGCAGAGGAGGCCCGCTAGCGACTAGAGGAGGAGGGATGGATCGGAGGTCGGGGAGGGGGGGTTGCGCGACCGTCGGTGGTGGGGGAAACTCTTGGCGGCGTCGGGGTTTTAGGGTGGAAAGGGGAATGGGTTTTCGTCGATGTGGGAAGAGGGGATGAGGGAGGGGGTGAGCAAGGGTGGAGCGAGGGTGGAGCGGGGAAAGGAGGAGGTGGGTGCGCTGCCTTTGCGGCGGTGGAGGGCGCCAGTCGCGCTAGGGCGCGATTTTTTTTCTTATTTAGAACGATTTTCTGATCTGGAAGTGAGAGAGAGAAATGAGGGTAAGGGAATATATAAATATATTTATTTATTTTATTATTTTTAATTTCAAAAAGCAACTTTTAATTTCGAACTCGAAATCAAACCCACCGACTGTCGTCCATAGCTAATTACCCTCATTCCGAACACAATGGGATAAGTATCGTAGGCTGATTCGATCGTTTCGATCAGTTTTCGTCAAAATCAACATATAACTCTATATATTGAATTTGAACGCGCGTTTCAATTTACCGGGGCCACATACGAACTCTAAAGATTACAGAAAAATATTTTCTAGCTTCGTAATGACGATACAGTCCTAACAAAACAAATTTCGCCAGATTCTGAGACCTTTTGAAAAATGGCCATTTTCTAGTCGATTAAAATCAACTGAAACTGTTCAAACACGTTTTCCTTCGCCATGCTCACATATTGATTCAGAAAAATTACGAAATTTGAAACCTAGCAATAACTTAACATCACGGATCCAACAAAAGTGGTTTCGTCGAAAACCGAGGTCGTTTGCAAAATGGCTATTTTTAAGGGCCAGAATTCGATAGCGACTATTCCGAATTTTCAACTAGACATATCTTTTGATTCCCGCTATGAAATTCCAATCTTTTGGATTCGTTGGAAAGATATTCACAAATAGATTCTAATATATTTGGTTTCGCTAAAATCCGGTTTGTTTTGCACCCGGTACATTCATTTGAAGTTTGAAATTGAATTATCGAACTACCGCGCCCTTTTCAATTCATTTTTATAATTATATATAGTTATTTATATTCTAACGACGACGTTTATAAATGTATACGTTCTAATTCTATTCAAAATAAATTTTCCGTCGTTATTATTTAAAATAATTCATTTTAAATATCCAAAATTAACTAAAATTGCCAAAATAAAAATTTTAAACTGGTCCAGATATTACGGGTTGTTACAATCTCCCCTACTTAAAACTTTTTGTCCCCGAAAAGGAATGAAGCCGAAAGTTGTTTAACTAATCAACTCAACTTTCACTATTTTCATTACGGCTTAAGTTCTTCAACTTTTAAGTTTCTAAGAACTTTTCAAATTTTTTAAAAATTTGGCTAACACCCTATATTTTCGAAAAATTTCGCCATAACCTCCCCTGCACCGGGAGCACCGGGAAAATCCCGAAATTGCCATACAAGCCCTCTGATCTCAAAAAGAAACAGAAAAGGCCAAGCGGCTACCCAATCGGCTTATAAAATCATCATCACCCAAACAAAACAGTAAATTATGGTAAACATGTACCTATTTGTCGGGCAAACAATTTTATTCTTCTGCTCTAGCCTCTTTGCAACGACCTGTTCAATGTAAGTACATGTATATGCATGCAATTGCAATCATTTTTCAATACAGTTCAATGTTTGGTTCAATTAGGCTTAAATGGTTCAAAATATCAAACAAATAAACAAACAACACAACCATCAATCAATTAGTTGATTAGAATTTCAAACACATAACTTTTATATATATACAGAAAATCATGTTTTTGATGTCAAATCACAACAATAAATCTATCTAGTTTTGGTTCTCACACCAGCCTAATGGAAATATATAGAAATCACACCTTCGAAACACGAAAATAAACCACTGATGTCGTACGTCATCAGTGGAATCATCCCCGAGCTACTAGAGTGCGATTCTATATCAATCCAGTATATTAAAACTTCGAATATACGTTCATGACGCGTATATACAAAACCTTTATATACTAGATTGTCCAAATTCAAAATAAATAAATATTCAAATACGAATAAAACGATTTAAATTTCGAAACAAAATTGTTTTCATTTGAAAAATATACTCTTCACACTCGTTCTAGGATACCACTCGACCTATCTCTAACGAGTCATTCTAATTGGATATTACTAATCCAATATCTGATGAATACTTTCGTTTGGTCCTAATGTGTCTTGTTCTCTAGCTCTGTAAACCAGAGCTCTGATACCAACTGTGATGACCCGTAACTTCCCTGTGAAGGAAAGCCCTGATTACCTTGAGAACACGACCAATCAGAATGCAAACAGAAGAACATTTCATTGTATATTACAACAATTCCATCAGAATACAAGAATATACAGAGTATGAATTAATGTTACACAGAAAATATTAGAGATTTAAATTACATTTAAATACATCGCAGCGGAAAAACAATACAAAGCACAACTGAAAGTAATACACGAATACAGAGCTTTCCGAGCATCGTTCCAGCTGTAAATCAGGATCCTGTGAATATAAATTTGCAAAACCAAAACTACTAGCTGCCCGTGTGGAAAATAGGGGCACCCAGAGTTTAGGTTAAACCAATAAACTCCAGGTCAGTCATGTGACTGGTGTGAGAACAAAAATAGTTATTAATCTTTGTTTTTAAAGTTAGGTAAATCAAGGGACCACGCCGTATAACACGGAACGAGTTTCCTCCCAAGAATACCAGTGCATAAAACAAATAGCGCAATGCTAAATAAAGAACAATGAAGCTATTATAAGACCCAGATCCCATCACACAATGCAACGCAAGCCAGAGGATAGGGTTTTCCCTAATAATAGCCAAATATGCTTGATACGCGAAATTTCATCTTATATTATTACTATAAGTGAAGAAAACAACTTCAAATATAAATATATCAATCATAGACGGCATGGGTACCATATATCATGTCGCCATACTAGGCTTTACATTCAAAACCGCAAAATGTCATATTTGGAAATTGGATTTCCATCATGGTGGCTCCTGATTCGAAAGATCGATCGCGTAGTGCCGTCTACAACGGCTTACGTCTCAGCTAGAGAAAACACCGTAATGCACATCCGCACTTTTGGGAAATCGAGTATCACTGCGGCTTACGTCTCGGCGAGAGAAAACACCGCTTACCCTATCCCTCTGAGCACTAAGCTCAATCTCGGTCGACCGAATCCACGACACCACTAAGGTGCCCATCCTCTAAAAAGCATACTGATCAAACCATCAGTTTACCACCATAACGGGGTGTGAGGCTCGCGAATCAACGCTATACACAAAGCCGTGCTATATTAAAGCTGCGCTTTGATCATCATCCACCAAACTTTGCTTTTCAACAAAAGTCTGGATCACAACATCTCAGCATGCCACACTATCAGTCCATATCGTACCACTGATTTCTGCCAATATATAACCTCTGAGCTCGTATGTCTCAGAGAAGGGCGTTAAGCAAGAGAATAAATTCTCCGCCGCCAAACAGATAAATATTTAGCAGAGATCAATGAATACAATATAAAGGAATACAATGTCAGACACACCGTCCATTTACAAGTCTGTTCTAGTTCTAAACGAAACCGGTGGCACTTTCCTCGCATATCTGTCGACCTCTAAGTACGTCCGGACGGCTACTACTTTAGCCCCCTTCAAGGTAGCTACTCCCATCGTGAGCATCAGTAGCACCTATCCATTCGATGTGAAGATCGTCGGTCTTGCACCGTCTTCAATCTCTTCGACTCATCGTCGAATCAGTTATTCAGAATGGGTTATACCCGGCCTTTCTGAATAACTCGCGTATCTTAATCAACAAGTGGTATAAAACACAATATACGCCTCATTCCAATTCAGAATATTCTTTTATTCATATATTCACACTACTAGGGAAAGGTTCCCATTAATTTTATCAAAGATAATTCTTTTAAATTTATTCTTTAATCTTCCTTTGGATATCATTTCAAACCAGATTATGGTTTTCCAAACTAGTCGAGTTTAGCGAACCACACCAAAGTAATTATTTATTTTATTTCCCAATCCCAACCTATTTATCCCATGGAGCAAAACTGTTATTGCCCCTTAACTAACACTATGGTGTAATCGGTAAATTTAATTACCATTTCACGTTCAAATCTAATTAAAGATTTAACTACCGCTAGGAGTAAAACTGGTGATACTCCCCTTTCGGTCATTTCTAAATTTTGATAATTTGAATTATCAATTCACATTTCAATCTAATTACCGATTCATTAAAACTCCTTTTACTGGGTTAAAGAACTAATGTCATTTAAAACACAGTCCACGATAAACCCAAATCACATTCTATTTCAAATCCAATAAAATATATTAGAAATTCAGGTTATTTAAAACCCATTTCAAATTCAATTTATTTATTTCAAAAATAAATTGGTTTTAATTCTAGTTTAAAACTAGTTCATTTTGATAAAAATCTATTTTTATCTTTTCAAATATGGAGTTTTCATCCCAGTTTTATCCCTAAATCATTTCTTATGATTTTACAAAAATTATAGATATTTTTAATAATTTTATCAAGGCCCGTACAGTCGATTTCCATCTACGGCCATCGAACTTCACTTACAGCGACCTTTTCCAAAATCGATTTGGACATAATTCCAAATCCAACCGTTAGATTTCAAATTTCTAATATTCATTGGAAAGATCTTTTCGATACGAACCCAACGGTTCCGGTTTCAGGAGAATCCGACGGTCGGATCTCCCGCAACGTCAATTCGAAGTCAATGATCGAAATTCGCGAACTGCCGCAGCGCGGCGCGTTATATTCGGGCCATTATATTATATATATAATATGTATAATATATACTTCGTCGTTTTCCTTTTAAAACGAATTTTATAAATCGTTTTAAATTCGTTTTCAAAACGATTTCAACCTCATTTCAAATTCAAATCAAAATTGAATTTTTTCCAATATGAATTCGTTTTAAATTCCTTTCAAATTCATTTCAGTTCAAATTTGATTCTATTCAATTTCAATTCGATTTCAATTCGAATTCATTTTATATTCAATTCAATTCGAATTCACTTTATATTCAATTCCGTTCGAATTCACTTTATATTCAATTCCATTCGAATTCACTTTATTTTCAATTCCATTCGAATTCACTTTATATTCAATTCCATTCAAATTCTTAAATCTCTTTTCAATATTCATTATAAAAATGAATATAATAGATATAAATATCGTTCGCGTCAAAATAGCGCATCACTAATCAACACGGCTTTATTTTTCAATAACTTCGTTATTCTATTCAACAAATGAATCTATATTTCTTTCAACACATGACTAATCTCAACAAATGAGTATTGTCCACATGTGACTATATTTTATAATATTCTTCATTTTCCCAATTGGAATGAGGCCCAATCAATCACCATATAATGTTAATTATATGGATTCCATACAACACACGTATATCACAGCAACAATAAATAATCAACCATCATCCAAAGTGCACCACACAACTGCATAAGCATCAAATATAAATAATTAACGCTCACACAGTCTGTCGACCAATCGATCGACATACAACTAAATAATTGGGATTAGCGTACGTCAAATATCATCCCAAAACCCGTGTGGGGTTTCACATCAACAAACACTGAATGTTATTTGTGTAGTTGGGCGACGTGTAAAATTTATCGTCCCAATCAAACCAGTGTATGTAAACAAATCGTCTGACTTGTTTATAAATATTTATTCATTCACATACACGTTAAAAATTATATTTTTAACGATATTAAATATTTTTGACTATGTAAATATTTTATTTCATTTCACATCACACAATCAATTTTTCACATTAGCATACAATCAAGCAAACAAGCCGTCCATGGTCTGTGGACGACGGGTGTCGGGTGCTGCTAAGCATCTTCTGCATCCTAGTATATATTTTTAACAAGAAATAAAATTAGAGTGAGAAGTTCTCACCAAAGCTATCCCAACTCCACGACTCTTCATATGTAGGAAATCTTCGCGGTGCTCACCCTTTGTCACTTTCGTCGCCCGTATCCACTACATATATAAAAATCGAATCTTTATTCTCGTTGTTTCATGATAAAAATAAAATTCATATTTCACCTTGTATAAAAACCATATTTTATTTTCCACTTCGTTATAAAGATTATATTTTTATATTGCTCTTCTCCTAATAAAGATTATATTTTTATAACTCTACATGAATAAAAATCATATTTTTATTATAATACCTATATAAAAATCATATTTTTAATATGCCACTAGTATAAAAATTATATTTTTAACTTTTCTATATTATAAAAATTATATTTTTATTATATACAAAAATCAAATCTTTTTGTTTTAAAAATTCCTACATCTCATATAAAAATTTCATCCTTTCTACATTAAACATCTTACCTTGATTCATATAAAAATTATAACTTTATACATTAAAAATCGAATTTTTATACGACTAAGATTCATATCTTTTCAAATATAAAAAGCATATCTTTTCTAAAGTAAGAATCTAACCTTTCTTTGAATATAAATCTAATCTTTTTGTGGATAAAATCGCACCTTTAATATCATAAAAATCTCGTCTTTAGATGAGTAAAGATCCAATCTTTTCAAATAAACAAAATCAAATCTTTTATATTTCACTTCATATAAAGAATGATCACATTTTTAAATCACTTTCATATAAAGATTCCACCTTTTAACATATAAAAATTCCACCTTTTAACGTATAAAAATCACTTCTTTTAAATTGCCACTTCATATTTTTACAAACTAGAAATATTTTCCAATATACGATAAAAATCTTGTCTTTACCAATTCACTTTCATTATAAAAATTCTATTTTTATTTCGCCTTCATTCATATAAAAATCGAATTTTTATATTTTAAACCCATGTAAAAATCCTAATTTCTTTCTTGTAAAGATCCTAACTTTCTTCTAATAAAAATACTAACTTTTACCTAACAAAAATCTCAATTTTCTAATAAAATGTAGGATGGATTACTCAAAAGAAATTGAAGTAAATAAGTTAAATAAAACTTACAGCGCATATGTAACGACCCGCATTCTATGCCTCGGAGGATCGTAGAATATTTATTTCTTTCTCATATGAAGTCGTATGGTCATGTAATTTTGGGAAACAACCATTAGATTCATTTCCCATGTTCATGATTTTTGTCGATTTTTAAATGACCGTTTTGCCCCTAGCTGATCTTGTTTTGGCCATAACTTTGGTTGGAAAGGAATTTTGACCTGAAACCACTTCCATTAGATTCGTTTGATGGTTTACCTTTGTAGAGTGATCATAATAGCCAAACGGACTTACCGTTTGGGAGATATGGCTGAATTAAGGTTTGGAAGGTGAAAAGCTGCTTAACCTGGCCAAATAAGGTGATTAGTGAATAGGCCCATAACCCATTTCGGGATTAGGGTTATGGGGAGGCTGAAATGAGTTAGAGAATCATTCCATTTCAGTTTTCTAGCCTCCACTTATCTCCAAGAAACCCTAAAAATGGCCTCCAACCTCTAAATCACCTTCAAATCATCTTTTAATCAAGGATTAAGCTTAGCAACATCTAATCAAGGGAGATCAACACCAAATCAACATCGGAGCTGCTGTTTAGCATTGGAATTCGCATCAAATCAGAGACTTATTTCAGATCTTAGTTTATTTGTGGTTAAGGTGAGTGATTTGAATAGTTCCTCACTAGTTATGGCTAATTAAGGGTAATTAGTGTTAATTAGTGAATTTAAACATGATAAAATTTTGGAAAATGTTCATAAATTCTTGAATGATGTTTTAGACCTCTGATATGAATTTGGGTTAATTTGGTTAAGTTTTGCTAATCATATCATTAGTTTCTCCTAAACATGCTTAAGGGGAAATATGGGGTTTTTGGGTATGTTTGATCCACTTTAACCTATCATATTGATGTTTTGATGTTTGTGGTTGATTATGCATGTTGCTATGACTGTATGATATGCTTTGTGATTGATTTCAATAGTTAGAATGGTTGAAAACGTCGTCGAATGGCGTAAAACACTTGCTGGAAAAGTTTCAGGAAACAGTGCATGTTTTCGGGTCGGATCGGAGAAATGGGCTCGGATCGGATAAGTTGAACTGGGCAAGGGATTCGATCGGATTGGAACTTGACACCTGAGAAAACTGGAAAAAAGGAAGGCCATGCTAATTGAACTAGGATCGGATCGGCTAAAAGAGGGGATCGGATCGGAGCATATGAAGGACGAGGGAGCTAATCGGAGCGGGAGCACGAACTGGATGGGAGATGGCACTCGACCCGACCCGAAGTGGGACACCCAACCCGAACCGACGCAATGCAGTGAACCCGAACCGAACCATTACCAGAGGAAGACCATGAACCGATGCAACGTAGTGGACCCGACTCGAACCGATAGCTTGAAGGGGAACCCGACCCGACCCAGTATTGACCAACAACCCGAGATGCAAAGGTAGTCCAATATGGGAAGTTAGAGCTCAGGATCCAGTTGGGAACCTATGAGTTCACTTCATGGTTGGACTTTGCTGCGGGACGTGTGCTAAGGAGTTGTCGACGTTCATAACTTCGATTCACCATTGAAAATGGATGATGGGCTACTTATCAGTGCAGTATAGTCATTATGACTCGAGGGGCAAGGTGATGGTAGCAAGACTACGTTATCAGTGCAGTAGAGTCATTATGACTTGAGGGGCAAAGTGATGCGTAGTAAGACTATGAGCCAACGCAGATGGGGTGAATAACTCCATGGGGCAAGTGGACATAGTAAAGGATTGGTAAGGCTATGAGCCAGCGTAGATGGGGTGAATAACTCCATGGGGCAAGTGGACATAGCGAAGAATTAGTGGCTACGTTATCAGTGCAGTGAAGCCATTTATGACTTCATGGGGCAAAGTGATCGTAGCAAGGTATGTTGGGTGATCGAAGTGGTGAATATCGTATGCTTTACGCACTGAGTGAGAGATGAGAGGATGGTTGCTATGCTTGATTTTTTGCCATCACTATGACATGCACACCCCCACCTCCGTATCTTTACACCGTTTGATATGGCACCTTAGAGTGTTGTACGGTATGTAGTGCTAACTCTTTGGTTGCAGGTCCAGGTTCAGGTATGTTTTAGTCTACCTGTTATTGTTCTGTTTAGATGCTTATCGCTCATACCAGGCTTTATGTCTGACCCAGAGTTTTATGTCTCTTCTTATTACTCTAGGTGCTCACATGAGCAGACTAGAGACAGGTTAGCTGGTGATGCGCGAGTAGCTGATTCGGAGGCGGGCAGGAGGCTTCCACGTATGATATATAGATATTCTCCCTGTGTCGTTGGTGGTCGCTACTTGGGCATTAGTAGTGTACCTCCTTTATCTTGCTTTTGCTTTAGAGACAGTTTGAAAAGTTGTAATAATGTTAACTTTGGATCATAAGTTGTACTTGGATTTTCCGCTGCTATGTTAGTTTATATTCAGCTTATGCACTGTCTCACCTGTTTTATGTCAAGTATGTTATTATTATATTTTGTTCTATGCGCTGTGAGACATTCTACAGGTTCTTTGTTAGTTCATTTCCTTCTTCCCTTTCCTTCTGACGACCCGTTCCGTGCCAACTGGACATGTGTACAGCGCACCTTTGGAGTAAATGTCGGTTGGTGCGAGGCGGGCCGTCACATTTGGTATCAGAGCTCTAGGTTGCGTAGTTAACCTAGGGAAAGGCACTAGGGAGAGATAGTACGTATATGAGAGCGCGTATTTGTGATTACTTTGGTTTTCAAAAGCTATATATATACTATTGGTAGTATAAGAATGAAGTCGTACTGCACTAGCACCACTATGGGGTCGTTAATCGTTTCCCTTTTTCAGATTGATGATGAGCCGATATGCTAGAGGTGCTGATAGGGGAGCCAATAATGGGAATGTTGTTGACATGAGGGCGATGTTTACTGACCTCATGAGAGACATGCTTAGAGTAGTGCAAAGGGCAGTTCCCAATCCCGGAGTTGGTGTTGGCCCAGTAGTGCAGGCGCCTAGGGTCGATTTCGCCAAGTTGTACAAGGATTACACTAACCTTGGTGGGAAGTCGTTCCACGGGACGGAGTCAGCCACAGATGTTCAGGACTAGATGGATAGCTATGATCGTATCTTCGATGACTTGGGTCTTGAGGACGCGATGAAGAGAAGGCTAGCGTCTCGTCAGCTGCAAGGGCGAGCGATGAATTGGTGGAATGCCATTAGAACAGCTACTCTAGAAGATCAGGTTACTTGGGATCAGTTCAAGGCTCGCTTTAGCGAGAAGTTCATTCCAGCTGCCCAGAAGTCAGTATTGTTCAAGAGATTTTTGGAACTCAAGCAGAGTGGTAGGGCAGTTTCTGACTATATTGCTGAGTTCGACACCTTGTCAAAGTATGGGCTATCTCTTATCGATACTCCTGAGATGAAGAACGAGAAGTTCATTACTGGTTTGGATGGATACTTGGGGGAAAGGCTTATCAACCACATCGATGAGACTTTTGAATCGATTGTGGGGAAAGCTTTGAGATCAGAGAGTCTTTACCCCCAAGTCAAAGACTGACGCTGCATCTGCAGAAGGGCCAAATCCGCAATCAGGCGGTGGTGGCAAGAATAACTCTAAGAATAAGAGGAAGCAGGACCAATCTAAGGGTGGTCAGAAAAAGAACAAGAAGGATGTTGAGTGCTTCAGCTGTGGTAAGAAGGGCCATTATGCTAAAGAATGTCGGGCCAAGCCAGCGGAAAGAAAGTGCTACAACTGTGGTCAAGTGGGACATCATAAGGATAAGTGTCTGCAACCTCTGAAAGAGAAGCAGATTGTGAAAGCATATGCTATTGATGCTGTTCCTTCTTCGTCAAATGCCCCAACTGCGGCGGAGAAAGGAAAGAATGTTGTTATTCAAGGTATGCTTTCTATTTATGATGTACCAGTTCGAGTTTTGTTTGATACTGGGGCTTCCCGTTCCTTCATATCTAGTGACCTGGTAGATAGGTTGGGACTGGAACCCGAGATAGTCGATAGACCAGTGGTTGCGACGAACCCGATTGGTGGTTCGACTAGCCTTAGTATGATTTGCAGGAATTTGGTCTTATCGAGTCATGGATGTATGTTTGTTTGTGATTGCTTTGTTTTTGGCTTTACAGGGTATGACATTATATTGGGAGTCGATTGGGTCCAAAGATACGGGGTGGTGGTAGACTGTGAGGGCTTTTTGGTGACAGTTAGGGCGGATGATGGGCGGAGGGTAGTGTTTGGTAGTCTACCTAGTGATGGGGTTATGGCTAGTTTTATAAATTCCCTCGACATCCCGTAGGATGAGCTGTCAGATGTGCCCGTGGTTGGCCAGTATCCGGACGTCTTCGAGGAGGTGACCGGGCTTCCACCACACCGAGAGATTGAGTTCCGTATTGATTTAGTGAAAGATGCCAGACCTATAGTGATGCCACTTTGTCGTATGGCACCAAGGGAGCAGCAAGAGCTCGGGGTGCAAGTCAGCAATCTTTTGAAGAAGGGATTTATTAGAAGAAGTGTCTCCGAGTGGGGAGCACCAGTTGTGTTTGCCACTAAGGCAGATGGTTCCCTTCGTTTGTGTGTGGATTATCGCGAGTTGAATAAGGTAATGAGGAAGAATAAGTATCCTCTACCACGGATAGATGATTTGTTTGATCAACTGGAAGGAGCAAGAGTGTTCTCCCAGTTAGACCTCACGACAGGATTTCATCAGCTCCGAGTGGTGGATGAGACTGTTCCGAAAACGGCAGTTAGGACGCCGTATGGATTTTATGAGTGGTTGGTCATGCCATTTGGGTTGACCAATGCACCAGCCTACTTTGTGGATCTTATGAATCGAGTATTCAGAGATCAATTGAATAAGTTTGTTCTTGTGTTCGTGGATGATATCCTTGTTTACTCAAGGACAGAGGAGGAACACAAGGGACACTTGAGGATAGTGATGGAAGTGTTGAAGAAACACCAATTGAAAGCGAAATTCTCTAAGTGTCACTTTTGGAGAAGGGAAGTAAGATTCTTGGGCCATGTTGTTTCAGAGAGTGGTATTGCCGTGGACCCTGCGAAGGTGGCTACGGTACAGGATTGGCCTACGCCCAAGAATGCAACAGATGTAAGAAGTTTCTTGGGATTAGCTGGATATTATCATAAGTTTATCCAGGACTTCTCCAAGATAGTAGCACCGTTGACTCAGTTGACTAAGAAGAATCAGTCCTTCGTCTGGGACGGAGTGTGTGAGAATGCATTCAAGAGTCTAAAAGAAAAGTTGACGCGTGCGCCAGTATTAGTCATTCCTAAAGGGAATGAAGAGATGACGGTATACACGGATGCTTGTGGTACTGGACTAGGTGCTGTATTGATGCAAGGAGGTAGGGTTGTAGCTTATGCTAGTCGACAGCTAAAGCCGCATGAGAAGAAGTATCCTACCCATGATCTGGAACTGGCAGCGATCGTGTTTGCGCTGAAGATGTGGAGACATTATCTCTTGGGAGAAAGATTTGAGTTGTTCACCGATCATAAATCGTTAAAGTATCTCTTCTCTCAGAAAGATCTGAATCTCCGTCAGCAGAAATGGTTAGAGTTCTTGGCTTCATATGATTTTGATATCGCATACACGCCTGGGATAGGTAATGCGGTAGCCGATGCCTTGAGTAGGAGACATTCCAGTTTAGGGGCAATGTTTCTTGAATGGAAGCAACTGGAGTATATCGCAGGGTTTGATTTCAGACCAAGGTGCGACTTAGATCCAGTCATGCTAGCTAGTTTGGTGATCAGACCCACTTTGATAGAGCGGATTGGTTCCAGCCAGAGGGACAATCCTAATCTATTGGAAATCATCTCCAAGTTAGAGATGAACATCGACGGTGAGGAGATGAATGTGTATGGGCTTGATCGAGATGGATGGCTTCGAAAGAATGGAATACTAGTTGTACCCAACGTAAATGGTTTGAGAGATGAAGTGCTTAGAGAATGTCATCACTCAAAACTGACTATACACCCCGGTGGTAATAAGATGTATCTAGACTTGAAGCAGACTTACTACTGGGAAGAGATGAAAAGAGATGTTGGGAAGTTTATATCCAAATGCATGAATTGCAAGCTAGTTAAAGCCGAGCAAAAGAAGCCTAGTGGGTTGTTGCAACCATTAGAAATTCCCGAATGGAAATGGGAGCAAGTCTCGATGGATTTCATCGATGGTTTACCAAGGACTAGATCGGGACATGATAGCATTTGGGTAATTGTGGATCGATTGACTAAAAGTGCAAGATTTATACCAGTCAAATCGACCAGAACGGCAGCCAAGTTGGCAGAATTGTATATGAAGTGGGTAGTGAGATTTCATGGAGTACCTAAAAGCATTGTGAGTGACCGAGACCCGTTGTTCACTAGTGGGTTTTGGAAGAGCTTACAAGAGGCTCTAGGGTCAGGATTACATCTCAGTACCGCATATCATCCTCAGACCGACGGTCAGATGGAGAGGGTGAATCGTATATTGGAAGGTCTCTTGAGAGCTTGTATATTGGATTTTGGTGGATCATGGGATGACCATTTGCATCTAGTAGAGTTTGCATATAATAATAGCTACCAATCCAGTATCGGTATGGATCCATATGAAGCTTTGTACGGAAGACCGTGCAACTCACCATCATGTTGGATAGAGACTGGCGGGAAGTTTATGCTTGGACCAGATGTGGTGAGGGAAACTTCGGATAAGATTAAGACCATTCAACAACGAATGAAGGCTGCCCAAGATAGGCAGAAGAGTTATGCTGATAAGAGGAGAAGAGACTTAAAATTCTCCGTTAGTGACTTGGTGTTTGTCAAGATTTCTCCGTTGAAGAGCGTGATACGATTTGGCAGGAGAGGCAAGTTAGCACCAAGATTTGTTGGCCCATTCCCTGTTCTTGAACTAGTCGGGAATTTGGCATATAGAGTTGACTTACCAGAGAAGATGGCGGGAGTTCACAATGTATTTCATGTTTCCCAACAAAGGAAGTTCGTTCACGACTCAAATATGACTATTTCACCTGATCAGTTAGAGGACTTCGAAGTAGAACCCGAGGCGGTTGGGAACCGCAAGCCGATTCGTATTGTGGGGCATGATAAGAAGCAACTTCGAAGGAAGGCGGTGAAGCTAGTCAAGGTTCAGTGGGGCGAGAACGAGAATGACTGTACTTGGGAGACCGAGGAGAGCATTAGGAAGGCATATCCAGAACTCTTTGCCTGGTAAGATTTACTTTGCAATTTAGTTATTCCGCATGCTAGGATAGACTTGTCTTACTTGTTTTGCATGTTTGATTGTTGTTTTATGATTGATAGGCATGCGGGACCCTTTTGTGTGTTTTGGTTAGGAAATTTCGGGGGCGAAATTTCTTAAGGGGGGAGAATGTAACGAAACGCATTCTACGCATCGGAGAATCGTAGAATATTTATTTCTTTCCTATATGAAGTCATATGGTCATGTAACTTTGGGAAACAACCATTAGAGTCATTTCCCATGTTCATGATTTTTGTCGATTTTTAAATAACCGTTTTGCCCCTAGCTGATATTGTTTTGGCCATAACTTTTGATTGAAAAGAAATTTTGACCTGAAACTACTTCCATTAGATTCTTTGATGGTTTACCTTTCCGTAGAGCGGTCATAATAGCCAAACGGACTTACCGTTTGGGAGATATGGCTGAATTAAGGTTTGGAAGGTGAAAAACTGCTTAACCGGGCCAAAAAGGGTGATTAGTGAATAGGCCCATAACCCATTTCGGGATTAGGGTTATGGGGAGGCTGAAATGAGTTAGAGAATCATTCCATTTCAGTTTTCTAGCCTCCACTTATCTCCAAGAAACCCTAAAAATGGCCTCCTACCTCTAAATCACCTTCAAATCATCTTTTAATCAAGGATTAAGCTTAGCAACATCTAATCAAGGGAGATCAACACCAAATCAACATTGGAGCTGCTGTTTAGCATTGGAATTCACATCAAATCAGAGATTTATTTCAGATCTTAGTTTATTTGTGGCTAAGGTGAGTGATTTGCATAGTTCCTCACTAGTTATGGCTAATTAAGGGTAATTAGTGTTAATTAGTGAATTTAAACATGATAAAATTCTGGAAAAATATTCATAAATTCTTGAATGATGTTTTAGACCTCTGATATGAATTTGGGTTAATTTAGTTAAGTTTTGCTAATCATATCATTAGTTTCGCCTAAACATGCTTAAGGGGAAATATGGGGTTTTTGGGTATGTTTGATCCACTTTAACCTATCATATTGATGTTTTGATGTTTGTGGTTGATTATGCATGTTGCTATGACTGTATGATATGCTTTGTGATTGATTTCAATAGTTAGAATGGTTGAAAACGTCGTCGAATGGCGTAAAACACTTGCTGGAAAAGTTTCAGGAAACAGTGCAGGTTTTCGGATCGGATCGGAGAAATGGGCTCGTATCGGATAAGTTGAACTGGGCAAGGGATTCGATCGGATCGGAACTTGACACCTGAGAAACCTGAAAAAAAGGAATGCCATGCTAATTGAACTGGGATCGGATCGGCTAAAAGAGGGGGATCAGATTGGAGCATATGAAGGACGAGGGAGCTGATCGGAGCGGGAGCACGAACTGGATGGGAGATGGCACCTGACCCGACCCGAAGTGGGACACCCGGCCGAACCAACGCAATGCAGTGAACCCAAACCTAACCGTTACCAGAGGAAGACCATGAACCAACGCAACGTAGTGGACTCGACCTGAACCAATAGCTTGAAGGGGAACCCGACCCGACCCAGTATTGACCAATAACCCAAGATGCAAAGGTAGTTCAATATGGGAAGTTAGAGCTCAGGATCCTGTTGGGAACCGATGAGTTCACTTCATGGTTGGACTTTGCTGTGGGACGTGTGCTAAGGAGCTGTCGACGTTCATAACTTCGATTCACCATTGAAAATTGATGATGGGCTACTTATCAATGCAGTAGAGTCATTATGACTCGAGGGGCAAGGTGATGGTAGCAAGACTACGTTATCAGTGCAGTAGAGTCATTATGACTTGAGGGGCAAAGTGATGCGTAGTAAGACTATGAGCCAGCGCAGATGGGGTGAATAACTCCATGGGGAAAGTGGACATAGTAAAGGATTGGTAAGGCTATGAGCCAGCGCAGATGGGGTGAATAACTCCATGGGACAAGTGGACATAGCGAAGGATTAGTGGCTACGTTATCAGTGCAGTGAAGCCATTTATGACTTCATGGGGCAAAGTGATCGTGGCAAGGTATGTTGGGTGATCTAAGTGGTGAATATCGTATGCTTTACGCACTGAGTGAGAGATGAGAGGATGGTTGCTATGCTTGATTGTTTGCCATCACTATGACATGCACACCCCCACCTCCGTATCTTTACACCATTTGATATGGCACCTTAGAGTGTTGTACAGTATGTAGTGCTAACTCTTTGGTTGCAGGTCTAGGTTCAGGTATGTTTTAGTCTACCTGTTATTGTTCTGTTTAGATGCTTATTGCTCATACCAGGGTTTATGTCTGACCCAGAGTTTTATGTCTCCTCTTATTACTCTAGGTGCTCACACGAGCAGACTAGAGACAGGTTAGCTGGTGATGCGCGAGTAGCTGATTCGGAGGCGGGCAGGAGGCTTCCACGTATGATATATAGATATTCTCCCTGTGTTTTTGGTGGTCGCTACTTGGGCATTAGTAGTGTACCTCCTTTATCTTGCTTTTTCTTTAGAGACAGTTTGAAAAGTTGTAATAATGTTAACTTTGGATCATAAGCTGTACTTGGATTTTCTGCTGCTATGTTAGTTTATTTTCAGCTTATGCACTGTCTCACCTGTTTTATGTCAAGTATGTTATTATTATATTTTGTTCTATGCACTGTGAGACATTCTACAGGTTCTTTGTTAGTTCGTTTCCTTCTTCCCTTTCCTTCTGACGACCCGTTCCGTGCCAACTGGACATGTGTACAGCGCACCTTTGGAGTAAATGTCGGTCGGTGCGGGGCGGGCCGTCACAGCATAAAAAAGAAAGAGAAGAAAAGAAGTTCTGCGCGTCGGGGTGGGTGCAGCAGCTCGCTGGGGTGGTTTGGGGTCGGGAAGTGGTGGCGATGGCACCCATGGCGGCGACTGTCTCAAGGAAAAGGGGATTAGGGTTTTTAAAGAAGGAGAGAGAAGGCAGAGGGGGCCCGCTGGCGACTAGAGGAGGAGGGATGGATCGGAGGTCGGGGAGGGGGGTTGCGCGACCGTCGGTGGTGGGGGAAACTCTTGGCGGCATCGGGGTTTTAGGGTGGAAAGGGGCATGGGTTTTCATCGATGTGGGAAGAGGGGCTGAGGGAGGGGGTGAGCGCGGGTGGAGCGGGGGAAGGAGGAGGTGGATGCGCCGCCTTGGCGGCAGTGGAGGGCGCCAATCGCGCTAGGGCGCTAATTTTCTTTTTTTCCTATTTAGAACGATTTTCTGATCTGGAAGTGAGAGAGAGAAATGAGGGTAAGGGAATATATAAATATATTTATTTATTTTTAATTTCAAAAAGCAACTTTTAATTTCGAACTCGAAATCAAACCCACCGACTGTCGTCCATAGCTAATTACCCCCATTCCGAACACAATGGGATAAGTATCGTAGGCTGATTCAATCGTTTCGATCAGTTTTCGTCAAAATCAACATATAACTCTATATATTGAATTTGAACGCACGTTTCAATTTACCGGGGCCACATACGAACTCTAAAAATTACAGAAAAATATTTTCTAGCTTCGTATTGACGATACGGTCCTAACAAAACAAATTTCGCCAGATTCTGAGACCGTTTGAAAAATGGCCATTTTCTAGTCGATTAAAATCAACTGAAACTGGTCAAACGCGTTTTCCTTCGCCACGCTTACATATTGATTCAGAAAAATTACAAAATTTGAAACCTAGCAATAACTTGACATCACGGATCCAACAAAAGTGGTTTCGTCGAAAACCGCGGTCGTTTGCAAAATGGCTATTTTTAAGGGCCAGAATTCCATAGCGACTATTCCAAATTTTCAACTGGACGTATCTTTTGATTCCCGCTATGAAATTCAAATCATTCGGATTTGTTGAAAAGATATTCACAAATAGATTCTAATATTTTTGGTTTCGCTAAAATCCGGTTTGTTTTGCACCCGGTACATTCATTTGAAGTTTGAAATTGAATTATCGAACTACCTCGCCCTTTTCATTTCCTTTTTATAATTATATATAATTATTTATATTCTAACGACGACGTATATAAATGTATACGTTTTAATTCTATTCAAAATAAATTTTTCGTCGTTATTATTTAAAATAATTCATTTTAAATATTCAAAATTCACTAAAATTACCAAAATAAAAATTTTAAACTGGCCCAGATTTTACGGGTTGTTACAATCTCCCCTACTTAAAACTTTTCGTCCCCGAAAAGGAATGAAGCCGAAAGTGGTTTAACTAATCAACTCAACTTTCACTATTTTCATTACGGCTTAAGTTCTTCAACTTTTAAGTTTCTAAGAACTTTTCAAAATTTTCAAAAATTTGGCTAACACCCTAAATTTCCGACAAATTTCGCCATAACCTCCCCTGCACCGGGAAAATCCCGAAATTGCCATACAGGCCCTCTGATCTCAAAAAGAAAAAGAAAATGCCAAGCGGCTAGCCAATCGGCTCATAAAATCATCATCACCCAAACAAAACAGTAAATTATGGTAAACATGTACCTATTTGTCGGGCAAACAATTTTATTCTTCTGCTCTAACCTATTTGCAATGACCTGTTCAATGTAAGTACATGTATATGCATGCAATTGCAATCATTTTTCAATACAGTTCAATGTTTGGTTCAATTAGGCTTAAATGGTTCAAAATATCAAACAAATAAACAAAAAACACAACCATCAATCAATTAGTTGATTAGAATTTCAAACACATAACTTTGATATATATACAGAAAATCATGTTTTTGATGCCAAATCACAACAATAAATCTATCTAGTTTTGGTTCTCACACCAGCCTAATGGAAATATATAGAAATGACACCTTCGAAACATGAAAATAAACCACTGATGCCGTACGTCATCAGTGAAATCATCCCCGGGCTACTAGAGTGCGATTCTATATCTATCCAGTATATTAAAACTTCGAATATACGTTCATGACGCGTATATACAAAACCTTTATATACTAGATCGTCCAAATTCAAAATAAATAAATATTCAAATACGAATAAAACGATTTAAATTTCAAAACAAAATTGTTTTCATTTAAAAAATATACTCTTAACACTCATTCTAGGATACTACTGATCCTATCTCTAACGAGTCATTCTAATTGGATATTACTAATCCAATATCTGATGAATTCTTTCATTTGGTTCTAATGTGTCTTGTTCTCTAGCTCTGTAAACCAGAGCTCTGATACCAACTGTGATGACCCATAACTTCCCCGTGAAGGAAAGCCCGGATTACCTTGAGAACACGACCAATTAGAACGCAAACAGAAGAACATTTCATTGTATATTACAACAATTCCATCAGAATATAAGAATATACAGAGTATGAATTAATGTTACACAGAAAATATCAGAGATTTAAATTACATTTAAATACATCGCAGCGGAAAAACAATACAAAGCACAACTAAAAGTAATACACGGATACAGAGCTTTCCGAGCATCGTTCCAGCTATAAATCAGGATCCTTTGAATATAAATCTGCAAAACCAAAACTACTAGCTGCCCATGTGGAAAATAGGGGCACCCAGAGTTTAGGTTAAAACAATAAACTCCAGGTCAGTCATGTGACTGGTGTGAGAACTAAAACATTTATTAATCTTTGTTTTTAAAGTTAGGTAAATCAAGGGACCACGCCGTATAACACGGAACGGGTTTCCTCCCAAGAATACCAGTGCATAAAACAAACAGCGCAATGGTAAATAAAGAACAATGAAGCTATTATAAGACCCAGATCCCATCACACAATGCAACGCAAGCCAGAGGATAGGGTTTTCCCTTATAATAGCCAAATATGCTTGATACGCGAAATTTCATCTTATATTAATACTATAAATGAAGAAAACAACTTCAAATATAAATATATCAATCATAGGCGGCATGGGTACCATATATCATGTCGCCATACTAGGCTTTACAATCAAAACCGCAAAATGTCATATTTGGAAATTGGATTTCCATCATGGTGGCTCCTGATTCGAAAGATCGACCGCGTAGTGCCATCTACAACGGCTTACGTCTCAGCTAGAGAAAACACCGTAATGCACATCCGCACTTTTGGGAAATCGAGTATCACTGCGGCTTACGTCTCGGTGAGAGAAAACACCGCTTACCCTATCCCTCTGAGCACTAAGCTCAATCTCGGTCGACCGAATCCACGACAACACTAAGGTGCCCATCCTCTAAAAAGCATACTGATCAAACCATCAGTTTACCACCATACCGGGGTGTGAGGCTCGCGAATCAACGCTATACGCAAAGCAGTGCTATATTAAAGCTGCGCTTTGATCATCATCCACCAAACTTTGCTTTTCAACAAAAGTCTGGATCACTGCATCTCAGCATGCCACACTATCAATCCTTATCGTACCACTGATTTCTGCCAATATATAACCTCTAAGCTCGTATGTCTCAGAGAAGGGTGTTAAGCAAGAGAATAAATTCTCCGCCGCCAAACAGATATATATTTAGCAGAGATCAACGAATACAATATAAAGGAATACAATGTTAGACACACCATCCATTTACAAACCCGTTCTAGGTATGAACGAAACCGGAGGCACTTTCCTCGCATATCCGTCGACCTCCAAGTATGTCCGGACGGCTACTACTTTAGCCCCCTTCAAGGTAGCTACTCCCATCGTGAGCATCAGTAGCACCCATCCATTCGATGTGAAGATCGTCGGTCATGCACCGTCTTCAATCTCTTTGACTCATCGTCGAATCAGTTATTCAGAATGGGTTATACCCGGACTTTCTGAATAACTCGCGTATCTTAATCAACAAGTGCTATAAAACACAATATACGCCTCATTCCAATTCAGAATATTCTTTTATTCAGATATTCACACTACTAGGGAAAGGTTCCCATTAATTTTATCAAAGATAAATTTTTTTAAATTTATTCTTTAATCTTCCTTTGGATATCATTTCAAACCAGATTATGGTTTTCCAAACTAGTCGAGATTAGCGAACCACACCGAAGTAATTATTTATTTTATTTCCCAATCCCAACCTATTTATCCCATGGAGCAAAACTGTTATTACCCCATAACTAACACTACGGTGTTATCGGTAAATTTAATTACCATTTCACGTTCAAATCTAATTAAAGATTTAACTACCGCTAGGAGTAAAACTGGTGACACTCCCCTTTCGGTCATTTCTAAATTTTGATAATTTGAATTATCAATTCACATTTCAATCTAATTACCGATTCATTAAAACTCCTTTTACTGGGTTAAAGAACTAATGTCATTTAAAACACAGTCCACGATAAACCCAAATCACATTCTATTTCAATTCCAATAAAATATATTAGAAATTCTGGTTATTTAAATCCCATTTCAAATTCAATTTATTTATTTCAAAAATAAATTGGTTTTAATTCTAGTTCAAAACTAGTTCATTTTGATAAAAATCTATTTTTATCTTTTCAAATAAGGAGTTTTCATCCCAGTTTTTTTCCCAAATCATTTCTTATGATTTTACACAAATTATAGATATTTTTAATAATTTTATCAAGGCCCGTACCGTCGATTTCCATCTACGACAATCGAACTGCACTTACATCGACCTTTTCCAAATTTGATTTGGACATAATTCCAAATCCAACCGTTAGATTTCAAATTTCTAATATTCATTGGAAACCTCTTTTCGATACGAACCCAATGGTTCCGGTTTCAGGAGAATCCGACGGTCGGATCTCCCGCAACGTCAATTCGAAGTCAATGGTCGAAATTCGCGAACTGCCGCAGTGCGGCGCGTTCTATTCAGGCCATTATATAATATATATATAATATATATATAATATATACTTCGTCATTTTCCTTTTAAAACGAATTTTATAAATCGTTTTAAATTCGTTTTCAAAACGATTTCAACTTCATTTCAAATTCAAATCAAAATTGAATTTTTTTCCAATATAAATTCGTTTCAAATTCATTTCAATTCAATTTCGATTCTATTCAATTTCAATTCGATTTCAATTCGAATTCATTTTATATTCAATTCAATTCGAATTCACTTTATATTCAATTCAATTCGAATTCACTTTATATTCAATTCCATTCGAATTCACTTTATATTCAATTCCGTTCGAATTCACTTTATATTCAATTCCATTCGAATTCACTTTATATTCAATTCCATTCGAATTCACTTTATATTCAATTCCATTCGAATTCTTAAATCTCTTTTCAATATTCATTATAAAAACGAATATAATCGATATAAATATCGTTCGCGTCAAAATAGCGCATCACTAATCAACACGGCTTTATTTTTCAATAACTTCGTTATTCTATTCAACAAATGAATCTATATTTCTTTCAACACATGACTAATCTCAACAAATGAGTATTGTCCACATGTGGCTATATTTTATAATATTCTTTATTTTCCCAATTGGAATGAGGCCCAATCTATCACCATATACTGTTAATTATATAGATTCCATACAACACATGTATATCATAGCAACAATAAATAATCAACCATCATCCAAAGTGCACCACACAACTGCATAAGCATCAAATATAAATAATTAACGCTCATATAGTCTGTCGACCAATCGATCGACATACAACTAAATAATTGGGATTAGTGTACGTCAAATATCATCCCAACACCCGTGTGGGGTTTCACATCAACAAACACTGAATGTTATTTGTGCAGTTGGGCGACGTGTAAAATTTATCGTCCCAATCAATATCAGTCAAACCAGTGTATGTAAACAAATCGTCTGACTTGTTTATAAATATTTATTCATTCACATTCACGTTAAAAATTATATTTTTAACGATATTAAATATTTTTGACTATGTAAATATTTTATTTCATTTCACATCACACAATCAATTTTTCACATTAGCATACAATCAAACAAACAAGCCGTCCATGGTCTGTGGACGACGGGTGTCGGGTGCTGCTAAGCACCGTCTGCATCCTAGTATATATTTTTAACAAGAAATAAAATTAGAGTGAGAAGTTCTCACCAAAGTTATCCCAACTCCACGACTCTTCATATATAGGAAATCTTCGCCGTGCTCGCCCTTTGTCACTTTCGTCGCCCGTATCCACTACATATATAAAAATCGAATCTTTATTCTCGTTGTTTCATGATAAAAATAAAATTCATATTTCACCTTGTATAAAAACCATATTTTATTCTCCACTTCGTTATAAAGATTATATTTTTATATTGCTATTCTCCTAATAAAGATTATATTTTTATAACTCTACATGAATAAAAATCATATTTTTATTATCATACCTATATAAAAATCATATTTTTAATATGCCACTAGTATAAAAATTATATTTTTAACCTTTCTATATTATAAAAATTATATTTTTATTATATATAAAAATCAAATCTTTTTGTTTTAAAAATTCCTACATCTCATATAAAAATTTCATCCTTTCTACATTAAAGATCTTACCTTGATTCATATAAAAATTATCACTTTATACATTAAAAATAGAATTTTTATGCGACTAAGATTCATATCTTTTCAAATATAAAAAGCATATCTTTTCTAAAGTAAGAATCTAACCTTTCTTTGAATATAAATCTAATCTTTTTGTGGATAAAATCTCACCTTTAATATCATAAAAATCTCGTCTTTAGATGAGTAAAGATCCAATCTTTTCAAATAAACAAAATCAAATCTTTTATATTTCACTTCATATAAAGAATGATCACATTTTTAAATCACTTTCGTATAAAGATTCCACCTTTTAACATATAAAAATTCCACCTTTTAACGTATAAAAATCACTTCTTTTAAATTGCCACTTCATATTTTAACAAACTAGA
The DNA here is from genome assembly GCA_030737875.1 of Allium sativum. Taxonomy (NCBI): domain Eukaryota; kingdom Viridiplantae; phylum Streptophyta; class Magnoliopsida; order Asparagales; family Amaryllidaceae; genus Allium; species Allium sativum. The sequence goes on from CM060916.1 coordinate 208,231,173, forward strand.
AATATTTTCCAATATACAATAAAAATCTTGTCTTTACCAATTCACTTTCATTATAAAAATTCTATTTTTATTTCGCCTTCATTCATATAAAAATTTGAATTTTTATATTTTAAACCCATGTAAAAATCCTAATTTCTTTCTTGTAAAGATCCCAACTTTCTTCTAATAAAAATACTAACTTTCACCTAACAAAAATCTCAATTTTCTAATAAAATGTAGAACGGATTATTCAAAAGAAATTGAAGTAAATAAGTTAAAAAAAACTTACAGCGCATAAAAAAGAAAGAGAAGAAAAGAAGTTCTGCGCGTCGGGGTGGGTGCAGCAGCTCGGTGGCGGTGGTTTGGGGTCGGGAAGTGGTGGCGATGACACCCATGGCGGCGACTGTTTCAAGGAAAAGGGGATTAGGGTTTTTAAAGAAGGAGAGAGAAGGCAGAGGGGGCCCGCTGGCGACTAGAGGAAGAGGGATGGATCGGAGGTCGGGGAGGGGGGGTTGCGCGACCGTTGGTGGTGGGGGGAACTCTTGGCGGCGTCGGGGTTTTAGGGTGGAAAGGGGCATGGGTTTTCGTCGATGTGGGAAGAGGGCCTGAGGGAGGGGGTGAGCGAGGGTGGAGCGGGGGAAGGAGGAGGTGGGTGCGCAGCCTTGGCGGCGGTGGAGGGTGCCAGTCGCGCTAGGGCGCGATTTTTCTTTTTTTCCTATTTAGAACGATTTTCTGACATGGAAGTGAGAGAGAGAGAGAAATGACAGTAAGGGAATATATAAATATATTTATTTATTTTTAATTTCAAAAAGCAACTTTTAATTTCGAACTCGAAATCAATCCCACCTACTGTCGTCCATAGCTAACTACCCACATTCCGAACACAATGGGATAAGTATCGTAGGCTGATTCGATCGTTTCAATCAGTTTTCGTCAAAATCAACATATAACTCTATATATTGAATTTGAACGCGCGTTTCAATTTACCGGGGCCGCATACGAACTCTAAAAATTACAGAAAAATATTTTCTAGCTTCTTATTGATGATACGGTCCTAACAAAACTAATTTCGCCAGATTCTGAGACCGTTTGAAAAATGGCCATTTTCTAGTCGATTAAAATCAACTTAAACTGGTCAAACGCGTTTTCCTTCGCCACGCTCACATATTGATTCTAAAAAATTACGAAATTTGAAACCTAGCAATAACTTGACATCACGGATCCAACAAAAGTGGTTTCGTCGAAAACCGAGGTCGTTTGCAAAATGGCTATTTTTAAGGGCCAGAATTCCATAGCGACTATTCTGAATTTTCAAATGGACGTATCTTTTGATTCCCACTATGAAATTCCAATCTTTTGGATTCGTTGGAAGGATATTCACAAATAGATTCTAATATTTTTGGTTTCGCTAAAATCCGGTTTGTTTTGCACCCGGTACATTCATTTGAAGTTTGAAATCGAATTATCGAACTACCACGCCCTTTTCAATTCCTTTTTATAATTATATATAATTATTTATATTCTAACGACGACGTATATAAATGTATATGTTCTAATTCTATTCAAAATAAATTTTCCGTCGTTATTATTTAAAATAATTCATTTTAAATATTCAAAATTCACTAAAATTGCCAAAATAAAAATTTTAAACTGGCCCAGATTTTACGGGTTGTTACAAACAATCTAGCGGAACGCTTGCATCTCACGCTCCAAATATAGTATACAATCAAAACCGTGGGCGCTTATTGGAGATTGGATTCCGACTATGACAAGGTATGGGACCACCTGCCGATCGTGTATCTCTAGAGGCGAATACATTGGGTTCAACAAGAACGTCTTACAACCCAACCCTCACATGACCGACCACTCATTTCGCTTGAGTGTATCGAATGTATATCACCAACGGTTGGGTGCGACCCACCGTCTTCCCGAAAAGGGACAACATCGAAACAGAATAAAGGATGAAATGGATTTTCTCTAGATAGGTGATTATACACCCTAATGGGAGCGACCCACATAGCCATGCTGCCTACCCGATTTTTGTCATTTACTGGTTGTGAGGCTTGAGGCCAGAATTTACTTTTGAAATATCTGATCGCCATTCACTTTGAATGCTACATCGTCAAATCCACTAGATATCGCTAATTGACGTCCACAAAAATACTCTAGTTGGGAGCTAACCAACTATGGCACGTTTGAAGAAATCAACGTACGCGATCCTTTTGGAAATACTCTGTCAGACATCCGTCCATACAAGTCATCCAGGAACAGGATGAACCGAAGGCACTCTCCTACTGCATCTCATATAGGAATCACCCCATGGATCACTACCGAGAAGTCCTTGCAACCCGTAGATTCCACCCCCGACAGAACCACAGTTTACCTCTAGGAGCTAACCAAAGATTATTAGCGGTTCTTTTGTTTTAAGGGAGATCCACGGTCTTCAATGCTCCATCTCAACCATCTCTTGATATCTCCACGTATTCGTTGGTCGGAATGGTTTTCGAATATAAATTTGATCCCGGTCTTTCCGTACCAACTACCGCATTGGACAAATTTGATAGTCGGTGTTTTAACTATCAAAATAGACAGTGTTTCAAACATGGCAATCCAGTGAGTTCACTGGTTCAGTATTCAGCATCACTTGGCCTTTTAATTAAAACAAATGTAAATTCAAACTCTTAAATCTTTCAATTTTAAAAATTTTAGTTTCCTCGCTTCTTCATTTAACATGAGATTTCTTCTTATAAACCAATTCATTACTTAGGATAATCCTATATCATATTTAGTTTTCTATTTTCACTTTCAAACCATTTACCACATTGTCACCATATAATATTGGAAAAATCAATTTAACTTATTACACATACTTTACTTTGCGAAACATCCTCGTTCATTACTTGACAACAATAACAAATGCTTATTAATATAGAGTAAATCTATTTCAATACTCAACTCTGCATTTCCTTTTAACCTTGCGGATATCGTTATAATTTGATGCAAACTCCTTTATTCCCCTTTCCTTAGAAATCATCATTCATATATATTTTCACCAAAATTATATCGTTATCATTTCACTAATGAAATAATAAAGTTTATTAACCACATTTACCATTCCAACTCCTGTCATTCTAAGATAATCCCGAAGTCGTTCAAGTTGGGGTATTTAATTACCTCTCAGACCTTGATCAATAACGTTCATACCTTAAAATAAATATAAGTTGTAATCCAAAACCAATATTTCATTCCAATCCCAATACAAATACCATTGAACTATTTTATTCAAAATGTTGTTTCATAACCTTCTTATGCATTTGAAATTCCCTTTCTCGGATATAACTATTATTCCCTAATTTAATAATTAAGCAACTTCTTATAAAAATGCCACTTTTAGCACCTTCCTCTTTTCATGAAACTTCACTTTATAATTCGAATTAGTTTACAAATCTTACGATTTGCTTCTCCTATCAAATTCACTTTTACCAATCTCGTTTCAAATCTATTCAACCATATCCCGCTTTGGAAATCTCATTTCAACTCCCAATTCTACATAATCCCATTCTTAAGTAATGTTAATATAAAGTTAACGATTTACCACTTCACCCTTTTTATATAACTCTGGTTTATCATCAAACTCTTTATCTTATTTTCCTTTTACTTAATTCGAATAATTAAGCAACATTTATTTTACACTATCACATTTGCTTAACCATTCCTTTCAGAACTTTGTTATAAAACTCAATTGTTAAACAAAACCTATTCCCACTCTCCTTTCGTTATTCAATTGAATTCTATTTCAATTTCGATCACTTTTTAAATGATTTCCCATTAAAAAGTAATTTTCTAAATTATTATCAATTACGATAATATTTTATTTCAACCATTAACTACATTAGTAGTTAATTTTTTTATTAATTTAAAGTAAGCAGCAAATCCCTTTTTAAAATCTTATTATAATCTAAACAATATTCATTAAACTATTTCTATCCAAAACATACTAATTTAATAATCAATTCAATTAACGAGTCAATTTATTTACTCAAATCACGATTATCTTATCAACCGATTTCAATTCGTTCTTCCTTTTAAATTAATTAATTTAAATAATTTCATTAAACTGTTTCTCAACAACACGATTATCCAAATTTAATGATTAGATAAATTTCCTTATCCCCACATTTGCAAATCTGATTTGGCTCTATAAAATCAATTTATACTTAATTATAAACATAAATAACTATTTCCTTTTAAATAAGTTCTTTATTCAAAATATATATATATTTCAAAACCATCTTTAGTTACAAAATAAATTTTATAATTTCAGTTCTATCGATTTACCTGACGGTAAATCGATATAGATAAAATAATTTACTTTTAGGCCACTTACTGCCGATAACCCAACCAATATAGCCCATTGGTTAAACGCAACACATGTTGACTTTCAAATCAATGATCAATACTCAAATAAATCACCCAAACATGATAGTTCATATGATAATATGAAAATAAATAATATATTTGAGGAATCCGGTTGGATCCCTCCAACCTGTCCTTCCCTGTATTCAAAGCGGTTATCACAACACAGTTTAAAACAATTCAAACAGATCAAATAATCCAAACAGATCAAGCAATCCAAACCATTAAACACGTTTATTTATAAACGTGACCAATAAGGTAAGTTACCTTTATTGGAACCAATCGTTAAAATAATGATTTGGTATTTTATAGAAATTAAACGACGGTTTAATTTCATTAGTTAAATCAACAAACAGTCAACCATCAGCAAACAGAGCATACAAAATAAAACCCAATTTATATAAAATATAAATAGGTAGAAACTGAGTGAGTTTAACTCACCTTGATTTGACACCGTTATTTAAACGGTTGGTTTGAATTAAATTTAGACGATCGTTTAATTCAATTAAAAATCTCGATTGATTCCAATTCCTGTCCAGGTCAGTTCCAAAAGGTAGATCTCGATTATACGGTGACGTCGCTTTTTGTATGGTCCAATTCTGGTAAATATATAAACAAATTATTACCATTCTAATCTAATAAGATTAAATAAAATAATTAACTATTTCTTGAATAAATGTTAACATCTAATTAATTACGTTTTAATTATTTTGAAACAGCCGATAAAATCTTCTGTCCACCGTTCACTACGCTGCTCTCCCCCTTTAGCACCTTCCTGTTATCACGATTTTAGATTAAATGGTTATTTCTTTAATTATCCAGTAATCAATAAAATTGGTATAATTCTTATGTTTAACAGCAACGAGGACCATATTTTTCCCCTTCGTTCCCGTCCTCGTTTCATTCTGCACCACCCTTCTCTTTTCTTCAGGTTTCTCATTTCCCCATCCTACTTCCTTTCTTTGCTGATTTCTGATACCGTCTATTCACAGGCCTCCTACAATTTTTCCAAAGCACAATTTAATTAATAAAATCCCTTGTTAACATTATAAAACTAACGTTTACATAAATCAAGTTACGTTTTAGATCAGCAAACTAACGTTTACCCACAACCATTTAGATCAGTAGTATGGCCCAAAATCCTCACTCCCTTTGTTTGCTACTTTTCCCTCAAGCTCACGCTGACCTAAAATTCAACAGTATCGCACCCTCATAAGGTCATCGACCACTGATCTGTAACCCCTCCAAACAATGCCCTAAGTAACAGACGATGTGGTTCCTCCTTCCGCCGTCAGAAAGGTCTCGAACACCGGAACTGACTGAGCTGAACACGGCTTCCACTCGCCTGAACCCTGCACCACATCGCATGCTAAAACTCCACTGACAACAGAAAGCCGTCACACCGCAAGACCAATAGTATCACCACTTCATTATTTCGACAATACTCCCCCTTACTAACTTTATACTTCTCCTCGCACGAATGAATTCTTTTCTCACTTGTACAGTTTGTTACCACGTCCTTCCATCCAAGGTGACAACAATCAACCCATTTCGCTATACATATTTAGCTTAAGGGTTTATATTTTAATGGCAGCACACTTTTGTTTTATTTTTGGAAACGAGAATGAACACTGGTATTTATACAAGCATGGAGGAACGGATAAGCTCAACGCCATGTCCTATATCTCCTTGGCCATGTGTGGAGGAATAGGGATTTAGCGTTCTATCATTTCAGGGAGGAGCTTACGGTTCTTTTTTTCAGTGATGGAGGCATGTCGCTGATCAGAGAAATAAATGTTCTGTAGTGTTTAGGAAATGAAATATCAAATAGGCGTAGCACAGAATAGAAGTGTAGGCTCACGAAAATGGATAGGTGCTGTACTTATATTTTAAAGAACAAGGAAACTAAGCATATTATATAAGTGGTTAGTGTTGTCTTTATGGAGCATCACGTCTTAGGTAGATTAGGTCGGTGCGTTTGCTTCAAGGCATGTGCAATGCCCAGGGATATGTCATCTCATGTACCTTAGAATAGATGCAGAAGTTTAGCATGTGGGTTTTACATAGGTTAGGCACGTTTGATTTGGGGTAGCTCTTATTAAGGGTAGGTAAAACACTTTGTAATGAAGCAAGGATATATATATATATATATATATATATATCTATTTATTATTTTATTATATTACAAAACTTCAGCATGAAGTAGTTAATAAAAATCACTACAAACGATTTCTGTCTACTGATAAAAAGGCTAATCTTGATGTAAAAATGTATTCCGGACCCATTTGGACAAGTTTCATCGAAATCCGAGGTCGTATGAAAAAAATTCCTTTATAAAACCAGAAATGAACACGCATTTAATTTTTCCACGATCACCAGATAAATCCATTCAACTTTAAATCTCGATATTCTAAAATAATTTTTCAATACGAACCCAACGACACCAGTTTCGTCGCATTCTGAGACTGTTTCCCAGGTAGGCTATTTTTGCGCGCACCGCAATGCCATTCTGAACACCAAATTTACCGGTCTCTATAAAAAATAACAAACTATATGCCTATCCTGACTCTAATCGACGATACGAACTCAACGGAATTGGTTTCGTGGCTTAATTCGATCGTCTGTTCAAGTTATACACAAATAACCCTTTATTGAATTAGTTACGCGCCATAGAAATTGAACGGGCGTTTTTGGCTGCCATGGTCACATATCACATCGGTTTGTCACGCCATTCAACACCGTACAAAAATTCAACGACACGGTCCCAATGAAACTGATTTCGTTGAAATCTGAGTCCATTTGCAAAATGGCTATTTTAACGGCCTATATTTAAATAACGATTTCCACAGCAACTGTTTCAAATTTTGATTTGGCCATAAATAACAAATTATAACACGAAATCTGGATTTTTCTCTTTTATATGAAAATTATCGTCAACACGGTTCTAACGTTTCTTGTTTCACGGAATTCCGACTTATATCGGTTCCTGTATTCTCAGTTGAAGTTCAAAACCAAATATTACGAACTGCCGCGCGATTTCGAGCTCGTTTTATATTATAGATAAAATATAACGTTTAAACTTCGTTTTAAATAACGAATTAAATATTAAAATCCATTAATATTCTAAATAAAATATTTAAAATAATATATTAAATTAAATATTTGATGGCCAAAAATATGGGTCGTTACAGTAATTTTACTTTTGATAAAATCGATGATCTAGAATAAACTTATCTATTTCCAAAAAAAAATTGTACTATGTAAATTGTGAAAATCTGCCTTTCAATAAAGTCTTGTAATTATGGTTTAAATAATAGTTATGATATGAAAATATTATTTGAAATCATTTTATAATGATAATATAAATATAATAATGGGTTTATGAACAAAGTTATAATCAATTTGCAAAATATCAAAATTTAGTTTGATTTGCCGATTTTACCAACATTGTAAATTTATAATTTTTTTTATGTTACTTATGTATACATTATTAAATATAAATAGATATATTTTAATTTATACAAATAATAAGGAAATCCATTGTTAATTCAGTTTATATAAACGAGTACGTTAAATAAAATGTAAAAATATGACCGATTAAATATTTTGTCATAGGTTTTAACAAAAACAAGTTGTACAAACATTTTGTAACATAAATAGTAACATATGAAACTATTAGCACATGTTGTATTCTCGCTTCAAGGTCGGCTCTAGATTGCCTTAGGCAACACCCAAATATCAAACAAAAATTAAATGTAGAAAGTTGCCCTTGCCTAAATAAGAGAGGCAGGGAAGCCAATGTCTTCGCACTGCAGTTATGTTGCAAAAAATGAACCATGGAAAAAGAATAAAATAACAAGTTGCAGTTATCTTGCAACAAGTGAATGGAGGGAGAAAGCAAAAAAAAGTAAAGTACAACTCTAGGAATCGATCCTAGCACTGCCAATTTAATAATAGCATGTACAACCAACCAAGCTACCAAGCCCTTCGTCAAAGTGCTGCCAGTTATAACTACTTATTTATATAAACTGAACATTCATCACCACCCACCTCTTAATAGTTGTTGCCCCCATCCAGGCATTCGCCTGCTGGGCCTAGCCCCTAAACCGACCATGTCTCTCTTAAACAAATGGAAAAGGTTTGTTAAGTTAATGGGAAGGTTTGCCTTAAGTTAATACAAGATTTGACATTAAAGATAATTAACAAAATCCATCATTACTACTTTCACAACTTTCCATATGACATGACCATTTTTGTAACAACCCTGGTTTTAGATGATTACGTGCTATAGTGATTAGTAAATTATAATGTGAACTATACTTTGTTAATCATGAAATAAATGTCTTTATAAATGATTTGAGCTTGATCGGTTAAATTGGGGAATTAATTATATTACAAGGGGAGAATTTTCAGAAAAGGTAATTTGATTTATCTTTTGGGAGCTTGGTAACAATCTATATAAATATAAATGGTTGATTATATATATATATATATGTGTATATATATATATACATACACACACACTCTCTCACACACACACATGTCAGGTTTGGAGTATGTATATATGAGGTAAAAGTGAAATCAAAATAAATGAATTTTAAAATGGGTTATCATAACTTAAGGAAGTTTAGTAAAATATGCTACATATTGGGTCTTTATAATAGATTGTAATGTCTTATTTAATAAAATTTGAAATGTAAAATAAATGTTGGAGAACATTGGTAAATAACTATTGAGATAAAAAACAAGTGTTTTGGAATTTCCGGATTAATTAGTTTGGTTGAATTGCATATTATGGGTAATAATGACTTTTTGTGTCAAACAGTGTTTTTGTACGCATTATGTTAAAAATATAAATATGAAATGCTAATTTTGTTATGTTGCAAAAATAAATGTGTGTGTTAAAAACAATTATATAAGTTGTAAAATTCTCTTATGGTAATAATAAAGTTATTTGAATCATTATAACATTAGATTGCAAGCGTCTTTCAAAAAGAAAATGGAAAAGTTGCAAACTTTGTAAAATTTGTAGGCTTAATTACAACCTCTAGATAAATGTAAAAATACGATAAATAAGTGTTTATAATTTTATTGTGCATTTTTGTAGCGTAAATTATAATTAGTAAAGAGGTTACAGTGTGATTTGTGTGTAAAAATCTCTTAAATATGGTGTATGCCAGGGTATTTAGGCCAAAATGTAATAACAGGGTCCTAATCACCTTTTTAAAAACCTCATTAGGCTTAATAGGCTCTGATTTTTTAGTTAAGGAAAGAGGCTTCTGGAGGAAATAACATAGTACAATAATTTCTTCCTTTTTCCTCATTTGGAAAGACATAGAAAATAATAAAGGAAGGAAGCCGCTCGACTTATTCAAATCAAAAGCTTAACCTCACAAACCCCTTAAACTAGATATTTTGAATGCTAACTTGAATCTACAGCAGGTAATCATTCTAAAACACGCAAGTATTCCCTAAATTATCTTTGTTATTTTTTCATATTACTCTGTTTTGATAATCCAAGCCTTGCATGCAACTGTAGCTATTTCTATAGGCTTGGATAAGGTCTTTTTAAGCTACTAGTTCCAATTTGTTGCAAGAATCTCACTGGAAATTATTATTTCGAATTAGGCGAGAGTAACTCACATTTTTCTAGTTGAAGTTCGTTGTTTGTGCTGAGTTATCACTACTAGAACACAATTTTTTATCTTTTGTAAAAATTCATAATTTTGATGTTTTGTTGGTCTACTTTGAGAAAGAATATCTTTCTCATCTATGTTCGTTCGGGGTAATGTCTTTTTGTTGGGTAACCTAAGAATTTAACTTCAATCCTGCAAATTTTCGTAGACTGAAAGTGCCTGAAGCTTGGCCAAATTATGGTTAAAAATTGCTATCGAAGGGGGAGACTTCTACATGGAATTCGCATCCACTTGGGTCAACCTAAGATAAGTACGGGTCGACCCACCTATATGTTGTTTCCAAGGATGGGCCAAACCTCTTTGTGTTGCGTTTTGTTCCATGAGAAGCGCAGCTTGCTTTATATTTTGCTCTTGCATTAGGCGGTGTTTTCCAACTTACATTGATGTTAATTCAAAGCCATTTCGATGGCTATATTCGCTGGTTGTTATGTTTAATTTTCATACGTATTTGGTGTTTACTTGTTGATCATTGTATGATGAATTTACATATTACGCACGTTTTAATAATATGATTTTATTACGAGTTTTCTATTAAATATATATAGCTTTGAGAAAATGTTTTCAAGGTTTTAATTTTTAAATTAAAGCGTCTCATTTCCCCAAAATTCAAGTATTTTCAATATATGCAAACAACACTTTTTTTTACACCTTTGGCAAAACGAGAACGCGATTTAAACGATATAATACATCATATAATACATCACGTGGTATGCAACACATAGATTAATTATATCGGTTAATTCCTGATCGTCGCTTCCCTATGAACTAGAAAAGTGCGATTTATGAAATAATATTGCAAGCGCACAGATCATGTAGTATGCAGGTCGAATCAGAGGGAGGTAAATTAAATTAAATTATTTATAAAATTTCTTGGGCTAGTTAGACAAATATTCGAGGTTGGTTTTGTAAGCGAACGAAATTGAAACTGCAATTAAACTAGTATTGAATTGAATCAAATCTGTATTTAATCCAATTGACCTAAGGAAGCAGTAAAAAGAATAGAAATTGAAATTGCAGAAATTAAAATAACAAACAGGAAATAAAACTAGGATTACCGCTGAATCTAATCAGATGGTTAATCACTTGTAACAACCCGTAAAATGCGAGCCAGTTTGAAAATTTTATTTTGGCAATTTTAGCGAATTTTGATTATTTAAAAGGAATTATTTTAAAGAATATCGACGAGAAATTTATTTTGAATATAATTCGATCGTATATATTTTACGCGTCGTCGTTAGAATATATAATAATTATATATAATTATAAAAGGAATTGAAAATGGCGCGGTAGTTCGATAATTCGATTTCAAACTTCAATTGAATGTACCGGGTGCAAAACAATCCGGATTTTAGTGAAACCGAAAATAATGGAATCTAATAGTGAATATCTTTCCAACGAATCCGAAAAATCAAAAGTTCGTAGCGGGAATCAAAAGATATGTCCAGTTGAAAATTCTGAATAGTCGCTATGGAATTCAGGCCCTTAAAAATGGACATTTTGCAAATGACCTCGGATTTCGACGAAACCACTTTTGTTGGGTCCGCAGTGTCAAGTTATTGCTAGATTTCAAATTTCGTAATTTTTCGAATCAATATGTGAGCGTGGCAAAGGAAAACGCGTTTGACCTGTTTCAGTTGATTTTAATCGACTGGAAATTGGCCATTTTTCTAACGGTCTCAGAATTCGACGAAACTAGTTTTGTTAGGACCGTATCGTCAATACGAAGCTAGAAAATATTTTTCTGCAATTTTTCTAGTTAGTATGTGACCCCGGTAATTTGAAATGTACGTTTAAAATTCAATAAAGTGATTTAAATGTAAATTCAATGGAAACTGATTGTAACTATCGAATCAGCTTGCGATACATATCCTATTGTGTTCGGAATGGGGGTAGAACGCTGTGGACGACAGGCGGTGGGCCTCGTTTCGAGATCGTATGTGAAAGTTAACTTTTTTTGCAAAATAAAATAATAAAAAAAAAAAAAAAAAAATATTTAATTTCCCTTCTTAACCTGGCCCCCCCCTTTTTCAATCATTTTCATTTCCAGGTATAAAAAAAAAAAAAAAAAAAAAAAAGAATTTCGAACGAAGGGCGGAGCCTCGTCGCCGGCCCTCGACGATCCAGTCACCCTCACCCCCTCGTCGAACTCCAGCACCGCCGCCTCCCCCTGATGTTGTCGCGACCCCCTTCTTCCTCCATTCGAACGCCTAGAACCCGAACCCCCTCGCGTCCCGCTCCTTTTCCCCTCCCCGATGGACCGCCGCCACTTCCTCCAGTGGATGCTCCGACTCCGACGCAGCTCAGCAAGCTCCTCCACCTCGGCCATCTCTCCCCCTTCTTGAAAACGTGAGTTTTCTTGATCTGATTTACTTAATTTTTATTTAGTTTAAAACCAGATTTTTATTTAGTTTAAAACCAGATTTTTATTTAGTTTAAAACCAGATTTTTATTTAGTTTAAAACCAGATTTTTATTTAGTTTAAAACCAGATTTTTATTTAGTTTAAAACCAGATTTTTATTTAGTTTAAAACCAGATTTTTATTTAGTTTAAAACCAGATTTTTATTTAGTTTAAAACCAGATTTTTATTTAGTTTAAAACCAGATTTTTATTTAGTTTAAAACCAGATTTTTATTTAGTTTAAAACCAGATTTTTATTTAGTTTAAAACCAGATTTTTATTTAGTTTAAAACCAGATTTTTATTTAGTTTAAAACCAGTTTTTTTAATGATTAAAAAAAAAAGGGGGGGGGGGGGAAGAGATTTTTAAAATGATTAAAAACAGACTTTTAAAAATGTTAAAGACGAGATTTTTAAAAATGATTAAAAACTGATTTAGTTTTAAAGGTAAAAGCTTTAACATGGGAAGAAAGGTTTGAACTTTCAAGCAAAGTAAAAATCATATTTTTATATGGTGAAAGCAAAAGTAAAAATCATATTTTTATGTGTTGAAAGTCGAAATAAAAATCATATTTTTATATGTTGAAAGTCAAAGTAAAAATCATATTTTTATATATTGAATAGCGAAGTCAAAATTCGATTTTTACATATTGAGTAGCATAGTAAAAATTCTATTTTTACATATGTAGAGGATACGGGCGAAAGCGACAATAGGCGAAGATTTCTATTAAGAAGAGTCTTGAAGTTGGATAGCTATTGGTGAGAATTTCTCACCTTTCAATTTATTTTTCTAGTTATATATATACTAGGATGCAGACGGTGCTTAGTAGCACCCGACACCCGTCCACAGACCATGGACTTGTTTGTTTGACTGTTTGGTGATTGATTGTGATATTGGTTTGAATGTGGTTTGTGGTGTGAAAAATCGAATCGATAAATTGGTTAGGATTAGACGTGCGCCGTTATAAGGCGAAGGAGTAAGGCTAGGTTAGACCCTTACTCCAAAGTTTGTGGTTTGCATAACGAATTGATTTGATTGATGTGTGAATGGCGTGGGCCTTCACTAGACCGGGGATAAGGCTAGGCCTTGTCCCGTTTCTAGTATCGTGCCGTTATGCCGCCGAAATTTTCTAAAATAAGTTAGAAAAATAAAATTAGCATTTTATTTAACGAATGAACTGAATATAAATTCATATGTTAAAATAAAATGTGTTATCGTTAAAAATATAATTTTTAACGTGAATGTGAATAAATAAATATTCATTTACAAACCAGACGGTTTGTTTATGTACACCTATTTGAATGACGTTGATTGGGTCGATAAATTTTACACATCGCCTAACTGCACAAATAAAATATGTGTTTGATTGTTTGAAACCCCACACGGGTGTTAGGATGAAATTTGAAGTTCACTCATCCTGATTTATTAAATATGTCGATCGATTGATTGACAAGCTGCTATAAGCGTTAAATGTCTATATTTGATGCTTATACAGTGTAGTGCACTTTGGTTGATGGTTGATTATTCATCGTTGTTGATATATACATGTGTTGTAGAAAATCCATATAATTAACATTATATGGTAATTGATTGGGCCTCATTCCAGTTTCGAGAAAAATAGAAATATTTGAAATAGAAATATTTGAAATAGAAATATTTGAAATAGAAATATTTGAAATAGAAATATTTGAAATAGAAATATTTGAAATAGAAATATTTGAAATAGAATATTTGAAAATAGAAATATGTGAAGCCGTGAGGATTAGATTGACGCCATTTTGACGTGAACGATATTTATATCGATTTTATTCATTTTAAAATGAATATTGAAACGTGATTTCGAAATCGAATATTTTGAAATGAATTGAATTGAAAACGATTTCGAAATGAATTGAATTGAAAACGATTTCGAAATGAATTGAATTGAAAACGATTTCGAAATGAATTGAATTGAAAACGATTTCGAAATGAATTGAATTGAAAACGATTTCGAAATGAATTGAATTGAAAACGATTTCGAAATGAATTGAATTGAAAACGATTTCGAAATGAATTGAATTGAAAACGATTTCGAAATGAATTGAATTGAAAACGATTTCGAAATGAATTGAATTGAAAACGATTTCGAAATAAATTGAATTGAAAACGATTTCGAAATGAATTGAATTGAAAACGATTTCGAAATAAATTGAATTGAAAACGATTTCGAAATGAATTGAATTGAAAACGATTTCGAAATAAATTGAATTGAAAACGATTTCGAAATGAATTGAAAACGAATTCAAATTGAATTGAAAGCGATTTCGAAATAAATTGAATTGAAAACGATTTCGAAATGAATTGAATTGAAAACGATTTCGAAATGAATTGAATTGAAAACGATTTCGAAATGAATTGAATTGAAAACGATTTCGAAATGAATTGAATTTTAAAACGATTTCGAAATGAATTGAATTGAAAACGAATTCAAATGGAATTGAAAGCGAATTGAAATGAATTCAAATTGAATTGAAATTTGAATTGAATAGAAATGAATTTTGAAACGAATTTATAAAGAAGAATTCAATTTTGATTTGAATTGAAAAGGAAGTTGAAATTGCTTTTGAAACGAATTTAAAACCATTTATATAATTCGTTTTAAATAGTAATCGACGAAATATATATTATATATATTATATATATAATATAATGGCCTGAATAGAACGCGCCGCGCTGCGGCAGTTCGCGAATTTCGATCATTTGTTTCAAACGGACATTACGGGAGATCCGACCGTCGGATTCTCCTAAAACCGGAACCGTTGGGTTCGTATCGAAAAGAGCTTTCTAATGAATGTTAGAAATTTGAAATCTAACGGTTGGATTTGGAGATACGTCCAAATCAAATTCGAAAAAGGTCGCTGTAAGTGCAGTTCGATGGCCGTTAATGGAAATCGACCGTACGGGCCTTGATAAAATTATTAAAAATAGTAATAATTTGTGTAAAATCATAAGAAATGATTTGTGAAAGTTTGGGATGAAAAACTCCATATTTGAAAAGATAAAAATAGATTTTTATCGAAATGAACTAGTTTTGAACTAGAATTATAATTCTATTTATTTTTAAATAAATAAATTGAATTTGAAATGGTTTTGAAAATAACCAAAATTTCCAATGATTGCATTGGAGTGGATTTGAATCGAAATTGTCTTCGGAATATTTCGATGTTGGAATTCGTGATATTACAGGTGTTGTTATGGAAATTTGAAAGATATATATGTATATCGTTATTTCCAATACGACATTTGTTAATCGTAGAATTTGATATTGAATATAGGCCGATATAGTTTCTATTCAGAGCCTTGTATTGAATATCGAATGTGATTTGGGTTTGTCGTGAATGGTGTCTTCACTAACACTGTTCTTGAACCCAGTTGAGAAAAGATTAAATCTTTTTATTTAGATTTAATGAAGTGTACCAATTAAATGATATTTAATTGGAATTGAATTGATATTGATTTTTGGGTTTATCGTGAACAGTGTTTTAAATAACACTTGTTCTTTAACCCGATAATTAATGGGATGTGACTTTGGGTTTATCGTGAACCGTGTTTTAAATGACACTGATTCTTTAACCCAGTCACAGATTAAAACTAAGTGGAGTTTTAATGAATCTTTAATTAGATTGAAAAGATCGAGAATGGAGTATCACCAGTTTTGCTCCAGGCGATAGTTAAATCTTTAATTAGATTTGAATGTGAAATTTAGAAACTAACTGGCGGTTAGCCAAGCAGAATGGTTTTCTGGATATTGATCTGATGTTGGTTTCGGCCTTCGGGGTTAATATTTGGGGAATTATTCTCTTGATTAATTTACGGTTAGTGACTAATGAATTGGAATGAGGCGTATGTTGTGTTTGTGTAACACTTTTATAATATATACGCGAGTTATTCGGAAAGACCGGGTTTATCCCATTCTGAATAACTGATACGACGATAAGTCGAAGATGAAGACGATGGTCGAAGACCGGAAGTCTTCACGTCGTTTGGGTGATAACTGATGATCTTGATTGGGCTGTACACCCAAGAAGATGGAAACAGTTAGTGATCGTCCAGACGTACTTGGAGATCGATGGATATGCGGGGTACTAGGTGCCTCCGGTTTCGTTCAGACCCAGAACGGACTTGTAAATGGACTGTGTGTCTGACATCGGATTTCATTCTGTGTGACTGATATCGGTTGCATAGGATGGCTTGCCTGTGTGGCATGCTAAGATGCAAATGATCGAGGCTTCTGTTGAAAAGCAAAGTCTTGTGGTGATGATCAAAGCACGGCCTTTGTGGCGTAGCTTTGTGTAACGTTTACCTCGCGTGTTTCACACCCGGTATGAACCAAAAACGGGAGACGGACCTCAGGGAGGGCATGCGTTTCTTTCTAGCTAGAAGTGGCGTCAGTGGTTTTACACGCCCTGACGAGTTTGACTTATGTGGTTGTTGCTGTTGCGAGGCGCCTCGGTTATATCGGTTTCGGCCGAATGCATTCTGGTCGGCTGACGGACCAGACTTACACCCCATAGGGTGGGGAGACGTATTGTTCAGGCATAATAATCCACTCCGTGTGGACCGGCCCTGACGATCCAAGGCTTGCCTGCGCGCTTGCCTGAGACATGGGCTAGATTGTCTCGAATCGGTTGAGGACTATCTTTTGCCTCGGTTCATAGATGGAAACCCAATTTCCAAATACGAGACTTTGCGGTTTTGATTGTATATCATATATATGGCGACATAGTGGGATGGGGCGCTCATGCCGCCTATGATTGATACTTATGATTTGAAGTGTTTTATATACTATGCACTTATAATAGTATCAAATGATTTGTTTTAAACGTATCAAGCATTCTTTGGCTGTTATAAGGGAAAACCCTATCCTCGACTGCGTTGCATTGTGTGATGGGACCTGGGTCTTATAACAGCTTCATTTTTCTTTATTTAGCATTGCGCTGTTGGTTTTATGCACTGGTATTCTTGGGAGGAAACCCGTTCCGTGTTATACGGCGTGGTCCCTTGATTTACCTAATGATTTGAAATAAAGATTAATAACTGTTTTAGTTCTCACACCAGTCACATGACTGACCTGGAGTTTATTGTTTTAACCTAAACTCTGGGTGCCCCTATTTTCGACACGGGCAGCTAGTAGTTTTGGTTTTGCAGATTTATATTCACAGGATCCTGGTTTACAGCTGGAACGATATCCGGAAAGCTTTGTATCCGTATATCTCATTCTAGTTGTGTATTGTATTATTTTCCGCTGCTATGTATTTAAATGTAATTTAAATCTCTGATATTTCTGTGTAATATTCATTTATACTCTGTATATTCTTGTAATCTGATGCATTGTTGTAATATACAATGAAACGTTCTTCTGTATGCGTTCTGCTGTGGTTTGTTCTCGAACTATCCGACGCTTTCCTTTACGGGGAGGTTGCGTGCCGTCACATTTGGTATCAGAGCTTTGGTTTACAAAGCTCAGAGAACAAGGCACATTAGAACCATACGAAAGAATTCATCAGATATTGGATTAGCAATATCCAATGGAATGACTCGTTAGAGATAGGATCAGTAGTATCCTAGAACGGGTGTGAAGAGTATATTTTTCAAATGAAAACATTTTGTTTTGAAAATTTAAATCAACTATTCGTATTTGATTATTTGTTTATATTGATTTTGGGCAATTCAGTATATAAAGAATTTGCATATACGCCTTGCAAACGTATATTCAAAGTTTTAATATACTGGATAGATATGGAATCACATTCTAGTCGCCCGGAGATGGTACTGATGATTGTCATGACATCATCCGTATTTATATTCGTGTTTCGAATGTGTGATTTTCTATATATTTCCATTAGGCTGGTGTGAGAACCCAAAACTTATATAGTTAGAATTCATTGTTGTGATTTGGCATCAAAACATGATTTTTTGTATATGTATCAAAATTATGAATTTGAAACTCTAATTCACTAATTGATTGATGTTTGTATTGTTTGATAATTTTGAATCATTATGCCTAATTGAATCAAATATTGAATTGTATTGAAATTTGGTCGCATTTGCTTGCATATACATATACTTACATTGAACAGGTCATAGCAAGGAGGCTAGAGACAGAGAATAAAATTTGTTTGCCCGACAAATAGGTACATGTTTATTACATAATTTACTGTTTTGTTTGGGTGATGATGATTTTATGAGCCTATTGGCTAGCCGCTTGGCTTTTTCTTTTTCTTTTTGAGATCTGAAGGACCGGGAACGCTATTTGCAATTTCCCGATGCTCCCATTGCAGGGGAGGTTATGGCGAAATTTTTCGAAAATTTAGGGTGTTAGCCAAATTTTTGAAATTTTGAAAATTCTCAGAAACTGAAAAGTTGGAGAATGGAAGCCAAATCGAATGTAGGGCTGAATAATCAAACCACTTTCGACTTTGTTCCTTTTCGGGGACGAAAAGTTTTAAGTGGGGGAGATTGTAACAACCCGTAAAATGCGAGCCAGTTTGAAAATTTTATTTTGGCAATTTTAGCGAATTTTGATTATTTAAAAGGAATTATTTTAAAGAATATCGACGAGAAATTTATTTTGAATATAATTCGATCGTATATATTTTACGCGTCGTCGTTAGAATATATAATAATTATATATAATTATAAAAGGAATTGAAAATGGCGCGGTAGTTCGATAATTCGATTTCAAACTTCAATTGAATGTACCGGGTGCAAAACAATCCGGATTTTAGTGAAACCGAAAATAATGGAATCTAATAGTGAATATCTTTCCAACGAATCCGAAAAATCAAAAGTTCGTAGCGGGAATCAAAAGATATGTCCAGTTGAAAATTCTGAATAGTCGCTATGGAATTCAGGCCCTTAAAAATGGACATTTTGCAAATGACCTCGGATTTCGACGAAACCACTTTTGTTGGGTCCGCAGTGTCAAGTTATTGCTAGATTTCAAATTTCGTAATTTTTCGAATCAATATGTGAGCGTGGCAAAGGAAAACGCGTTTGACCTGTTTCAGTTGATTTTAATCGACTGGAAATTGGCCATTTTTCTAACGGTCTCAGAATTCGACGAAACTAGTTTTGTTAGGACCGTATCGTCAATACGAAGCTAGAAAATATTTTTCTGCAATTTTTCTAGTTAGTATGTGACCCCGGTAATTTGAAATGTACGTTTAAAATTCAATAAAGTGATTTAAATGTAAATTCAATGGAAACTGATTGTAACTATCGAATCAGCTTGCGATACATATCCTATTGTGTTCGGAATGGGGGTAGAACGCTGTGGACGACAGGCGGTGGGCCTCGTTTCGAGATCGTATGTGAAAGTTAACTTTTTTTGCAAAATAAAATAATAAAAAAAAAAAAAAAAAAAATATTTAATTTCCCTTCTTAACCTGGCCCCCCCCTTTTTCAATCATTTTCATTTCCAGGTATAAAAAAAAAAAAAAAAAAAAAAAAGAATTTCGAACGAAGGGCGGAGCCTCGTCGCCGGCCCTCGACGATCCAGTCACCCTCACCCCCTCGTCGAACTCCAGCACCGCCGCCTCCCCCTGATGTTGTCGCGACCCCCTTCTTCCTCCATTCGAACGCCTAGAACCCGAACCCCCTCGCGTCCCGCTCCTTTTCCCCTCCCCGATGGACCGCCGCCACTTCCTCCAGTGGATGCTCCGACTCCGACGCAGCTCAGCAAGCTCCTCCACCTCGGCCATCTCTCCCCCTTCTTGAAAACGTGAGTTTTCTTGATCTGATTTACTTAATTTTTATTTAGTTTAAAACCAGATTTTTATTTAGTTTAAAACCAGATTTTTATTTAGTTTAAAACCAGATTTTTATTTAGTTTAAAACCAGATTTTTATTTAGTTTAAAACCAGATTTTTATTTAGTTTAAAACCAGATTTTTATTTAGTTTAAAACCAGATTTTTATTTAGTTTAAAACCAGATTTTTATTTAGTTTAAAACCAGATTTTTATTTAGTTTAAAACCAGATTTTTATTTAGTTTAAAACCAGATTTTTATTTAGTTTAAAACCAGATTTTTATTTAGTTTAAAACCAGATTTTTATTTAGTTTAAAACCAGATTTTTATTTAGTTTAAAACCAGTTTTTTTAATGATTAAAAAAAAAAGGGGGGGGGGGAAGAGATTTTTAAAATGATTAAAAACAGACTTTTAAAAATGTTAAAGACGAGATTTTTAAAAATGATTAAAAACTGATTTAGTTTTAAAGGTAAAAGCTTTAACATGGGAAGAAAGGTTTGAACTTTCAAGCAAAGTAAAAATCATATTTTTATATGGTGAAAGCAAAAGTAAAAATCATATTTTTATGTGTTGAAAGTCGAAATAAAAATCATATTTTTATATGTTGAAAGTCAAAGTAAAAATCATATTTTTATATATTGAATAGCGAAGTCAAAATTCGATTTTTACATATTGAGTAGCATAGTAAAAATTCTATTTTTACATATGTAGAGGATACGGGCGAAAGCGACAATAGGCGAAGATTTCTATTAAGAAGAGTCTTGAAGTTGGATAGCTATTGGTGAGAATTTCTCACCTTTCAATTTATTTTTCTAGTTATATATATACTAGGATGCAGACGGTGCTTAGTAGCACCCGACACCCGTCCACAGACCATGGACTTGTTTGTTTGACTGTTTGGTGATTGATTGTGATATTGGTTTGAATGTGGTTTGTGGTGTGAAAAATCGAATCGATAAATTGGTTAGGATTAGACGTGCGCCGTTATAAGGCGAAGGAGTAAGGCTAGGTTAGACCCTTACTCCAAAGTTTGTGGTTTGCATAACGAATTGATTTGATTGATGTGTGAATGGCGTGGGCCTTCACTAGACCGGGGATAAGGCTAGGCCTTGTCCCGTTTCTAGTATCGTGCCGTTATGCCGCCGAAATTTTCTAAAATAAGTTAGAAAAATAAAATTAGCATTTTATTTAACGAATGAACTGAATATAAATTCATATGTTAAAATAAAATGTGTTATCGTTAAAAATATAATTTTTAACGTGAATGTGAATAAATAAATATTCATTTACAAACCAGACGGTTTGTTTATGTACACCTATTTGAATGACGTTGATTGGGTCGATAAATTTTACACATCGCCTAACTGCACAAATAAAATATGTGTTTGATTGTTTGAAACCCCACACGGGTGTTAGGATGAAATTTGAAGTTCACTCATCCTGATTTATTAAATATGTCGATCGATTGATTGACAAGCTGCTATAAGCGTTAAATGTCTATATTTGATGCTTATACAGTGTAGTGCACTTTGGTTGATGGTTGATTATTCATCGTTGTTGATATATACATGTGTTGTAGAAAATCCATATAATTAACATTATATGGTAATTGATTGGGCCTCATTCCAGTTTCGAGAAAAATAGAAATATTTGAAATAGAAATATTTGAAATAGAAATATTTGAAATAGAAATATTTGAAATAGAAATATTTGAAATAGAAATATTTGAAATAGAATATTTGAAAATAGAAATATGTGAAGCCGTGAGGATTAGATTGACGCCATTTTGACGTGAACGATATTTATATCGATTTTATTCATTTTAAAATGAATATTGAAACGTGATTTCGAAATCGAATATTTTGAAATGAATTGAATTGAAAACGATTTCGAAATGAATTGAATTGAAAACGATTTCGAAATGAATTGAATTGAAAACGATTTCGAAATGAATTGAATTGAAAACGATTTCGAAATGAATTGAATTGAAAACGATTTCGAAATGAATTGAATTGAAAACGATTTCGAAATGAATTGAATTGAAAACGATTTCGAAATGAATTGAATTGAAAACGATTTCGAAATGAATTGAATTGAAAACGATTTCGAAATGAATTGAATTGAAAACGATTTCGAAATAAATTGAATTGAAAACGATTTCGAAATGAATTGAATTGAAAACGATTTCGAAATAAATTGAATTGAAAACGATTTCGAAATGAATTGAATTGAAAACGATTTCGAAATAAATTGAATTGAAAACGATTTCGAAATGAATTGAAAACGAATTCAAATTGAATTGAAAGCGATTTCGAAATAAATTGAATTGAAAACGATTTCGAAATGAATTGAATTGAAAACGATTTCGAAATGAATTGAATTGAAAACGATTTCGAAATGAATTGAATTGAAAACGATTTCGAAATGAATTGAATTTTAAAACGATTTCGAAATGAATTGAATTGAAAACGAATTCAAATGGAATTGAAAGCGAATTGAAATGAATTCAAATTGAATTGAAATTTGAATTGAATAGAAATGAATTTTGAAACGAATTTATAAAGAAGAATTCAATTTTGATTTGAATTGAAAAGGAAGTTGAAATTGCTTTTGAAACGAATTTAAAACCATTTATATAATTCGTTTTAAATAGTAATCGACGAAATATATATTATATATATTATATATATAATATAATGGCCTGAATAGAACGCGCCGCGCTGCGGCAGTTCGCGAATTTCGATCATTTGTTTCAAACGGACATTACGGGAGATCCGACCGTCGGATTCTCCTAAAACCGGAACCGTTGGGTTCGTATCGAAAAGAGCTTTCTAATGAATGTTAGAAATTTGAAATCTAACGGTTGGATTTGGAGATACGTCCAAATCAAATTCGAAAAAGGTCGCTGTAAGTGCAGTTCGATGGCCGTTAATGGAAATCGACCGTACGGGCCTTGATAAAATTATTAAAAATAGTAATAATTTGTGTAAAATCATAAGAAATGATTTGTGAAAGTTTGGGATGAAAAACTCCATATTTGAAAAGATAAAAATAGATTTTTATCGAAATGAACTAGTTTTGAACTAGAATTATAATTCTATTTATTTTTAAATAAATAAATTGAATTTGAAATGGTTTTGAAAATAACCAAAATTTCCAATGATTGCATTGGAGTGGATTTGAATCGAAATTGTCTTCGGAATATTTCGATGTTGGAATTCGTGATATTACAGGTGTTGTTATGGAAATTTGAAAGATATATATGTATATCGTTATTTCCAATACGACATTTGTTAATCGTAGAATTTGATATTGAATATAGGCCGATATAGTTTCTATTCAGAGCCTTGTATTGAATATCGAATGTGATTTGGGTTTGTCGTGAATGGTGTCTTCACTAACACTGTTCTTGAACCCAGTTGAGAAAAGATTAAATCTTTTTATTTAGATTTAATGAAGTGTACCAATTAAATGATATTTAATTGGAATTGAATTGATATTGATTTTTGGGTTTATCGTGAACAGTGTTTTAAATAACACTTGTTCTTTAACCCGATAATTAATGGGATGTGACTTTGGGTTTATCGTGAACCGTGTTTTAAATGACACTGATTCTTTAACCCAGTCACAGATTAAAACTAAGTGGAGTTTTAATGAATCTTTAATTAGATTGAAAAGATCGAGAATGGAGTATCACCAGTTTTGCTCCAGGCGATAGTTAAATCTTTAATTAGATTTGAATGTGAAATTTAGAAACTAACTGGCGGTTAGCCAAGCAGAATGGTTTTCTGGATATTGATCTGATGTTGGTTTCGGCCTTCGGGGTTAATATTTGGGGAATTATTCTCTTGATTAATTTACGGTTAGTGACTAATGAATTGGAATGAGGCGTATGTTGTGTTTGTGTAACACTTTTATAATATATACGCGAGTTATTCGGAAAGACCGGGTTTATCCCATTCTGAATAACTGATACGACGATAAGTCGAAGATGAAGACGATGGTCGAAGACCGGAAGTCTTCACGTCGTTTGGGTGATAACTGATGATCTTGATTGGGCTGTACACCCAAGAAGATGGAAACAGTTAGTGATCGTCCAGACGTACTTGGAGATCGATGGATATGCGGGGTACTAGGTGCCTCCGGTTTCGTTCAGACCCAGAACGGACTTGTAAATGGACTGTGTGTCTGACATCGGATTTCATTCTGTGTGACTGATATCGGTTGCATAGGATGGCTTGCCTGTGTGGCATGCTAAGATGCAAATGATCGAGGCTTCTGTTGAAAAGCAAAGTCTTGTGGTGATGATCAAAGCACGGCCTTTGTGGCGTAGCTTTGTGTAACGTTTACCTCGCGTGTTTCACACCCGGTATGAACCAAAAACGGGAGACGGACCTCAGGGAGGGCATGCGTTTCTTTCTAGCTAGAAGTGGCGTCAGTGGTTTTACACGCCCTGACGAGTTTGACTTATGTGGTTGTTGCTGTTGCGAGGCGCCTCGGTTATATCGGTTTCGGCCGAATGCATTCTGGTCGGCTGACGGACCAGACTTACACCCCATAGGGTGGGGAGACGTATTGTTCAGGCATAATAATCCACTCCGTGTGGACCGGCCCTGACGATCCAAGGCTTGCCTGCGCGCTTGCCTGAGACATGGGCTAGATTGTCTCGAATCGGTTGAGGACTATCTTTTGCCTCGGTTCATAGATGGAAACCCAATTTCCAAATACGAGACTTTGCGGTTTTGATTGTATATCATATATATGGCGACATAGTGGGATGGGGCGCTCATGCCGCCTATGATTGATACTTATGATTTGAAGTGTTTTATATACTATGCACTTATAATAGTATCAAATGATTTGTTTTAAACGTATCAAGCATTCTTTGGCTGTTATAAGGGAAAACCCTATCCTCGACTGCGTTGCATTGTGTGATGGGACCTGGGTCTTATAACAGCTTCATTTTTCTTTATTTAGCATTGCGCTGTTGGTTTTATGCACTGGTATTCTTGGGAGGAAACCCGTTCCGTGTTATACGGCGTGGTCCCTTGATTTACCTAATGATTTGAAATAAAGATTAATAACTGTTTTAGTTCTCACACCAGTCACATGACTGACCTGGAGTTTATTGTTTTAACCTAAACTCTGGGTGCCCCTATTTTCGACACGGGCAGCTAGTAGTTTTGGTTTTGCAGATTTATATTCACAGGATCCTGGTTTACAGCTGGAACGATATCCGGAAAGCTTTGTATCCGTATATCTCATTCTAGTTGTGTATTGTATTATTTTCCGCTGCTATGTATTTAAATGTAATTTAAATCTCTGATATTTCTGTGTAATATTCATTTATACTCTGTATATTCTTGTAATCTGATGCATTGTTGTAATATACAATGAAACGTTCTTCTGTATGCGTTCTGCTGTGGTTTGTTCTCGAACTATCCGACGCTTTCCTTTACGGGGAGGTTGCGTGCCGTCACATTACTAATGAAAAATAAATGAAAAAGACAAATAGTGTTCTACCAAATCTAATTGTGTAGACAACACTAATTGCTAAGAAAATAAAAAAATGCAGAAAAGAGAAGAAGAAGACTTTATTAATTCTGGGATGATTTTTACAATGAGAATACAAGGGTATTTATAGGATAGATAGCCAACCCTAACCCTAATCCTAATACAATGACAAATGGGCCTTAGGGAAATCACAAAAGAGTTTTACAATGAGAATGACAAATGGGCCTTAGTGAAATCTAGTAAATTTGGGCCTTTCCTCTTTTCCTCTTGCTCCTTTGATAATTCTTCATTAATTTGTGAGATATGTGGCCTTTCTACTAGTTATTTTCTTGTCCAAAAAGCAATTGGATGTGAGATCTTCGTCAACAAGTCTTCAAATATAAATATGCAGCAATTTGATCTCTATTTTCCATTTTTCTAACTATATCGGGATATCTGTAAAAATGGCAAAACAATACCCAAGTAATATTTATTTATATACAAAAGATAAGATATTAGAGCATAAAATAAACACATTTCTATGTTAATCAAATACCCCCACACTTATCTTTTACTCTTCCTCGAGTAAAACAAGAAATGAAAAACTAAACTAGATAGGTCACACTTTCGTAGGAAACACGATTGCATTGAGCGTATGCATCAAGCCGTTAAACCTCTAGGTGTCCCTAGGAGGACAAGTGGTGTCTCGTGAGGGTTTTCAGCGGATACTACCCGCAAAATCCAAATGCAGTATGATATGGTTCTAATGTAACTACATGAATGCAGAGGACTTATGCAATTGAAAATAAAAAATGAAAACATGTCTTGTTTCAGGAAAGTGGTACAACAAATTAAGTTAACAATTTCTAATTAGTTGATTTTATTTTAGATACCTCAACTTGTTACAAATTTTCAATATAAATCAAGTTTTAAAATGTTAAATTCCAGTTTGGCCAATTAGTTCGGTTGATAACATAGTGCAGCCATGAAATAAATTCTTAGTTTTCTTGTCACAGTTTGTGAAGTGGTATTCTAATTACCTTGTGTATGGCTAGTCAAATCAATAAGGTCAAGAAGTGCTTGGGCCTTATCGCTTATTCTCTATCTCTATAAAAATTAAAATTTATGATTAATTACATACACCTAACTTAAAGACCAAGGTATACCACCCATACACTGCCTTGCAGACTGACGGAGAGTTGGGATAGTGCTTGGCAGATTGTGCAGACCGACGCTGACTTTGTCAACAACATGTCAGTAATCCTTAGGTGTCCAACTCATAAAAATGAGACCAAGATATTCCAACGATGACTTTGTCAACAATATGTTGGATAGAGCTTGGCGGGTTTGCACTCCAACGCTAGATATACAAGCAGTGTTGGATACCCTTGGATGATTATTATTATTATTGAAAATATAAGAACAAAATAGAGTTACGCGAATTCAGCTTAATACAACTTAGTTTTAATGATTCGAAAAGCCAATATAAGTGTTTTAAGTCCTCCACTAATTAAACAAAGACTACAATTTAGAATAAACTTCATGGCCATCACCTAAGAATCTCTCTATGTACCAGTTACACTATTATTCCTCAAAATTCAACTTTCCATTATATTTCTTATTCGATCTTAGCTAAGAGAAAAAAATACTATCAACTGATTAACAATCCTTAACTTATTTTGTTGTATCAATCTAAAATGAGTCGCATTTCCTTAAAAAAAATTGGTATGTTACTACGATCTAAAATGCATGACGATCATATTTAAAAGGCTGAGAAAAGAAAGGAAATAAAGAAAAATGAAAATGAATCAAATGCAGACCCCTCCCCCCCACACTTGGACTAAGCAGTGTCCACACTGTAAACGTTTTCTAAATTTGAAAGATCGTACCCAAAGATGGATTAATTGCAAAATTATTTGTAGAATGAAATGCAGTCTAGCAATATGTAAGAATGGATCATATGTACAATGATATATGTGTTTACGATGCATACGATGCAAAGAATGCCACCAACTTTTTCCCCCACACTTGGTACTAGCCCGATGAATCCCATTCCCACTATGTCTAGGCATGTTTTCTAATAAGCAAAGGGTTTTGAAAACCATCTCATCTTTATACCTAGATTTGTAGTCCAGTAGATAAATGTCCAGGGTCATCCTAACATGAAGTTTTTCAACCAAGTCAGCATTCCAAAGATAATTCATGTGTTTAACAAATTTATCAATGTAATTGTTCAAAAATTTGTGATCGTATATAAATTCAGTGAAATTTGAATTCTGAGTGTTGTTCAAACTATGTGATCACATTTCTCAGTTTTATTACTGGACAACAAATTTTCGACACTGACAATATCAAGCTCGTTTGACATCTCAAAGTCAAAATTTTCACATTTGGATTGGTGGCTTGACTCTATTTTGTCCTCGTTTGGCAACTCATCCTCATACAATACAAAAAATTCATGTTCATGAAAATCCTTTTCCACTTTTGAGTTTCTGAAAAATTCAACATTTTCATTTTGTTCAATTTCAAAATTTTCATGTTTCTTGCAGTTTGAAAGAGAAAGATCAAAATCCAAGCTTAAGTCTTTTTCCTGAAAAGAATCGAAGTCCAAATCATTTGTTGAATTTTTAACAACTTCATTTAGATCATTATTCTCAATTTCCAAAGTTGTACTCTGAAAATTTTCACTATCAATTAAGAGTGGATTATTTTCTGATTCATCGCTTGTTTGAATTTGATTTTGTTGCTCTCGTTGTTCTTTCAAAGATGTCATTAAACAAAGAAGTTCATCCATCTTTCTATCCTTTTCATCAAGCTATCTATCTTGCTTTTCTACCCTCTCTCTAAGAATGTTAAGACGATGCTCTTCAAAATCGTTGATTTGAGAGCTCTCGTTTTGGATTTCTTCATTCTCAAAATTATATTCCACTTCAATTTCACAATCAATATTACCAATGTGATGGTTGTTTGAATCTTCAGAATCATTTTGATTGTAGAAATTATGTTCATAACCAAAACTATTAAAACTCGAGTGAAAATTGCAATTTTGGCTATTTTCAAGATGTCGATATGGGCTATAACTTTGAAAATTTTGGTTTACAACCCCATATTGATGTGGATCAGAGCTATATTGGGATTCAAAGCTATTTTGATGTGGATGTGGCCCATAATCGAAATTATTGAAATTTGAGTTGAAGTCGTCATTTCGATTATATCTATGATTTTGAAAATGTTGGTCATTTGGAAAATTTTGGAAATTTTTGGTATTGGGCCCATGAAATTTTGGAAAATCTTGCCTCAGGAGTTGTAATTCATACTTATACTCTTCAAGAGGTCGTCTACTCCGATTATTATCCCATATTTCTCTCAATGATTTTTTTGAATCAGACATTTTAAAGAAATCATGGGAAGACAGAAATTATTCTCACTTCAAAATAGTATAAAATACTAAGCTGTGCTCTATTAATTAACCGACTCAATTAGAAGGGGGAAGAGGGTCTTATGGCCGTTCACATAGTATGCAACCTCTTTTGCTAATAGTTCAATAAATTGAACTACTATATATCCGTGATCCAATTATTTGAGACAGACAACTTCACAAAGCACCGCTTTTCAATTATATTATTTCAAAAATCAAATCAAGTTTTATAATTGAAAATATACGAGAGTGATGACTTCAGGTATGTAAATTCGTGCCTCACTAAACAGATTCAAAAATTCCAATCACTAAACAGTCACAGAATAAACTGCAGAAAATTAAATTATTGTACAAGCAAGCTGCTGCCCCTACAGAAATTTTTTACAAGCAATTTCTATTTTTTTGCAGCATCTGTAGAGTTCAGAAATTTTTAGAAAGGGGTAAGGCTGTCCGTCCAGTGTAATTGAGTAGCGTTCACCTGTTAAAATCCCAGTGTTTGCAAATTGTTTGATCTCCAAATTCCTTGTTGCTTGTTTGAATTCTTTCTCACTTTGACCTTTGAAACTAGTCTCTTTTTTTTGTCTTGATTGAGTTTGATTTTTTTTTTGAGAGTTGAAAATAGAAGGATTAAAAGAGGGAGGAAAAAAACACTAAACTATCAACTCAAACAAAAGCAAGTAAAACAAATGGCTAAAAAAATTAGAAAAGTTTCTCAAATCAGTGCAATCAAAACAAACACATGGCCCATATGATTTCTTTGAGCAATTAAACCCGCTCATTAAAACAAAGGAAGCTAACCCATTCACGTGTCTCCTCTCAAATCAGAGACTTTGATTGGTTTCACTAAAATCTAAAGTTACCAAGAATAAAATAGAATAGAATAAGCACTCAAACCAAGGAAAGAAATCAGAAAGGCAGTCAAGTACCAAAACAAAGTCGCCCCTTCTAATTTTTCTTTTTGTCTTTTTTTCTACTAAAGACCATGAACCAATTTCGTGAGACCAAATTAATTGAGTCACGCCCCCCTCTTGTTTCATGAAATAAATCTCGCCTAATCTCAAAATTAAATCAGCCTTTAATTATTATTTTTCAAATTCGGGTCTGCTATCGAATCGATTTGGGTTTATTTCAAGTGATTGGGTGATGGGTGATAAGTATTGCGCGCTTGAGGCAGGGGGTTCTGATGAACTGCTGACGATCGGGGCACTGGAATAGGGTTTCGATTTGGGTTCCAACTGTGATTGTTGTAGCTTGCAGTGTGAACTGGTGTGAGGAGCAGGTTTGTTCGAAGGGGTGGCTGTTGTAGATGGATGCGATTTGATGGGGCGTTAGGGTAATTCGAATTGTGATAATGCTTTTTTTCTGCGGTGCATTTGAGTTGAGGAATTTTTGATTCGTGAACTGGTATTGGTGAATTCAATTTTGAGGCTTGGTTTCGTGATGGGTACGATTTGGAAGGTTCGATTCTGGGTGGCGAAACAGTATTGGGTTTGGATCTGGTGAATTACGCGAATGATGGCGTTGTGTTTTTGGGTATGATGGTGTAAAATGGTGAGGGTCAGTCTATGAAAACTGATTGGTGTCCAAACTACTGGAAGTTTGGTTGTGATGTCGGTACTGGTCAGTATGTAGGAGCATTTGATAATGCAGATTTCAATGGGAAGGTTTGGTTTCTGGGTACTGGTAAGGATTGCTGTGGGATGAACGTTGACTTTAAAGAGGCTGTTCGATGTAGGTTTGAAATGGGCGGATGGGCTTCTATGCAGCATTTGGATTGCGAAGATGAAGTGTGGGCAAAAAGTTGAAAGAGGGTCTAGGGATTGTAGTTTGGTGAGAGTGGGTGATCGATCTGAAGGGGTATTGGTCAAAGGCGTGTGTGCAGATGGGAAGAATGTGGTGTTTGCGGTAAGAGGATTTGGAGATGACGCAAAGGGTGTTGAAGGGAAGTTATGACCTTGTGGTTTTGATTGTGGGTGAATGTGGCAGGCAAACCAAAGGGGACTATGCTGTATGTAATGAAGATGATGGAGGGATGATTTGTATGAACTAGGTGGTTGAGAAGATGAAAGAATACTGAGGGAAAAAAAAGGATTTTTTATTTCTTTTGTAGACTTGTAAAGGGAAAAAAATAGAAAAGGAAACAAATGTAAAAAAAATGGAAAGGAAAGAAATAAAAAAAAGGGAATTATTTTTTCTTTTGTAATTTTTTTTGTTTGAGGGAGAAATCAAGGAAGATATGAGATTGAGAAAATACTGTAAGAAGGGAAAGAAATACATGAAGAAAAGGAAAGAAAAATCAAGGAAAAATAGCTTTTTTTGTCTCTTAAATAGAAGATTACAGTATCAACTTGTAATACCAAATCAACTAACCAAGAATTTTTTCCTATATATACAAGAAAACAAAAAAAACAAAAACAAAGATAAAAACTAACACGAATCAGAAAGTAAATAAATAATAAAATTCAGTGTTTATCTCCCTGGCAACGGCGCCAAAAACATGATCGTCGCTTCCCTACGAACTAGAAAAGCGCGATTTATGAAATAATACTGCAAGCACACAGATCGTGTAGTATGCATATCGAATCATAGGGAGGTAAATTAAATTAAATTATTTATAAAATTTCTTGGGCGAGTTAGACAAATCTTCGAGGTTGGTTTTGTAAGCAAAAGAAATTGAAACTACAATTAAACTAGTATTGAACTGAATCAAATCTGAATCTAATCTAATCTGTATTCAATTCAATTGACCTAAGGAAGCAGTAAAAAGAACAGAAATTGAAATTGTAGAAATTAAAATAACAAATAGGAAATAAAATTAGGATTACCGCTGAATCTAATCTGATGGTTAATCACTAAAGAAAAATAAATGAAAAAGACAAATAATGTTCTACCAAATCTAATTGTGTAGACAACACTAATTGCTAAGAAAATAAAAAAATGCAGAAAAGAGAAGAAGAAGACTTTATAAATTCTGGGATGACTTTTACAATGAGAATACAAGGGTATTTATAGGATAGATAGCCAACCCTAACACTAACCCTAATACAATGACAAATGGGCCTTAGGGAAATCACAAAGGAGTTTACAATGAGAATAACAAATGGGCCTTAGTGAAATCTAGTAAATTTGGGCCTTTCCTCTTTTCCTCTTGCTCCTTTGATAATTCTTCATTAATTTGTTATATATATATGGCCTTTCTACTAGTTATTTTCTTGTCCAAAAAGCAATTGGATGTGAGATCTTCGTCAGCAAGTCTTCAAATGTAAATATGCAGCAATTTGATCTCTATTTTCCATTTTTCTGACTGTATCGGCATATCTGTAAAAATGAAAAAACAATACCCAAGTAATATTTATTTATATACAAAAGATAAGACATAAGAGCATAAAATAAACACATTTCTATGTTAATCAATTGCAAACTCATACTGAAATGTGCTATCTCATAGTGAAATGACTAGGGAAAACGTACGGTAAGGGATGCACTGTTCTCACTTTTCAGGTTACTCTTTGAAAGTCCATGGCACATTCTATTAGTTATGTAGTTGCCAGTACGGCGGACTGGTGGGTCCTAAATACAATGATATTAGGCTAGTGGGCCATACGCTAGACTGTTGGGTCCTAATTTATATTTCGTGGGTATATGAGACTGGTGGGTCTTTAGTGTATAATATGTGGAGTTCCCGAACCGGTAGGCCGTATACTAGATTGGTGGGTCCTTAATTAATCTCTGGTGGGCGATTTGGGGGCCTAATTTTATCGATGTTGGGCGATTAAGATTTGGTTCCAAGTGTTGTAATATAACTCCTTTATGATGTCTTTGTGTTGATTTGATGCATTTTTTAATTTGGGTGTTATCGCCTGATTAGTATGATTCCAAATTCACATATCTCGGGGTAGGGTGTTACACATTTATGTGGAAAATAAGCATCCTAGTGTATCATCATTACTAAGCTTCTTGTCACATTCAACGATGTACTTAAGCCATCAAATCTTTACATGGAAAAGGAGCATTTCCCATGCCATCATTAAAATATTCCCATCTCCATTAATGCAGCATCATTTGCTAAAAGTAAGTGCCACTTTTAAGCACACTTTAGTACAAGGATAGAAAGGTAATTAACCCTTCCAATTAGCTATTATAAATAACCCACCACTTCCATCATTTCCACCATTTCATTCACAAATCTAAACCACCTTTTTCTCCACCATTTTCCTAAGCTTCACCACCTCCTTGCCCACCACATTTCTCATGGCCTCACCCCCTACGCCATAAACCCATGGCAACACCCCCCTCCTTCACATACCCTAGTCCACCTACCTCCAAAACTCAAACACCTGCCCACCCTGTGCCCCAGAACCCCTACACCTTACTCCCTTCAAAACTCTCAGCCCAAGCTTCCCCTCATCCGTCAAACACCATATTCTTGACCTACCACCTCTACCTCTCACTTTCCCCCTCTAAGCTCACACACCTGCCCCTATATCCACCTAACCCCTCTCTCCCCGACCTAGCACCCATAAGGTCTAACACCTCAAAAAAGTTAGCAAAGAAAAATAGGAAGAAAATAAGAGAGAGAAGAAAAAGGGAACAAAAACAAAAGTAAGATCGAGATAATTCAAAGTGAGAGCACGAAACCATAAAGTTAGATGGAGTGGTAAAATAGAGGTGAGAAAATTATCTTGCGGCTTTTTGATTTATCTAGATACGTGAAAACAAATATCGTCACTTTACAAACCATTGTCAATAGGATCACCATTATGATATGTGATTTTTTCACTCATTTAGTGCTATGTGTTGACGTTGATATTTGGACTTTTGGTTATTTTTGAATCTGATGATTGGTAGTATGGATGAATAGTGATTTGAATGATTATAAGTGAATATAATGAAAACCGATATGACTATATGCTTTGATAAGTAAATTAAACCCCAATTTAAACATGCTCACAAATAGTATAAGTTGTGATATTTGGTTTGTTACGACAATAAATGATTTGTCATGAATGTTGTGAATATTGATATTGTCATGATTATATACGATTTTGAGTAATTAAGATTTTATCAAGTCAATTAAAATTTTATCTAAGTGGGAAGAGACTTAACAAATCCTATATTTCTATATGGTTGCGCTTATTATTCGAAAAGTCTGGGATCATAATTCTATCCCAAAACCATTGCGAATAATGATACGATGAAATGAAACAAATGAAGATTATGAAGACTGTATATTTTCAACTTGAAAGGACAACTTTCTTACTTTCTCTTCATTGGTTGATCACTAGTATAGAGATGAACATCTTTCTTTTTCACCGTGTTCCGGACATATTCAGAAATAGTCAAATTGCAAGGATTTTCATTACTAATGTGTAATAACCCGGAAATTCTGAGCCAGTTTAAAATTTTTATTTTTGCAATTTTAGCGAATTTTGCATATTTAAAATAGATTATTTTAAATAATATCGACGAGAAATTTATTTTGAATATAATTCGATGTATATATTATATACGTCGTCGTTAGAATATAAATAATTATATATAATTAAAAATAGAATTGAAAATGGCGCGGTAGTTCGATAATTCGATTTCAAACTTCAATTGAATGTACCGGGTGAAAAACAATCCGGATTTTAGTGAAACCAAAAACATTAGGATCTAATTGATAATATCTTTCCAACGAATCCGAAAAATCGAAATTTCATAGCGGGAATCAAAAGATATGTCTAGTTGAAAATTCTGAATAGTCGCTTTGGAATTCAGGCCTTTAAAAATGGAAATTTTGCAAACGACCTCGGATTTCGACGAAACCAGTTTTGTTGGGTCCGTGATGTCAAGTTATTGCTAGATTCCAAATTTCATAATTTTTCGAATCAATATATGAGCGTGGCAAAGGAAAACGTGTTTGACCAGTTTCAGTTGATTTAATCGACTGGAAAATGGCCATTTTTCAAACGGTCTCGGAATTCGACGAAACTAGTTTTGTTAGGACCGTATCATCAATACAAAGCTAGAAAATATTTTTTTGGAATTTTTCTAGTTAGTATGCGACCCCAATAAATTGAAATACGCGTTCAAATTCAATATATAGAGTTATATGTTGATTTTAATGAAAACTGGTCGAAATGATCGAATCAGCCTACGTGACATATCCCATTGTGTTCGGAATGGGGGTAGAACGCTATAGACGACAGGCGGTGGGCCTCGTTTCGAGGTCGTATGTAAAAGTCAACTTTTTGCAAAATAAAATAATTAAAAATTTAAAACCCTTTTCTCTTTCTTCCTCTCCTATACGTTCTGCCCCCCCCCCCCTCTCGTTTTCAGTCCAAAAAAAAAGAAAAAAAGGGGCACGAAGCCCTAGCCGCCACCGGGACGTCCGCCGCGCCTCCCTAGGCGGTGGCGCACCTCATCCGGCGCCCCAGCCCTCTTCCCTTTCCCCCCTCCTCCACGTTGATCGAACCCCCCCCCCCAAAACCCTACACCCGCAAGGCCTCCAACACCCAGCTACCACCAGCGATCGGCCCCCTCCACTTCGACGAACTCCCCCGCCGCTGACAGCACTGGTGCACCCTCCTCTTGCTCCACCTCAGAGCGCAGCGCCCCTCTCTCCTTCGAACAGAAAATACGGTGAGTTTTCTTTTGATTTCAATTTAGTTTGGTCATAAATTTCAGATTTTTATATAAATAAAATAGACTTTGATTATGAAAATATAAATTATTAAACATAGATTTTTATAAGCATGAAGGTTGGGATTTTTATTTACAAAAAGCGTAGATTTTTAGTTACATAAAAGGTTTGATGTTCTAAAAATAAGAAAGACCATATTTTTAAAATAGAAAAGAGGCGATTTTATAAAGTTATAAAGAGTTGATTTTTGGAAACATAAAGAACGTGTTAAAAATATAGTCTTTGTTGTGAAAAGACGATATTTCTAAATATGAAAAGACGATATTTTTAGATATGAAAAGACTATATTTTGAGATGAGTAGTGAAGTAAAAATATGATTTTTACTTCGAGAAAAATATAAATTTTATATTATAGAAAGGCGAAAACTTTATTTTTGAAAAGGCGAAAACTTTATTTTTGAAAAGGCGAAAACTTTATTTTTGAAAAGGCGAAAACTTTATTTTTGAAAAGGAGAAAACATTATTTTTCAAAAGGCGAAAACTTTATTTTTGAAAAGGCGAAATCTTTATATGAAGAATAGCGTGATAAAAATATAATCTTTACTATATGAACATCGATGTGAAAATATAATTTTTATCTATATAGTAGCGGTATAAAAATTCGATTTTTATATATTGAATAGCAAAGTAAAATTCGATTTTTATATATTGAATAGCAAAGTAAAAATTCGATTTTTATATATTGAATAGCAAAGTAAAAATTCGATTTTTGTATATTGAATAGCGTAGTAAAAATTCGATTTTTATATATTGAATAGAATAGTAAAAATTCGATTTTTATATACTGGATAGCATAGTAAAAATTCGATTTTTATATATTGAATAGAATAGTAAAAATTCGATTTTTATATATTGAATAGCATAGTAAAAATTCGATTTTTATATACTGGATAGCATAGTAAAAATTCGATTTTTGTATATTGAATAGCGTAGTAAAAATTCGATTTTTATATATTGAATAGCATAGTAAAAATGTGATTTTTACATATGTAGTGGCTACGAGCAACGAAACCGACAAAAAAAAAGCAAGAACGACGAAGATTTCTACCTAAGAAGAGTCGTAGTATTGGATAGCTATCGGTGAGAACTTCTCACTCTTCAATTTCTTTTTCTAGTTATATATATACTAGGATGCAGATGGTGCTTAGCAGCACCCGACACCCGTCATCCACAGACCATGTATGGCTTGTTTGTTTAATTGTTTGGTTGTGTAGTTGATTAGATTATTTGGTTTGAATTGAATTGTTTGGTGAAATGAAATTGATTTGATTGATGTGTGAATGGCGTGGGCCTTCACTAGACCGGGGATAAGGCTAGGCCTCGTCCCGTTTCTAGTATCGAGCCGTTATGCCGCCGAAATTTTCTAAAAATAAGTTAGAAAAATAAAGATAACATTTTATTTAATAAATGAACCGAATAGAATATTCATAGGTTGAATAAAATAGTTTGACAGTTAAAAATATAATTTTTAACGTGAATGTGAATAAATAAATATTCATTTACAAACCGGACGGTTTGTTTATGTACACCTATTTGAAGGACATTGATTGGGACGATAAATTTTACACATCGCCCAACTGCACAAA
The DNA here is from genome assembly GCA_030737875.1 of Allium sativum. NCBI lineage: Eukaryota > Viridiplantae > Streptophyta > Magnoliopsida > Asparagales > Amaryllidaceae > Allium > Allium sativum. The sequence goes on from CM060916.1 coordinate 208,268,635, forward strand.
TAAAAATCTGTGTTTGATTGCTTGAAACCGCACACGGGTATTGGGATGATATTTGACGTACACTAATCCCGATTGTTTAGTTGTATGTCAATCGATTGATTGACAGGCTGATATAAGCGTTGAATATTTATATTTGATGCTTATACAGAGTAGAATGCACTTTAGATGATGGTCGATTATTCATCGTTGTTGATATATACATGTATTGTAGAAAATCCATATAATTAACATTATATGGTAATTGATTGGGCCTCATTCCAGTTTTAAAATAGAAATATTTGAAAAGGAAATATTTGAAATAGAAATATTTGAAAAAGAAATATTTGAATAGAAATATTTGAAAAAGGAATATTTGAAAATATGAATATATGAAGCCGTGTTGATTAGATTTACGCCATTTCGACGTGAACGATATTTATATCGATCTTATTCATTTTATAACGAATATCGAAAGTGATTTCAAAATCTGAAATTTTGAAAAGAATTGAAATTCGAATTAAATTAAATAGAAATGAATTCGAATTAAATTGAATAGAAATGAATTCGAATTAAATTGAATATAAATGAATTCGAATTGAAATCGATTTGAAAAGAATTTAAAACGAATTTATATTGGAATATTCAATTTTGATTTGAAATTGAATATGAAGTTGAAACCGTTTTGAAAATGAATTTAAAACGATTTATAAAGCACGTTTTGAATTGAAATCGACGAAGTATATTATATATATATATATATATATTATATATAATATAATGGCCTGAATAGAACGCGCCGCGCCGCGGCAGTTCTCGAATTTCGACCATTGACTTCGAACAGACATTACGGGAGATCCAACCGTCGGATTCTCCTAAAACCGGAACCGTTGGGTTCGTATCGAAAAGAGCTTTCTAACGAATATTGGAAATTACAAATCTAACGGTTGGATTTGGAATTATGTCCAAATCAAATTTGAAAAAGGTCGCTGTAAGTGCAGTTTGATGGCCGTTGATGGAAATCGATTGTACGAGCCTTGATAAAATTATTAAAAATAGTAATAATTTGTGTAAAATCATAAGAAATGATTTAGAAAGAATCGCGATGAAAAACTCCATATTTGAAAAGATAAAAATAGATTTTTATCGAAATGAACTAGTTTTGAACTAGAATTATAATTTATTTATTTAAAAATAAATAAATTGAATTTGAAATGGTTTTGAAAATAACTAGAATTTCCAATGATTGCATTGGAATGGATTCGAATCAAAATTGTCTTCAGAATATTTCGATGTTGGATTTCGGAATTATACAGATGTTGTTATGGAAATTTGAAAGATATAAATATATATATCGTTATTTCCAATATGATATCTGTTGGTCGTAGAATTTGATATTGAATATGAGCCGATATATTTTCTATTCAGAGCCTTGTATTTAATATCAAATGTGATTTGGGTTTGTCGTGAATGGTGTCTTGACTAACACTGTTCTTGAACCTAGCTGAGAAAAGATTAAATCTTTTTCTTTAGATTTAATGAAGTGTACCAATTAAACAATATTTAATTGGAATTGAATTGATATTGATTTTTGGGTTTATCGTGGACAGTGTTTTAAATAACACTCGTTCTTTAACCCGATAATTAATGGGATGTGATTTTGGGTTTATCGTGAACTGTGTTTTAAATGACACTGATTCTTTAACCCAGTTAAAGATTAAAACTAAGTGGAGTTTTAATGAATCTTTAATTAGATTGAAATGATCGAGAATGGAGTATCACCAGTTTTGCTCCAGGCGATAGTTAAATCTTTAATTAGATTTGAACGTGAAATGGTAATTGAATTTACCGATAACACCGTGGTGTTATATATGAAGTAGGACCAGTTTTACTTCATGGGATTAATAGGTTGGGGTTGGGAAATTAAAACAAATGATTACTTCGGTAAGGTTCGTTAATCCCGACTAGTTGAATCGAAATTCAAAAGTAGATTAAAGAATAAATTCAAGGAATTTATCTTTGATAAAATTAATGGGAACCTTTCCCTATGAATGTGAAATTTAGAAACTAACTATCGGTTAGCCAAGCAGAATGGTTTTCTGGATATTGATCTGATGTTGGTTTCGGCGTTCGGGGTTAATATTTGGGAAATTATTCTCTTGATTAATTTACGGTTAGTGACTGATGAATTGGAATGAGGCGTATGTTGTGTTTGTGTAACACTTATTTAAAATATACGCGAGTTATTCGGAAAGACCGGGTTTATCCCATTCTGAATAACTGATACGACGATAAGTCGAAGATGAAGACGGTGGTTGAAGACCGGAAGTCTTCACATCGTTTGGGTGATTACTGATGATCTTGATTGGACTGTACACCCAAGATGAGGGAATCAATCGGTGGTCGTCCAGATGTGCTTGGAGATCGATGGATATGCGAGGAAAGTGCCTCCGGTTTCGTTCAGACCCAGAACGGACTTGTAAATGGACTGTGTGTTTGACATTGGATTTCATTCTGTGTGACTGATATCGGTTGCATAGAGTGGTTTGCCAGTGTGGCATGCTAAGATGCAAATGATCAAGGCTTCTATTGAAAAGCAAAGTCTTGTGGTGATGATCAAAGCACAGCCTGTGTGGCACAGCTTTGTGTAACGTGAATTCGCGAGCCTCGCACCCCGGTTGTGAACCAAAAACGGGAGACGGACCTCAGGGAGGGCATGCGTTTCTTTCTAGCTAGGGTGGTGTCAGTGACCTACCAGCCCTGACATTTATATACTTTTCACCTGTGTGGTTGTTGCTGTTACGAGGCGCCTCGGTTTGATCGGACGATCCGGGTCCGATGGAGTCATTCGTTGGCTCATTTACGCCCCAAAGGGCGGGGAAATGTAGTGTTCAGAAATTTTAATCCACATCGGTGGACTGGCCCTGATGATCCAAGGGTCGATGCGCTCTGACCCTGAGGCTCGGGCTAGAGAGTCTCAAAGACGGTGAGGACGATCCCTAGCCTCAGTTCACAGACGGAAATCCAATTTCCAAATACGTGACATTTGCGGTTTTAATTGTAGAACTAGTATGGCGACATGATATATGGTACCCATGCCGTCTATGATTGATACTTATGATTTGAAGTTGTTTTATACACTATGCACTTATAGTAGTATCAAATGATTTGTTTTAAAACGTATCAAGCATTCTTGGCTATTATAAGGTAAAAACCCTATCCCCCGGCTTGCGTTGCATTGTGTGATAGGACCTGGGTCTTATAATAGCTTCATTTTTCTTTATTTAGCATTGCGCTGTTCGTTTTATGCACTGGTATTCTTGGGAGGAAACCCGTTCCGTGTTATACGGCGTGGTCCCTTGATTTACCGAACTTTAAAATAAAGATTAATAACTGTTTTAGTTCTCACACCAGTCACATGACTGACTTGGAGTTTATTGTTTTAACCTAAACTCTGGGTGCCCCTATTTTGACACGGGCAGCTAGTAGTTTTGCAGATTTATATTCACAGGATCCTGGTTTACAGCTGGAACGATATTCGGGAAGCTTTGTATCCGTATATCTCTTCTAGTTGTGTATTGTATTATTTTCCGCTGCTATACAATGTATTGTAATCTCTGATATTTCTGTGTAATGTATATTCATTTATACTCTGTGTATTCTTGTAATCTGATGCATTGTTGTAATATACAATGAAATGTTCTTTTGTATGTGTTCTATTTTGTCATGTTCTCAAACGATAGGGCGTTTCAAACGGTCTGGGCCGGTTTAGCGACTGGTTCGGACCGAGCGAGATTCCTTTTCGTCACATAATGGTAGAATGCCTTCGGTTTCGTTTAGACCCAGAAAAGAACTTTGTATAGATGTGTGTCTGACATTGTATTTTGTATTGTTTTAGTTGATTTTTACTAAACATATTTTTGTTGGTGGCAGAGAGTATTTTCTCTTAGCTGAACACCCTTCTTTGAGATGCATGAGCTAAAATGTGATATGATTAGTAATCATCAATTATATGTTATGAAATGGCAGTGTGGCATGCCAAGTAAATGAGCTATGGATAATCAAGGCATGACATTATATAAGTGTATCTTTGTGTAATGTAACCTCGTCAAGCCTCACACCTCGGTATGATGGTAAACTGGTAGTCTGATTTGTATGCTATTTCGGTGGCCACCTGGAATGGTGAAATGGTATAATGAAGTCCTAAGTGTGGCATGTTATTTGTGTGGGTATCCTAATTCATGTTATACGGGTTAGTACAACGGCGTCGAAGTCTGGACGTGCGACCACAAGTACTGTAATGCGCATGAGTTTTGAACCCACGATTGATCCTTCGTACCAGGAACCATCATGTTGGAGTCCCATTATTCAATACGAGCCCTCAAAATTTTAGTTGTATACTAATGTCAACATAATAGGATGAGGTATTATGTTGGCTAAACTTGATACATTTACATGCACAGTGACTTTCCACGCTATGCACTAATGATAATATCAAATGGTTTTTGTGTATCAAATTTTTTTGTTTATCATAAGGAGAAACCTCATTCAATGTGTGTGATATTCATTGTGTGCGTGGTACGAGATCCTATGATAACTTCATTTTCCAAAAACCATGTACGATTTTTCTGCATTGGTATGCATAAAGGGAAATTCGTTCCATGTTTATATGGCGTGGTCATATGAGTTACCTTATTATATATAAAATAAACTATTTTTAAGTTCTCACACCGGTCCCATGACTGAGTGGGAGTTTATCGTTCCTTCACTTAAACTCGGGCTGCCCATAATTTTCCATACGGGCAGCCTGGTAGTTTATGGTTTGCAAATTATTCTTTGAGTCGTTGTAGAGTAGATGCAAGGTTAAGGCTTGGGCTAAAATTGGATCATTTTGTATTTTTTCACTAATACCATAGTAATTGCAGATGTGTAATCAATATACTCCGATATACCTATTAAACGCTGATGTAAAATATTGTTATATCAATAAAAGTTTTGTTTTGTTTCTGTTCTAATGTGTTATTACCTTAGGCGATGCAGATTCTGACATTTGAATCTTCGGCATTTGAATATCAAGAATGTATTAAGTGCCAATTTTCAAAGGTCGAAAATCCAGGTCATTACAGATGGATTGGTGAACAATTGCTGGAATGAAGTGAGAGAACAATGATGGACTACCTTACCATCGAGTCATAAATTAAACAACTAAAACATAAGCTATGCTAAGGCCAAGTGGAGTCGCACCGCCAAACAGACACACTTCTTAATTTACTATATCAGTCCCTCTATTTGATTTGATTTGATTTGATGTACATCCTCGGTTTATGGGAGTGTTGTTCAAGGTGGGCTATAGCTGTGCGCTATCGTCGACCCGGCTCAGCGAATGGTAGAATCTCGCACTGGGTATTGCCTTATATGCCTTGTTATATTTATCCTAATCGAGCCCGCCATGAGTTTGGTTTGACGTTGTCGTATCATAGTGCATATTTATTCACTGACATTTTACTGGTGTTATATATGCAAACTGTACGACACCATTTATAAAATGTGTTAAGGATAGGAGTGTAATGCCTTAACGCTATTTTCAATAATATAATTTACCGGTATACATAATTATATAGTGTATTCTATTATATGTATATAGTTTAACGGATCCTTCAAGGATGGAAATCCAAAACAACATTTGAGTTCCTTGTACAATTCACTTGAGATTTATTTACTTGCATAAGAATCTTAGTCTCGACCCGAATGTATTATTTTTCTTTATGCTCGCGTTAGCCCGGTATCAGAGTTGAATACTTTTTGAAAACTTATCCATCTAATCTAGCTATTTCAATTGTTCCTTATTCCAATTAGTTGTAGTAGTGAATTTTAATATATTTGGACTTCCCATATATATACTTTTGAAACCTTGAAGTAGAAGTTTATTAATAGATTCATAAAGTACTATTGTATTAACTTATTCCACTACAAGATATTGTATTATTATGTGATTTTATGTTTTGGTTTTTATTAAACCCCCTAGTAATAACAATCAGCATTTTGAACGATTATAGTTGGACATGTATGGTTTTATTGTCAACTTGAATCACACAAAAGAGCAGGTCGTTACATGTTTTTAAATGAAATATTTCTCATGTTTTTATCTGACTAAAATAGAATTCTTGGTTCAACACAATATTTTTCTATTTGGATGAAAATAATTCCATCTGCAAATCCCAGATTTAAAATATGTTAGCTTAGTTTCCTAAATAGGCAACGATCAATCTCTTAGTCATCATCAAAAGTCATAGGTCAATATATTTCATAAAATACGTTGAGAAGTATTATTAGAAAGGGAAATCAGCTATGTACATTTTTAAGGTTTGAAGATATATTACAAATTTATACTTTATTGAGAATTAAAATTATATTGCTTCTCGAACTTCTTAAATAATGATAATTGATTTCGTTATGTTACTTGCAATGAATGGGCGTAAAATCCGATATCCAAAAATTGTATCCAATGGAATCTGATTTTTTTTTTAATAATTGAACATAAAACATCTGTTTGTGCTCCTACTTTCCTTGCATTATATATATATATATATATATAATTAAGTAAATTTATATATCAAACATGTTGGTTTGGTCGATGAAGTTCTATGTAATTTATAGGAAACAAAAATGAATGGATTATTGAACCGACTTTAGCATTGAAGCTTGAGGAAAACGGTGTAGTACAAGATTGGAAACTATATAAAATCCATCAATATTTTTTGAAAAGTGTCCAACATCAGAATTGCATATATTGTATCGAGTCAGAGTAGCTATACTTTACCAAAATTTCTAGCTATACCAATTAAAAACTTCAAAAAAAAAACGTGAAATATAAAAATTAACACTAAATTTTGAATGGTTGAGAAACGTTTCAAAGTACTAGATCTTATCATCCAAAGGCAACACAAACATAAAAAAGGTGGAATTGGCACCTACGAATTTTTTAGTTTCACATTAAATTCTCGAACATGATAATGTTTTGTAAAAAAAATTAGGATTTTCAGCTTTTACGGGAATTTATGAAAAATGCAGTCTATGAATAAAAACAACTGTAGAATGCAAACATGAAATGGAAGAAAATTGATTACAAAGTTTAAAACTAAGAAGAGAATTCTAGATAGGTGGAGTTAAGGATGAGAGGCTTTAGATCTAAGATTGAAAAAAGTGATATTGTTTACATGAGAAAGCTTTGGAGCAAAGAATATAGTATAGTTAATAACAACTTTTTTCCTTTAGAAATCACATGTCACCATTCTATTGGAATAATAATTTGAAGCCGTAATAAAAAAAGAAACTATACTCTTCTTTAGTAACATAGTGTGTGTCCACACACACACACACACACACACACATAAAAATGCATATGCACATTTCTAAAACATATTTTTTTGTACTAAAATTTCATATGCATGCATGCAACGGATGCCAATGGGAGCTTTTACAAATTTTACTTACAAAAATATTTTTTGCATACATCTATGTAAGCAAACACTACACTACGTTTAAATATATTGTGATTTCCGTTCGTAGATACATTTCCCATATAGTAATTGAATATTTGATGCTTATTTCAATATTCTTCCAACATATGTTACTGAACATGCATGTATTCAAACAACGTGTTTCTATAAGAACATTTTTTGTTATCTTTAATCATGTGGTCCCATGTTCTAGTGGTTAGGACATTGGACTCTGAATCCAGTAACCCGAGTTCAAATGTAACAACCCAAAAATTTGGGCCAGTTTAAAATTTTTTATTTTGGCAATTTTATCGAATTTTGATTATTTAAAATGAATTATTTTAAATAATATCGACGAGAAATTTATTTTGAATATAAATCGAACGTTTATATTATATACGTCGTCGTTAGAATATAAATATTTATATATAATTATAAATAGAATTGAAAATGGCGCGGTAGTTCGATAATTCGATTTCAAACTTCAATTGAATGTACCGGGTGCAAAACAATCCGGATTTTAGTGAAACCAAGAATAATGGAATCTAATAGTGAATATCTTTCCAACGAATCCGAATGATCAAAATTTCTTAGCGGGAATCAAAAGATATGTCCAGTTGAAAATTCTGAATAGTCGCTATGGAATTCAGGCCCTTAAAAATGGACATTTTGCAAATGACCTCGGATTTCGACGAAACCAGTTTTGTTGGGTCCGCGGTGTCAAATTATTGCTAGATTCCAAATTTCATAATTTTCTGAATCAATATGTGAGCGCGGCAAAGGAAAACGCGTTTGACCAGTTTCAGTTGATTTTAATCGACTGGAAATTGGCCATTTTTCTAACGGTCTCAGAATTCGACGAAACTAGTTTTGTTAGGACCGTATCGTCAATACGAAGCTAGAAAATATTTTTCGGGAATTTTTAGAGTTAGTATGTGACCCCGGTAAATTGAAATGCGTGTTCAAATTCAATATATAGAGTTATATGTTGATTTTGACGAAAACTGATTGTAACAGCCGAATCAGTTTACGATACATGTCCCATTGTGTTCGGAATGGGGGTGAAACGCTATGGACGACAGTCGGTGGGCTTGATTTCGAGTTCAAAATAAAAAGTTACTTTTTGGATTTTAAAATTAAAATAAAATAATATATATTTATTCCTAGTCAACCCCTTCCCGTTATACCTTCTCTCCCTCCCCGTTATCCACTCAGCACAAAAGAAATAAACAAATAAAAAAAAAATCGTGCCCTAGCCCTTCAGCTCCGCCCGCCGACCTGGCGCTCCGGCCACCAAGCATCGATCGCGCTTCACCCCTCTGCCTCTCTCCTCCGCCTCGTTCGCCACCTCCTGCTTCTCCTTCCTCTCCTCTTCTGAAAAGAACCCAAACCCTCTTCTCCGCCCAATGCCGTCGCCCCCCTTTAGGCAGTGGCGCGCCGCCTGCCTTGGCCGCCTCCCCAGTCGCCACCACCCCCCTCACGCTCCTCTCTCCCCCTTAGTAAATCCGAAGCTCCAATCCCCGAGTCACTCGAATCCACCGCTGTGGCGCTTCCTGTGGCGGAAGGGGATCCTCCTCCGAGCAACGAAGAGGAGTGGCGATGATGAACCGTGGAGAGTGAAGCTGAGTTCAGTTTTACAGCGACAAGATGAACATATATGAAAGCGGGCAACGAAGATGCGATAACGATGCAGATTTCTCTAAAAGGAAGAGAAGTAAAGTTGGGTAGCTATCGGTGGGAACTTCTCACCTTTCAATTTAATTTTTCTAGTTATATATATATACTAGGATGTAGACGGTGTTTAGTAGCACCCGACACCCATCATCCACAGACCATGGATGGCTTGTTTGTTAAATTGTTTGGTTGTGTAGTTGATTAGATGATTTGATTTGAAATTGAATTGTTGGGTGAAATAAATTGATTTGATTGATGTGTGAATGGCATGGGCCTTCACTAGACCGGGGATAAGGCTAGGCCTTGTCCCGTTTCTAGTATCGTGCCGTTATGCCGCCGAAATTTTCTAAGATAAGTTAGATAAATAAAAATATCATTTTATTTAAAGAATGAACTGAATAGAAATTCATATGTTGGAATAAAATGTTTTAACGTTAAAAATATAATTTTTAACGTGAATATGAGTAAATGAATATTGATAAACAAATCGTCCGATTTGTTTATATACACTGATTTGACTGATATTGATTGGGTCGATAAATTTTACACATTGCCCAACTGCACGAATAAAATATCTGTTTGATTGCTTGAAACCCCACACGGGTGTTGGGATGAAATATGAAGTTCACTCATCCTGATTGATTAAATATGTCGATCGATTGATTGACAGGCTGTTATAAGCATTAGATATCTATATTTGATGCTTATACAGTGTAGTGCACTTTGGTTGATGGTTGATTATTTTTCGATGCTACTATATACATGTGTTGTATGAAAATCCATATAATTAATTTTATATGGTGATTGATTGGGCCTCATTCCAGTTTAGAAAATAAAGAATATTATAAAATAAAAGTTCATGTGTTGACAGTACTCATCCATTGAAATTGGTCATGTGTTGAACGAAATATTTTAGTAATAAAATTTACATCTTTATCAATATAAAATAAAAGTTCATGTGTTGACAGTACTCATTCATTGAGATTGGTCATGTGTTGAACGAAATATTTTGATAATAACAACTATTTTGAAAAAGAAATATTTAAAATAGAATATTTGAAAATAGAAATTTATGAAGCCGTGTTGATTAGATTGACGCCATTTTGACGTGAACGATATTTATATCGATTTTAAACGATTTCGAAATGAATTGAATATATAACGATTTCGAAATGAATTGAATATATAACGATTTCGAAATGAATTGAATATATAACGATTTCGAAATGAATTGAATATATAACGTTTTCGAAATGAATTGAATATATAACGATTTCGAAATGAATTGAATATATAACGATTTCGAAATGAATTGAATATATAACGATTTCGAAATGAATTGAATATATAACGATTTCGAAATGAATTGAATTGAAAACGAATTCAAATGGAATTGAAAGCGAATTGAAATGAATTCAAATTGAATTGAAATTTGAATTGAATAGAAATGAACTTTAAAACGAATTTATAAAGAAGAATTCAATTTTAATTTGAATTGAAATGGAAGTTGAAATTGCTTTTGAAACGAATTTTAAAACTATTTATATAATTCGTTTTAAATAGAAATCGACGAAATATATATTATATATATTATATATATAATATAATGGCCTGAATAGAACGCGCCGCGCCGCGGCAGTTCGTGAATTTCGACCATTTATTTCAAACGGACATTACGGGAGGTCCGACCGTCGGATCCTCCTAAAACCGGAACCGTTGGGTTCGTATCGAAAAGAGCTTTCTAACGAATATTAGAAATTAGAAATCTAACTGTTGGATTTGGAGATACGTCCAAATCAAATTCGAAAAAGGTCGCTGTAAGTGCAGTTCGATGACCGTTGATGGAAATCGACTATACGGGCCTTGATAAAATTATTAAAAATAGTAATAATTTGTGTAAAATCATAAGAAATGATTTAGAAAGTTTTGGGATGAAAAACTCCATATTTGAAAAGATAAAAATAGATTTTTATCGAAATGAACTAGTTTTGAACTAGAAATATAATTCTATTTATTTTTAAATAAATAAATTGAATTTGAAAAGGGTTTTAAAAATAACCAGAATTTCCAATGATTGCAATGGAGTGGATTTGAATCGAAATTGTCTTCGGAACATTTCGATGTTGGAATTCGTGATTATACAGATGTTGTTATGGAAATTTGAAAGATATATATCTATATCGTTATTTCCAATACGACATTTGTTAATCGTAGAATTTGATATTGAATATAAGCCGATATATTTTCTATTCAGTCCTTGTACTGAATATCAAATGTGATTTGGGTTTGTCGTGAATGGTGTCTTCATTAACACTTTTCTTGAACCCAGTTGAGAAAAGATTAAATCTTTTTATTTAGATTTAATGAAGTGTACCAATTAAATAATGTTTAATTGGAATTGAATTGATATTGATTTTTGGGTTTATCGTGGACAGTGTTTTAAATAACACTCGTTCTTTAACCCGATAATTAATGAAAGGCGATTTTGGGTTGTCGTGAACGGTATCTTCAATAATACAGTTCTTAGACCTAAAGGAGTTAAGAAAATCAGAAACTAACTGGAGATTAGTTAAGTTGAATAGTTTCCGAGGTATTGATCTGATGTTGGTTTCGGCCTTCGGGATTAATACTTAGGGAATTGCTCACTTGCTAATTTACAATTAGGGACTGATTGAAATGTGATGTGATTTTGGGTTTATCGTGAACCGTGTTTTAAAAGACACTGATTCTTTAACCCAGTCACAGATTAAAACTAAGTGGGGTTTTAATGAATCTTTAATTAGATTGAAATAATCGAAATGGAGTATCACCAGTTTTGCTCCAGGCGATAGTTAAATCTTTAATTAGATTTGAACGTGAAATGGTAATTGAATTTACCGATAACACTGTGGTGTTAGATATGAAGTATTACCAGTTTTACTTCATGGGATAAATAGGTTGGGATGGGGGAATTAAAATAAATGATTACTTCGGTAAGGTTCGCTAATCCCGACTAGTTTGAATTGAGATTCAAAAATAGAATAAAGAATAAATTCAAAGAATTTATCTTGGATAAAATTAATGGGAACCTTTCCCTATGAATGTGAAATTTAGAAACTAACTGTCGGTTAGCCAAGCAGAATGGTTTTCTGGATATTGATCTGATGTTGGTTTCGGCCTTCGGGGTTAATATTTGGGGAATTATTCTCTTGATTAATTTACTGTTAGTGACTAATGGATTGGAATGAGGCGTATGTTGTGTTTGTGTAACACTTATTTAAAATATACGCGAGTTATTCGGAAAGACCGGGTTTATCCCATTCTGAATAACTGATACGACGATAAGTCGAAGATGAAGACGATGGTCGAAGACCGGAAGTCTTCACGTCGTTTGGGTGACTACTGATGATCTTGATTGGGCTGTACACCCAAGAAGATGGAAACAGTTGGTGATCGTCCAGACGTACTTGGAGATCGATGGATATGCGGGGTACTAGGTGCCTCCGGTTCCGTTCAGACCCAGAACGGACTTGTAAATGGACTGTGTGTCTGACATTGGATTTTAGTCCGTGTGATTGATCTCTATTAAATATATATCTGTTTGGCGGCGGAGAATTTATTCTCTTGCTTACGCCCTTCTCTGAGACGTACGAGCTCAGGGGTTATATATTGATGGATATCAAACGCATGGAGTGAATTGCCTGTGTGGCATGCCTAAGTGGCAATTGATCGAGGCTTCTGTTGAAAAGCAAAGTCTTGTGGTGATGATCAAAGCACGGCCTTTGTGGCGTAGCTTTGTGTAACGTTTACTTCGCGAGTTTCACACCCGGTATGAACCAAAAACGGGAGACAGACCTCAGGGAGGGCATGCGTTTCCTTCTAGCTAAAAAGTGGCGTCAGTGGTTTTACACGCTCTGACGAGTTTGACTTATGTGGTTGTTGCTGTTGCGAGGCGCCTCGGATTGATCGGTCGTTCTCGAACCGATGGAGTCATTTAGTTGGCTCATTTACGCCCCAAAGGGCGGGGAAACGTAGTGTTCAGGCATTTTAATCCACATCGGTGGACCGGCCCTGTCGCTCCAAGGTCACTCGAGCTCTGACCTGAGACATGGGCTAGATTGTCTCGAATCGGTAGAGGACTATCTTTTGCCTCGGTTCATAGACGGAAATCCAATTTCCAAATACGTGACATTTGCGGTTTTAATTGTAAAACTTGTATGGCGACATGATATATGGTACCCATGCCGCCTATGATTGATACTTATGATTTGAAGTTGTTTTATACACTATGCACTTATAGTAGTATCAAATGATTTGTTTTAAACGTACTAAGCCTGTTTGGCTGTTATAAGGGAAAACCCTATCCTCGGCTGCGATGCATTGTGTGATGGGACCGGGGTCTTATAACAGCTTCATCTTTCTTTATTTAGCATTGCGCTGTTGTTTTATGCACTGGTATTCTTGGGAGGAAACCCGTTCCGTGTTATACGGCGTGGTCCCTTGATTTACCAAACTTTAAGAATAAAGATTAACTGTTTTAGTTCTCACACCAGTCACATGACTGACCTGGAGTTTATTGTTTTAACCTAAACTCTGGGTGCCCCTATTTTGACACGGGCAGGTAGTAGTTTTGGTTTTGCAGATTTATATTCACAGGATCCTGGTTTACAGCTGGAACGATATCCGGAAAGCTTTGTATCCGTATATCTACTTCTAGTTGTGTATTGTATTATTTTCCGCTGCTATGTATTTAAATATAATTTAAATCTCTGATATTTCTGTGTAATATTCATTTATACTCTGTATATTCTTGTAATCTGATGTATTGTTGTAATATACAATGAAATGTTCTTTTGTATGCGTTCTGTTGTGGTTTGTTCTCGAACTATCCGACACTTTCCTTTACGGGGAAGTTGCGGGTTTTTACACGTGGTATCAGAGCTTTGGTTTACAGAGCTCGAGAACAAGACACATTAGAACCATACGAAAGAATTCATCAGATATTGGATTAGTAATATCCAATGGAAATGACTCGTTAGAGATGGGATCAGTAGTATCCTAGAACGAGTGTGAAGAGTATATTTTTTAAAATGAAAACAAATCTTGTTTTGAAAATCTAAATCAAATATTCGTATTTAATTATTTATTTGTATTGATTTGGACAGTTCAGTATATAAAGAATTTGCATATACGCCTTGCAAACGTATATTCGAAGTTTTAATATACTGGATAGATATAGAGTCGCATTCTAGACACCCGGGGATAATTCTGATGATGTGGCCACATCATCAGTATTTATATTCGTGTTTCGAAGGTGTGATATCTATATATTTCCATTAGACTGGTGTGAGAACCAAAACTTATATAGCTAGAACACATTGTTGTGAATTGGTATCAAAAACATGATTTTTTGTATATATATCAAAATTGTGAATTTGAACCTCTAATTCACTAATTGATTGATGTTTGTGTTGTTTGTTTCTTTGTTTGCTAATTTTGAACCATTTAGCCTAATTGAATCAAATTTTGAATTGTATTGAAAATTGGTCGCATTTGCTTGTATATACACATACTTACATTGAACAGGTCATAGCAAGGAGGCTAGAGCAGAGAATAAAATTTGTTTGCCCGACAAATAGGTACATGTTTACTACATCATTTACTGTTTTGTTTGGGTGATGATGATTTTATGAGCCTATTGGCTAGCCGCTTGGCTTTTTCTTTTTCTTTTTGAGATCTGAAGGACCGGGGAAGCTATTTGAAATTCCCCGATGCTCCCGGTGCAGGGGAGGTTATGGCGAAATTTTTCGAAAATTTAGGGTGTTAGCCAAATTTTTGAAAATTTGAAAATTCTCAGAAACTGAAAAGTTGGAGAATGGAAGCCAGATCGAACGTAGAGCTGATTAATCAAACCACTTTCGACTTTGTTCCCTTTCGGGGACAAAAAGTTTTAAGTGGGGGAGATTGTAACAACCCGAAAATCTAGGCCAGTTTAAAATTTTTTATTTTGGCAATTTTATCGAATTTTGATTATTTAAAATGAATTATTTTAAATAATATCGACGAGAAATTTATTTTGAATATAAATCGAACGTTTATATTATATACGTCGTCGTTAGAATATAAATATTTATATATAATTATAAATAGAATTGAAAATGGCGCGGTAGTTCGATAATTCGATTTCAAACTTCAATTGAATGTACCGGGTGCAAAACAATCCGGATTTTAGTGAAACCAAGAATAATGGAATCTAATAGTGAATATCTTTCCAACGAATCCGAATGATCAAAATTTCTTAGCGGGAATCAAAAGATATGTCCAGTTGAAAATTCTAAATAGTCGCTATGGAATTCAGGCCCTTAAAAATGGACATTTTGCAAATGACCTCGGATTTCGACGAAACCAGTTTTGTTGGGTCCGCGGTGTCAAATTATTGCTAGATTCCAAATTTCATAATTTTCTGAATCAATATGTGAGCGCGGCAAAGGAAAACGCGTTTGACCAGTTTCAGTTGATTTTAATCGACTGGAAATTGGCCATTTTTCTAACGGTCTCAGAATTCGACGAAACTAGATTTGTTAGGACCGTATCGTCAATACGAAGCTAGAAAATATTTTTCGGGAATTTTTAGAGTTAGTATGTGACCCCGGTAAATTGAAATGCGTGTTCAAATTCAATATATAGAGTTATATGTTGATTTTGACGAAAACTGATTGTAACAGCCGAATCAGTTTACGATACATGTCCCATTGTGTTCGGAATGGGGGTGAAACGCTATGGACGACAGTCGGTGGGCTTGATTTCGAGTTCAAAATAAAAAGTTACTTTTTGGATTTTAAAATTAAAATAAAATAATATATATTTATTCCTAGTCAACCCCTTCCCTTTATACCCTCTCTCCCTCCCCGTTATCCACTCAGCACAAAAGAAATAAAAAAAAAATCGTGCCCTAGCCCTTCAGCTCCGCCCGCCGACCTGGCGCTACGGCCACCAAGCATCGATCGCGCTTCACCCCTCTGCCTCTCTCCTCCGCCTCGTTCGCCACCTCCTGCTTCTCCTTCCTCTCCTCTTCTGAAAAGAACCCAAACCCTCTTCTCCGCCCAATGCCGTCGCCCCCCTTTAGGCAGTGGCGCGCCGCCTGCCTTGGCCGCCTCCCCAGTCGCCACCACCCCCCTCACGCTCCTCTCTCCCCCTTCGTAAATCCGAAGCTCCAATCCCCGAGTCACTCGAATCCACCGCTGTGGCGCTTCCTGTGGCGGAAGGGGATCCTCCTCCGAGCAATGAAGAGGAGTGGCGATGATGAACCGTGGAGAGTGAAGCTGAGTTCAGTTTTACAGCGACAAGATGAACATATATGACAGCGGGCAACGAAGATGCGATAACGATGCAGATTTCTCTAAAAGGAAGAGACGTAAAGTTGGATAGCTATCGGTGGGAACTTCTCACCTTTCAATTTAATTTTTCTAGTTATATATATATACTAGGATGTAGACGGTGTTTAGTAGCACCCGACACCCGTCATCCACAGACCATGGATGGCTTGTTTGTTAAATTGTTTGGTTGTGTAGTTGATTAGATGATTTGATTTGAAATTGAATTGTTGGGTGAAATAAATTGATTTGATTGATGTGTGAATGGCGTGGGCCTTCACTAGACCGGGGATAAGGCTAGGCCTTGTCCCGTTTCTAGTATCGTGCCGTTATGCCGCCGAAATTTTCTAAGATAAGTTAGATAAATAAAAATATCATTTTATTTAAAGAATGAACTGAATAGAAATTCATATGTTGGAATAAAATGTTTTAACGTTAAAAATATAATTTTTAACGTGAATATGAGTAAATGAATATTGATAAACAAATCGGCCGATTTGTTTATATACACTGATTTGACTGATATTGATTGGGTCGATAAATTTTACACATCGCCCAACTGCACGAATAAAATATCTGTTTGATTGTTTGAAACCCCACACGGGTGTTGGGATGAAATATGAAGTTCACTCATCCTGATTGATTAAATATGTCGATCGATTGATTGACAGGCTGTTATAAGCATTAGATATCTATATTTGATGCTTATACAGTGTAGTGCACTTTGGTTGATGGTTGATTATTTTTCGATGCTACTATATACATGTGTTGTATGAAAATCCATATAATTAATTTTATATGGTGATTGATTGGGCCTCATTCCAGTTTAGAAAATAAAGAATATTATAAAATAAAAGTTCATGTGTTGACAGTACTCATCCATTGAGATTGGCCATGTGTTGAACGAAATATTTTAGTAATAAAATTTACATCTTTATCAATATAAAATAAAAGTTCATGTGTTGACAGTACTCATTCTATAACACCCCACGTCTGCTAGGGTCACTCACAAAGGAATGCCCTAGTTTTGGAGAGGTATTATCGAGATAACATCACAGAATTATCACAAGACAGAACATAAATAAATAATTAAGTAAACAGCGGAAGAATTTCTGAGCAAAATAGAACTTCATTTCATTCCAAAATAAACCATGTCTTTTACAAACATTTCAAGTAACCTCATTACAACTGTCTTGTAATAATAGCCAAAGAAGCAATAATTTAAAAACAGTAAAACAACTTATTCCTCAAGTGCAGTAAAAAGAAGCAGCCATAGCAAACCGTACGTGCTGAGCCAAAGCAAGTGATATCCAAGCTAAGAGCTAGTTATTCCTCCCTGAGAACCTGGGGGGAGAAACGAAAGAAAAAGAGGCGAAAGGAAAAGGGTCAGTCATAAAGACTGAGTAAGTTCTAGTGACTTTCAGTGTAAAAACGGATAAAACAGCCTGTCATGTATGAACTGGAACTAAACTTAAGAACAGTGTCAAGGTGGACAAGATAGACTAAGGTGATCAGGATAAGTCAAGACAAGTCAAGTAAAGCATCACATGTTCGAGATCCGTAGCATCGACTTCACTAGTATACTAAGCCCGTGTCACAAGTTAATCACGAAATAAATCCCACGGCCCAATATCATGAAATGATCCTGAAACAGGGTCTGACCCAAGTACGGGGTCCTACGGAGCGATTATCTAGTCGATCGGCTCCCTACAAGTTCTAGCTCGTCAAGTGTCCGTGTCATACGGCTAATCACGAATGTAGTCACCTGTGCTGGGTCCACCTTAGGGTGTATCAGCCCTATGGTGTCAACCCCTGACACGATTCAAGATGCACAGATAAATCTACGGATACCCAGTGTCTGCCCCGGATACGTGCACGATCGTAGTCCGCCGAACCTACACTGGCGTACCCCACTGCCGTCGTTCACCTCTTACAATCAGCCCAGTAATCGTGCCCCCACCCGGCCTAGCCCCAGGGTACCTTGATACTTCTAGAGGGTTACTGCTGAAAGGGGTCGTGTCTAGGGTTTCGCCTAATAGATTAGGTCATGTAATTCGTGACCTAACCCGCCTTACCGATCAAGTCATGTAATTCGTGACTTAACCCTTTTCCAGTCTAGTCATGTGAAGATGGTTAAGTATGTCATTTCAGTTCGCGACTTAACCCGCCTACGTGTCATGTCAAGTTGGCTAAGTGTTGTCGTTTTCAAGTTCATGACTTAGCCCTACAAATCGTGTTCAAGTTGGCTAAGTTGTCTTTTCATGTTCATGACTTAACCCTACTTGGCATTAATTGATTCGTTAATGCACCGAACCACTCACATTGGATCCTGTTGTTCGTAGCCACTGGATTTGCCGGGCGGTTCCGGGCAGGTTTACGCTACGAACTCAACCCAACCTCGGGTTTCAAGCGCGATGTGACCAACTACCCACATTGGATCCTATTGTTTGTAGCAACTGGATTTGCCGGGCGGTTCCGGGCAGGTTTACACTACAAACTCAACCCAACCTCGAGTTGGCCACTTCTTGTTTTCTAGAGTCATGCCCATGTTCTTATCAAATTTTGATATCATGTTCATATGTCAACTTCGTGCCCAACTAAGGCATGTTTAAAGTCAAGTTATGGCATGTTCAAGTCAAGTTTTCGTGCCACAATTCATGTTCTACTTATGCCAAATTTCACAGTTTATTCCTATAATTAATTCAAGTTTTGCCTATTCTACCCAATCGTATCCCCAACGTATATAAACGCACTTCGTTCATAAGCATAAACAATTCAAGAGGTAAAGGGGAATAACACCAAACATGTGATAGGCATATGTGACAATTCCAACATTACTTGCATAATAAACAGGCTATTACAATACTAGAATGATGATAACTTGGCATAGTAATGATTCCAACTTAATTTAACATGGTGATTTCAACTTTGCATCATAGGCATAATAATCATTGCGGCATCATAATAATTTTATTATAAACATGAAACATAAAAGGCATAATAATCCTAATAGGCATAGTGGATTCCAATCTATCATCTTAACCTAATAATTCTCATAGACATAATGATTCCAATTTATAATGATTCTCAATCAACATGATTGACATAATGTTTCCAATTTAGCGTTTTTTGGCATAATTAACATGATAGACAATTTAACATAATTAACATGATAGACAATTTGGCATAATTAACATGATAGACAAATTTGGCATAATTAACATGATAGACAATTTAACATAATTAACATGATAGACAATTTGGCATAATTAACATGATAGATAATTTAGCATCTTTAACACAATTAACCTAGCAATACCCAATTTTCATTAATCATGATGGGTATAATAACATTATAGGCATAATTTAATTAGCACCATAGGCATGGTTTCATCAACATAAAGATTTCATAGCGATTTTATGGACATGAATTAGTCCAACTTGCCAAACAATCAAGCCCAAATGATTCATAACAACGTAAAGATCATGACGAGTTTAACCTGTAATGTTGCCATAGCAATATCCCCAAATTATAATTCAACGATAAATAATATAAACAATGAATTGGAAATAGTACATAAATTCAGTTTCAATTCATCGCATGTCCATATTGTTTTAGCGCTTTTGCCTAAAAAGTAACATAGAACTTACAATTATGAAGCAAATAACCCAATTAAGAATCCCAAATCAAATAGTCTCCAAATTCGTTGCCTAAAGCGTCGTATTTGTTGTAGCTTCTAGTGGTAGCCTTCAAGAATCATCCTCCTTCTTCTATAATTTTTATTTTTTGTATTTTTAATTTAGAGCTCTAGGTTTAATGGCGGCGGCTTGAGGCTAGAATGAAATAGTATGATGTTAGGCTAGGTCTTAGGTCCTTTTTATAATGTTTGCAAGATGTTTTAGACCGTCGATGGAGCTTGATTCAATCATAGACGTTCGTTTGAAGGGGAAGCCAATCCGGTGTCGCCACCTAGCCCTAGTGACAAAGCAGCCCTCTGAAAATCGATCAACATAGAATAGGCCAGCCAGGTTGGGCT
This sequence comes from Allium sativum, assembly GCA_030737875.1. Lineage (NCBI taxonomy): Eukaryota > Viridiplantae > Streptophyta > Magnoliopsida > Asparagales > Amaryllidaceae > Allium > Allium sativum. The sequence continues at coordinate 208,289,173 of CM060916.1, forward strand.
GGGTTCGACCTGGCTCTGGGCCAGGTCGACAGCCCTGTCGACAGGCCTGTCGACAGGCCTGTCGACAGCCCTGTCGACATGGCTAGCCAGGTCGACAGCCCAGTCGACCTGGTTGCCTTAGGCGGGAATTTTCCCGCCTTGGCCAATTGGGCCCGATTTTTTATTTTAAACTTGATTTTTCTGAGCTGTTTTAATTTTAAACTTAATTCAGAAACTTCCGGAGGCCATATCTTCTTCATACGGACTCCGTTTTTCGAAAACTCGGACTCTATTTCGCGTATTTTTCCGAGACGAACACAATGGCGTATCCTGTTTCCCTTAATTCTTTGATTTGTAATTAATTATACTTTAATTTACGAATTTCACGGTTATAGAATTGACGGGGTGTTACATTCTCCCCCACTTAAAAGGATTTCGTCCCCGAAATCTTCAAGTTAGGAGGAATGTATATCCTAACATCCAAACATCCATCTACTCATCCATCAAACACGAGTATCCATTGTCCTTAAAAGACTTCTAATGCTTTATGATCATATGCGATGTGTGTGTATATGTTCCTTAGCTAATGCTAATGATCAGGCCTGATTGATCTTCTAAATGCAAAAATATGTTTAGTGAAATGAATCCAATATGTATGCAAAAATTTTCCTATTATAATTCTACATGAGTGCTCAAACATTCAATCATATGCAACAACCAAATGATAGCACAACCAAGTTTCCAAAATAAACACTCATGCATATGCAATATGAAAATGTGCCTGAGCCGATCTAGTGCCTAATGTGTATTCATGCATCCACTTGCGACCACTTGCAACCATTTCGCAATCATATCATGTTTCAACTACATGTTTACATCCAAAAAGATTCTAACTATGGTTCTCAAGATAGGATCGAGGAGAGAAATAAGATAAAACAAAGCATCTAGAATAAGTTAACGATGTACCGCCAGAAGGTCCGGTTTGCTTCTCAGGGCAGTCTTTGCTGATGTGTCCAGTCTTCCCACAATGAAAACATTCACCTTGCTTTCTCTTCCTCTTTCTACAATCCTTGGCTATGTGCCCTTCTGTGCCACAGTAATTGCATTTCCTTTTATCGCGTGAGTTGTTGTTCTTGCCTCCCTTCTCGGAGTCTACCTTCTTATTCTTAGAATCATTAGGCTTGACCTCTTCCTTCCCTTGAGAGTTTTCTGCCTCTGTCTCCTTCTTGCCCTTATCTTCCTCGTTCAGCAATGCCATCTGCACCAACCTTTCGTATGTAGCTCCCATGGGTATATGGGTCATGGCCAAACTGTGAAATGGCTCATTCAACCCTTTGACAAAGCGGAGAGCCTTTTTGTGCGGGGTGTTGACTAGGTCTAGCCCAAACCTAGCCAGCTCATCGAACTGATTTACAAACTCTCTAACTGTCTTGTTCCCTTGCTTAAGAAATAAGAATTTTTCCAACTGCAAGCTCCTTTCCGCATCTGAGAGAAATTTAGTCTCAAACCGTGCCCTAAAGTCCTCCCATGTCTCCACTGGTCTTTCTGCATTAGTGACTTCCCACCAGTAGGAAGCCTCGCCCTTTAGTAGCCACACTGCCAGTTGTACCTTCTGCCTATCTTCTACCTCAAAGATGACGAATAAGTCCTCGGTTTCTTTCAGCCAATTTCTAGATGCCACGAAGGGCTCCGTTCCATGAAAGTCCTTTCCTCCCATAGCCTTAAAATCTTTACATATCTTAGCAAAAGTGTTTCCCCGCGGAGGAGGTGGAGGAAAAGGTGCTGCTGCAGCTGGATGATTTCCTGCAGCTGGGGGAGGGGGAACGGTAGGACCTGGCTGGGTGGCCCTTGCTTCTAAGAATCGTCTAAACCAACCAGGTATTGGTACGCCCTCTGGCAAGTTAAGTTCTTCGGACATGCTGAAACAAGAAGGATAGATTCAAAACGAAGGACAAGAGATTCAAACAAGGAAACAAGGATAGTGCTAATGGCTTTTGGGGAATAGCCTTTAAAATCTTTTTCTTGGAAAATGCTTCTTTGTAAATGGTTTTGAAAAAATTAAAAGGTTTTCAAAACTTTTGCCCAGTCTTGGTAACCTGGCTCTGATACCAAGTATAACACCCCACGTCTGCTAGGGTCACTCACAAAGGAATGCCCTAGTTTTGGAGAGGTATTATTGAGATAACATCACAGAATTATCACAAGACAGAACATAAATAAATAATTAAGTAAACAGCGGAAGAATTTCTGAGCAAAATAGAACTTCATTTCATTCCAAAATAAACCATGTCTTTTACAAACATTTCAAGTAACCTCATTACAACTGTCTTGTAATAATAGCCAAAGAAGCAATAATTTAAAAACAGTAAAACAGCTTATTCCCCAAGTGCAGTAAAAAGAAGCAGCCATAGCAAACCGTACATGCTGAGCCAAAGCAAGTGATATCCAAGCTAAGAGCTAGTTATTCCTCCCTGAGAACCTGGGGGGAGAAACGAAAGAAAAAGAGGCGAAAGGAAAAGGGTCAGTCATAAAGACTGAGTAAGTTCTAGTGACTTTCAGTGTAAAAACGGATAAAACAACCTGTCATGTATGAACTGGAACTAAACTTAAGAACAGTGTCAAGGTGGACAAGATAGACTAAGGTGATCAGGATAAGTCAAGACAAGTCAAGTAAAGCATCACATGTTCGAGATCCGTAGCATCGACTTCACTAGTATACTAAGCCCGTGTCACAAGTTAATCACGAAATAAATCCCACGGCCCAATATCATGAAATGACCCTGAAACGGGGTCTGACCCAAGTACGGGGTCCTACGGAGCGATTATCTAGTCGATCGGCTCCCTACAAGTTCTAGCTCGTCAAGTGTCCGTGTCATACGGCTAATCACGAATGTAGTCACCTGTGCTGGGTCCACCTTAGGGTGTATCAGCCCTATGGTGTCAACCCCTGACACGATTCAAGATGCACAGATAAATCTACGGATACCCAGTGTCTGCCCCGGATACGTGCACGATCGTAGTCCGCCGAACCTACACTGGCGTACCCCACTGCCGTCGTTCACCTCTTACAATCAGCCCAGTAATCGTGCCCCCACCCGGCCTAGCCCCAGGGTACCTTGATACTTCTAGAGGGTTACTGCTGAAAGGGGTCGTGTCTAGGGTTTCGCCTAATAGATTAGGTCATGTAATTCGTGACCTAACCCGCCTTACCGATCAAGTCATGTAATTCGTGACTTAACCCTTTTCCAGTCTAGTCATGTGAAGATGGTTAAGTATGTCATTTCAGTTCGCGACTTAACCCGCCTACGTGTCATGTCAAGTTGGCTAAGTGTTGTCGTTTTCAAGTTCATGACTTAGCCCTACAAATCGTGTTCAAGTTGGCTAAGTTGTCTTTTCATGTTCATGACTTAACCCTACTTAGCATTAATTGATTCGTTAATGCACCGAACCACTCACATTGGATCCTGTTGTTCGTAGCCACTGGATTTGCCGGGCGGTTCCGGGCAGGTTTACGCTACGAACTCAACCCAACCTCGGGTTTCAAGCGCGATGTGACCAACTACCCACATTGGATCCTATTGTTTGTAGCAACTGGATTTGCCGGGCGGTTCCGGGCAGGTTTACACTACAAACTCAACCCAACCTCGAGTTGGCCACTTCTTGTTTTCTAGAGTCATGCCCATGTTCTTATCAAATTTTGATATCATGTTCATATGTCAACTTCGTGCCCAACTAAGGCATGTTTAAAGTCAAGTTATGGCATTTTCAAGTCAAGTTTTCGTGCCACAATTCATGTTCTACTTATGCCAAATTTCACAGTTTATTCCTATAATTAATTCAAGTTTTGCCTATTCTACCCAATCGTATCCCCAACGTATATAAACGCACTTCGTTCATAAGCATAAACAATTCAAGAGGTAAAGGGGAATAACACCAAACATGTGATAGGCATATGTGTCAATTCCAACATTACTTGCATAATAAACAGGCTATTACAATACTAGAATGATGATAACTTGGCATAGTAATGATTCCAACTTAATTTAACATGGTGATTTCAACTTTGCATCATAGGCATAATAATCATTGCGGCATCATAATAATTTTATTATAAACATGAAACATAAAAGGCATAATAATCCTAATAGGCATAGTGGATTCCAATCTATCATCTTAACCTAATAATTCTCATAGACATAATGATTCCAATTTATAATGATTCTCAATCAACATGATTGACATAATGTTTCCAATTTAGCGTTTTTTGGCATAATTAACATGATAGACAATTTAACATAATTAACATGATAGACAATTTGGCATAATTAACATGATAGACAAATTTGGCATAATTAACATGATAGACAATTTAACATAATTAACATGATAGACAATTTGGCATAATTAACATGATAGATAATTTAGCATCTTTAACACAATTAACCTAGCAATACCCAATTTTCATTAATCATGATGGGTATAATAACATTATAGGCATAATTTAATTAGCACCATAGGCATGGTTTCATCAACATAAAGATTTCATAGCGATTTTATGGACATGAATTAGTCCAACTTGCCAAACAATCAAGCCCAAATGATTCATAACAACGTAAAGATCATGACGAGTTTAACCTGTAATGTTGCCATAGCAATATCCCCAAATTATAATTCAACGATAAATAATATAAACAATGAATTGGCAATAGTACATAAATTCAGTTTCAATTCATCGCATGTCCATATTGTTTTAGCGCTTTTGCCTAAAAAGTAACATAGAACTTACAATTATGAAGCAAATAACCCAATTAAGAATCCCAAATCAAATAGTCTCCAAATTCGTTGCCTAAAGCGTCGTATTTGTTGTAGCTTCTAGTGGTAGCCTTCAAGAATCATCCTCCTTCTTCTATAATTTTTATTTTTTGTATTTTTAATTTAGAGCTCTAGGTTTAATGGCGGCGGCTTGAGGCTAGAATGAAATAGTATGATGTTAGGCTAGGTCTTAGGTCCTTTTTATAATGTTTGCAAGATGTTTTAGACCGTCGATGGAGCTTGATTCAATCACAGACGTTCGTTTGAAGGGGAAGCCAATCCGGTGTCGCCACCTAGCCCTAGTGACAAAGCAGCCCTCTGAAAATCGATCAACATAGAATAGGCCAGCCAGGTTGGGCTGGGTTCGACCTGGCTCTGGGCCAGGTCGACAGCCCTGTCGACAGGCCTGTCGACAGCCCTGTCGACATGGCTAGCCAGGTCGACAGCCCAGTCGACCTGGTTGCCTTAGGCGGGAATTTTCCCGCCTTGGCCAATTGGGCCCGATTTTTTATTTTAAACTTGATTTTTCTGAGCTGTTTTAATTTTAAACTTAATTCAGAAACTTCCGGAGGCCATATCTTCTTCATACGGACTCCGTTTTTCGAAAACTTGGACTCTATTTCGCGTATTTTTCCGAGACGAACACAATGGCGTATCCTGTTTCCCTTAATTCTTTGATTTGAAATTAATTATACTTTAATTTACGAATTTCACGGTTATAGAATTCACGGGGTGTTACACATTCATTGAGATTGGTCATGTGTTGAACGAAATATTTTGATAATAACAACTATTTTGAAAAAGAAATATTTAAAATAGAATATTTGAAAATAGAAATTTATGAAGCCGTGTTGATTAGATTGACGCCATTTTGACGTGAACGATATTTATATCGATTTTAAACGATTTCGAAATGAATTGAATATATAACGATTTCGAAATGAATTGAATATATAACGATTTCGAAATGAATTGAATATATAACGATTTCGAAATGAATTGAATATATAATGATTTCGAAATGAATTGAATATATAACGATTTCGAAATGAATTGAATATATAACGATTTCGAAATGAATTGAATATATAACGATTTCGAAATGAATTGAATTGAAAACGATTTCAAATGGAATTGAAAGCGAATTGAAATGAATTCAAATTGAATTGAAATTTGAATTGAATAGAAATGAACTTTAAAACGAATTTATAAAGAAGAATTCAATTTTAATTTGAATTGAAATGGAAGTTGAAATTGCTTTTGAAACGAATTTTAAAACTATTTATATAATTCGTTTTAAAAAGAAATCGACGAAATATATATTATATATATTATATATATAATATAATGGCCTGAATAGAACGCGCCGCGCCGCGCCGCGGCAGTTCGTGAATTTCGACCATTTATTTCAAACGGACATTACGGGAGGTCCGACCGTCGGATCCTCCTAAAACCGAAATCGTTGGGTTCGTATCGAAAAGAGCTTTCTAACGAATATTAGAAATTAGAAATCTAACGGTTGGATTTGGAGATACGTCCAAATCAAATTCGAAAAAGGTCGCTGTAAGTGCAGTTCGATGACCGTCGATGGAAATCGACTATACGGGCCTTGATAAAATTATTAAAAATAGTAATAATTTGTGTAAAATCATAAGAAATGATTTAGAAAGTTTTGGGATGAAAAACTCCATATTTGAAAAGATAAAAATAGATTTTTATCGAAATGAACTAGTTTTGAACTAGAAATATAATTCTATTTATTTTTAAATAAATAAATTGAATTTGAAAAGAGTTTTAAAAATAACCAGAATTTCCAATGATTGCAATGGAGTGGATTTGAATCGAAATTGTCTTCGGAACATTTCAATGTTGGAATTCGTGATTATACAGATGTTGTTATGGAAATTTGAAAGATATATATCTATATCGTTATTTCCAATACGACATTTGTTAATCGTAGAATTTGATATTGAATATAAGCCGATATATTTTCTATTCAGTCCTTGTACTGAATATCAAATGTGATTTGGGTTTGTCGTGAATGGTGTCTTCATTAACACTTTTCTTGAACCCAGTTGAGAAAAGATTAAATCTTTTTATTTAGATTTAATGAAGTGTACCAATTAAATAATGTTTAATTGGAATTGAATTGATATTGATTTTTGGGTTTATCGTGGACAGTGTTTTAAATAACACTCGTTCTTTAACCCGATAATTAATGAAAGGCGATTTTGGGTTGTCGTGAACGGTATCTTCAATAATACAGTTCTTAGACCTAAAGGAGTTAAGAAAATCAGAAACTAACTGGAGATTAGTTAAGTTGAATAGTTTCCGACGTATTGATCTGATGTTGGTTTCGGCCTTCGGGATTAATACTTAGGGAATTGCTCACTTGCTAATTTACAATTAGGGACTGATTGAAATGTGATGTGATTTTGGGTTTATCGTGAACCGTGTTTTAAAAGACACTGATTCTTTAACCCAGTCACAGATTAAAACTAAGTGGGGTTTAAATGAATCTTTAATTAGATTGAAATAATCGAAATGGAGTATCACCAGTTTTGCTCCAGGCGATAGTTAAATCTTTAATTAGATATGAACGTGAAATGGTAATTGAATTTACCGATAACACTGTGGTGTTAGATATGAAGTATTACCAGTTTTACTTCATGGGATAAATAGGTTGGGATGGGGGAATTAAAATAAATGATTACTTCGGTAAGGTTCGCTAATCCCGACTAGTTTGAATTGAGATTCAAAAATAGAATAAAGAATAAATTCAAAGAATTTATCTTGGATAAAATTAATGGGAACCTTTCCCTATGAATGTGAAATTTAGAAACTAACTGTCGGTTAGCCAAGCAGAATGGTTTTCTGGATATTGATCTGATGTTGGTTTCGGCCTTCGGGGTTAATATTTGGGGAATTATTCTCTTGATTAATTTACTGTTAGTGACTAATGGATTGGAATGAGGCGTATGTTGTGTTTGTGTAACACTTATTTAAAATATACGCGAGTTATTCGGAAAGACCGGGTTTATCCCATTCTGAATAACTGATACGACGATAAGTCGAAGATGAAGACGATGGTCGAAGACCGGAAGTCTTCACGTCGTTTGGGTGACTACTGATGATCTTGATTGGGCTGTACACCCAAGAAGATGGAAACAGTTGGTGATCGTCCAGACGTACTTGGAGATCGATGGATATGCGGGGTACTAGGTGCCTCCGGTTCCGTTCAGACCCAGAACAGACTTGTAAATGGACTGTGTGTCTGACATTGGATTTTAGTCCGTGTCATTGATCTCTATTAAATATATATCTGTTTGGCGGCGGAGAATTTATTCTCTTGCTTAACGCCCTTCTCTGAGACGTACGAGCTCAGGGGTTATATATTGATGGATATCAAACGCATGGAGTGAATTGCCTGTGTGGCATGCCTAAGTGGCAATTGATCGAGGCTTCTGTTGAAAAGCAAAGTCTTGTGGTGATGATCAAAGCACGGCCTTTGTGGCGTAGCTTTGTGTAACGTTTACTTCGCGAGTTTCACACCCGGTATGAACCAAAAACGGGAGACGGACCTCATGGAGGGCATGCGTTTCCTTCTAGCTAAAAAGCGGCGTCAGTGGTTTTACACGCCCTGACGAGTTTGACTTATGTGGTTGTTGTTGTTGCGAGGCACCTCGGATTGATCGGTCGTTCTCGAACCGATGGAGTCATTTAGTTGGCTCATCTACGCCCCAAAGGGCGGGGAAACGTAGTATTCAGGCATTTTAATCCACATCGGTGGACCGGCCCTGTCGCTCCAAGGTCACTCGAGCTCTGACCTGAGACATGGGCTAGATTGTCTCGAATCGGTAGAGGACTATCTTTTGCCTCGGTTCATAGACGGAAATCCAATTTCCAAATACGTGACATTTGCGGTTTTAATTGTAAAACTAGTATGGCGACATGATATATGGTACCCATGCCGCCTATGATTGATACTTATGATTTGAAGTTGTTTTATACACTATGCACTTATAGTAGTATCAAATGATTTGTTTTAAACGTACTAAGCATGTTTGGCTGTTATAAGGGAAAACCCTATCCTCGGCTGCGATGCATTGTGTGATGGGACCGGGGTCTTATAACAGCTTCATCTTTCTTTATTTAGCATTGCGCTGTTGTTTTATGCACTGGTATTCTTGGGAGGAAACCCGTTCCGTGTTATACGGCGTGGTCCCTTGATTTACCAAACTTTAAGAATAAAGATTAACTGTTTTAGTTCTCACACCAGTCACATGACTGACCTGGAGTTTATTGTTTTAACCTAAACTCTGGGTGCCCCTATTTTGACACGGGCAGCTAGTAGTTTTGGTTTTGCAGATTTATATTCACAGGATCCTGGTTTACAGCTGGAACGATATCCGGAAAGCTTTGTATCCGTATATCTACTTCTAGTTGTGTATTGTATTATTTTCCGCTGCTATGTATTTAAATATAATTTAAATCTCTGATATTTCTATGTAATATTCATTTATACTCTGTATATTCTTGTAATCTGATGTATTGTTGTAATATACAATGAAATGTTCTTTTGTATGCGTTCTATTGTGGTTTGTTCTCGAACTATCCGACACTTTCCTTTACGGGGAAGTTGCGGGTTTTTACACGAAATCTCGGTGGGACCTCTTCGGTTTATTTTATTCACTGGTTTCATATTTGTATGTTGTTTATACTTTTTGAATCCGATACAAAATAGAATGTTGTTCTTTTCATCAACAAAGTATATATTAAGTTTGTTGTTATGTAACTATGTAAACTTATGTTAGTTACAGTTATTTAATCAATTTACAGATCCAAATATGTTATTTTCGCTAAGGTAAGTGTGACATTTATGATTTACAATAAATATGATAGTAGGATAAAATGTAAAGCTTTGAAAATTACTAAATGTCTATCTTATGATGCCATGTGACAAAAATTATTCAAGTACGATTTTTAAGTTTTCTCTTCTTACATTATAGATTTTTCTTCCTCAAATACAAGCCACTTTATTATTGCTTTCAAATAATTCATTTTCTCATTAATTTAACTCATTTATGGTTTTAATAGATTTTAGCCCTTTTACGTTGAATAATTTTAAGTAGCTTGATCAGTATCTCAATTCAAAGCTCCAGATTATTAACCGAAAGTTTTTGATTTAAAGACAAAAAATTTGGAGTTCGAAAGATTAACAAAGGTAAATTATGAAAATCTTAACACTCATTTTAAATTACTTATGTTACTATGTTGACAAATTTTTAAGTATGATGGTTCAACATAGTATTTAAGTTTATTCAATTAGAGATTAGAGGAAAATCAAAAGTAAATAAATTGGGGTTCATATAATATTAGTCTTTCTCTTAATCATATAGGATGTAAAATGATTGAAATCCGGGTTTAGTGCATTAGAGTAGAAGGAAAGCGTTTGATTTAGACACATTATTTAAAACTTAAAAAGGGAATTTTGATAAAGCTCATATATGAAAATTTCTATTTTTTGAATTTTTTTTACACGTCCATGTGTTTAGTAAATTTATTCATATCAATTTGAACTACTGAAGAAAAGAGGCATATCATTATAATCCATCATTGGCTTGCTTTAAATTGCCTAATATGTGGTTTTTAGCGTAATCAATTAATACACCAAATCTTCAGTTGGCACATTACCATCATTTTAGATTAGACTTGCTTCCAAAGGTCTCCTTTATTTTTCTTTAGCCCACAACCAGATTTAATTTATTCTTGTGTTATGTCCCTCTTTTGTTATATGTTTCTTCTTCAAATTTTGTACTTAGTGGCTCTAGTGTATGCATTGTAATTTACTTCTCAAATGGAAGTTGAGTATAACATGGGATTTAGGGTATAGAAAGGGCCTAATTTTTAGAACCCTAATGCTACCGTGTTGCGAAACTCTTGCTCTTTGTATCTTCGAAAAAAATCCATGTTTTAGTGCTAAAAATGTACGAAATAACTTATAATCAAATTATAATAATTATGGAGGGTTTCAACGATTTTTTTTGTTGTTTTGTAAAACAAAAGTGTAGATACCTACTTAAAAAATGAATATATTTCCAAATAGATATGTTAAAAACCTACAAAAAAGCAAACTTAGAGTAAAGAAAGATATGATCTTATTTGTGTTAAAAAAAGTATACATGAACAATAAATGACGTATTATGAAAGTGAATAATCCTACAAACATAGTGCATTATCAACTACAAAAATAGACAAGAACTAATTTTTTTTAGTTAGATTTAATTAAATCAAAGACAAAATAAAAACAATAATTTATGTTTTCCTTTATTTGAATTAAATATTGTAAACAAGTATGACTTAACATTTCCTTATCTATTCCATTAATATATTTTCTACCATTATGAAGTCCTACTATAAAAATTTGAATAAGGTACTTGTTTTTGTTCCTCAAATTAAATCTTTGATCTATTATTTATTTACATAACAATTCAAAACCTTGCACTTCTTAAGGACAACGTGTAAGAATAAAAGTAATGTAAATTAAAGCAATTTATGGCTATTTAGCCTTAGTTTATTTCCCATTTCTTTTTATGATTTAGCTCACTTTATTTTAACTTGTAGTTGATTATAGAGAGGTTCTGATGCTTTTACTTAATAAAATAAAGAATTTTGGAATGTTATAGTCTTTATTTGCAGTATTATAATGAAGTAGAGTTCCATAATTCTATGTAACAACTCAAAATTTCAACTCTTTGGAATTTGAATAAATCAATAATTTAATATGTAAATTAGAGTGATTTTACTTTTGATAACATCGATGATCGAGAATAAAGTTATCTATTTCCAAAAAAAAATAGTTTTTGTAATATTGTGTAAATTGTCAAAATCAGGCATTCATTAAAGTCATGTAATTACTATTTAAATAATAGTTATGACTTGAAATATTATTTGAAATCATTTTATAATGAGACAGTTAATATAATAAAGGGTTTATGAACAAAGTTACAATCAATTTGCAAAATATAAAAATTTAGTTGGATTTGACGACTTTAAGAACACTGTAAATTTAGGATTTTTTTTATATTACTTACGAATGCATTATTAAATGTAAATAGATATATTTAATTTATATAAATAAGAAGTTAATCCATTTTTAATTCATTTTACATAAACGGCTAAGTTAAATAAAATGTAAAAATATGACCTATTAACCATTTTGTCGAAATCAATGTTAAAAAAAAATTAAGTTGTACAAACGTTTTGCAACATGAATCGTAACATATAAAACTATTAACACATGTTAAATTCTCTCTTAAACAAATGGAAAATGTTTGTTTAGCTAATGGGAAGGTTAGCCTTAATTTAATACAAGATTTGATATTAAACATAATTAACAAAAGCCATCATTACTACTTTCACAACTTTCCATATGACATGACCATTTTTGTAACAACCCTGGTTAAGATGATTACGTGCTATAGTGATTAATAAATTGTAATGTGAACTATAATTTGTTAATCATGAAATGAATTTCTTTATAAAATGATTTGAGCTTGATTGGTTAAATTGGGGAATCAATTATATTATAAGGGGAGAATTTTGAGAAAAGATAATTTGATTAAACTTTTGGGAGCTTGCTAACAAACTATATAAATATAAATGGTTGATCATGTATATACACACACACATGTCAGGTTTGGAGTATGTATATATGAGGTTAAGGTGAAATCAGAATAAATGAATTTTAAAATGGGTTATCATAACTTAAGGAAGTTTAGTAAAATATACTACATATTGGGCCTTTATAATAGATTGTAATGTCTTATTTAAAAAAAGTTGAAATGCAGAATAAATGTTGGAGAACATTGGTAAATAATTTTTGAGATAAAACACAAGTTTTTTGGGATTTTCGGATTAATTAGTTTGATTGAGTTGCACATTATAGGTAAATAACGACTTTTTGTGTCAAACGACGTTTTTGTAAGCAATATGTTAAAAATAAAAATACAAAATGCTAATTTTGTTATGTTGCAAAAATAAATGTGTGTGTTAAAAACAATTATATAAGTTGTAAAATTCTCTTGTGGCAAAAATAATGTTATTTGAATCATTATGACATTTAGATTGCAAGTGTCTTTCAAAAAGAAAATGGAAAAGTTGCAAACTTTGTAAAATTTGTAGGCTTAATTACGACCTCTAAATAAATGAAAAACTATGATAAATAAGTGTTTATAATTTTATTGTGCATTTTTGTAGTTTAAATTATAATTTATAAAGAGGTTACAGTGTGATTTGTGTGTATAAATCTCTTAAATATGGTGTATACCAGGGTATTTAGGCCAAAATGTAATAACAAGGGCCTAATTACCTTGTTAATAACCTCATTAAGCTTAATGGGCTCTGATCTTTAGTTAAGGGAAGAGGCTTCTAGAGGAAATAACATAGTACATTAATTTTCTCATTTTTCCTCATTTTGAAAGACATAGAAAAAAGAATGGAAGGAAGCCACTCAACTTATTCAAATCAAAAGCTTAACCTCACAAACCCCTTAAACTAGATATTTTAATTGCTAACTTGAATCTACAGCAGGTAGTCATCCTAACACATGTAAATATTCCCTGAATTATCTCTGTTATGTTTTATATCACTCTATTTTGATGATCCAAGCCTTGCGTGCAACTGTAACTATTTCTACAATCTAGGATAATGTCTTTTTAAACTACTAGTTCCAGTTTGTTACAAGAATCTCACAGGAAATTATTATTTCAAATCAGTCGAGAGTAACTCACATTTTTCTTGTTGAAGTTCATTGTCTATGCTGAGCTATCACTACCAGAACGCAATTTTTTTATCTTCTGTGAAAATTCTTAATTTTGATGTTTGGTTGGTCTTACTTTGAGAAATAATATCTTTCTCATCAATGTTCGTTCGAGGTAATGTTTTTTTGTTGGGTACCCTAAGAATTTAACTTCAATCCTGCAAATTTTCGTAGACTGAAAGTGTCTGAAGCTCGGCCAAATTATGGTCAGAAATTGCTATCAGAGGGGGAGACTTCCACATGGAAATCGCATCGATTTAGGTCGACCCACCTATATGTTGTTTCCAAGGATGGGTCGAACCCCTTTGTGCGGCATTTTGTACCATGAGAACGCAATTCGCTTTATATTTTGCTCTTGTATAAGGCTGTGTTTTCCAACTTACATTGATGTTAATTCAAAGCCATTTCGATGGTTAAAACTTGTTTGTATTCGCAGGTTGTTATGTATAAATTTTCATACGTATTTGATGTTTACTTATTGATCGTTGTATGATGAATTTACACATTGTTCACATATTAAAAATATGATTTTATTATGATTTTTTTTGTTGAATATATATACCTTTGAGACAATGTTTTCAAAGTTTTAATTTTTAGATTAAAGCATCTCATTTCCTAAAAAATCAAGTATTTTCAATATATACAAACGACACTCTTTCTGCACCTTTGAGAAAATGAGAACGTGATTTAAACGATATAATACATCACGTGGTATTCAACACATAGATTAACTATATCGGTTAATTCCAAACTCGTTGTGAAGTGGGCTATCTCATAGTGAAATGACTAGAGAAAACGTACGCTAAGAGATGTACTGTTCTCACTTTTCAGGTTACTATTTGGAACTGCATAGCACATTATGTTAGTGATGTAGTTGACGGTACGTTGGACTGGTGGGTCTTAAATACACTAATATAAGGCTACTGGGCCATACACTAGACTGGTGGGTCCTAATTTATATTTGTGGATAGATGAGACGGTGGGTCTCTAGTGTATAGTACGTGGCTCGCCGGAACCGGTAGACCATATACTGGATTGGTGGGTCCTCAATTAATCGCTGGTGGGCGATTTGAGCATCATAATTTTATCGTTGTTGGGTGGTTTATACTGGTGGGTCCAGGTGTTGTAATATAACTACTTTATGATGTCTTCGTGTTGTTTGATGCAGTTATTCATTTGGGTGTTATCACCAAATTACTATGATTCCAAATTCACATAGCTCGGGGTGAGGTGCTACACGTTTACATGGAAAATAAGCATCCTAATGTATCATTGTTGCTAAGTCTCTTATCACATTCAATGATGTGCTTATGCCAACAAATCTTTACGTGGAAAAAAAGCATTTTCCATGCCATGATTAAAAAATTCCCATCTCTATTAATGCAACATCGTTTGCTAAAAGTAAGTTTCACTTCTAATCATAATTAGTAGAAGGATAGAAAGGTAATTAACGCTTCCAATTTGCTATTATAAATTACCCACCACTTCCACCATTTCATTCACAAATCAAAGCCACCTTCTTCTCCACCATTTTCCTTAGCTTCACCACCTTCTTGCCCACCACATTTCTCATGGCTTCACCCCTACCCCCATAAACCTATGGCAACACCCCCTCCTCCACATACCTGAGCCCACCTACCTCTAAAACTAACACACCCACCTGCCCCATGCACCAGAACCCCTTCACCCACCCCTTACTCCCTTCAAAACTCTCGGCCCAAGCTTTACCTCACCCACTGAGCACCATATTCTCGGCCTACCACCTCTACCTCTCACTTTCCCTCTTTAAGCTCACACACCTGCACCTATACCCACCTACCCCCTCCCTCCCCGACCTAGCATCCGTAAGGCCGAACACCTCAAAAAAGTTAGCAAAGAAAATAAGAAGAAAGGAAGAGAGAGGAGAAAAAGGAAACAGAAAAAAATGTAAGGTCGCGATAATTCGAAGTAAGCGCATGAAATCATAAAGTTAGATGGAGTGATAGCGGTGAGAAAATTATCTTTTAGACTTTTGATTTATCTGGATATGTCAAAACAAATATCATCACTTTAGACACCATTGTCAACAGGATCACCATTATGATACGTGATTTTGCCACTCATTTAGTGCAATATGTTGATGCTGATATTTGGACGATTGGTTATTTTTAAATCTAATTAATGATTGGTAGTATGGATGTATAGTAATTTGAATGATTATAAGTGAATATAATGAAAACTGATATGTTTATATGCTTTGATAAGTAAATTATACCCTGCTTTGAACATGTTCACAAGTAGAATAAGTCGTGATACTTGGTTTGTTAAGACAATAAATAATTTGTCATGAATGTTGTGAATATTGATATTGTCATGATCATATACGATTTGAGTAACTAAGATTTTATCAAGTCAATTGAAATTTCATCTATGTAGGATTTGAATAAATCAATGATTTAATATGTAAAGTAGAGTAATTTTACTTTTGATAACATCGATGATCGAGAATAAACTTACCTATTTCCCAAAAAAAAGTTTTTGTACTATTGTGTAAATTGTCAAAATCATCCTTTCTTTAAAGTCATGTAATTATGTTATAAATAAAGGGTTTATGAACAAAGTTATAATCAATGTGCAAAAATAAAAATTTAGTTGGATTTGCCGACTTTAAGAACACCGTAAATTTAGGATTTTTTTATATTACTTCTATATAAATTATTAAATGTAAATAGATATATTTTAATTTATATAAATAAGATGAAAATCCATTTTTGATTCATTTTACATAAATAGGTATGTTAAATAAAACGTAAAAATATGACTGATTGACCATTTTGTCGAAAATCAATGTTTTAACAAAAACAAGTTGTGCAAACATTTTGAAACATGAATCGTAACATATGAAACTATTAACACATGTTAAATTCTCTCTTAAACAAATGGAAGATTTGTTAAGTTAATTGGAAGGTTAGCCTTAAGTTAATACAAGATTTGGCATTACACATAATTAACAAATGCCGTCATTACTTCTTTCACAAGTTTCCATATGACATGACCATTTTTAAAATAAAAAATAGTGCAAAATAGGGAGAAGGACAAACTTAACAAAAAATTTGGTGAAAAGTATGGAAAGTTTAGAATTTAGTGAGAAGGACAAATATTAGTGTTAATGGTAAATGGATAGTGGGGCTCCTAAATTCCACCTTTAGTGTAAATGTGTCCTTCTCCCTAATTTTGAAACCTTCCATTCTTTTGACCATGTTTTTTTGCAAAGTTTGCCCTTTAAAAGAAAATCCTCCATAAAATAACCCTGGTTTTAGACAATTATGTTCTATAGTGATTAATAAATTATAATTTGAACTATAATTTGTTAATTATGAAATAAATGTCTTTATAAAATGATTTGAGCTTAATTATTAAGTTTGGGTATTAATTATATTATAAGGGGAGAATTCTGAGAAAAGGTAATTTGATTAAACTTTTGGGAGCTTGGTAACAATCTATATAAATATAAATGGTTGATCATATATATTTATATACACACGCATATCAGGTTTGGAGTATGTATATAAGAGGTTAAGGTGAAATTAGAATAAATGAATTTTAAAATCAGTTATCAGAACTTAAGGAAGTTTAGTAAAATATAAGTACATATTGGGTCTTTGTAATAGATTGTAATTTCTTATTTAATAAAATTTGAAATGTAGAATAAATGTGGGAAAACGTTGATAAATAATTTTTGAGAAAAAACATGTGTTTTGGGATGGCCGGACTAATTAGTTTGATTGAATTGCATATTATAGGTAAATAATGAATTTTGGTGTGAAACGACGATTTTGTAAGTATTATGTTAAAAATAAAAATATGAAATGCTAATTTTGTTATGTTGCAAAAAAAAATGTGTGTGTTAAAAACAATTAAATAAGTTTTTAAATTCCCTTATGGCAAAAATAAAGTTATTTCAATCATTATAACATTTAGATTGCAAGCATCTTTCAAAAAAATGGAAAAGTTGAAAACTTTGTAAAATTTATAGGGTTTAATTACAACCTCAAATTAATGTAAAAATATGATAAATAAGTGTTCATAATTTTATTGTGCATTATTGTAGTGTAAATTATAATTAGTAAAGAGGTAACAGTGTGATTTGTGTGTAAAAATCTCTTAAATGGGGGTGTATACAGGGTACTTAGGTAAAAATATAATAACAAGGGTCAAATCACCTTGTTAATAACCACATTAGGCTTAATGGGCTATGATTCTTTAGTTAAGGGAAGAGGCTTCTGGAGGAAATAACATAATACATTAATTTCCTCCTTCCTCATTTTTAAAGACAGAGAAAAAAAGAAAGTAAGGAAGCCACTCAACCTATTCAAATCGAAAGCTTAGCCTCACAAATCTCTTAAACAAGATATTTTGATTTGTAACTTGAATCTACAGCAGGTAATCATCTAGCACATGTAAATATTCCCTGAATTATCTCTGTGATGTTTCATATCACTGTGTTTTGATGATCCAAGGCTTGCATGCAACTGTAACTATTTCTATAGGCTTCGATAAGGTCTTTTTAAGCCGCTAGTTCCAATTTGTTGCAAGAATCTCACCTGTAAATTCTTATTTCGAACTAGGTGAGTGTATGAAGCGACCCAAACTCGCCCTTTCAGGAAAGAATGGATTGAGTTGAGAACACGACAAATCAGAACGCAAACGGAAGAACATTTCATTCCTATTACAACAATTTACATCATATACAAGAATAAAACAGAGTATGAATAAATATGATATATCAGAAAAAATATTAGATATTTAAATTACAATGCAGTGGAAAATAATACATAACACAACTGAAAAAATACACGGATACAGAGCGTTCCGAATATAGCTCCATTTGTAAACCCAGGGTCCTATATAATAGAAATCTGCAAAACCAAAACTACTAGCTGCCCGTGCAGAAAATTGGGGCACCAAGAATTAAGGTTAAAACAATAAACTCCAGGTCAGTCATGTAACTGGTGTGAGAAATAAAACAGTTATTAAATCATTACTTTAAAAACAAAGTAGACCAAGGGACCACGCTGTATAACACAGAACGGGTTTTCTCCAAGAATACCAGTGCATAAAACAAACAACATAATGCTTTTTGGAAAAATGAAGCTATTATAAGACTCAGGTCCCTTCACACAATGCAACGCAAGCCCGAAGATAGAGTTTTCCCTTATAATAGCCAAACATGCTTGGTACATTTAAATAAAATCATTTTGATATTACTATAAGTGCATAGTGTATCAAACAACTTCAAATATAAATATATCGATCATAGACGGCATAATATCCCATGCTACTATGTCGCCATACTAGTTCTACAATTAAAACCAAAATGTCGTATTGGAAGTTGGATTTCCATCGTGAACCAAGGCAAGGGATCGTCCTTACCGAATTCGAGACAATCTAGCCCGTGCCTCAGGACAATTACTCAGTCAAGCCCTTGGATCTTCAGGGACGGTCCTCTCTTACGTTTGAGGATTAGTTATTCCTAAACAATACGTTTTCCCGCCTTATGGGGCATAAGTCTGATCAATATGTCGACCGTATCATCCAACAACCCCGTAGTGACCGATATATCTGAGGTACCTAGCTATCCATTAAATAATATGCAACATCCACATGAGTTAAATGTATGGGCTCCATACCATGACACTACTCCTAGCTAGAAGGAAATGCATGTTCTCCCTGCAATCCTCTCCCGTTTCTGGTTCATACCGGGGTGTGAGGTCCGCAAATTAACGCTACATAAAGCTATGCTATTTAAAGTCATGCTTTGATCATCAACCACAAGGCCCTGCTTTTCAACAAAATCCTTGATCACATGCCACTCATCATGCCACAATGTCACTCCATACCGTACCACTGATTTCTGTCGATATATAACCTCTAAGATCGTACGTCTCAGAGAAGTGTGTTAAGCAAGAGAATAAATTCTCTGCCACCAGACAGATATATATTTAGCAGAGATCAACGAATACAGTATGAAGGAATACAATGTCAGACATACTATCCATTTGCAAGTCTGTTCTGGCTCTGAACAAAACCGAAGGCACCTTATTCCTCATCCCATTTGTCCAATGCAGAAGAGAAGTCCTCACATATTCGGTCAATCTCCAAGTATGTCTGGACGATCACCACTTATTACCTTGTCTTGGGATGCCTCCCAATCAAGACATCCGTAATCATCCAAACGATCAGAAGATCTCCGGTCCTCAACCACCGTCTTCATCGTCGACTTGTCATCGTATCAAATATTCAGAATGGGACAAACCCGGTCTTTCCGAATAACTCGCGTATCTTATAAATAAGTGCTATAAAACACAACATACGCCTCATTCCAATCCAGAATATTCTTTTATTCAAATATTCACATCATTAGCAAAAGGTTCCCATTAATTTTATCAAAGATAAATTCTTTAAATTTATTCTTTAATCTTCCTTTGGATATCAATTCAAACCAAATTAAGGTTTATCCAAACTGTCGGGATTAGCGTACCTTACCAAAGTAATCATTTGTTTTATTTCTCCATCCCAACTTATTCATCCCATAGATAAAAACTGCTAATACTCCATATCTAACACCACGGTGTTATCAGTAAATTTAATTACCATTTCACGTTCAAATCTAATTAAAGATTTAACTATTGCCTAGAGTAAAACTAGGCGTACTACATTCTCGATCATTTCCCAAATTTGACAATTTAAATCATCACATTTCCATTTCAATCTAATTAAAGATTCATTAAAACTTCATTTAGTTTTAATCTACAAAAATCCTTATATAATGATTATTCAAAATTAGGAAACAGATCCTGTCTTTAAATGGGTTAAAGAACTAATGTCATTTAAAACACAGTTAACGATAAACCCAAATTCACATTCCGTTAATTATGGAATCTTCACGGAAAACATATCAATATATATAATCGATATAAACTTCATTATCCAACCAATAATATAAATGGAATAACAGCAAAGCCATTTAAATCCCATATATAGTAACAGTCTTCCTCCATAGAAGTTCACTTCGATTATTACCAAATCGAATTCCATTCCATTCCAATTCATTTTATTAAATTGCAAAACTTTACTTTAGAAAATCCCATTAAATCTTAATAAAAAGATTTATAAATTCCAAATCACATTTAACTGTTAATCGGATTAAAGAATGAATGTCGTTTAAAACACAGTTCATAATAAACCCAAATTCACTTTCCACTTTATTCCAATTATTAAATATAATTGGAAACTCTAACAATCTTAATTAAAAGATTTATTATTTTCCCCATGGGGTTTAAGAACAGTGTTATTGAAGACACCATTCATGATAAACCCAAAATCCAATTCTTTTATTCAATTCTAATTAAATATTAATTAATTGGTAAACTTCACTAAATCTTAATTTAAAAGATTTATTATTTTCTCAACTGGGTTTAAGAACAGTGTTAATGAAGACGCCATTCACGACAAACCCAATATCCAATTTAATATTAAATACAAGACTCTGAGTAGATATTATATCGGCTTATGTTCAATATCAAATTCTGAAACTAACGGATATCGTATTGGGAATAACGATATCTGTATCTTCCAAATTCCCATAACAATATCTGTATAATCATGGAATCCAATATTGCGACGACCCCAAATCCCGTACTGACGGTGACAAGGGTAATCTTTGGAATATAACACAGAAACAGATAATAGCAGAACAAAAATAAATAAATACACCAGATAATGCACAATAGAATATACTGGATAAACATAATCACCAGAGTTACACAGTATACAGGATCATACTTAGTACAAATACAGTTCGGCTATACATAAATGTCTACAGCGGAAAACAAACATAATATGTACAATAGGAGCTGAACAGCATAAAAAGAGATAAATGATAGAATCCATCTTCAGCTCCAGCTATCCAGAACAAGCCTGCTAAAAACCTGAACACAAGGCTGCCTGTGTAGAAAAAGGGGCACCCGAGTTTGAAAGTGAAACAAACTACGAGTCAGTCATGGGACTGGTATGAGAAATCTACTTAACACATTTATAATATGGCCAATCACAGGACCACGCCACTTTCGCGGATCAGGTTTTCTCCATTGGATTGCCAGTGCTTTAAAACAAATAATTCTTTTAAACATCGCAATGCTTTTTATAAAAATGAAGCCATTATAAGACTCAGTTCCCATTAAACAATGCAACGTAAACCGGAGGATAGAGTTTTACCTTATAATGGCCAAAATATGCTTGATACGAATAAAACAAAAGAATTTGGAATTATCACTAGTGTTTATATGTTTCAAAAACAATTTCAATCATAACTATCAATCATAGACGGCATGGGTACCATATATCATGTCGCCATATATATATATACAATCAAAACCGCACGATGTCGTATTTGGAAACTAGATTTCCGTCATGAACCAAGGAAAAAGATAGTCCTTACCGACTTCGAGACGCTCTAGCCCGTGTCTCAGGACCCTGACACAGGTGGGCCCTTGGAGCGACAGGGCTGGTCCACTGATGTGGATTAAAATTCCTGAACACTGCGTTTCCCCGCCCTTTGGGGCGTCAATGAGCCAATGAATGACTCCATCGGTCCCGGATCGACCGATATATCCGAGGCGCCTCGCAACAGCAACAACCACATAGGTGAAAATAATATGAATGTCAGCCAGTTTAAGCACTGACACCACCTCTAACTAGAAGGAAACACATGCCCTCCCTGAGGTCCTCTCCCATTTCTGGTTCATACCGGGGTGTGAGGCTAGCGAATTCACGTTATACACAAAGCTACGCCACACAGGCTGAAACACCCCACCTCCATTAGGGTCACTCTCAAAGGGAATGCCCTAATTTTGGTGGAGCTTTATAAGTATAAGTCACAGATATACAAGACAGATATAATAACACATATTTTTGAACAGCGGAAAAACAACAACTTTTATTTCTTTAAAATACGTGTTACACTAACCATGCCATAATACTTCCCAAAATCATAACTGTCTTGATTACATTATTTAAAGAAGCATGAAGAAAACATAAATAAACTGCAAAAGTCCCCTAATTGCTGTCCAAAGCCATAGTCCAAAACGGAAAAGATCCAAGCAATACATTCTTTCTCTTCAAGCTGGATGTGGAAACTGATCAAGCTGCGGTATTCCCTCCCTGAGAACCTGGGGGGGGGGGGGGGGGGGAACGAAAGAAAAAGAGGCGAAAGGAAAAGGGTCAGTCATAAAGACTGAGTAAGTTCTAGGGACTTTCAGTGTAGAAACGGTTAAAACAACCTGTCATGTATGAACTGGAACTAAACTTAAGAATGGTGTCAAGGTGAACAAGATAAACTAATGTGATCAGGATAAGTCAAGACAAGTCAACTAAAGCATCACATGTTCGAGATTCGTTGCATCGACTGTACTAGTATACTAAGCCCATATCACAAGTTAATCACGAAATAAATCCCACGGCCCAATGTCATGAAATGACCCTGAAACGGGGTCAGACCCAAGTACGGGGTCCTACGGAGCGGTTATCTAGTCGATCGGCTCCCTACAAGTTCTAGCTCGTCAAGTGTCCGTGTCATACGGCTAATCACGAATGTAGTCACCTGTGTTGGGTCCACCTTCGGGTGTATCAGCCCTAGGGTGTCAACTCCTGACACGATTCAAGATGCACAGATAAATCTACGGATACCCAGTGTCTGCCCCGGATACGTGCACGATCGTAGTCCGCCGAACCTACACTGGCGTACCCCACTGCCGTCGTTCACCTCTTACAATCAGCCCAGTAATCGTGCCCCACCCGGCCTAGCCCCAGGGTACCTTGATACTTCAAGAGGGTTACTGCTGAAAGGGGTCGTGTCTAGGGTTTCGCCTAATAGATTTGGTCATGTAATTCGTGACCTAACCCGCCTAACAGATTAAGTCATGTAATTCGTGACTTAATCCATTTCTAGTCTAGTCATGTCAAGATGGTTAAGTATGTCATTTCAGTTCGCGACTTAACCCGCCTACGTGTCATGTCAAGTTGGCTAAGTGTTGTCGTTTTCAGGTTCATGACTTAGTCCTACAAATCGTGTTCAAGTTGGTTAAGTTATCTTTTCATGTTCATGACTTAACCCTAATTGGCATTAATTGATTCGTTAATGCACCAAACCACTCACGTTGGATCCTGTTGTTCGTAGCCACTGGATTTGCCGGGCGGTTCCGGGCAGGTTTACGCAACGAACTCAACCCAACCTCGGGTTTCAAGCGCGATGTGACCAACTACCCACATTGGATCCTATTGTTTGTAGCAACTGGATTTGTCGGGCGGTTCCGGGCAGATTTACACTACAAACTCAACCCAACCTCGAGTTGGCCACCTTCTTGTTTTCTAAAGTCATGCCCATGTTCTTATCAGATTTTGCTATTTCCACATCATGTTCATATGTCAACTTCGTGCACAACTAAGGCATGTTTAAAGTCAAGTTATGTCATGTTCAAGTCAAGTTTTCGTGCCATATTTCATGTTCTACTTATGCCAAATTTCACAGTTTATGCTTATAATTAATTCAAGTTTTGCCTATTCTACCCAATCGTATCCCCAACGTATATAAACGTACTTCGTTCACAAGCATAAACAATTCAAGAGATAAAGGGGAATATCACCAAACATGTGATAGGCATATGTGACAATTCCAACATCACTTACATAATAAACAGGCTATAACATATCACATGGTTGCAATACTAGTATGATGATAACTAGGCATAGTAATGATTCCAACTTAATTTAACATGATGATTTCAACTTTACATCATAGGCATAATAATCATTGCGGGCATAATAATAATTTTATTATAAACATGAAACATTAAAGACATAGTAATCCTAATAGGCATAGTGGATTCCAATTTAGCATTTTTAACATAATAATTCTCATAGACATAATGATTCCAATTTATCATAATAATTCTCAACTAACATTATAGACATAATGATTCCAATTTAGCATTTTAACATAATGATTCTCAACTAACATTATAAACATAATGGTTCCAATTTAGCATTTTTAACATAATGATTCTCAACTAACATTATAGACATATTGATTCCAAATTTAGCGTTTTTAACATAATGATTCTCAATTAACATTATAGACATAATAATTCCAATTTAGCATTTTTAACATATATAACATTATAAACATAATAATTCCAACTTTTCATCATAACCTAGCAATACCCAATTTTTCATTAATCATGATGGGTATATTAACATCACAGGCATAATTCCATCAATAGTCATAGCCATGGTTTAATTAGCATCATAGGCATGGTTTAATCAACATAAAGATTTCAATAAACATAGTGATTCCATGGACATGTATTAGTCCAACTTGCCAAACAATTAAACCCAAGTGATTCATAACAACATAAAAATCATGACAAGTTCAACTTGCAACGTTGCCATAGCAATATCCCCAAATTATAATTCAAAGATAAACAATATAAACAATGGATTAACAATAGTTCCTAAATCAGGTTTCAATTCATGGCATGTCCATATTGTTTTAGCGTTTTTGCCTAAAAAGTAACATAGAACTTACAATATGAAGCAAATAACCCAAATAAAAATCCCAAATCAAATAGTCCCAAATTCGTTGTCTAAAGCGTCGTAGTTGTTGTAGCTTCTAGTTGTAGCCTTCAAGAATCGTCCTCTATCTTCTATAATTTTATTCTTTGTATTTTTAATTCAGAGCTCTAGGTTTAATGGCGGCGGCCTGAGGCTAAAATGAAATAGTATGATTTATGCTAGGTCTTAGGTCCTTTTTATAATGTTTGCGAGTTGTTTTAGACCGTCGATGGAGCTTGATTCAATAATAGCCGCTCGTTTGAAGGAGAGGCCAATCCGGAGCTGACACCTAGCCCTAGTGACAAGGCAAGGCTCAGAAAATCGACTAAACATAGACCAGGCCAGCCAGGGTGGGCTGGGTTCGACCTGGCTCTGGGGCCAGGTCGACAGCCCAGTCGACACCGTGTTGACTTGGCAGTCGACACGGGTGTCGACTGCCCTGTCGACCTCTAGCCCAGGTCGACTGCCAAGTCGACCTGGGTGCCTTAGGCGGGAATTTTCCAGCCCCGGCCAATAGGGCCCGATTTTGAATTTTAAACTTGTTTTTCTGAGCTGTTTTCGTCTGTTTGAATTTTAACTTGAATTCTGAAACTTTCGGAGGCCATATCTTCTTCATACGGACTCCGTTTTTCGAAAACTCGGACTCTATTTCGCGTATTTTTCCGAGACGAACACAATGGCGTATCCCGTTTCCCTTAATTCTTTGATTTGAAATTAATTATACTTTAATTTGTGAATTTCACTGTTATAGAATACACGGGGTGTTACATTCTCCCCCACTTAAAAGGATTTCGTCCCCGAAATCTTCAAGTTTAGGGAAAAAAATATATCCTAACATCCAAACATCCATCTACTCATCCATCAAACACGAGTATCCATTGTCCTTAAAAGACTTCTAATGCTTTATGATCATATGCGAAGTGTGTGTATATGTTCCTTAGCTAATGCTAATGATCAGGCCTGATTGATCTTCTAAATGCAAAATATGTTTAGTGAAATGAATCCAATATGTATGCAATTTTTTTTTCTATTATAATTCATAATTTCTACATGAGTGCTCGAACATTCAATCATATGCAACAACCAAATGATGGCACAACCAAGTTTCCAAAATAAACACTCGTGCATATGCAACATGAAAATGTGTCTGAGCCGATCTAGTGCCTAATGTGTATTCATGCATCCACGAGCAACCACTTGCGACCACTTGCAACCATTTCGCAATCATAACATGTTTCAATTACATGTTTACATCCAAAAAGATTCTAACTATGGTTCTCAAGATAGGATCGAGGAGAGAAATAAGATAAAACAAAGCATCTAGAATAGGTTAACGATGTACCGCCAAAAGGTCCGGTCTGCTTCTCAAGGCAGTCTTTGCTGATGTGTCCAGTCTTCCCACAATGAAAACATTCACCCTGCTTTCTCTTCCTCTTTCTACAATCCTTGGCTATGTGCCCTTCCGTACCACAGTAATTGCATTTCCTTTTATCACGTGAGTTGTTGTTCTTGCCTCCCTTCTCGGAGTCTACCTTCTTATTCTAAGAATCGTTGGGCTTGACCTCTTTCTTCCCTTGAGAGTTTTCTGACTCTGTCTCCTTCTTGCCCTTATCTTCCTCGTTCAGCAATGCCATCTGCACCAACCTTTCGTACGTAGCTCCCATGGGTATATGGGTCATGGCCAAACTGTGTAATGGCTCATTCAACCCTTTGACAAAGCGGAGAGCCTTTTTGTGCGGGGTGTTGACTAGGTCTAGTCAGAACCTAGCCAGCTCGTCGAACTGATTAACGTACTCTTTGACTGTCATATTTCCTTGCTTAAGAAATAAAAATTTCTCCAACTGCAAACACCTTTCGGCTTCTGAGAGAAATTTAGCCTCAAACCTTGCCCTAAAGTCCTCCCATGTTTCCACTGGTCTTTCTGCATTAGTGACTTCCCACCAGTAGGAAGCCTCACCTTTTAGTAGCCACACTGCCAGTTGTACCTTCTGCCTATCTTCTACCTCAAAGATGACGAATAAGTCCTCGGTTTCCTTTAACCAATTCCTAGCTGCCACGAAGGACTCAGTTCCATGAAAGTCCTTTCCTCCCATAGCCTTAAAATCTTTACATATCTTAGCAAAAGTGTTTCCCCGTGGAGGAGGTGGAGGAAGAGGTGCTGCTGCAGCTGGATGATTTCCTGCAGCTGGGGGAGGAGGAATGGTAGGACCTGGCTGGGTGGCCCTTGCTTCTAAGAATCGTCTAAACCAACCAGGTATTGGTACGCCCTCTGGCAAGTTAAGTTCTTCGGACATGCTGAAACAAGAAGGATAGATTCAAAACGAAGGATAAGAGATAGTACCTATGGCTTTGGGGGACTTTGCCTTTTTAAAATAAAATAGTATTTTATCTTTTAAAAATGCTTCTTCAAATTTCCTTTTGAAAATAAATTTTCAAAACTTTTTATCTTATCTGGTAAACCTATGCTCTGATACCAACTGAAACACCCCACCTCCATTAGGGTCACTCTCAAAGGGAATGCCCTAATTTTGGTGGAGGTTTATAAGTATAAGTCACAGATATACAAGACATATATAATAACACATATTTTTGAACAGCGGAAAAACAACAACTTTTATTTCTTCAAAATACGTGTTACACAAACCATGCCATAATACTTCCCAAAATCATAACTGTCTTGATTACATTATTTAAAGAAGCATGAAGAAAACATAAATAAACTGCAAAAGTCCCCTAATTGATGTCCAAAGCCATAGTCCAAAACGGAAAAGATCCAAGCAATACATTCTTTCTCTTCAAGCTGGATGTGGAAACTGATCAAGCTGCGGTATTCCCTCCCTGAGAACCTGGGGGGGGGGGGGAACGAAAGAAAAAGAGGCGAAAGGAAAAGGGTCAGTCATAAAGACTGAGTAAGTTCTAGTGACTTTCAGTGTAGAAACGGTTAAAACAACCTGTCATGTATGAACTGGAACTAAACTTAAGAATGGTGTCAAGGTGAACAAGATAGACTAAGGTGATCAGGATAAGTCAAGACAAGTCAACTAAAGCATCACATGTTCGAGATTCGTTGCATCGACTGTACTAGTATACTAAGCCCATATCACAAGTTAATCACGAAATAAATCCCACGGCCCAATGTCATGAAATGACCCTGAAACGGGGTCTGACCCAAGTACGGGGTCCTACGGAGCGGTTATCTAGTCGATCGGCTCCCTACAAGTTCTAGCTCGTCAAGTGTCCGTGTCATACGGCTAATCACGAATGTAGTCACCTGTGCTGGGTCCACCTTCGGGTGTATCAGCCCTAGGGTGTCAACCCCTGACACGATTCAAGATGCATAGATAAATCTACGGATACCCAGTGTCTGCCTCGGATACGTGCACGATCGTAGTCCGCCGAACCTACACTGGCGTACCCCACTGCCGTCGTTCACCTCTTACAATCAGCCCAGTAATCGTGCCCCACCCGGCCTAGCCCCAGGGTACCTTGATACTTCTAGAGGGTTACTGCTGAAAGGGGTCGTGTCTAGGGTTTCGCCTAATAGATTAGGTCATGTAATTCGTGACCTAACCCACCTAACAGATTAAGTCATGTAATTCGTGACTTAATCCTTTTCTAGTCTAGTCATGTCAAGATGGTTAAGTATGTTATTTCAGTTCGCGACTTAACCCGCCTACGTGTCATGTCAAGTTGGCTAAGTGTTGTCGTTTTCAGGTTCATGACTTAGCCCTACAAATCGTGTTCAAGTTGGTTAAGTTATCTTTTCATGTTCATGACTTAACCCTAATTGGCATTAATTGATTCGTTAATGCACCGAACCACTCACGTTGGATCCTGTTGTTCGTAGCCACTGGATTTGCCGGGCGGTTCCGGGCAGGTTTACGCTACGAACTCAACCCAACCTCGGGTTTCAAGCGCGATGTGACCAACTACCCACATTGGATCCTATTGTTTGTAGCAACTGGATTTGCCGGGCGGTTCCGGGCAGATTTACACTACAAACTCAACCCAACCTCGAGTTGGCCACCTTCTTGTTTTCTAAAGTCATGCCCATGTTCTTATCAGATTTTGCTATTTCCACATCATGCTCATATGTCAACTTCGTGCCCAACTAAGGCATGTTTAAAGTCAAGTTATGGCATGTTCAAGTCAAGTTTTCGTGCCATATTTCATGTTCTACTTATGCCAAATTTCACAGTTTATGCTTATAATTAATTCAAGTTTTGCCAATTCTACCCAATCGTATCCCCAACGTATATAAACGTACTTCGTTCACAAGCATAAACAATTCAAGAGATAAAGGGGAATAACACCAAACATGTGATAGGCATATGTGACAATTCCAACATCACTTACATAATAAATAGGCTATAACATATCACATGGTTGCAATACTAGTATGATGATAACTTGGCATAGTAATGATTCCAACTTAATTTAACATGATGATTTCAACTTTACATCATAGGCATAATAATCATTGCGGGCATAATAATAATTTTATTATAAACATGAAACATTAAAGGCATAGTAATCCTAATAGGCATAGTGGATTCCAATTTAGCATTTTTAACATAATAATTCTCATAGACATAATGATTCCAATTTATCATAATAATTCTCAACTAACATTATAGACATAATGATTCCAATTTAGCATTTTAACATAATGATTCTCAACTAACATTATAAACATAATGGTTCCAATTTAGCATTTTTAACATAATGATTCTCAACTAACATTATAGACATAATGATTCCAAATTTAGCGTTTTTAACATAATGATTCTCAATTAACATTATAGACATAATGATTCCAATTTAGCATTTTTAACATATCTAACATTATAAACATAATAATTCCAACTTTTCATCATAACCTAGCAATACCCAATTTTTCATTAATCATGATGGGTATATTAACATCACAGGCATAATTCCATCAATATCATAGCCATGGTTTAATTAGCATCATAGGCATGGTTTAATCAACATAAAGATTTCAATAAACATAGTGATTCCATGGACATGTATTAGTCCAACTTGCCAAACAATTAAATCCAAGTGATTCATAACAACATAAAAATCATGACAAGTTCAACTTGCAACGTTGCCATAGCAATATCCCCAAATTATAATTCAAAGATAAACAATATAAACAATGGATTAACAATAGTTCCTAAATCCGGTTTCAATTCATGGCATGTCCATATTGTTTTAGCGTTTTTGCCTAAAAAGTAACATAGAACTTACAATATGAAGCAAATAACCCAAATAAAAATCCCAAATCAAATAGTCCCAAATTCGTTGTCTAAAGCATCATAGTTGTTGTAGCTTCTAGTTGTAGCCTTCAAGAATCGTCCTCTAGCTTCTATAATTTTATTCTTTGTATTTTTAATTCAGAGCTCTAGGTTTAATGGCGGCGGCCTGAGGCTAAAATGAAATAGTATGATTTAGGCTAGGTCTTAGGTCCTTTTTATAATGTTTGCGAGTTGTTTTAGACCGTCGATGGAGCTTGATTCAATAATAGCCGCTCGTTTGAAGGAGAGGCCAATCCGGAGCTGACACCTAGCCCTAGTGACAAGGCGAGGCTCAGAAAATCGACTAAACATAGACCAGGCCAGTCAGGGTGGGCTGGGTTCGACCTGGCTCTGGGGCCAGGTCGACAGCCCAGTCGACACCGTGTCGACTTGGCAGTCGACACGGGTGTCGACTACCCTGTCGACCTCTAGCCCAGGTCGACTGCCAAGTCAACCTGGGTGCCTTAGGCGGGAATTTTCCCGCCCTGGCCAATAGGGCCCGATTTTGAATTTTAAACTTGTTTTTCTGAGCTGTTTTCGTCTGTTTGAATTTTAACTTGAATTCTGAAACTTTCGGAGGCCATATCTTCTTCATACGGACTCCGTTTTTCGAAAACTCGGACTTTATTTCGCGTATTTTTCCGAGACGAACACAATGGCGTATCCCGTTTCCCTTAATTCTTTGATTTGAAATTAATTATACATTAATTTGTGAATTTCACTGTTATAGAATACACGGGGTGTTACACAGGCGGTGCTTTGATCATCAACCACAAGACTTTGCTTTTCAACAGAAGCCCTGATCACTGCATGTTAGCATGCCGCACAGGCAATTCACGCCATGTAACTGATGGCTATCAATCACACAGAATGAATTCCAATGTTGGACACACATTCCATTTGCAAGTCCGTTCTGGGTCTGAACGAAACCGGAGGCACTATATACCTCGCAAACCCATCGATCTCCACGTACGTCTGGACTATCACCACTTATTATCCATATTTCGGGATGCCTCCTAATCAGGACATCAGTTGCCATCCAAATGAGGTGAAGAACTCCGGTCTTCGACCACCATCTTCATCTTCGATTTCTTATCGTCGATTCAGTTATTCAGAATGGGATAAACCCGGTCTTTCTGAGCAACTCGCGTATGTAATTAACAAGTGCTACACAAACACGACACACGGTTTATTCCAATTCATTAGTCACTAACCGTAAATCAGTAAGAGAACGATTTCCCAAATATTAACCCCGAAGGCCGAAACCAACATCAGATCAAAACCCAGGAAACCATTCGACTTAGCTAACCTTCAGTTAATTTCTAAATTTCACATTCCATATCGTTTATTATATTTTATAACGATTTATCGCTATTTTTATTTATTTTAAAATAGCCAATTTATTCACACGACGCTTCGAGCCATAACGCGGCCGTGGCGCTTTTTTTCTTCAGATTTGATTTACACATATCTGAAAATCTAACCGTTGGATCTTTACAAAATTTACATCATTAGAAAGATCTTTTCAAAACGAATCCAACGGTTCCAGTTTTGGGAAAATCCGACGGTCGGATCTCCTGGTACAATCGTTTGAAGTTTCGATTTCAAAATACGAACTGCAGCGTCGTTATTCGATTTAATTTAATTAATTATATATATATATATAATCGATTCTGGCACTGTTTTTCTACAGATTTGAATTAAACATTCCAGACAATCCAACCGTTGGATCTTTACAAAGTTGGTGTCGTTGGAAAGATATTTCCAAAGCGAACCCAGCAGTTTCGGTTTCGGGAAAATCTGATGGTCGGATCTCCTGCACTAGTCGTTTGAAATCACGGTTTCAAAACATGAACTGTAGCTTCGTTATTCGATATATTTTAATTATATATATATATATATAATCGATTCTTCGATTTCAAAACTATATGCTTTTCATATATTTGATAAAAATGATATTTTTATCCCACAGACATTCACTTCGACACTTCCCTATTTTTAACAACTCATGTATATAGTAAAAATGTGATTTTTATTGTAAAACGATTTATTTCAAAACACGACTATTTAGTTCACATAGATGATAAAAATATGAATTTAATTATGAAACAATTTATTTTAAAACACGAATACCATTCAACCTATGAATTTCTATTCAACACATGAATGTTTTCTATAGTTTGTATATATATAGTAAAAATGTGATTTTTATTGCAAAACAATTTATTTCAAAACACTACTATTTGATATAGTTCATATAGATGATAAAAATAGGATTTTTATTATAAAACAATTTATTTCAAACACGAATACCATTCAATACATGAATTTCTATTCAACGAATGAATTTCTATTCAACAAATGAATGTTTTCTATAGTTTGTATATATATAGTAAAAATGCGATTTTTATTGCAAAACAATTTATTTCAAAACATTACTATTTTATATAGTTCATATAGATGATAAAATAGGATTTTTATTATAAGGCAATTTATTTCAAACACGAATACCATTCAACACATGAATTTCTATTCAACGAATGAATTTCTATTCAACACATTAACGGTTTCAACATATGAAAATAATTTCAACAAATGAAAATAATTCTAACACAGGAATATTTCAGAAAATTTCGGCAGCATAACGGCAGGGTAGTTAAAACCGGGGTCGTTCCTAGTACGGCTCCTCGCTCTACCTTAAAGCCTTGCAGCTTTTGACAATCGGGATTTCATGCATCTAGTTCGCACGCAGGCGGCATGTATATTTTTTTCATTTCCACAAACTAATCCTATATGGTTTCAACCAAATAATTCTCAACCACAAATGGGTAATTTTCAACCATGATCAATCAATTTCAACCACAAACAATTCTAATCAACCATTCATAATCAACCAATTTTCACACCAATCACAAACAATAAATATCGTCCATGGTTTGTGGACGAGGGGCATATATATATGTATATATATATAAGCATTTCACTTCTATTCAACACATATATAATTTTTAAAACGCATATATAACTTATATATCGAACGTACAACTTATACAATGCTTATACATGAGGTGTACAACGCTTATATAACTCATACATCGACTATATAATTTATACATCGTCGTTTTCCATCGCTTATAATTTAGAAATCTCACATTGGGTTCCACTCCACCAAAAATAGCAGAAGGCTCAGAAAAATATGCGGTCTCTTCTAGAATGTAGAAGGCGTCCTCATGGTCCCGACGTCTCTTGTTTCACTGAATTTCGACAATATAGCAAAAAGATATGATTTTTACCATGAAATCAAACTTTGCGACACTTTAATGGTGTTAAAATCAGTTTTAATTAACAAGGCCGTACCTTTTCTGAAATGGTTCCAAACTAGGTTTGGATTTTTCGATCAATCCGTGTAACGGTTCCATGATCAGGTTGCGCGAGGTCGAAGGGGGAGGAGAGGTGCTCAGGCGCGCAGTGGTAGGGTTGGGTTCGTACCCCCTGGCGACGGCGACGACTCCTCAAACACCCAAACTTCACGAGGTTGATCTGGCCCCAAAACGCGACGAAAAAATTCAATCCTTGTTTGGATTTGGAGAGGGTGCTGAGAGCTTCAAAATGGATCCAAGAGCGCCTGATTTCATTGAGCGGTTGTGGAGAAATCGAAGAGAGAAGTTTTGAACCTATTTCCGTCGTGCGCCTGAGAGTTACGGGGAGAGAGAAAGCAAACGGAAGAATGTGATTGGCCAAGGAATTTTATTTTAATTTATTAAGTTTTAAAATCCAAAAATACCCTTCTTTCCAAACGAACTCGAATTCAAACCCAATGATTGTCGCCCCTAGCTAAATACCCCCATTCCGAACACAATGAGATATGTTTCGTAGGCCAATTTGACTGTTACAATCAGTTATTCTTCAAATTAAAGTATAAAACATTCAAATTCTGTTTTGAACGCACATTTTAATTTGCCGGGGCCACATACTGCTTCTAAAAATTCCCGAAAAATTAATCTAGCTATGTTTTGATGATACGGTCCCAACAAAACTAGTTTCGTCGAATTCTGAGCCCATTTGCAAAATGGCCCCTTTTTTGGTCGATCCAATTTAACTGTAATTGACCTAAACACGTTTTCCTTTGCCACACTCACATATTAAGTACAAAATTTACTAAATTTGAAACTTAGCAATAATTTGACATCCTGGATCTAACAAAAGTGGTTTCGTCGAATTCTAAGGTCGTTTGCAAAATGGTCATTTTCTCGGGTTATATAAACTCCAAAGCGACCTTTCAGAAATTTCATTTGGCCATAACTTTTGCTTCCCGCTATGAAACTTCGATTTTTCTGATTCGTTAGAAAGATATTCACTAACAAATTTAAATATTTTTGGTTTCACTCAAATCCGTTTTGTTTTGCACCCGGTACAGTCAGTCAAAGTTTGAATTCAAATTTTGAAACTACCGCGCCATTTCAGGCCTTGTTTACAATTAGAATTAATTATATTCGTTTTCAAATGTCGATTCAAACTTACTTTTCATCGTTATTATTTAAAATATTTATTTTAAATATTTAAAATCCACTTAAATAGCCAATTTAAAATTTTTAAATTGGTTCAGATTTTCCGGGTCGTTACAAATATCGAAATTTTAATCTCCCGTATTGTTACAGTATAATAATTAATTTATTTAATTATTAAAATAGTGATGTAGAGATTCAAGTAGTTGTTCAATTAAATTATAGTGAATATTTAATTAATATAATAATTAAATAATATATTTAATTATGAAATAATCAAAATTTGCTGAAATGGTAGTACGCTGTGAATTGGGCAATTCAAAATATATAATTCAGTTTAAAGTTGAATTACGATAACTAATATATTTAATTAACGATGGTTGAATGTATAAATTATATTATAATTCTAATCGAGCTCGAAATGGCGCGGCAGTTCGCTATTTGGCGATTCGAACTTTAAATGAATATACAGAATCTGTTTTAAATAGGATTTCTGTGAAACAAGAAAAGTTCGGAGCTGGTGAAGTATATTTTTCTAATGGAAGAGAAAAATCTGGATTTCATCGTGTAGATTCTGATTTATGTCCGAATCAAATTCTAGAAAAGTCGCTATGGAATTCCTTTATAATTTATATCGATTTATTTATATTATTAAAGGATTTTAAATATAAATTAAATATCGATTTAATCGGGATTTGAAATATCGAGTTAGAAATTCATATTGGAATATTCTGGAGCTGTATGATATTTTATTGTGAATATATACGAAAATATAAATTTATTTATATTTAATTTAATTATTTTTAAATATATTTATATATTTAAAAGGGTTATTTAGAGCTTTAAAAATAGCCAGTTTTGCAAACAAACTTTATTTTCGACGAAACTAATTTTAATGGATCCAGAATATTAAATTTTTGTTAGATTTCAATTGGCGTGATTTTTGGAGTCAGTATGTGATCGTGGTGAATTTAAATGCAAACCGATCGATAATTTGACTTTAAAAATACGCTGTGTGAGCAAACGGACTCAGAATTCGACGAAACCAATCTTGTTGGGTCCGTAATGTCAAACTCTAGTTATATGTCCATTTTCATGATTTTTGGATGTTGTATGGGACCATAGGAATTTTTACTATTAAATACACATAGCGTTAGAATAAATACTGATAAGATAATTGATTTAAAAAAAATCCTCTTATCCTAAATACACTACTTTCTCTCTAAGGCCTAAACAAAGCCACGCAACTTTTATCTCAGCCGCTACTTAGAGAATGGAAACCAAACTTCCATGTCTTCAAATTAAACCGTGTATATAAGCTACCCTATTTTTTCTAAACCTAAATTATTCACTTTCCCTGGTCATAACATTTCATCGCCACGAGAAATAAAATCCAACAACAAAAAACTTAAGTTTGAAATTCAATATAAATTCAAACAACAATTCATAAATTCAGATAAATATATAGACGGATTCGTTGTGAGGAGATCTTAGAGCTGATGTGTTTTCTGCTGAGTTCGATACCCTTTTTCTGTTGCGAGCACGAAGAACAACGACGCCTAGGGTTTACCAATTTAGAATTTGTGAGCTTTGATTCGTTAATTAGATAGTGTATTTGAGTTGGTGGAGTAAAACCACACTTGCTTGTTAAAATTCGTGGGGTTTGGCAAGAAAAAGGTATGGTGTTTATTACTGTGGCGGGAAGACGAAGCCTTGAGTCGCTCATCGAAGACTGGGTGCAAGCTTCATGAATTTGGGATGAAGATAAAGTGTCTTCGAAGAGAGTTTTTGTAGTATGATCCATTTGGATTTTCGTTGATCGGTGATGGTGTTATGAGGAGCAGGGGATCGAAACTGCTGTTGAAGGAAGAAGTACCAGCGGGATTTTTGTCTGGGGAAGATTATAGTGTGGGTCGGAGGGGAACTTTAGTGGATGGGCTGATTTAATGCTTGTAAAGCCCAGAATCTAAAAAGAAAAGGGAAGAGGAGGGATAATCGAATGGAATGAAAGTGTGGAGCAGATAGTTTGGGAAGCGGAGTGGAAACGGGATAGTAGGGTAGAAGTTAGGCGGGTCAGAAGTGAACTGGGCTAGGAGGGAATCGAAAATAGTCTGATCCGTTAGGATCGTAGGGACGAGGGCTACACAATGGAACTAACTGAGAGCGAATCGGAGCTCATTACAATTTATGGCAAAATAAATTGTCTGTCTGAATCAAGCAATGGTTATCGTTATTAAGATGATCATGCATTGTGAGCAAAACTCACCAACTCTGAACAGTCATATTTTTATAACATATTTTTAGAAATGATAATTGTATGTTGATTGTTGTGTATTGACTGTTTGGTTGAACTGCTAAATAATTGGTTGAAATTATAGATCTGGTTATATAAATATAAATATAAATATAAATATATAAATTGATTCTGTTTAGCAGAATATTTCATAGTGAAATGAAGTTGACGATAATTATATTGTTTAACATCTGTGGATGCAGGGAAACAGGTTGGAGGGATCCAATTGGATTCCTCAATATTTAAAATACTGATTTTTTTCATATATTATAATATATGATGTGATATATAATCTGTTGTTGATTATGTGTGTGTGAATGATATCGATCATTGTTATTTGGTATTTTAAATACCGTAAGAAATACTGGGATGTAGAAAAGGGGATTTTCAAAGTGTATTTTGAAAATGATTTATTTATAAAAAATTAATGGATTTTATATAGAAAAGGAAAATATTTGTAAAAAAATAGAAAAGAAAAATATATGTAAAACAAATAGAAAAGGAAAATATTCGTAAAACAAATATAAAAGGAAAATATTTGTGAAACAAATAGGAAATATTGGTGAAACAAATAGAAAAGGGAATATTTGTAAACCATTTACAAATAGAATTGAAAAGGAAATATTTGTAAAACATTTACAAATAGATTATAAAAAGAAATATTTATTTAGAAAATAAATAGAATTATAAAGGAAATATTTATTTAGAAAATAAATAGATTATAAAAAGGAAATACTTGGAAAATGAATAGAATTGTATGAAAAGAGAATTTTACACTAGGAAGGTTTAAGCATGTGCTTCGCACATGGGTATATCATAATATGAATTCAAAGTGAACATTTAAGAGAAATCTATTTTAACAGATAAAGTAAGAAGATTAATTTATAAATAAGGCTTTATAAATTAAGTAAAATATTTATCATTTGGACAAATAGGAATATAAGTCGGGACTTATATAAAGAAGTAAGAATCGATTTCAACATCGATATTTGAAACTGAATATGGACGAAGAGTAAAATTGGATAGTGTAAGGACCCGTTACTTCCCCGTGAAGGAAAGCCCGGATTACCTTGAGGACAAGACAAATCGGAACGCAGACAGAAGAACATTTCATTGTTATTACAACAATTCCATCAGATACAAGAATATACAGAGCATAAATGAATATTATACAATAGAAAAATATCAGAGATTACAATAAATTACATAGCAGTGGAAAAACAATATAAAACACAACTGAAAGTAATGCACGGATACAGAGCTTTCCGAGCATCATTCCAGCTGTAAATCAGGATCCTATGAATATAAATCTGCAAAACCAAAACTACTAGCTGCCCGTGTCGAAAATAGGGGCACCCAGAGTTTAGGTTAAAACAATAAACTCCAGGTCAGTCATGTGACTGGTGTGAGGACTAAAAAAGTTATTTAAAAACTTTACTTTAAAAGAGAGTAATTCAAGGGGACCACGCCGTATAACACGGAACGGGTTTCCTCCCAAGAACACCAGTGCATAGAATAAACAACGTAATGCTTTTTCAAAAAATGAAGCTATTATAAGACCCAGGTCCCGTCACACAATGCAACGCAAGCCGGAGGATAGGGTTTTCCCTTATAATAGCCAAATAATGCTTGATACGTTTAAAACAAATCATTTGATACTATTATAAGTGTATAGTGTCAAAACGATTTCAATCATAAATATCAATCATAGACTGTAACGACCCAGAAAATCTGAACCAATTTAAAAATTTTAAATTGGCTAAAATAATGGATTTTAAATATTTAATGTAAATATTTTAGCTAAAGGCAATGAAAAGTGAGTTGAATCGACCATTGAAAACGAATATAATTAATTATAATTATAAACAAGGCCTGAAATGGCGCTGCAGTTTCAAAAATGGAATTCAAACTTTGTCGGACTGTACCGGGTACAAAACAAAATGGATTTTAGTGAAACCAAAAATATTTAAATCTGTTAGTGAATACCTTTCTAACGAATCTGAAAAATCGAATTTTCATAGCGGAAAGAAAAAGTTATGGCCGAATGAATTTTCAGAGAGGTCGCTATGGAGTTTATATAGCCCGTGAAATTGGCCATTTTGCATACGACCTCGGAATTCGACGAAAGTGCTTTTGTTGGATCCGGGATGTGAAGTTATTGCTAGGTTCCAAATTTCATAACTTTTCGAATCAATATGTGAGCGTGGCAAAGGAAAACGTGTTTGACCAGTTTTAGTTGATTTTAATCGACTGGAAAATGGCCATTTTTCAAATGATCTCGGAATTCGACGAAATTAGTTTTGTTAGGACCGTATCGTCAATATGAAGCTAGAAAATATTTTTTTGGGATTTATAGAGTTAATATGTGACCCCAGTAAATTGAAATGTGCGTTCAAATTCAATATATATAGAGTTATATTTTGATTTTGACGAAAACAGACTGAAATAGTCGAATGGGCTTACGAAACATATCCCATTGTGTTCAGAATGGGGGTATTTAGCTAGGGACGACAGTCGTTGGGATTCATTTAGAGTTCATGGCGTTAAACAAGTAAATTCCCAAATTTAATAATATTAAATTATATCATATATAAGTCAACATTGGTCAAACGAAACCCTAAACCTCGTTGCCTTTCTCTGAGCCGCCTCCTGCGAATTAACGGTCGGAATTCTTGGAAATTCGATCCCAAATTTATCCTCCACCATTTCGAATTAGTTCGTGATCCCAAAGCAAAACCGGTGGCGCCTTCTTCGATCTCTCGAATGATGCGGCTTTGATCAGATTTCAGGTGGCGGTTTTCTTAAATCGCTCGCTCGAAGTGGCACCGCTCTTTTCAATTTCTGGAGCCCGAGACTCGATCGAGTTCAACCAAATGGGGCGACGGAGGTCGAGCTTGCGGAGGCGGGGCGCGTGGCATGGTCAGATCGCCGTCAAGTTGAGCGACGGTGGCAAAAATTGGAACCCTAGTTTGAGCAGATAAGGAAAAGCGACGGCCTGATATTTGAGGAAGAAAGGTTAAAGATTTTAATTAATTATTATATTAATTAACTTTAAACTGTCGTTAAGGTTCATAAATCCATATCTTTTCCATAGGAGGTCGAAAAATTACAAACTTGGATCCGTTATGATCGTGATGACGAGAGCTTCGCAACAAAACTGACCGCATATTTTTCTGAGCCTTCTGCTATTTTTGGTGGAGTGGAACCCAATGTGAGATTTCTAATTTATAAACGATATGGAAAACGACGATGTATAAATTATATAGTCGATATATGAGTTATATAAACGTTGTACACCTCTTGTATAAGCGTTGTATAAGCTGTATGTTCGATGTATAAGTTATATATGCGTTGTAAAAATTATATATGAGTTGAAATAGAAGTGAATTGCTATATATATATATATATGTATATATATACGCCCCTCGTCCACAAACCATGGACGATATTTATTGGTTGTGATTGTTGTGAAAATTGATTGATAGCGAATGATTGTTTGGGATTGTTTGTGGTTGATATTGATTGATTGTGATTGAAAAATACCTGTTTGTGGTTGAGAAATATTTGGTTGAAACCACATAGGAATAGTTTGTGAAAATGAAATAAATATATACATGCCGCCTGCGTGCGAACTAGATGCATGATCCCCATTGTCAAAAACCGCGAGGTTTTAAGGTAGAGCGAGGAGCCGTACTAGGGACGGTCCCGGTTTTAACTACCCTGCCGTTATGCTACCGAAATTTTCTGAAATATACATGTGTTAGAATAATTTTCATTCATTGGAATAAATTGCATATGTTGAAATAATATTAGTGTGTTGAGTTGCAATTCATTCGTTGAGTTGAAATTCATGTGTTGAATATTATTTGAATTTAAACAAATAGTTTTAGCGATAAAAATCACATTTTTATATATATACAAACTATAGAGAATATTCATGTGTTGAGTTGCAATTCATTCGTTGAGTTGAAATTCATGTGTTGAATATTATTTGAATTTAAACAAATAGTTTTAGCGATGAAAATCACATTTTTATATATATACAAACTATAGAGAATATTCATGTGTTGAATTGAAATTCGTTCGCCGAGTTGAAATTCATGTGTTGAATGTTATCGTATTTTAAAATAAAATGAATAGACAATAAAAACTACATTTTTATTGTGAATATGAAGTGTTAAAAACATTCACGTGTTGAATAAATATTTTTGATGATAAAAATATTTCTTTTATCATGTATACGCTTTGATAAAAATACACACGTGTTGAAATAAATAATAGTTTGCTAGAAATATTATTATTGGCTTTGTTCTGCATATATATACATATGTTGAACAGGAAAAATGGATTAGCTGTAGAGTAAAGAAATTATTTGCGTGCCCGACAAATAGGTAAGCCTTGATGAGTTGGCTGCGCAATTTTATTTTTATATCAACTCCTGTGAATGCCATTGGATGCGGAGTGCTGGTTATTCTGTGTGAAATAATAAATATCGCCATAGGATAGTAACAATTAAATTTGAACTACGCTACATGGCATACTTCTTGATGATAGGCATACTTCATCATATTCCACATAAGCAATTGGAGCTTGTGTGACGAGGTGGAAGATTTACCATACGAGCGAGAGGCTTGTATGGCGATGATTATATACTACAGGTTAACTGATGACTGATATGGACTCTATAAAATATAACGATAAATTGCCAGATTAATAAATACCCCACACGGGTCTGGAGTTGACAATAATCACGTATCTCTAGTTATTAGATACGGCACATGGACTATTTATTTCCACATGGAAACGGGGTGACGAGAATTTATTCTCTGGAGTGATTATCTATACATGCTCCCCCGTAAACACCAGAATATATCACTATAAATATGTGAATGCTTTTTAGGATTTATTGGGTACCTAACACGGCCCAATAAATTTCCTAACCCCTCCCCGTACAAAGGAGGTTATGGCGAAATTTTTCGAAATAATAAGGCGTTAGTGAAATATTTGAAGTGAAAACGAAGTTGAAAATATAGAATGAACTATAGTTGGAATTATAGAATGAACTATATTTATATATATATAAATATAAATATAATTAAAACGAAACGTGGCCGTGCAGTTCGTGCTTTGAAACCGTGATTTCAAACAACTAGTGCGGGAAATCCGACCATCGGATTTTCCTGAAATCGCAACCGTTGGGTCCGCTTTGGAAAAATCTTTCCAATGGCACCAACTTTGTAAAGATCCAACGGTTATATT
Organism: Allium sativum; assembly: GCA_030737875.1. Lineage (NCBI taxonomy): Eukaryota > Viridiplantae > Streptophyta > Magnoliopsida > Asparagales > Amaryllidaceae > Allium > Allium sativum. The sequence continues at coordinate 208,331,791 of CM060916.1, forward strand.
TTCAGAAATGTGTAAATCAAATCTGAAGAAAAACAGCGCCAGAAACGATTATATTTATATTTATATATATAAATATAATTATATTTAATCGAATAACGATGCTGCAGTTCGTATTTTGAAATCGAAACTTCAAACGATTGTACCGGGAGATCCGACCGTCGGAATTTCCCGAAACTGGAACCGTTGGATTCGTTTTGAAAAGACCTTTCTAATGATGTAAATTTTGTGAAGATCCAACGGTTAGATTTTCAGATATGTGTAAATCAAATCTGAAGAAAAACAGCGCCACGGCCGCGTTATGGCCCAAAGCGTCGTTTTGAATAAATAGGCTATTTTAAAATAAATAAAAATAGCGATAAATCGTTATAAAATATTATAAACGATATGGAATGGAAATAAACTGAATTTGCTCGATTTATGTGGTATTTGATGGTTGAATGTGTTTGGTGTGAAAATTACATTAAAGAACAAAATTGGTGTTGTCGAATGATTTAACCATTGAAATAAAATGATTTGAAATTCTAAATATACGTGAATTATTTGAAAAGGCCGAGTTAATTCTCATTTCGAATAATTGATCGACGATTGAAATTCGAAGATGAAGACGGCGGTCGAAGACCGGAGATCTTCACCTCGTTTGGATGGTAACCGAGGTCCTGATTGGGAGGCATCCCGAAATATGGATAATGAGTGGTGATCGTCCAGACGTATGTGGTGATCGATGGGTTTGCGAGGTATTTAGTGCCTCTGGTTTCGTTCAGACCTAGAACGGACTTGTAAATGGACTGTGTGTCTGACATTTTATTTTATTCTGTGTTGATCGATCTCCATTAAATATACATCTATTTGGCGGCGGAGAATTTATTCTTTTGCTTAACGCCCTTCTCTGAAACGTACGAGCTCAGAGGTTGTATATCGATGGACATCAGTCGCATGGCGTGAATTGCTAGTGTGGCATGCCTAAGTGGCAAATGATCAGGACTTCTGTTGAAAAGCAAAGTCTTGTGGTGATGATCAAAGCACCGCCTGGGTGGCGTAGCTTTGTGTATAACGTGAATTCGCGAGCCTCACACCCCGGTATGAACCAGAAACGGGAGGAAGGACCTCAGGGAGGACATGCGTTTCTTCCTAGCTAGGGTGGTGTCAGTGACCTACCAGCCCTGAAATTTACATACTTTTCACCTATGTGGTTGTTGCTGTTGCGAGGCGCCTCGGTTTGATCGGACGATCCGGGTCCGATGGAGTCATTCGTTGGCTCGTTTACGCCCCAAAGGGCGGAGAGACGTAGTGTTCAGGCATAATAATCCACATCGGTAGACCGGCCCTGACGATCCAAGGCTTGCCTGCGCGCTTGCCTGAGACTCGGGCTAGGCAGTCTCGAATTCGGTAAGGACTATCTTTTGCCTTGGTTCATGACGGAAATCCAATTTCCAATTACGTGACTGTGTGGTTTTGATTGTATATATATATATATATATATATGGCGACATGATATATGGTACCCATGCCGTCTATGATTGATAGTTATGATTTGAAATTGTTTTCAAAACATGTAAACACTAGCAATAATATCAAATGCCTTTGTTTTATTCGTATCAAGCATATTTTGGCCATTATAAGGTAAAACTCTATCCTCCGGTTTGCGTTGCATTGTGTGATGGGAACTGAGTCTTATAATGGCTTCATTATTATAAAAAGCATTGCGATGTTTAAAAGAAAGATTTGTTTTAAAGCACTGGCAATCCAATGGAGAAAACTCGTTCCACGAAAGTGGCTTGGTCCTGTGATTGGCCAAATTATATATGTGTTGAGTAGATTTCTCATACGAGTCCCATGACTGACTCGTAGTTTGTTTCACTTTCAAACTTGGGTGCCCTTTTTTCTACATGGGCAGCCTTGTATTCAGGTTTAGCTTGTTCTTTCTGGATAGCTAGAGCAGAAGATGGATTCTATCATTTATCTCTTTTTATGCTGTTCAGCTCCTATTGTACATATTATGTTTGTTTTCCGCTGTAGACATTTATGTATAGCTGAACTGTATTTTTACTAAGTATGATCCTGTATACTGTGTAACTCTGATGATTACTTTTATCCAGTATATTCTATTGTTCACTTTCTGGTGTATTTATTTAATTCTGTTCTGCTATTATCTGTTTCTTGGTTATATTCCTAAGATAACCCTTGCCACCGTCAGTACGGGGTTTCGGGTCGTCTCATTTGGTATCAGAGCCTTGGTTAAGCTTAGTTCTGGAATGTAACATTTGAACGAACTCGTCAGAAATAGAACCAGTAGTGTTCTAGGACGAGTAACTCTATACAGATAGGATCAGTAATATCCTAGTATAAGTAAAGCAGAATGGGATACACCCCAGTAGACACATTTACATTGAAGTATTTGTCTCTATATTTTGAAGTATCTTTTCTGTTTACCTGACACTTTGTCTGCTAATTGCAGACGCTCTAGAAAATGAGTGCCAAAAACAGAAGAAGTAATACTAACCCGGATATTGAAGCCCTATATATGAAATATAGAAATCTGGGTGGAAAGCCATTCTCGGGTGAAGAATCTATTATGAGAAAACAAGCATGGATTCGTTCGGCTGAGAAAATCTTCGAAGCATTAAAGCTGAGGGATGACCAGAAAAGATTACTGGCCTCCTGGGCACTTAAAGATGAAGCTTTATTCTGGTGGGATTCAGTTATCAAAGATAATCCAGAAGGTGATATCACCTGGGATAGATTCAAAGTGATTTTCCTGGAAAGATTTACTCCTCCAGAAGCGGTTGAGCGACTATGTGATGAATTTTCTTATTTGATACAAGGAGATATGACGATTCCCGAATATCATAAGAAATTCAATGAACTTTCTCACTTTGCTCCTCATCTAATAGAGAATCCGAAGAGGAAGAATATGAGATTTATCAAAGGGCTTCAAAGAAAATATCAGAACAGTGTAATGAGGAACGTGAAGCTCCCCTTTTCTGAAATGATATACATGGCTTATCAGTACGAAGATCTAGACAAGAAGGGTATGCTACAGTACGAAGAAGAAGTCTGCTCTAGTAATAAAATTGAGTCTGAAACTGATCGTCCTGAGGCGAGTACAATGTCTGAAGTCGGTAAGGAGCCCAAATTTAATCGAAAAAGGGCCAGATCCGAAAAGGAACCGGCAACGACTGCCACATGCTCTAACTGCAATAAACAGGGGAATCTGACTAGGAAGGGTAAAACCTCGAAGAAGCGAAAGGAGGGTGGGTCTAAATCCAAGGGCAAGTTTCCTGTGACTCGAGAGTGCAATCTTTGTCATCAGGCCGGTCATATAAAGCGAGATTGTTGGCTGTTAAAAAAGACCAAAGAGGCTCAGGTAAATGAAGTGGCCGAAGTGCCTGCATCTTCGCCTGCTCAGGAAAGGGCTGATGTTTTAGAAGGAACGCTTACTGTCAAAAACATTCCAGTCAAAGTACTATTTGACACAGGCGCGTCACGAAGTTTCATTGCCAAAGATGCAGCTAAGAAACTGGATTTGAATTTGAAAAAGCTTAAAGAACCAATGACTGTCCAGAATCCGGTTGGGGGTTCCATTGATCTCAGTTGGGTTTGTGGAGTGCCGGTTTCTTTCTCTCGTTATCGGTTTCCTATCATCGCAGTCGTCATGAATTTTAAAGAGTTTGATCTTATCTTGGGGTTAGACTGGTTGACCAAATATGAAGCTGAAGTTAAATGCGTCGACAGAGTCGTTAAGGCGAGGATTAAATCAGGTGATTATATAAACATTCCCTGTGAAGGTCAAAATGCTAATAGAAAAGACTTTTGGGTAGCTTTGAATGTTTCTCCAGCCCTAATAGAAAATATTTCTGAAATCACAGAGAATATTCCCGACCTAGTGAAAGATATTCCTGTCGTCAAGAACTATGCGGATGTGTTCGAAGAAGTTGTTCGCTTACCTCCACAAAGAGAAATAGATTTCAAGATCGCTTTGATTCCCAATGCAAGGCCGGTAGTTCACGCTATTCGAAGAATGTCCTTGAAAGAGAAAGAAGAACTTGACAATCAAACACGACAGCTAGTATGGAAGGGTCTGATCAGGCCTAGTTTCTCTGATTGGGGAGCAGCAATGGTTTTTGTCCCAAAATCTGACGGTACTCTACGACTATGTGTGGATTATTGTGATCTGAACAAACAGACAATAAAGAACAAATATCCATTGCCCCGGATTGATGATTTGTTGGATCGATTAAATGGAGCACAAGTATTCTCAAGGATGGACCTAGCTACAGGTTTCCATCAACTTCGAATTGCCGAAGAGTGTGTTCCAATGACAGCATTCAGAGGTCCCGACTTATTCTACGAGTGGTTAGTAATGCCGTTCGGCTTATGTAATGCTCCAGCCTATTTCGTCGATCTAATGAACAGAGTATTCAGAGGAGTATTGAATAAATTTGTTCTGGTTTTCATCGATGATATTCTAATCTTCTCTAAATCAAAGGCCGAACATGAAAAACATTTGGAACAAGTGTTAGAAATTCTCAGAAAGAATGTGTTGAAAGCAAAGTTTTCCAAATGTATATTCTGGCAAGATGAAGTGAAATTTCTGGGCCACGTCGTATCAAAAGAAGGAATCGCTGTGGATCCAAGTAAGATCACGACTATTCAAAATTGGAAACAGCCCCGTACTCCTACAGAAGTCCGCAGTTTTCTCGGATTGGCTAGTTATTACCGGAAGTTCATTAAAAACTTTTCGAAGATATCTGGTCATTTAACGAAGCTTACAAAGAAGCACTCTAAATTCATATGGACTCCAGAAAGTGAGGAGGCTTTCGAAGAGCTAAAGTTAAGATTAACGATAGCTCCAGTGTTAACCATCATCGATGGCAACCAGGATTTAAAAGTCTGGACTGATGCTTCTAGAGAAGGCCTTGGCGCAGTGTTAATGCAAAGGGGTCAATTGATTGCTTATGCTAGCCGTCAGTTGAAGCCGCATGAGAAAAACTACGTCACTCATGATCTTGAGTTATTGGCGTTAGTATTCGCTTTGAAAATCTGGAGGCACTATCTTCTGGGTGAGAGATTTGAACTGTTTACAGATCACCAGTCGTTAAAGTATCTGTTCACACAGAAGGACTTGAATCTGAGGCAGCAACGTTGGCTAGAGTTCCTTGCGGCATATGATTTTGAAATTATATACACTCCGGGGAAAGCCAATGTCGTGGCCGATGCGCTGAGCCAAAAGAATGTAATGATCGCCAGCTTTATCCTCACGACTTCATTGCTAGATAAAATATCTTCTCTTCAGAAGGATGATTACTTCATTCAGAAGATCAGAGAGATAATTCAACAAGGCGAACTCTCGAGTTTTCAAGTAGATAATGATGGGATTTTAAGGCTCAAAGGTCGAATCTGTGTCCCTAACATTCCTGAGCTTCGAAAGGAAGTGCTGGATGAATGCCACAAGTCAAAACTCTGTATCCATCCAGGAGTAAGCAAAATGTATAATGACATCAAACGAACTTTCTGGTGGAAGTCGATGAAAAGGGACATTTCCTTATATGTTAGCCGATGCCCTACTTGCCAACTAGTCAAGAGCGACCAACAGAAACTAGCTGGATTATTACAACCGCTAGAAGTTCCTGGTTGGAAGTGGGAATATATTTCTATGGATTTCATTAATGGTCTGCCCAGAACCAGAAAAGGGAATGACGGTATTTGGGTGATCGTAGATCGCTTCACGAAGACCGCCCATTTCATACCTGTCAGATCAAACAGAACTGCTCAGAGTCTGGCGCAGATATACTTCAGGGAAATAGTTAGACTGCATGGAGTGCCGCTCAGTATAGTCAGTGATAGAGATACAATATTCACTAGCAAATTCTGGGAAGCATTTCAAGTCGAACTGGGAACAAAATTGAACTTGAGCACCGCTTATCATCCTCAGACAGACGGTCAGACTTAGAGGGTGAATCGTATTTTAGAAGATCTATTGCGGGCTTGTGTTATAGATTTCGGTGGATCATGGGAAGACCATCTGCATTTGGCTGAATTCTCATAAAACAACAGCTACCAAGCGAGTCTGACAATGTCGCCATTCGAAGCATTGTATGGTAGACCGTGCCGATCTCCTGCTTGTTGGGTCGAGCCTGGTAATAGACTCGTGTTGGGTCCTGATATGATTCGAGAAGCTGCCGACAAAGTCGATTTTATCAAGAAACGATTACTCGCCGCTCAAAGCCGACAAAAGAGCTATGCCGATAAAAGAAGAAGAGATATATCCTTTGCTGTTGGCGAATATGTATATTTGAAAGTATCGCCGATGAGAGGAGTTATCCGGTTCGGTAAAACTGGAAAGTTGGCACCCAAATTCATTGGTCCGTTTCCTATTCTGGAATGGATAGGAACTCTCGCTTATAGGGTCAAACTGCCTGACTGGTTGCCTGGAGTTCATGATGTATTTCATATATCTCAACTTCGAAAGCACGTTCATGATCCAGACTTGATCGTCGAAGAAGCAGCTCAGCAAGACATTGAAATTACCCCAGAATTAGCTGTGAGACGAGAGCCGCTAAAGATTATCGGCAAAGAAACCAAAGAACTGAGAAACAAGAAAGTTCACTTAGTCAAACTGCAATGGAGTGGAGATCCGCGAGATTGTACTTGGGAAACTGAGGAGAGCATTCAGAAAGCTTATCCTAGATGCCGAGTAGATATCTCTGATTGACTTCGGTGCAAGGTACATTTACCATACTTTGCATTACCATTTAATTCTCTATTCTGTTGCTATTTTCTTCCCATGGATATGCACTATTTATTCTATACTCTGAATGATTTTTAAGGGAAAATAGGATTTGATTAGTATATTTTTGGAAGGTTAAAAACAAATTGGTTGTTGTGTTGTGTGATTGTAGATTTATCAAACCACTTTCGACTTTGTTCCTTTTCGAGGACGAAAAGTTTTAAGTGGGGGAGATTGTAACGACCCAGAAAATCTGAACCAATTTAAAAATTTTAAATTGGCTAAAATAATGGATTTTAAATATTTAATGTAAATATTTTAGCTAAAGGCAATGAAAAGTGAGTTGAATCGACCATTGAAAACGAATATAATTAATTATAATTATAAACAAGGCCTGAAATGGCGCTGCAGTTTCAAAAATGGAATTCAAACTTTGTCGGACTGTACCGGGTACAAAACAAAACGGATTTTAGTGAAACCAAAAATATTTAAATCTGTTAGTGAATACCTTTCTAACGAATCGGAAAAATCGAATTTTCATAGCGGAAAGAAAAAGTTATGGCCGAATGAATTTTCAGAGAGGTCGCTATGGAGTTTATATAGCCCGTGAAATTGGCCATTTTGCATACGACCTCGGAATTCGACGAAACCGCTTTTGTTGGATCCGGGATGTGAAGTTATTGCTAGGTTCCAAATTTCATAACTTTTCGAATCAATATGTGAGCATGGCAAAGGAAAACGTGTTTGACCAGTTTTAGTTGATTTTAATCGACTGGAAAATGGCCATTTTTCAAACGATCTCGGAATTCGACGAAATTAGTTTTGTTAGGACCGTATCGTCAATATGAAGCTAGAAAATATTTTTCTGGGATTTATAGAGTTAATATGTGACCCCAGTAAATTGAAATGTGCGTTCAAATTCAATATATATAGAGTTATATTTTGATTTTGACGAAAACAGACTGAAACGGTCGAATGGGCTTACGAAACATATCCCATTGTGTTCGGAATGGGGGTATTTAGCTAGGGACGACAGTCGTTGGGATTCATTTAGAGTTCATGGCGTTAAACAAGTAAATTCCCAAATTTAATAATATTAAATTATATCATATATAAGTCAACATTGGTCAAACGAAACCCTAAACCTCGTTGCCTTTCTCTGAGCCGCCTCCTGCGAATTAACGGTCGAAATTCTTGGAAATTCGATCCCAAATTTATCCTCCACCATTTAGAATTAGTTCGTGATCCCAAAGCAAAACTGGTGGCGCCTTCTTCGATCTCTCGAATGATACGGCTTTGATCAGATCTCAGGTGGCGGTTTTCTTAAATCGCTCGCTCGAAGTGGCACCGCTCTTTTCAATTTCTGGAGCCCGAGACTCGATCGAGTTCAACCAAATGGGGCGACGGAGGTCGAGCTTGCGGAGGCGGGGCGCGTGGCATGGTCAGATCGCCGTCAAGTTGAGCGACGGTGGCAGAAATTGGAACCCTAGTTTGAGCAGATAAGGAAAAGCGACGGCCTGATATTTGAGGAAGAAAGGTTAAAGATTTTAATTAATTATTATATTAATTAACTTTAAACTGTCGTTAAGGTTCATAAATCCATATCTTTTCTATAGGAGGTCGAAAAATTACAAACTTGGATCCGTTATGATCGTGATGACGAGAGCTTCGCAACAAAACTGACCGCATATTTTTCTGAGCCTTCTGCTATTTTTGGTGGAGTGGAACCCAATGTGAGATTTCTAATTTATAAACGATATGGAAAACGACGTTGTATAAATTATGTAGTCGATATATGAGTTATATAAACATTGTACACCTCTTGTATAAGCGTTGTATAAGCTGTATGTTCGATGTATAAGTTATATATGCGTTGTAAAAATTATATATGTGTTGAAACAGAAGTGAATTGCTATATAAATATATATATATATATATATATATATATATATATATATATACGCCCCTCGTCCACAAACCATGGACGATAATTATTGGTTGTGATTGTTGTGAAAATTGATTGATAGCGAATGATTGTTTGGGATTGTTTGTGGTTGATATTGATTGATTGTGATTGAAAAATACCCGTTTGTGGTTGAGAAATATTTGGTTGAAACCACATAGGATTAGTTTGTGGAAATGAAATAAATATATACATGCCGCCTGCGTGCGAACTAGATGCATGATCCCCATTGTCAAAAACCGCGAGGTTTTAAGGTAGAGCGAGGAGCCGTACTAGGGACGGTCCCGGTTTTAACTACCCTGCCGTTATGCTGCTGAAATTTTCTGAAATATACATGTGTTCGAATAATTTTCATTCGTTGAAATAAATTACATATGTTGAAAGAATATTCATGTGTTGAGTTGCAATTCATTCGTTGAGTTGAAATTCATGTGTTGAATATTATTTGAATTTAAACAAATAGTTTTAGCGATAAAAATCACATTTTTATATATATACAAACTATAGAGAATATTCATGTGTTGAGTTGCAATTCATTCGTTGAGTTGAAATTCATGTGTTGTATATTATTTGAATTTAAACAAATAGTTTTAGCGATGAAAATCACATTTATATATATATACAAACTTTAGAGAATATTCATGTGTTGAATTGAAATTCGTTCGTCGAGTTGAAATTCATGTGTTGAATGTTATCGTATTTTAAAATAAAATGAATAGACAATAAAAACTACATTTTTATTGTGAATATGAAGTGTTAAAAACATTCACGTGTTGAATAAATATTTTTGATGATAAAAATATTTCTTTTATCATGTATACGCTTTGATAAAAATACACACGTGTTGAAATAAATAATAGTTTGCTAGAAATATTATTATTGGCTTTGTTCTGCATATATATACATATGTTGAACAGGAAAAATGGATTAGCTGTAGAGTAAAGAAATTATTTGCGTGCCCGACAAATAGGTAAGCCTTGATGAGTTGGCTGCGCAATTTTATTTTTATATCAACTCCTGTGAATGCCATTGGATGCGGAGTGCTGGTTATTCTGTGTGAAATAATAAATATCGCCATAGGATAGTAACAATTAAATTTGAACTACGCTACATGGCATACTTCTTGACGATAGGCATACTTCATCATATTCCACATAAGCAATTGGAGCTTGTGTGACGAGGTGGAAGATTTACCATACGAGCGAGAGGCTTGTATGGCGATGATTATATACTACAGGTTGAACTGATGACTGATATGGACTCTATAAAATATAACGATAAATTGCCAGATTAATAAATACCCCACATGGGTCTGGAGTTGACAATAATCACGTCTCTCTAGTTATTAGATACGGCACATGGACTATTTATTTCCACACGGAAACGGGGGTGACGAGAATTTATTCTCTGGAGTGATTATCTATACATGCTCCCCCGTAAACACCAGAATATATCACTATAAATATGTGAATGCTTTTTAGGATTTATTGGGTACCTAACACGGCCCAATAAATTTCCAAACCCCTCCCCGTACAAAGGAGGTTATGGCGAAATTTTTCGAAATATTAAGGCGTTAGTGAAATATTTGAAGTGAAAACGAAGTTGAAAATATAGAATGAACTATAGTTGGAATTATAGAACGAACTATATTTATATATATAAATATAAATATAATTAAAACGAAACGTGGCCGTGCAGTTCGTGCTTTGAAACCGTGATTTCAAACAACTAGTGCGGGAAATCCGTCCATCGGATTTTCCTGAAATCGCAACCGTTGGGTCCGCTTTGGAAAAATCTTTCCAATGGCACCAACTTTGTAAAGATCCAACGGTTATATTTTCAGATATGTGTAAATCAAATCTGAAGAAAAACAGCGCCAGAAACGATTATATTTATATTTATATATATATATATAATTATATTTAATCGAATAACGATGCTGCAGTTCGTATTTTGAAATCGAAACTTCAAACGATTGTACCGGGAGATCCGACCGTCGGAATTTCCCGAAACTGGAACTGTTGGATTCGTTTTGAAAAGACCTTTCTAATGATGTAAATTTTGTGAAGATCCAACGGTTAGATTTTCAGATATGTGTAAATCAAATCTGAAGAAAAACAGCGCCACGGCCGCGTTATGGCCCAAAGCGTCGTTTTGAATAAATAGGCTATTTTAAAATAAATAAAAATAGCGATAAATCGTTATAAAATATTATAAACGATATGGAATGGAAATAAACTGAATTTGCTCGATTTATGTGGTATTTGATGGTTGAATGTGTTTGGTGTGAAAATTACATTAAAGAACAAAATTGGTGTTGTCGAATGATTTAACCATTGAAATCAAATGATTTGAAATTCTAAATATACGTGAATTTTTTGAAAAGGCCGAGTTAATTCTCATTTCGAATAATTGACCGACGATTGAAATTCGAAGATGAAGACGGCGGTCGAAGACCGGAGATCTTCACCTCGTTTGGATGGTAACCGAGGTCCTGATTGGGAGGCATCCCGAAATATGGATAATGAGTGGTGATCGTCCAGACGTACGTGGTGATCGATGGGTTTGCGAGGTATTTAGTGCCTCCGGTTTCGTTCAGACCCAGAACGGACTTGTAAATGGACTGTGTGTCTGACATTGGATTTTATTCTGTGTTGATCGATCTCCATTAAATATACATCTATTTGGCGGCGGAGAATTTATTCTTTTGCTTAACGCCCTTCTCTGAAACGTACGAGGTCAGAGGTTGTATATCGATGGACATCAGTCGCATGGCATGAATTGCTAGTGTGGCAAGCCTAAGTGGCAAATGATCAGGACTTCTGTTGAAAAGCAAAGTCTTGTGTTGATGATCAAAGCACCGCCTGGGTGGCGTAGCTTTGTGTATAACGTGAATTCGCGAGCCTCACACCCCGGTATGAACCAGAAACGGGAGGAAGGACCTCAGGGAGGACATGCGTTTCTTCCTATCTAGGGTGGTGTCAGTGACCTACCAGTCCTAACATTTACATACTTTTCACCTATGTGGTTGTTGCTGTTGCGAGGCGCCTCGGTTTGATCGGACGATCCGGGTCCGATGGAGTCATTCGTTGGCTCGTTTACGCCCCAAAGGGCGGAGAGACGTAGTGTTCAGGCATAATAATCCACATCGGTGGACCGGCCCTGACGATCCAAGGCTTGCCTGCGCGCTTGCCTGAGACTCGGGCTAGGCAGTCTCGAATTCGGTAAGGACTATCTTTTGCCTTGGTTCATGACGGAAATCCAATTTCCAATTACGTGACTATGCAGTTTTGATTGTATATATATATATATATGGCGACATGATATATGGTACCCATGCCGTCTATGATTGATAGTTATGATTTGAAATTGTTTTCAAAACATGTAAACACTAGCAATAATATCAAATGCCTTTGTTTTATTCGTATCAAGCATATTTTGGCCATTATAAGGTAATACTCTATCCTCCGGTTTGCGTTGCATTGTGTGATGGGAACTGAGTCTTATAATGGCTTCATTATTATAAAAAGCATTGCGATGTTTAAAAGAAAGATTTGTTTTAAAGCACTGGCAATCCAATGGAGAAAACCCGTTCCACGAAAGTGGCGTGGTCCTGTGATTGGCCAAATTATATATGTGTTGAGTAGATTTCTCATACCAGTCCCATGACTGACTCGTAGTTTGTTTCACTTTCAAACTCGGGTGCCCCTTTTTCTACACGGGCAGCCTTGTATTCAGGTTTAGCTGGTTCTTTCTGGATAGCTGGAGCTGAAGATGGATTCTATCATTTATCTCTTTTTATGCTGTTCAGCTCCTATTGTACATATTATGTTTGTTTTCCGCTGTAGACATTTATGTATAGCTGAACTGTATTTTTACTAAGTATGATCCTGTATACTGTGTAACTCTGATGATTACTTTTATCCAGTATATTCTATTGTTCATTTTCTGGTGTATTTATTTAATTCTGTTCTGCTATTATCTGTTTCTATGTTATATTCCTAAGATAACCCTTGCCACCGTCAGTACGGGGTTTCGGGTCGTCTCATTTGGTATCAGAGCCTTGGTTAAGCTTAGTTCTGGAATGTAACATTTGAACGAACTCGTCAGAAATAGAACCAGTAGTGTTCTAGGACGAGTAACTCTATACAGATAGGATCAGTAATATCCTAGTATAAGTAAAGCAGAATGGGATACACCCCAGTAGACACATTTACATTGAAGTATTTGTCTCTATATTTTGAAGTATCTTTTCTGTTGACCTGACACTTTGTCTGCTAATTGCAGACGCTCTAGAAAATGAGTGCCAGAAACAGAAGAAGTAATATTGACCCGGATATTGAAGCCCTATATATGAAATATAGAAATCTGGGTGGAAAGCCATTCTCGGGTGAAGAATCTATTATGAGAAAACAAGCATGGATTCGTTCGGCTGAGAAAATCTTCGAAGCATTAAAGCTGAGGGATGACCAGAAAAGATTACTGGCCTCCTGGGCACTTAAAGATGAAGCTTTATTCTGGTGGGATTCAGTTATCAAAGATAATCCAGAAGGTGATATCACCTGGGATAGATTCAAAGTGATTTTCCTGGAAAGATTTACTCCTCCAGAAGCGGTTGAGCGACTATGTGATGAATTTTCTTATTTGATACAAGGAGATATGACGATTCCCGAATATCATAAGAAATTCAATGAACTTTCTCACTTTGCTCCTCATCTAATAGAGAATCCGAAGAGGAAGAATATGAGATTTATCAACGGGCTTCAAAGAAAATATCAGAACAGTGTAATGAGGAACGTGAAGCTCCCCTTTTCTGAAATGATATACATGGCTTATCAGTACGAAGATCTAGACAAGAAGGGTATGCTACAGTACGAAGAAGAAGTCTGCTCTAGTAATAAAATTGAGTCTGAAACTGATCGTCCTGAGGCGAGTACAATGTCTGAAGTCGGTAAGGAACCCAAATTTAATCGAAAAAGGGCCAGATCCGAAAAGGAACCGGCAACGACTGCCACATGCTCTAACTGCAATAAACAGGGGAATCTGACTAGGAAGTGTAAAACCTCGAAGAAGCGAAAGGAGGGTGGGTCTAAATCCAAGGGCAAGTTTCCTGTGACTCGAGAGTGCAATCTTTGTCATCAGGCCGGTCATATAAAGCGAGATTGTTGGCTGTTAAAAAAGACCAAAGAGGCTCAGGTAAATGAAGTGGCCGAAGTGCCTGCATCTTCGCCTGCTCAGGAAAGGGCTGATGTTTTAGAAGGAACGCTTACTGTCAAAAACATTCCAGTCAAAGTACTGTTTGACACAGGCGCGTCACGAAGTTTCATTGCCAAAGATGCAGCTAAGAAACTGGATTTGAATTTGAAAAAGCTCAAAGAACCAATGACTGTCCAGAATCCGGTGGGGGTTCCATTGATCTCAGTTGGGTTTGTGGAGTGCCGGTTTCTTTCTCTCGTTATCGGTTTCCTATCATCGCAGTCGTCATGAATTTTAAAGAGTTTGATCTTATCTTGGGGTTAGACTGGTTGACCAAATATGAAGCTGAAGTTAAATGCGCCGACAGAGTCGTTAAGGCGAGGATTAAATCAGGTGATTATATAAACATTCCCTGTGAAGGTCAAAATGCTAATAGAAAAGACTTTTGGGTAGCTTTGAATGTTTCTCCAGCCCTAATAGAAAATATTTCTGAAATCACAGAGAATATTCCCGACCTAGTGAAAGATATTCCTGTCGTCAAGAACTATGCGGATGTGTTCGAAGAAGTTGTTCGCTTACCTCCGCAAAGAGAAATAGATTTCAAGATCGCTTTGATTCCCAATGCAAGGCCGGTAGTTCACGCTATTCGAAGAATGTCCTTGAAAGAGAAAGAAGAACTTGACAATCAAACACGACAGCTAGTATGGAAGGGTCTGATCAGGCCTAGTTTCTCTGATTGGGGAGCAGCAATGGTTTTTGTCCCAAAATCTGACGGTACTCTACGACTATGTGTGGATTATCGTGATCTGAACAAACAGACAATAAAGAACAAATATCCATTGCCCCGGATTGATGATTTGTTGGATCGATTAAATGGAGCACAAGTATTCTCAAGGATGGACCTAGCTACAGGTTTCCATCAACTTCGAATTGCCGAAGAGTGTGTTCCAATGACAGCATTCAGAGGTCCCGACTTATTCTACGAGTGGTTAGTAATGCCGTTCGGCTTATGTAACTCTCCAGCCTATTTCGTCGATCTAATGAACAGAGTATTCAGAGGAGTATTGAATAAATTTGTTCTGGTTTTCATCGATGATATTCTAATCTTCTCTAAATCAAAGGCCGAACATGAAAAACATTTGGAACAAGTGTTAGAAATTCTCAGAAAGAATGTGTTGAAAGCAAAGTTTTCCAAATGTATATTCTGGCAAGATGAAGTGAAATTTCTGGGCCACATCGTATCAAAAGAAGGAATCGCTGTGGATCCAAGTAAGATCACGACTATTCAAAATTGGAAACATCCCCGTACTCCTACAGAAGTCCGCAGTTTTCTCGGATTGGCTAGTTATTACCGGAAGTTCGTTAAAAACTTTTCGAAGATATCTGGTCATTTAACGAAGCTTACAAAGAAGCACTCTAAATTCAAATGGACTCCAGAAAGTGAGGAGGCTTTCGAAGAGCTAAAGTTATGATTAACGACAGCTCCAGTGTTAACCATCATCGATGGCAACCAGGATTTAAAAGTCTGGACTGATGCTTCTAGAGAAGGCCTTGACGCAGTGTTAATGCAAAGGGGTCAATTGATTGCTTATGCTAGCCGTCAGTTGAAGCCGCATGAGAAAAACTACGTCACTCATGATCTTGAGTTATTGGCGATAGTATTCGCTTTGAAAATCTGGAGGCACTATCTTCTGGGTGAGAGATTTGAACTGTTTACAGATCACCAGTCGTTAAAGTATTTGTTCACACAGAAGTACTTGAATCTGAGGCAGCAACTTTGGCTAGAGTTCCTTGCGGCATATGATTTTGAAATTATATACACTCCGGGGAAAGCCAATGTCATGGCCGATGCGCTGAGCCAAAAGAATGTAATGATCGCCAGCTTTATCATCACGACTTCATTGCTAGATAAAATATCTGCTCTTCAGAAGGATGATTACTTCATTCAGAAGATCAGAGAGATAATTCAACAAGGCGAACTCTCGAGTTTTCAAGTAGATAATGATGGGATTTTAAGGCTCAAAGGTCGAATTTGTGTCCCTAACATTCCTGAGCTTCGAAAGGAAGTGCTGGATGAATGCCACAAGTCAAAACTCTGTATCCATCCAGGAGTAAGCAAAATTTATAATGACATCAAACGCACTTTCTGGTGGAAGTCGATGAAAAGGGACATTTCCTTATATGTTAGCCGATGCCCTACTTGCCAACTAGTCAAGAGCGACCAGCAGAAACTAGCTGGATTATTACAACCGCTAGAAGTTCCTGGTTGGAAGTGGGAACATATTTCTATGGATTTCATTGATGGTCTGCCCAGAACCAGAAAAGGGAATGACGGTATTTGGGTGATCGTAGATCGCTTCACGAAGACCGCCCATTTCATACCTGTCAGATCAAACAGAACTGCTCAGAGTCTGGCGCAGATATACTTCAGGGAAATAGTTAGACTGCATGGAGTGCCGCTCAGTATAGTCAGTGATAGAGATACAATATTCACTAGCAAATTCTGGGAAGCATTTCAAGTCGAACTGGGAACAAAATTGAACTTGAGCACCGCTTATCATCCTCAGACAGACGGTCAGACTTAGAGGGTGAATCGTATTTTAGAAGATCTATTGCGGGCTTGTGTTATAGATTTCGGTGGATCATGGGAAGACCATCTGCATTTGGCTGAATTCTCATATAACAACAGCTACCAAGCGAGTCTGACAATGTCGCCATTCGAAGCATTGTATGGTAGACCGTGCCGATCTCCTGCTTGTTGGGTCGAGCCTGGTAATAGACTCGTGTTGGGTCCTGATATGATTCGAGAAGCTGCCGACAAAGTCGATTTTATCAAGAAACGATTACTCGCCGCTCAAAGCCGACAAAAGAGCTATGCCGATAAAAGAAGAAGAGATATATCCTTTGCTGTTGGCGAATATGTATATTTGAAAGTATCGCCGATGAGAGGAGTTATCCGGTTCGGTAAAACTGGAAAGTTGGCACCCAAATTCATTGGTCCGTTTCCTATTCTGGAATGGATAGGAACTCTCGCTTATAGGGTCAAACTGCCTGACTGGTTGCCTGGAGTTCATGATGTATTTCATATATCTCAACTTCGAAAGCACGTTCATGATCCAGACTTGATCGTCGAAGAAGCAGCTCAGCAAGACATTGAAATTACCCCAGAATTAGCTGTGAGACGAGAGCCGCTAAAGATTATCGGCAAAGAAACCAAAGAGCTGAGAAACAAGAAAGTTCACTTAGTCAAACTGCAATGGAGTGGAGATCCGCGAGATTGTACTTGGGAAACTGAGGAGAGCATTCAGAAAGCTTATCCTAGATGCCGAGTAGATATCTCTGATTGACTTCGGTGCAAGGTACATTTACCATACTTTGCATTACCATTTAATTCTCTATTCTGTTGCTATTTTCTTCCCATGGATATGCACTATTTATTCTATACTCTGAATGATTTTTAAGGGAAAATAGGATTTGATTAGTATATTTTTGGAAGGTTAAAAACAAATTGGTTGTTGTGTTGTGTGATTGTAGATTTATCAAACCACTTTCGACTTTGTTCCTTTTCGAGGACGAAAAGTTTTAAGTGGGGGAGATTGTAACGACCCAGAAAATCTGAACCAATTTAAAAATTTTTAAACTGGCTAAAATAATGGATTTTAAATATTTAATGTAAATATTTTAGCTAAAGGCAATGAAAAGTGAGTTGAATCGACCATTGAAAACGAATATAATTAATTATAATTATAAACAAGGCCTGAAATGGCGCTGTAGTTTCAAAAATGGAATTCAAACTTTGTCGGACTGTACTGGGTACAAAACAAAACGGATTTTAGTGAAACCAAAAATATTTAAATCTGTTAGTGAATACCTTTCTAACAAATCTGAAAAATCGAATTTTCATAGCGGAAAGAAAAAGTTATGGCCGAATGAATTTTCAGAGAGGTCGCTATGGAGTTTATATAGCCCGTGAAATTGGCCATTTTGCATACGACCTCGGAATTCGACGAAACCGCTTTTGTTGGATCCGGGATGTGAAGTTATTGCTAGGTTCCAAATTTCATAACTTTTCGAATCAATATGTGAGCATGGCAAAGGAAAACGTGTTTGACCAGTTTTAGTTGATTTTAATCGACTGGAAAATGGCCATTTTTCAAACGATCTCGGAATTCGACGAAATTAGTTTTGTTAGGACCGTATCGTCAATATGAAGCTAGAAAATATTTTTCTGGGATTTATAGAGTTAATATGTGACCCCAGTAAATTGAAATGTGCGTTCAAATTCAATATATATAGAGTTATATTTTGATTTTGACGAAAACAGACTGAAACGGTCGAATGGGCTTACGAAACATATCCCATTGTGTTCGGAATGGGGGTATTTAGCTAAGGACGACAGTCGTTGGGATTCATTTAGAGTTCATGGCGTTAAACAAGTAAATTCCCAAATTTAATAATATTAAATTATATCATATATAAGTCAACATTGGTCAAACGAAACCCTAAACCTCGTTGCCTTTCTCTGAGCCGCCTCCTGCGAATTAACGGTCGAAATTCTTGGAAATTCGATCCCAAATTTATCCTCCACCATTTCGAATTAGTTCGTGATCCCAAAGCAAAACCGGTGGCGCCTTCTTCGATCTCTCGAATGATACGGCTTTGATCAGATCTCAGGTGGCGGTTTTCTTAAATCGCTCGCTCGAAGTGGCACCGCTCTTTTCAATTTCTGGAGCCCGAGACTCGATCGAGTTCAACCAAATGGGGCGACGGAGGTCGAGCTTGCGGAGGCGGGGCGCGTGGCATGGTCAGATCGCCGTCAAGTTGAGCGACGGTGGCAGAAATTGGAACCCTAGTTTGAGCAGATAAGGAAAAGCGACGGCCTGATATTTGAGGAAGAAAGGTTAAAGATTTTAATTAATTATTACATTAATTAACTTTAAACTGTCGTTAAGGTTCATAAATCCATATCTTTTCTATAGGAGGTCGAAAAATTACAAACTTGGATCCGTTATGATCGTGATGACGAGAGCTTCGCAACAAAACTGACCGCATATTTTTCTGAGCCTTCTGCTATTTTTGGTGGAGTGGAACCCAATGTGAGATTTCTAATTTATAAACGATATGGAAAACGACGATGTATAAATTATGTAGTCGATATATGAGTTATATAAACGTTGTACACCTCTTGTATAAGCGTTGTATAAGCTGTATGTTCGATGTATAAGTTATATATGCGTTGTAAAAATTATATATGTGTTGAAACAGAAGTGAATTGCTATATATAAATAAATATATATATATATATATATATACGCCCCTCGTCCACAAACCATGGACGATAATTATTGGTTGTGATTGTTGTGAAAATTGATTGATAGCGAATGATTGTTTGGGATTGTTTGTGGTTGATATTGATTGATTGTGATTGAAAAATACCCGTTTGTGGTTGAGAAATATTTGGTTGAAACCACATAGGATTAGTTTGTGGAAATGAAATAAATATATACATGCCGCCTGCGTGCGAACTAGATGCATGATCCCCATTGTCAAAAACCGCGAGGTTTTAAGGTAGAGCGAGGAGCCGTACTAGGGACGGTCCCGGTTTTAACTACCCTGCCGTTATGCTGCCGAAATTTTCTGAAATATACATGTGTTAGAATAATTTTCATTCGTTGGAATAAATTACATATGTTGAAAGAATATTCATGTGTTGAGTTGCAATTCATTCGTTGAGTTGAAATTCATGTGTTGAATATTATTTGAATTTAAACAAATAGTTTTAGCGATAAAAATCACATTTTTATATATATACAAACTATAGAGAATATTCATGTGTTGAGTTGCAATTCATTCGTTGAGTTGAAATTCATGTGTTGAATATTATTTGAATTTAAACAAATAGTTTTAGCGATGAAAATCACATTTTTATATATATACAAACTTTAGAGAATATTCATGTGTTGAATTGAAATTCGTTCGTCGAGTTGAAATTCATGTGTTGAATGTTATCGTATTTTAAAATAAAATGAATAGACAATAAAAACTACATTTTTATTGTGAATATGAAGTGTTAAAAACATTCACGTGTTGAATAAATATTTTTGATGATAAAAATATTTCTTTTATCATGTATACGCTTTGATAAAAATACACACGTGTTGAAATAAATAATAGTTTGCTAGAAATATTATTATTGGCTTTGTTCTGCATATATATACATATGTTGAACAGGAAAAATGGATTAGCTGTAGAGTAAAGAAATTATTTGCGTGCCCGACAAATAGGTAAGCCTTGATGAGTTGGCTGCACAATTTTATTTTTATATCAACTCCTGTGAATGCCATTGGATGCGGAGTGCTGGTTATTCTGTGTGAAATAATAAATATCGCCATAGGATAGTAACAATTAAATTTGAACTACGCTACATGGCATACTTCTTGACGATAGGCATACTTCATCATATTCCACATAAGCAATTGGAGCTTGTGTGACGAGGTGGAAGATTTACCATACGAGCGAGAGGCTTGTATGGCGATGATTATATACTACAGGTTGAACTGATGACTGATATGGACTCCATAAAATATAACGATAAATTGCCAGAATAATAAAAACCCCACACGGGTCTGGAGTTGACAATAATCACGTCTCTCTAGTTATTAGATACGGCACATGGACTATTTATTTCCACACGGAAACGGGGTGACGAGAATTTATTCTCTGGAGTGATTATCTATACATGCTCCCCCGTAAACACCAGAATATATCACTATAAATATGTGAATGCTTTTTAAGATTTATTGGGTACCTAACACGGCCCAATAAATTTCCAAACCCCTCCCCGTACAAAGGAGGTTATGGCGAAATTTTTCGAAATATTAAGGCGTTAGTGAAATATTTGAAGTGAAAACGAAGTTGAAAATATAGAATGAACTATAGTTGGAATTATAGAATGAACTATATTTATATATATAAATATAAATATAATTAAAACGAAACGTGGCCGTGCAGTTCGTGCTTTGAAACCGTGATTTCAAACAACTAGTGCGGGAAATCCGACCATCGGATTTTCCTGAAATCGCAACCGTTGGGTCCGCTTTGGAAAAATCTTTCCAACGGCACCAACTTTGTAAAGATCCAACGGTTAGATTTTCAGATATGTATAAATCAAATTTGAAGAAAAACAGCGCCAGAAACGATTATATTTATATATATATATATATAAAAACATAATTATATTTAATCGAATAACGACGCTGCAGTTCGTATTTTGAAATCGAAACTTCAAACAATTGTACCGGGAGATCCGACCGTCGGAATTTCCCGAAACTGGAACCGTTGGATTCGTTTTGAAAAGACCTTTCTAATGATGTAAATTTTGTGAAGATCCAACGGTTAGGTTTTCAGATATGTGTAAATCAAATCTGAAGAAAAACAGCGCCACGACCGCGTTATGGCCCAAAGCGTCGTTTTGAATAAATAGGCTATTTTAAAATAAATAAAAATAGCGATAAATCGTTATAAAATGTTATAAATGATATGGAATGGAAATACACTAAATTTGCTCGATTTATGTGGTATTTGATGGTTGAATGTGTTTGGTGTGAAAATTACATTAAAGAACAAAATTGGTGTTGTCGAATGATTTAACCATTGAAATAAAATGATTTGAAATTCTAAATATACGTGAATTATTTGAAAAGGCCGAGTTAATTCTCATTTCGAATAATTGACCGACGATTGAAATTCGAAGATGAAGACGGCGGTCGATGACCGGAGATCTTCACCTCGTTTGGATGGTAACCGAGGTCCTGATTGGGAGGCATCCCGAAATATGGATAATGAGTGGTGATCGTCCAGGCGTACGTGGTGATCGATGGGTTTGCGAGGTATTTAGTGCCTTCGGTTTCGTTCAGACCCAGAACGGACTTGTAAATGGACTGTGTGTCTAACATTGGATTTTATTCTGTGTTGATTGATCTCTATTAAATATACATCTATTTGGCGGCGGAGAATTTATTCTTTTGCTTAACGCCCTTCTCTGAAACGTACGAGCTCAGAGGTTGTATATCGACAGACATCAGTCGCATGGCGTGAATTGCTAGTGTGGCATGCCTAAGTGGCAAATGATTAGGACTTCTGTTAAAAAGCAAAGTCTTGTGTTGATGATCAAAGCACCGCCTGGGTGGCGTAGCTTTGTGTATAACGTGAATTCGCGAGCCTCACACCCCGGTATGAACCAGAAACGGGAGGAAGGACCTCAGGGAGGACATACGTTTCTTCCTATCTAGGGTGGTGTCAGTGACCTACCAGCCCTGACATTTACATACTTTTCACCTATGTGGTTGTTGCTGTTGCGAGGCGCCTCGGTTTGATCGGACGATCCGGGTCCGATGGAGTCATTCGTTGGCTCGTTTACGCCCCAAAGGGCGGAGAGACGTAGTGTTCAGGCATAATAATCCACATCGGTGGACCAGCCCTGACGATCCAAGGCTTGCCTGCGCGCTTGCCTGAGACTCGGGCTAGGCAGTCTCGAATTCGGTAAGGACTATCTTTTGCCTTGGTTCATGACGGAAATCCAATTTCCAATTACGTGACTGTGCGGTTTTGATTGTATATATATATATATATATATATATGGCGACATGATATATGGTACCCATGCCGTCTATGATTGATAGTTATGATTTGAAATTGTTTTCAAAACATGTAAACACTAGCAATAATATCAAATGCCTTTGTTTTATTCGTATCAAGCATATTTTGGCCATTATAAGGTAATACTCTATCCTCCGGTTTGCGTTGCATTGTGTGATGGGAACTGAGTCTTATAATGGCTTCATTATTATAAAAAGCATTGCGATGTTTAAAAGAAAGATTTGTTTTAAAGCACTGGCAATCCAATGGAGAAAACCCGTTCCACGAAAGTGGCGTGGTCCTGTGATTGGCCAAATTATATATGTGTTGAGTAGATTTCTTATACCAGTCCCATGACTGACTCGTAGTTTGTTTCACTTTCAAACTCGGGTGCCCCTTTTTCTACACGGGCAGCCTTGTATTCAGGTTTAGCTGGTTCTTTCTGGATAGCTGGAGCTGAAGATGGATTCTATCATTTATCTCTTTTTATGCTGTTCAGCTCCTATTGTACATATTATGTTTGTTTTCCGCTGTAGACATTTATGTATAGCTGAACTGTATTTTTACTAAGTATGATCCTGTATACTGTGTAACTCTGATGATTACTTTTATCCAGTATATTCTATTGTTCACTTTCTGGTGTATTTATTTAATTCTGTTCTGCTATTATCTGTTTCTGTGTTATATTCCTAAGATTACCCTTGCCACCGTCAGTACGGGGTTTCGGGTCGTCTCATTTGGTATCAGAGCCTTGGTTAAGCTTAGTTCTGGAATGTAACATTTGAACGAACTCGTCAGAAATAGAACTAGTAGTGTTCTAGGACAAGTAACTCTATACAGATAGGATCAGTAATATCCTAGTATAAGTAAAGCAGAATGGGATACACCCTAGTAGACACATTTACATTGAAGTATTTGTCTCTATATTTTGAAATATCTTTTCTGTTGACCTGACACTTTGTCTGCTAATTGCAGACGCTCTAGAAAATGAGTGCCAGAAATAGAAGAAGTAATACTGACCCGGATATTGAAGCCCTATATATGAAATATAGAAATCTGGGTGGAAAGCCATTCTCGGGTGAAGAATCTATTATGAGAAAACAAGCATGGATTCGTTCGGCTGAGAAAATCTTCAAAGCATTAAAGCTGAGGGATGACCAGAAAAGATTACTGGCCTCCTGGGAACTTAAAGATGAAGCTTTATTCTGGTGGGATTCAGTTATCAAAGATAATCCAGAAGGTGATATCACCTGGGATAGATTCAAAGTGATTTTCCTAGAAAGATTTACTCCTCCAGAAGCGGTTGAGGGACTATGTGATGAATTTTCTTATTTGATACAAGGAGATATGACCATTCCCGAATATCATAAGAAATTAAATGAACTTTCTCACTTTGCTCCTCATCTAATTGAGAATCCGAAGAGGAAGAATATGAGATTTATCAACGGGCTTCAAAGAAAATATCGGAACAGTGTAATGAGGAACGTGAAGCTCCCCTTTTCTGAAATGATATACATGGCTTATCAGTACGAAGATCTAGACAAGAAGGGTATGCTACAGTACGAAGAAGAAGTCTGCTCTAGTATATTCTATTGTTCACTTTCTGGTGTATTTATTTAATTCTGTTCTGCTATTATCTGTTTCTGTGTTATATTCCTAAGATAACCCTTGCCACCGTCAGTACGGGGTTTCGAGTCATCTCATAGACGGCATGTGTACCATATATCATGTCGCCATACTAGTTATACAATTAAAACCGCAATATCACGTATTGGAAATTGGATTTCCGTCATAAGTCGAGGCAAGGGGCAAGCTCCTCTCCGATTCGAGACACTCTAGCAAATGTCCCAGGACTACACACTCTGGGTAACCCTTGGATGCTTCAGGGCCGGTCCTCCCTTACGTTTGAGGATTAAATATTCCTGAACACACGTTTCCTAGTCCTAACAGACCTAAAATCGAGGCGCCTCATCCAACAACCACATAGGTGAAAAGTATATAAATGTCAGGGCTGGTAAGTCACTGACACCACCAAAGCTAGAAAGAAACATCATGCTCTCCCTGTAGTCCTTATCCCGTTTTTAACTCATACCGAGGTGTGAGGCTCACGAATTCACGTTATACACAAAGCTATGCCACAAAGGTCGTGCTTTGATCATCAACCACAAGACTTTGCTTTTCAACAGAAGCCTTGATCAATTGCCACTTAGGCGTGCCACAAAGGCATTTCATGCCATGCGACTGATGTCCATCGATATACAACCTCTGAGCTCGTACATCTCAGAGAAGGGCGTTAAGCAAGAGAATAAATTGTCCACCGCCAAACTGATGTATATTTAATAAAGACCAATCAACACAGAATAAAATCCAATGTCAGACACACAGTCCATTTACAAGTTCGTTCTGGGTCTGAACGAAACCGGAGGCACTTTCCTCGCATATCCATCGATCTCCAAGTACGTCTGGACGACCACCAACTGATTCCCTCATCTTGGGTGTACAGCCAATCAAGATCATCAGTAATCACCCAAACGATGTGAAGACTTCTGGTCTTCAATCACCGCCTTTATCTTCGACATATCGTCGAATCGGTTATTCAGAATGGGTATAAACCCGGCCTTTATGAATGACCCGCGTATATAATAAACAAATGTTACACAAACACAACATACGCCTCATTCCAATTCAGTAGTCGCTAATCGTAAATTAGCAAGAGAACAATTCTCTAAATATTAACCCCGAAGGCCGAAACCAACATCAGATCAATACCCAGGAAACCATTCTTCTTGGCTAACCTACAGCTAGTTTCTAAATTTCACATTCTTAGGGAAAGATTCCCATTAATTTTATCAAAGATAAATTCTTTTAAATTTATTCTTTAATCTTCCTTTGGATGTCATTTCAAACCATATAATGGTTTTCCAAACTAGTCGGGATTAGCGAACCACACCGAAGTAATTATTTATTTTCCCAATTGGAATGAGGCCCAATCAATTACCATATAATGTTAATTATATGGATTCCATACAACACATGTATATAATAGCAACGTTAAATAATCAACCATCATCCAAAGTGCACTACTCTGTATAAGCATCAAATATAGATATCTAACGCTTATAACAGTCTATCAATCAATCGATCGACATACAACTAATTACTGGGATTAGTGTATACCGTATTTTATCACAATGCCCGTGTGGAGTTTCAAACAATCAAACACAGATTTTATTTGTGCAGTTGGGCGATGTGTAAAATTTATCGTCCCAATCAATGTCCTTCAAATAGGTGTACATAAACAAACCGTCTGGTTTGTAAATGAATATTTATTTGTTCACATTCACGTTAAAAATTATATTTTTAACGACCAAATTATTTTATTCATCCTATGAATATTCTATTCGGTTCATTTATTAAATAAAATGATATCTTTATTTTTCTAACTTATTTTAGAAAATTTCGGCGGCATAACGGCACGATACTAGAAACGGGACAAGGCCTAGCCTTATCCCCGGTCTAATAATGGCCCACGCCATACACATATCAATCAAATCCATTCCATTTCACCAAACAATCAAATTCAAATCAAATAATCTAACCAATTACACAACCAAACAAACAAGTCCATGGTCTGTGGACGATGGTGTCGGGTGCTACTAAACACCGTCTGCATCCTAGTATATATTTATATAACTAGAAAAGAAAAGTTAAAGTGAGAAGTTCTCACTGAGGGATCCACTCCTCCGTGCTTTGTTTTTTAACTGCTGACCCGTCTGGATCTGCTTGAAATTCCAATGCAGTTATTTTCACACTATTCATAATAAAAAATATATTTTTATCGCTTCATTCGAAAAAATAAAAATCATATTTTTATTTTTACTTCATATATTTATTTACAACGCTTCATTTTATATAAAAATTATATTTATATATTTCTACTTCTAATATAAAGATCGAATTTTTATATCATCGCTATAAAAAATCACATTTTTATTTCAACATATATATAATAGAAATCAGATTTTGATTTTGCTACATATATAAAGATCACATTTTTATATTCTCTATTATATAAAAATCATATTTTTAATACTTCTACTTTATAAAAATTATATTTTCATCCTTTCTATAATATAAAAATTATAGTTTTATCCTTTCTATATTATAAAAATTATATTTTTATAATTCCTATAATATAAAAATCACATTTTTTATTTGTAATCTCTCCATATATAAAAATCTAATCTTTATACAAGTGAAAATCTAATATTTATACTAGTAAAAATCGAATCTCTATACTAGTAAAAATCGAATCCTATTCCCTTCTAAAAATCTATTCTTTTATATACAATTACATATATATAATTTCAGTTTTTAACATAAACAAAATCAGTTTTTATTCTAAGAAAAATTCAGTTTTCATCATAAGAAAAATAATAAAAGAAAATAAAGGGAAGAAAAAAAAACTTATAGAATTTTTAAATAAAGAGGGGGGACCCACGGCGGTTGTTGGCCTCGGAGGAGGGGCTCCGGCTGGCTGGTGGTCGGGGTCGATGGCAGGGCGCTGCAACGAAGAGGAAAAGGGGGAAGCGGTTTCGGATCTGCAAAGGGGAGGCTAGGGTTTGTGGTGGACTTCACGAGGGAGAGCGTCGGAGTGCGACTAGAGGGGGGAGACTGGCGGCCAGCGCCTGTGGCACGACGGCGCCCCGACCGGAGGAGCAACGGCTCCTCCCCCTCTTCTTTTCTCGTTTTTTTTATTCGAGGTCTGGCTTTGAACAAGAGTCAACGGAGGTAAAGGAAAGAAAAGAAAAAAGTGGGGGTTTATAAAAATTTATATTACATTATTTAATTTATTCCTCTAAAAAGTTGCTTTTCGATTCGAACACCAGATCGGACCCAACGACTGTCGCCCCTAGCTAATTACCCCCATTCCGAACACGATGGGATATGTATTGTAAGCTGATTCGATCGTTTTGATCAGTTTTCGTCAAAATCAAAATATAACTCCATATATTGAATTTGAACGCGGATTTCAATTTACTGGGGTCACATACTAACTCGAAAAATTCCAGAAAAATATTTTCTAGCTTTGTACTGACGATACGGTCCTAATAAAACTAATTTCATCGAATTCTGAGACCGTTTGAAAAATGGCCATTTTCCAGTCGATTAAAATCAACCGAAATTGGTCAAACGCGTTTTCTTTTGCCACGCTCACATATTCATTTGGAAAATTATGAAATTTGAAACCTAGCAATAACCTTACATCCCGGATCGAACAAAAGTGGTTTCGTCGAAATCCGAGGTCGTTTGCAAAATGGCTATTTTTAAGGGCCTGAATTCCATAGCGACTATTCAGAATTTTCAACTGGGCATATCTTTTTATCCCCGCTATGAAATTTCAATTTTTCGGATTCATTGGAAAGATATTATCAAGTAGATTCTAATATTTTTGGTTTCACTAAAATCCGATTTGGTTTGCACCCGGTACAATCATTTGAATTTTGAAATTGAATTATCGAACTATCGCGCCATTTTCAATTCCTTTTATAATTATAAATAATTATTTATATTCTAACGACGATTCGAATAAATATATACTTCTAATTCTATTCAAAATAAATTTCTCGTCGATATTATTTAAAATAATCAATTTTAAATGTTCAAACTTCATTAAAATTGCCAATTTAAAAATTTTAAATTGGCTCGCATTTCCGGGTTGTTACAGATAGGGTTAATCAGTTAGAGTTAACCAGTTAGAGTTAATCGGTTAGAGTTAATCGAACAAGAGTTAGTCGAATATTAGTGATTCGAATAGAGTTAATTTAATTAGAGTTAGTCGGATTAGAGTTATACGAATATAGTTTATTCAAATAGTGTTAAAGGAGTTGTCGAATATAGTTTATTCGAATAGAGTTAAAGGAATTAATCAAATATAGTTTATTCGAATAGAGTTAAAGGAGTTATCGAATATAGTGTATCCGAACAGAATTAAAGGAGTTATCGAATATAGTTTATTCGAATAGAGGTAAAGGAGTTATCGAATGTATTTTATTCGAATAGAGTTGAGAGGGTTATTGATATAGTTTATTCGAATAAAGTTAAAGGAGTTAATCAAATATAGTTTATTCGAATAGAGTTAAAGGAGTTAATCGAATATAGTTTATTCGAATAGAGTTAAAGGAGTTAATCGAATATAGTTTATTCGAAAGGAGTTAAGTGATAAGAGTTAATGAGTTAAAGCTAATCGAGTTAAAGTTAATGGAGTTAGGGTTAATTGATTTGAGTTAATCGAGTTATAATTTGGAGTTCGATATTATAGAAGTAAGGATTATAATGCTATATTTAGAATCAATGTTTTTCAGTAAAGTAGTGGATTCATAAATAGAATCCGAGATTTACGTAAGGAAGTTTGTTAAAGATTTAAATGGTGAACTTTGTCTATTTCGAGGTTAGGAATGTTGTTCAGTTAAGGTTTGAGAGGAAGTTATATCCCAACTTGATTGACTTCATTTTTAACTAAGGAATGGTTAAGGCTCGATAGTGAAGATTGGTTAAGTGAATTTAGCTAATCAAGGTAATGGTTTGAGTTGGCATAGCGATGTTTTATTTAAACATCTGTTAAAACCAATTGTAGGAGTTTGGAAATGTTTTCCAAACAAAAATCAGAAATGTTTTCTAATATAGAAAATAAGAAATGGAAATGTTTTCCAATGTTAATAACGTATATTTTCTAAAATTAGAAAATAAGTATTTGATGAATATATGGAAACAAGAAATGGGGAAATGAATAAATGTTGATTGATAATTGATCGATAGAATTTCCATCTGGAAATAATGTCGTTGTTTGCATACGTGTTTTTCTTTGATAGTTAACTCACTGACTATCGAAGTTTTTGACCATTTCCGTTGTCAATACAGAGAGACCAGGATCAAATATATTATCTGAAAACCACTGCATATGGCATTAACGTTGCGAATCAAATATGATGAAGATAATTGAAGACGGAGTTATGCAAGGGCTGTCCTGTTTACAGAATAGTGCCTTCGGTTTGTCCAGTCCCTGAACAACCTGCATGGAAGAATGTCTGACAGAGTATATTTAATAGATCGCGTAAGTTGATTTCTTCAAACGTATATACGTTTGGTGGCAGAGGAATTCGTTTCTCTTAGCTGTATACCCATTGTATTTTTGGGGAAATCAATTTGTGATTTGGTGGGTACGACGATGTGACATTCAAAGTGAATAAATGTGTGATCTGTCAGAGATAAGCATGGCCTTTTGCCTCACAACCGCGAAATGACAAAAATCGGGCAGGCAGCATGGCTAAGTGGTTGGCTGTCAATTAGGGTGTATTATCACCTATCTAGAGATATTCATTTCGTTCTATAATCTATTGTCGATGCTGTCCCATTCGGAAAATGGTTGCTTATCCCAACCGTTGGTGATATACATTTGATACACTCAACCGAAATGAGTGGTCGCTCATGTGTGGCCGGGTTGCAAGATGTTCTTGTTGAACCCAGTGTATTCCTCTCTAGAGGTACATTATTAAAAGGTGGTTCCATACCTTGTCATAGTTGGTAATCCATTATCCAATAAGTGCTTGTGGTTTTGATTGTATACTATATATGTAGAATGTGAGATGAAAGCGTTTTTGCTAGATGATTATTATATTGTGGTTGATAGACACTATTATAATATCAATGAGTTTTGATATAAAGATTATCGTTTTTTTCAAAATGATTTTAAAGTTAAATCAAATTGATTTGGATTCTCATAAGGGAAAAACCCGTTCCGTTATACGGCATGGTCTTATGAGATATTGTTTAATTGCTCAAACTGTTTTGAACTGTTTTACTCACACCAGTCCCATGACTGACCCGGAGTTTGTTTTGTCTGGTTTTCCCTAAACACTTGGGTGCTCAAATGGATTTCAAAGGTATACTTAGAGAGCTTGGAGCAGGAGGCTTCAGGATTATATAGCTATAGTTATTTCCGCTGTGTTGTAAGTGTTATACTCTGATAATGTTACTATATACATATACTGATTTTATTTCAAAGATATATTATCTATTATATGATGTTCGTTCCGCTGTGAGATTCGTGTTACTCTGATGTTGTATGTTCTTCATCTTCTTCTATTCGAAGTTTCTATCTTATCTATTCCGATCACCCTCTAATTTCTTTCATGGACTATCCGTTGTTTCCGATGCTTGAATAGTCGACATAGTGTTGTATGCCGATATCCAGGATCGCAAAAAAACCTGGGTCGTTACAGTGGTATCAGAGCTTAAGGTTAAGTAATTACCTTGGCTCTATGGCGTGGCTCAGTAGAGATGGGGTTAGTAATGCCCCAGATTGAGTTTTAGTGTATATATACGAGTGAATGTATTTGTTATTCAATATAAAATGATTTTATATTGTGGAGCTTTGTTGGTTGAGTTGTTTATGGGTTCTGGTCGATCAGTTTGATTCACTGTATCGGTAGGAGTTTCTAAACACTCGAATACGATGGGTCGGCACGATATGTTTTGAAAGAAGAGTAAATGAAATAAGTTTACCCAAAATTATATTTTGATATAAAAGAAATATATATATATATTGGAAATATAGTATATTGGATGTGTTGGTTGTGATTATAATCAGATAAGATTATAATTTAAACGGTTATGTAAATAACCAATCAGAATTCATATAAGTGAAATATATGAAATCGAAATGAATTGATTCTGAATTTAAATCAGAACTGGAATTAAAATTCCGAAAACATGAAAAGTGTTTGTAAATGGAATTGGAGTTAATATATGAGAATTTTAAAATCCTGGAAGATTTTAAATTTTTTTAAAGCATTGTAAATGGTATTTTGAAATGAATTTCAAAATGGAAGTGTTTAGATATGGTTTTGAAAGTGATATAGTATTGAACTCACTTCGATAGCTGGAAATAGATTCCGATGATGATCATGACATCATTGGTGTTCATTTTCGAGTTGTAAGTGACAGATTACTATCAAAGAGATTGGTTTCGGATTATTTTGGGAAAAAGAGTTGTTTTGATATTCCGAAATGAATATTGGATTTTTGAAAAACAAAGTAGTTTAGAAATTCCCAGGGAAAGATTGTTTGGATTAAAACCAAATTATGTAGAAATTTGTAAAAGCAAATTGAAATTAAAATCGAATTGGATTAGAATGATATCGAGACAAATTGGATTTGTGAGATTTGAATTTGAAATGTTATTGGATAATAGAGTTAAGAATTTGGAATCAAGAATGGAAGTCGAGTTTGAAATGAAATTTGACTTTGGTATAAGCGAATGATCTGGTTTGAGAATAAAGTGATTTGTGTTTGATTGAGATGGCATCTGTATATATAGAATTGGTAACAGATGGAAGGATATAATGATATGCCTGACAAATAGGTACCGGTTTATATTATATATGGGTTTGAGATTTTGATGAGCCGAATTAGCAAGTCGCTTGGTTGTTTGATTTTCTTTTGGGTTGAAGAAGGCCTAGAGAGGCGAGGTGGAGTTGAGCTATTGACCGGTACAAAGGAGGTACTGGCGAATTTTTTCGAAAAGTTAAGGTGTTAGAAAATTTTCAGGATTTTTGAAAATTTTCGTTAACAGAAATAAATTAATATTTTTGTTGATATTAATTGGTCCAGTGAAACTAAACTTAAGAGGTAAACAGATAAATTTTTACCCAGTGGATAGTGTTGTTTCCTACCTTAGCAATTTCGAGGACGAAATTATTTTAAGGGGGGAAGAATGTAATGTCCCTTATTTTTACGGTAAAATAATTAATTTATTTAATTTTATAAATAGCGATATGGAGATTTAAATTGATTTTTAATTAAATTATAGTGAATATTTAATTAATATAATAATTATATAATATATTTAATTCTGAACTAATCAGAATTTGCTGAAATGGCAATATGGTGTGAATTGGGCAATTCAAAATATATAATTCAGTTTAAAATTGAATTACGATAACAAATATATTTAAGTAACGATGGTTGAACATATAAATTAAATTATATTTATAATCGAGCTCGAAATGGCACGGCAGTTCACTATTTGGTGATTTGAACTTTAAATGAATATACAGAATCCGTTTTAAATCGGATTTCTATGAAACATGAAACATTCGGAGCTGGTGCAGTATATTTTTCAAATGGAAGAGAAAAATCTGGATTTCATTGTAAGGACCCGAACTTCCTCGGTAAGGAAAGCACGGATTGAATTGAGAACAACACACAAACGAACGCAGACAGAAGAACATTTCATTGTTTATTACAACAATTCATCAAAATACAAGAATATACAGAGTATGAACAAATAATATACATTATAAAATATCAGAGATTACAATACACTACATAGCAGCGGAAAATAATACAATGCACAACTAGAAGTAATACACGAATACAGAGCTTTCCGAGTATCGTTCCAGGTGTAAATCAGGATCCTGTGAATATAAATCTGCAAAACCAAAACTACTAGCTGCCTGTGTCAAAATAAGGGCACCCAAAGTTTAGGTTAAAACAATAAACTCCAGGTCAGTCATGGGAATGGTGTGTGAACTAAAACAGTTATTAATCTTTATTTTAAAGTTCGGCAAATCGAGGGACCACGCCGTATAACACGGAACGGGTTTCCTCCGAAGAATACCAGTGCATAAAACAAATAGCGCAATGCTAAATAAAGAAAAATGAAGCTATTATAAGACCCAGGTCCCATCACATAATGCAACACAAACCATAGGATAGGGTTTTACCTTATAATAGCCAAAGAATGCTTGATACGCTAAATTTCATCTTTTGATTCTTAATCAGACTCCAAACGTAAATTAGTAAGAGAATGATTCCCTAAGTATTAACCCCGAAGGCTGAAACCAACATCAGACAAATACCCAGGAAACCACTCATCTTAGCTCGTTACCGGTTAGTTTCTGATTTTATATACAATCATAAATATCAATCATAGGCGGCATGGGTACCATATATCATGTCGCCATACTAGGCTCTACATTTAAGACCGCAAATGTCACGTATTGGAAGTTGGATTTCCATATGTGAACCGAGGCAAGTGATCGTCCTCTACCGAATTCGAGACAATCTAGCCCATGTCTCAAGGACAGAACGCATCGACCCTTGGATCTTCAGGGCCGGTCCACCAATGTGGATTAGACGAAATCCTGAACACTATGTCTCCCCGCTCTATGGGGCATAAATGAGCCAACGAATGACTCCAACGGTTTGAGAACGACAGATATATCCGAGGCGCCTCGCTATCCATCATCCACATAAGTAAAATGTCAGGCCGTGTAAAAACACTGACACAACTCCTAGCTAGAAGGAAACGCATGTTCTCCCTGCAGTCCTCTCTCGTTTCTAGTTCACTCCGGGGTGTGAGGCTCGCGAATCAACGTTACACAAGGCTATGCCACACAGGCTATGCTTTGACCATCAACCACAAGACTTTGCTTTTCAACAGAAGCCTAGATCATTTGCATCTTAGCATGCCACACAGGCAAACCATTCCATGCAACCGATATCAATCACATACAATGAAATCCAATGTCAGACACACAGTCCATTTACAAGTCCGTTCTGGGTCTGAACGAAACCGAAGGAACCTTATTCCTCGCATATCCATCGATCTCCAAGTACGTCTGGATGATCACCAACTGATTCACTCCTCTTGGGTGTACTGCCCAATCAAGATCATCAGTAATCACCCAAACGACGTGAAGACTTCCGGTCTTCGACCGCCGTCTTCACCTTCGACTTCTCGTCGTATCAGTTATTCAGAATGGGATAAACCCGGTCTTTCCGAATAATTCGCGTATATAATAAACAAGTGTAACACAAACACAACATACGCCTCGTTCCAATTCATCTGTCACTAACCGTAAATTAACAAGAGAATAATTCCCCAGATATTAACCCCGAAGGCCGAAACCAACATCAGATCAATACCTAGGAAACCATTCTTCTTAGCTAACCTACAGTTAGTTTCTAAATTTCACATTCTTAGGGACAAGTTCCCATTAATTTTATCAAAGATAAATTCTTTTAAATTTATTCTTTAATCTTCTTTTGAATATCAATTCAACTAGTCGGGATTAGCGAACTACACCGAAGTAATCATTTATTTTATTTCCCAATCCCAACCTATTCATCCCATGAAGTAAAACTGGTCATACTTCATATCTAACACCACGGTGTTATCGGTAAATTCAATTACCATTTCACGTTCAAATCTAATTAAAGATTTTACTACCGCTTGGAGTAAAACTGGTGATACTCCATTCTCGATCTTTTCAATCTAATTAAAGATTCATTAAAACTCCACTTAGCTTTAATCTTTAACTAGGTTAAAGAATCAGTGTCATTTAAAACACGGTTCACGATAAACCCCAAAATCACATCACATTTCAGTCAGTCCCTAACCGTAAATTAGCAAGTGAGCAATTCCCTATGTATTAACCCCGAAGGCTGAAACCAACATCAGATCAATATCCCAGAAACCATTCAACTTAACTAATCTCCAGTTAGTTTCTGATTTTCTTAACTCCCTTGGGTCTAAGAACAATATTATTGAAGATACCGTTCATGACAACCCTAAATCACATTCCATTAATTATCAGGTTAAAGAATAAGTGTTATTTAAGACATTGTTCATGGTAAACCCAAAAATCAATACTAATTCAATCCCAATTAAATATTATTTAATTGGTACACTTCATTAAATCTAAATAAAAAGATTTAATCTTTTTCTCAACTGGGCTTAAGAACAGTGTTAATGAAGACACCGTTCACGACAAACCCAAATCCCATTTGATTAAATCAAGGCTCTGAATAGAAAATATATCGGCTTATATTCAATATCAAATTCTACGACTAACAAATATCGTATTGGAAATAACGATATTAATATATCTTTCAAATTCCCATAACAATTTCTGTATCATCACGAAATCCAACATCGAAATATTCCGAAGACAATTTCGATTCAAATCCATTCCAATTCAATTATTGGAAATTTTGGTTATTTTCAAAACCATTTCAAATCCAATTTATTTATTTTAAAAATAAATAAATTATTATTTTAGTTCAAAACTAGTTCATTTCGATAAAAATCAATTTTTATCTTTTTAAATTTGGAGTTTTTCATCCCAATTCTTCACAAATCATTTCTTTTGATTTTACACAAATTATTACCATTTTTAATAATTTTATCAAGGCCCGTACAGTCGATTTCGGTTTTAGGACACAATTCCAAATCCAACCGTTAGATTTCTAATTCTTCGATACGAACCCAACGGTTTCAGTTTTAGGATAATCCGACAGTCGGATCTCCCGCAATGTCCACTCGAAGTCAATGGTCGAAATTTGCGAACTGCCGCGGCGCGGCGCGTTCTATTCAGGCCATTATATATAATATATATATATATTATATATATATTTCGTCGATTTCCTTTCAAAACGTATTTTATAAATCGTTTTAAATTCGTTTTCAAAACGATTTCAACTTCATATTCAATTTCTAATCAAAATTGAATATTCCACATCATTGATATACAAATGATAATATTTTTAAAACGTTATATTTTGAAATCACTTTCTTTTCTATATTCGTTATAAAAACGAATAAAATCGATATAAATATCTCTCGCGTCAAAATGGCGCAAATCTAATTAACACGGCTTCATATATTTCTATTTTCAAATATTCTATTTCGAATATTTCTTTTTCAAATATTTCTATTCAAATATTTCTTTTTCAAATATTCTATTTCAAAACTGGAATGAGGCCCAATCAATTACCATATAATGTTAATTATATGGATTTTCTACAACATATGTATAAAATAACAACGATAAATAATCAACCATCATCCAAAGTGCACCACACAACTGCATAAGCATTAAATATAAATAATTAGTGCTTACACAGTCTGTCAATCCATCGATTGACATACAACTAAACAATCGGGATTAGTGTACGTCAAATCTCATCCCAATACCCGTGTGGGGTTTCAAACCAACAAACACAGATTTTATTTGTCAATTGGGCGATGTGTAAAATTTATCGTCCCAATCAATATCAATCAAATCAGTGTATATAAACAACTCGTCGATTTGTTTATAAATATTTATTTTATATACACGTTAAAAATCATATTTTTAACTATAAAATATTTTATTTCTTTTCACATCACACAATCAAATTTCACAACACAACAACCAACCAAACAAGTCATCCATGGTCTGTGGACGACGGGTGTCGGTTGCTGCCAAGCACCGTCTGCATCCTAGTATATATTTCAAACTAGAAATAAAAATAAAAGTGAGGAGTTCTCACATTAGGGATCCACTCCGCCGTGCTTTACTTATGAACTGCTGAACCGTCCGGATCTATCAGAAATTCCAATGCAGTCCTTGTCCCGCTGTTTATAATAAAAATTATATTTTTATCGCTTCGTTCAATAGATAAAAATCATATTTTTATTTTACTTCACATATAAAGATATTTTTTTTGTTTCACATATGATAAAAATCATATTTTTATTATTTATATAATATAAAAATCATATCTTTGCTACTTCGAAGATATAATCTTTTCGCTATTTCTTTATAAAAATCATTTCTTTATATCTTCAATAAATTAAAAATCGAATTTTTATTCTATCTAAATATAAAAATCATATTTTTGTTTGCTAAAAATTATATCTATTCATTTTTTTCTTTTTTTTTTTATCTTCTCTGTAACGACACGGATTTCGCCCGAGCCTAATTGATCGCTAAATCGATCAAGACCGTTCAAATCCCGCATACGCTAACTCTGGGCAGACAACACATCAGAACAAATAACAGAAGACTTTTATAAACATCATAATAATGTTACATTAGAGCACAGATGTAACGACCCGGATTTTCGGCAACTTTGGTTATCGACATAAGCACGATGTCGATAACCAAAACATCGAAAAAACCCGGTAATTAATGAAAGAAATTAGAGGGTGAGAATAGATAAGATAGAAACTTAGAATAGAAGAAGAAGAAGAACACAACATCAGAGTAACACGAACCTCACAGCGGAACGAATAACATATAATATATAACATAACTTTGAAATATAACAGTTATGTATACAATAGCACTTATCAGAGTACAACACTTACAACATAGCGGAAATAAACTATAGCCATATGATCCAGAAGCCTCCTGCTCCAGCTCTTCAAGTATATCTGTATATCCCGACTACTTGACTGCCCGTACAAATTTAGGCACCCAAGAGTTTAGGGAAAACAACAAAGTAAACTCCGGGTCAGTCATGGGACTGGTATGAGTAAAACAGTTTAAACATGTATATGAACAAGTAAACGATATCTCATAAGACCACGCCGCAGAACGGAACGGGTTTTTCCCTTATGAGAATCCAAAATATCTTTATATCAAAAACCTTTTGATATTATAATAATGTCTATGTACAAATAGATATCAACTAGTAGAAACGCTTTCATCTCACGTTCTACATATATGGTATACAATCAAAATCGCAAGCACGTATTGGATAATGGATTTCCAACTATGACAAGGTATGGAACCACCTTCCGATCAGTGTACTCTAGGAACGATACACTGGAGTTCAACAAGAACATCTTGTTACTCAGCCACACATGACCGACCACTCATTTCGCTTGAGTGTATCGAATGTATATCACCAACGGTTGGGATCAGCAACCGTTTCCTGTATATATATGGGACAACATTGATAGATTAAAGAAGCAAATGAATATTCTCTAGATAGGTGATCATACACCCTACTTCGGTGCGACCGACTTAGCCATGCTGCCTGCCCGATTTCTGTCATTTACTGGTTGATGAGGCTAGAAGCTACGCTTTATCATCACATCAGATTCACTTCGAATGCCACATTGTCAGATCCATCGAAAATCACTAATTGACGTCTACGACAGTACATTACGTGTCAGCTAAAAGAAGTTTCCTTCTCTGCTTCTGTAACACCCCGAATTTTAGTTAATGCTAAAATTCACTAATTGCAGAATAAATAATCTCAGATGTGGGAATTGGGGGCAACGGGCTGCGTCATTGCGTTCGTCTCGGAAAAATACGCGAAATAGAGTCCGAGTTTTCGAGAATCGGAGTCCGTATGGCCCAGTTATGGCCCAATGAAATTTGCAGAAAATTCAAAGTTAAAAACAGATTTAAAAATTCAAAATCAGATTTCGAAATTGGAGCCAGCGGGGGCCAGGCGGGAAACTTCCCGCCTTAGCCATGTCGACAGGGCTGTCGACAGGCCTATCGACTGGGGAGTCGACTGCCCTGTCGACTTGCCTGTCGACACAGGGTGTCGAGCCAGTTTAACCTGGTGCACCATTTTAGGGTTTGGCTGGGTTTTGGGCTATTCTCTAAAAGCTTCCTAAATCTGACGGACCTAAACTAACCTAGGGCTAATCCTATGGTCTAAAACACACCCTAATCCTATAAATACACCCTAATGCAACCCTAATCCATACTAAAAATAGATCCTATGGCGTCATGCCGCCAAAATGCAACTTAGAAGGAGCCTCCACTAATTAGAGAAGGGAGTTGCAAGCTAATCAACCTCTAATCATCATCTTCCTCAAATATTGCAACTAGTTCTACTTCATAAGTTTGCTAATCTTGGTTTTGGTGAGTTTCTATCACTTTAATAACCAATTGCTAAATTAAGTAGATGAGATATGATGAGATCATGCGGTTTTGTATGAGGATTAGTGGGTTTTATGTCATATGATATGATGTTAGTTTGCTAATCTATGTTTAATGTTACCCCTATGTTTATGCAAGTTGAGTATGTGGGTTTATGCAAGTTAAGTGGTGGGTTTTATGCATGCTAAGCATTGGGTCTTATGCATGATAAGTATTTGATTTTATGCATGCTAAGTATTTGATTTTATGCATGTTAAGTATTTGATTTTGTGCATGCTAAGTATTTGATTTTATGCATGCTAAGTATTTGATTTTATGCATGCTAAGTGTTTGGTTTTATGCATGCTAAGAATTTGGTTTTATGCGTGCCAAGTGTTTGGTTTTATGCATGCATTATGACATGCAAGTTTACCCTTTTTAAATAAGATGCATACATATACAAGATGACACCTTTGTATGCTATGCATACATATGCATGTTTACCCTATTATGATGCAAGTTCATATGCAAGTTTGTCTCTTTTATGATATGCATAACATATGCGAGTTTGCCTCTATGTATGACATGTTGTGCAAGTTCATATGCAAGTTTATGTGCAAGTTCATATGCAAGTTTATGTGCAAGTTCATATGCAAGTTTGTCTCTTTTTATGACATGCATAATGCAAGTTTGGGTTAAATGCTAAGTTGGGTTTAATGTATGTTCATATATGCAAGTTGACACCTTTTTGAACCCATGATAAAGTTATATGCTATGTTGGTTAAACCCATGACATTTGTGATGAATCTTCCCTTTATTATGTCATGTTATGAGAACGAATTACGTGGGGAACGATGGGGTTAATATGCATGTTAATAAAATGATGTGAAATGGGTATGCTTAAGCATAACATAAATTAAGTGGACATAATTGGGAATTTACCTATTAAGTTAGGTCTACCCATATTATGGAGTTGGGAATTTACCTATTGAGTTAGGTCTACCCATACTATGGAGTTGGGAATTTACCTATTGAGTTAGGTCTACCCATATTCTTGAAGACATGATTAACTAATTAGGGATAATTAATATAAATTATGAGGGTGATTAATTAGGTGTAATTAATCGACTAAGACACGAGGTTGGACTCAGTTGTAGCGTAAAACTGCCCGGACCCAACCGGCTTAACCAGTTGCTACAAATGTTAGCCCAATGTGAGAGGTCTTAGGCACAAACTAAATACGTGATTAATGTAAAGACACGAGGTTAGACTCGGTTATGACATAAGGCTGCCCGGACCCAACCGGCTTAACCAGCGGTCATAAAAGATAGTCTAATGTGAGAGGTCTTTATGAGGATCACGGTCTTAATTAATTAAGAAACACTTAACCATATTAGCATGTAGATGGACATGAGGGGTTAAGTGGGTGCCTTGGGTGGCATGAGGAAACTAGTGGGTTGCCTTGGGTGGCAATAGAAAATACGATTAGAATACTTAACCAAAGTGGAACATGTAATTAAAACATGGTTAAAGGGTTAAGTAAGTGCTTTGGGTGGCATGTGGAAATCTAGTGGGTGCCTTGAATGGCAACTAAAATATGATTAATGACTTAACCAAAATTTATAACATGTAAGTGGGCATGGTTAAAGGGTTAAGTGGGATTCACTAGATAAAAATGACAAGCTCGGGTGAGTAGCTTGTGGGGGCCCATTTCAACCAATATCCCTAACGTATCTTAGTGGGCTCGACTCTAGTCGAGTGACGGGACACGCATATTGGGCTTGACAATAAGAGGCCAAAACGGGTTAGCGGTGGCAACGCAGGACCAACGGGTTTCATATGCGTGTGTGGACCCGGGCTGGTTGGTAAGTCGTTGTTGCATCGTGTAGGTATAAAGCCGTGCACCGTTGATATTATCAGGTTGCCACTTCGGGGAATGATACATCCCGTTGTGGGACCAGCACGGGTATCTACGTAAGGGAGCCGATCGCTTGGGGAGTAGTGGGTACACCTATGTAGTCAGATAGGGGTACACGAAACTACTAAATTACTAAGTACACTTAGTGGGATCAAACTTTAAGTAGGAATTACCCTTGGGTGGGTAGAACTGGTGTGGTGCAGTATAGGAATTACTCTTGGGTGGGTAGAGCTGGGGTGGTGCAATCTAGTAATTATCCTTGGGTGGATAAATGCGTCTTCTCGGTTATCTTAGTTTATCCTAAGTCTACCAAGCTGCTTAGTGTAGTCATTCATCCCCAGACGTTACCGTATATCAAGCTTATGTCTTCTCTGGTTACTTTAATGGTTGTATTGTTAAAGTTATAGGACTCGCTCAGACTTATGTCTGACCCCGTTGTTTTTATCTTTTTTTCCCAACCCTCAGGTTCTCAGAGTGGGCCCAGTGCGAGTGGGCTTTGATCAGGCTGCTTTATTCTCTTTTGGAGCTTGGACCGTAGGAGTAAAGCTCAGCTTATCCTTTTCTTTTATGGCTATCACTTCATGTATTGGGATTATGTATTTTTATTTATCAGGATGGATATTTTGTACTTGACTCTTGTTATGGTTTTGTGATGTAACCAAACATGTTTTACTTTCCGCTGCAATTAAAATGATGTTTTACATTTTCAAGTATTACGTATATCTGTCTTGTTGTAATTTTTCTGTTCTATATTCACTTAAAATACTCCACCGATGTTATGGCATTCCCTTAGAGAGTGACCATAGTGGGTGTGGGGTGTTACACGTGGTATCAGAGCTTAAGGTTACCAGAACAGATAAAATTTTTAGAAAAACTATTTTTCTAAGAAAATTTTTGAAGGAAATATTTTCAAAAACATGTCTTTTGAGAGAAAAGTTTTTGAAAAGCATAATCCCCGATAGCCATATCTTTATCTTTTTGAACTCTCCGTTTGAATCTTTCCTCTTTCGTTTCAGCATGGCTGAAGATCTTAATCTTCCGGACGGTGTAGCGGTACCAGTATGGTATAGGAGGTTGTTAGAGGCTAAGGCCGCTGCTGCAGGTCCAGCGAATGTTCCTCCACTACCCGTTACACCCGTTCCTCCTCGCGCGGATACTTTTGGTAAGACTTGTAAGGAGTTTAAGGCTATGGGAGGGAAACCTTTTGTAGGAGCTAGGGATTGGCTCAAGGAGACGGAAGAATTGATGGAAATCTTGGAAGTGGAAGAGGGAAAGAAAGTCAAGTTAGCCGCTTGGTTAATGGAAGGAGAGGCCTCATTCTGGTGGGAGGTCACTAATGGAGAACGCCCTGTTGATTCTTGGGTGGATTTCAGACAAAGGTTTGAGGCAAAGTTTCTTTCAAGAGCGGAAGAAAATATGTACGTGGAAAGGTTCTTGAACTTAAAGCAAGGGAACTTGTCGGTGAAAGAATATGTTAACGAATTTAACCAGTTAGCGACATTCAATATAGACTTGGTAAACACACCGGAAGAGAAAGCTTTGAGGTTCGTTAAAGGCTTGAACGAACCGATGCACGGATTGGCTATGTCTCACATCCCTATGGGGGCCACTTTTGAGAAGCTAGTGGACATGGCACTTATGCATGAGGAAGAGAAGGGTCCCAATGCTATTAAAGCACCCGAGAAGAAAGGAGTTCAGAAGAAACCTCAACAGCAACAGCAAAACAAGGGTGGGAAAGGTAAGGGTGGCAAGGGAAAGAAGAAGTGCTTCAATTGTGGGACACTAGGCCACCTAAGCAAGGATTGTCGCAAGAAGAGGAAGGCTGGCTGCTTCCACTATGGCAAAGCAGGGCATTTAGAGAAAGACTGTCCAAAGAAGGGGCAAGGGACGGGATCTACCTCAGGAGGAAATGTGCAAGCTCTTTTGGCACCAGCTCAGGCAAGGGGGCAAGTTCAGGCTCTCGCAGCTCCACCGATTCGAGAAAGAGGTAGAACTATTTCCGTGGAAAGTCTAGTTTTTCTGTTTGATCATCCTGTCCGTACTTTATGTGATTTTGACGCATTGAGTTCGTTTATCTCATCATTGTTAGTTGAGTCACTGCACTTAGACACCAGTTTAGTAGATGATCCCTTAGTTGTTTCAGACCCAATTGGGGCTCCATGATGTGTTTGGGTTTGAAAGTTGTTATACTTAGCGTTGAGTTTAGATGTGATACTTTTTGGGCTTCACGGACTATGGGTTAGTTTTGGGCATGGACTGGTTATCCAGTAGGGGTGCCGTTCTTGATTTTGAAGGGAGAGTTGTTAGGCTTATGACCCGCTTGGGTAACACTCTCGAGATCTCTTGTAATCCCATGGAATCTGTTATGCTAAGATATCTAGAATCGCTTGACATGTCGGTCGAGAGATTGCGATTTGTTAGAGTGGTCCGGGAATACT
Source organism: Allium sativum (assembly GCA_030737875.1). Classification (NCBI taxonomy): domain Eukaryota; kingdom Viridiplantae; phylum Streptophyta; class Magnoliopsida; order Asparagales; family Amaryllidaceae; genus Allium; species Allium sativum. Next base: position 208,375,382 of record CM060916.1, read on the forward strand.
CGGATGTGTTTGAGGGGGTGAAGGGCTTACCTCCGGAGCGGAAGATTGACTTTCGAATAAATCTATTAGACAATGCCAAATGAATATTTTGGCCGGTGTGCCACATGGCTCCTCGTGAGAGGAGGGAACTCCATAAGTAAGTAAGCGATTTGCTTGAGAAGGGGTTCATAAGACGAAGTATATCGGAGTGGGGTGCTCCAGTAGTTTTTGCCACGAAGGCGAATGGGTCCCTCAGACTTTGTGTAGGCTAAAGAAAGCTAAATAAACTCACAAAGAAGAATAGACACCCATTGCCGAGGATTGATGATCTCTTTGATCAGTTAGTTGGCGCCTCAGTATTTTCACAAGTTAGACTTAGCCACGGGGTTTCGTCAGTTGAGAGTGGCTGAGGATAGTATAGAGAAGACTGCCATTAGGACTCCGGATGGTTTTTATGAGTGGCTGGTGATGCCATTTGGTTTGACGAACGCCCCCGCATACTTTGTTGATTTGATGAGAAGGGTGTTCAGGGAGTACCTAAATAAGTTCGTGATGGTCTTTGTAAATGACATCTTGGTCTTTTCTAGGAGCGAAATAAGTTTTCGTATGTGCTCAATAGGTTGAGTAAAGCCAGTTAAGGGATAAACGATGGTTTTTGGAGCGAGACTGGCAAGGACATCCAGAGTTGGACAAGGGCTTAATTGTTTAGCCGTTTTTACTAATATCATCTCACGTAGGTCGTCTGAGTTCGAAGGAGGTATCCCTTGGGTGTTTGTCTGATATTGGTTTAGGCCTTTGGGGCTTGCACTTGGGGGATGTCAAGTTCGACTAGGATGGTCTGCGCGAGAGATGGACAGTTGTGATGGTTTTGGATAGGGTAATATCCTGGTTTTCTCTAGAAGTGGAGAAAAGCATGCCCTACATCTTAGGGAAGTGTTGGGGACTCTCCGAGCGCATAGTCTTAGGGCGGCAAAAGTGGATGGGATTCTTAGCATCCTATGAGTTTGAGATAGCGTATACCCATGGCAAGGGTAACGTGGTAGCGGACGCCTTAAGTAGAAAAAGGCTGTCCTTGAGTTCATTGTTCGTTGAACGACGGAGCTTAGAATTTATTTCGATGTTGGACCTTAGACCTTCCGTTGACTTTGTACATGGTTTGCTAGCCTCCTTGGAGGTTAGGCCTACTCTTTTGGGGCATATTGGCGGAGCACAGCGGGACGACCCACAGTTGGTTGAGTTAGTAGAGAAGCTCATGAGGAGGGGGAGTCGTCCTGCCATTTGAGTAGGTACACCCTGGATGGTGAGGTGTGGTTGCGTAGAGACGGTAGACTTGGTGTACCGCAAGACGAGGGTTTGAGGAAGGCTATACTGGATGATGCACATCGTTCGAAGATGACCATTCATCCCGGTAGGGACAAGATGTACCAAGACATGAAGCGAGTTTTCTTTTGGGCCGGTATGAAGAAAGACGCGGCCAAGTATGTCGCTAGATGCTGGTGTGCTAACAAGTGAAAACGGAGTATAAGAAACCCGGAGGGTTGCTTCACCATGGGAGGCTCCGCTATGGAAGGGGGATAGTGTCTCGATGGATTACCGAAATCAAGGAAGGGTAATACGGGGATTGGGCTTGTGGTAGATAGACTCACTAAGTGTGCCCATTTCATACCCGGGAAGAGCAAGAGGACTGTTCCATGTCTAGCTTCAGTTTATATTCGAGAGATAGTTCGGTTGCATAGGAAACATGACGTATTCCATGTGTCACATTTGAGGAAGTGCCTACATGAGACCGCAGAGTTGGTAGAGCCGGGCTTACTTAAAGAAGTAAAGGTAGAGCGTGAAGTGATTATTTGACGAGCTCCTTCTCGCATCCTTGGGTCAGAGACTAGGAAACTGAGGAATCGAGAGGTTCAACTAGTCAAAGTACAATGGGGAGAAGATGAGGGCAACGTTACGTGGGAGACGGAAGCGAAGATGCGTTCATTATACCCATTTCTTTTGAGGGTATGTCTTTTAATTTCTCCTTTATCGTTTGTCTAGTACTTATCTTATCTTTAGTATGTCCTCTCGTTAGTACCTTTGACCTTTAGATAAGGGTAAACCTATGGTTGAAACATGTGTTTGAGACATGTTATGTTTGATGGATGCATGTGGATGCAAGTGGTTGCTAGTGGTTGCTCGTGGATGCATATACACACACTCTAGGCACTAGATCAGCTCAGTCACTTCATATTGCATATTGCATATAATTGTGTGTAGGTAGCTATATTTATGGATGTATAATGATTGTGTTATCATATGGATGATGCATTTTGGTGAATGTTTGTGCACTCATGTAGATATTGTATGTGTCGATAGGGTTCTCTCGCATACATAATGGATGCATGGCACTATCATGGTTTGCATATGTTCATACATTAGATAGGGAACATATACACACACTTTTTGCATATGCTCATACATCATTAGAAATTGTTTTAAGGACAATGGATGCCTGTGTTTGATGGATTGAGTAGATGGTTGTTTGGATGGTAGGATATGCATTCTCCTTAGTTTAGAGATTTCGGGGACGAAATCCTTTAAGGAGGGGAGAATGTAACACCCCGAATTTTAGTTAATGCTAAAATTCACTAATTGCAGAATAAATAATCTCAGATGTGGGAATTGGGGGCAACGGGCTGCGTCATTGCGTTCGTCTCAGAAAAATACGCGAAATAGAGTCCGAGTTTTCGAGAATCGGAGTCCGTATGGCCCAGTTATGGCCCAATGAAGTTTGCAGAAAATTCAAAGTTAAAAACAGATTTAAAAATTCAAAATCAGATTTCGAAATTGGAGCCAGCGGGGGCCAGGCGGGAAACTTCCCGCCTTAGGGCTGTCGACAGGCCTGTCGACTGGGAAGTCGACTGCCCTGTCGACTTGCCTGTCGACACAGGGTGTCGAGCCAGTTTAACCTGGTGCACCATTTTAATGTTTGGCTGGGTTTTGGGCTATTCTCTAGAAGCTTCCTAAATCTGACGGACCTAAACTAACCTAGGGCTAATCCTATGGTCTAAAACACACCCTAATCCTATAAATACACCCTAATGCAACCCTAATCCATACTAAAAATAGATCCTATGGCGTCATGCCGCCAAAATGCAACTTAGAAGGAGCCTCCACTAATTAGAGAAGGGATTTGCAAGCTAATCAACCTCTAATCATCACACTACAACAAATTCACCCTATTACAACGGTGCAACACCGTTGTAATATCATTTTACAACGGTGCCCCCACCGTCGTGTATGCAGACGTGGTAATATATTATTTTTTATTACAACTTTTCTGCACCGTTGCAGCACCGTTGTAATAGGATTATTTAACAACAGTTATCAACCGTTGTAATAAATTTTTTTACAAGTTGTCGTATATACTATAGTACAGTTAGAGTATACGTATAACAACTTTTATCACCGTTGTAATAAACTATATTACAACTTTTATCCCCGTTGTTGTAGATTTTGTAATAATGTTGTGTTCATTTATATAACAACATGTCTGCACCGTTGTAATTTCATTGATATTACAACATTTTTCCACCGTTGTGAATTGATTTATATTACAACATTTTCACACCGTTGTAACATGACTTATTACAACTTTTTTTTCTGTTGTAATTTGCATGGACCTGACTAGTAAAACAAATTCATATATATTACTGATAATATGATTCACATTTCAATGCAACAAATATTAGTACACAGAATCATTTATATATATTACTTAACATAATATTCGATCAACATAACACGCAAGTACGTAGTACATCACCAACTTAACCGTGTCACCAAAAACATAACCCAATATATACATAACATAACCGTGTCACCAAAAACATAACCGTTTCATAATACATGCATGATTTAACCCAATATGTACATAAGAAAGATGGAATGTCTACGAAAGCATACCCTACGAAAGCACTCTAGCTGAATGCAACGTAATTTTTATTCCAGGCCACAGTTGATCCAACAGCTTCTCCAATAGTAGTCATTGCGGAATTCGGCTTCCACAAGAATGCTTCTGGATCCACCGCCACGTCAATCCAAACTTTCTAGCCTTGCGATCCAAGTTTTTTAAAGTGCACCAAAGCTTCTGGATCAGTGGATGCCACTCTTCCTTCCGCAACAACTTGTTTTTCCCAATTCAATATCTTACACTTTCTGCCCTCATTTCCATCAGCTTGCACTGCTGTTTTTCTGGCCGGATTTTTCTGCTTAGACTGTTTTTCTGTTTTGCTGCCGTCAGTTTCAGATGGATGCTTTTCATTTTCAGCTGATTGCTTTCCATTTTCAGGTGTATGCTTTCCATTTTCAGGTGCATGCTTTCCATTTTGTTTAGACAGTTGAACTGCCAAGGTATTGCTTCCACGGTGTGACTGCAAACAAAAAAAATCTAGAAAATCTGAACTGGAAACTAAAAACAGAAAGTGAGGCAAATAAATACATGGAACTAAATACAAAAGACAGTAAGCACTTATGTATAATCCAAGGCTTATGCATCATAGACAGTAAGCACTTATGTATAATCAAAGGCTTATGTATAATCAAAGACAAGACACACGACTAAGTTTAAGTTAATTTGATGGCTGTTGAGTGGAGCAGTTTCAGTTACTGCCAGTTGTATTGTGAGAACAATGCAATAGATTTAACGACAGAACAACAGCACCAGAAGCGTCTTTCTAAGCTGGGAACAAAGAGTGGATGAGTTGAATCTATGAAATTTATGTGTAATGGATTGTTATCTTTATTTATTTTACAAATAATTTCCTTATTTTTGTTTAATCTACGAATGTAATTATAAAACCTGAGAATGGTAAAGATAGTGAACACAATAGAAAAACACAGTAATACATCTGCAAACTCTTTCTTTTTAAACCCTTAGTGATTGAATATAGTATGATGCAGGCGCGCGCGCGCACACACACACACACACATATATATATGCATATATGTTTGTGAATATGTATGTGTAACTAATTGTTCTTCATGTCAAAAACTGGACGAAATATGAAAACAGTGGATCTTTTGTGAATAAACTCTGTGCAAACTCTCTGAATTTAATCTAGTGTGGGTATAGATATGAGTACTTTGATAGATTATTAGTTGACTACACTTATAAATGACTGGAAGTGATTAACTATGTGAAGTAAGATCTAGAAATGAGAAATTTCCTTTACTGTTGTATGAATACAATAATAATAAAAGATGAACACCTCACTTTCAAAAATAAAGTACCCCAATTTTAGCATGTTTTAGATAACAGTATAAACACAAAGGTTATTCCAAATTGAATTTAGTTTACGTTAAAAAGTTCTTCAGCTTCTAATGCGCGGTAATTTAGTTTAACAGTACCCAACCCCCCTCCATTTACTGTCCTTAAAATCACCCTAAAATTTCACAGTTCGGTAAAAGCATTTCAATGAAATGTTACATCTTTTTATCAATTATACCAATAAAAAAGGGTACCTGAGGCGTATTAGGATCAGGATTTGCTGGATTTCCCGCATTAGCTTGCTTTTCTTTTAGATCCTGTAAAGATTGCATATACATAGGTCATATAAAATTAGCACAAAATATGATTTTGGTCATATAAAACTAGCACAATTGGGAAGCCGTAAATTTGAAACACATTATGAAAAAAAAAAAGGCATTTTGCTTTGCTCTTTTTTTAATATTTTGTTTCAATTGTAGAGACATAATGGGTTATGTCCAAGAACAAACATTGTACAAACGGCCATGTCTTATTTCTTTAACCTAGGAGATTAAGAATTAAAAGAAAAAAGTGTTAAAATGTAACCAGATATCGTGGCAAAGGATCATGAGAATAATCCAAGGCATTCTACCTCTGGTGAAGTTTTTATTATTGGCTCCATGCTACGGCAGCAAAATGCCACAGCCCATAGGCGATTGCTGGTTCTTTTTAAAATTTTGGAGCCTATGTTTATTGATCAGCAACCCAGCACCAGCAGATCCCGAAAATCACAAATAGGAGTATTTGTTTAATACAACCATACTATGAAGAATTAAGGTATTAAATTGAAAACTCTCCGAAATAAGTTAAATAACACAAAGCAAATCGAAGGCAATCAGATTGAAGGCCAATGTAAGAATATATCCACACTGAATTCAGACTCATACCATCTTAGCATCGTCTTGCAATATAAAAATTTGAAATGATTCTTATTTCAATATAAAAAATCGAAGGCAAACAAAAATAACTTTATTTCATACATAATGCCGGAACTAATAGGAAATAGCCGACAGATCCCGAATCAAAGAGTAGGAATAAATTGATGAACGTTGAAAAAATTAAATAAACTTCAATTTAATTGATAGAAGAAATCAGTCGGACGTAGCTGGTTAAAATCTTATTTCCATTTGACAACAAACCAATGAGAATCCGAACGATTCTTCTCTACATAGCACAAATCACGCCAAAAACTAATTAACCAAGCTTGATGAATAATATAAATTTTGCTTACCATAATACCTAGAATTCTGCAGAGTGTTGAAAAATCGGATCTAAAGGCTTTTAGCCTAAATCCTAATGATAATAAACCTTGCGACAAACAGTTGCAATTTAAGATGAAAGCTGGAAGCAGATATTTGTTCCAAAAAACAATGCTAAAGGTTTAGAAACAGGACCATAAAGAGAGAGGAGGAAAATGTTCGAGTAGGCTCTGTAAACTGCTGGATAAATGGATTTATGAGGAATATATATATACATGGCAGAAACCCCTAGATAAATAGTTTGGGTTAGAGTGGCACTGGGTCTGGTCACACTGTTTTTTCCGAGTTGTTTTAAAACATTACCCACTACTGATTGGTACCGTTGGCTATGAAAAGAAAATGCAATTGGTCAAATAATCGACGTAACCGGAGCATTATAATGGAATAACATGGGTCAATCTGGAAAATCAGCATGAGAAAACCACACCGCAATTATCAAACCGGGAATTTACCGGAAATTCCGAAATATCCGGAACGGAACCGGAAACCGACAATAACTTGGTTTCTAATTAACAGGAAAACAGGAAAAATCGCCGTTAAAATAAATTTCTAATTAACACTTACCATCAACATCGTAGTGAGCTCCTGTACTTTGGTCTCCAATCCACTAACTTGGTTTCGCAATGCATGTACTTCACCTGATGAGCTACCCCGAATACGAAGCTGAGATGGTACAACCCCAAAACCAAGCCCTCTTACACGTCCTCCATGCTCCTGACCAAAAAACTTCGACACGCCATCTTGAGTAACTGATGTTGCTCCATGAGAATCCTGACTTGCGGCATTATGATGCTCGTTTATCTTAGACTACAAATTAAAAAACAACCAAAATTCAGAAATTAAAATTAAAACTACGTTAACAATAGCAACAGTTTTTGATATTGTATATTTGAACTTATTCTTACTATGCATTCGGCAGCAATTGAATTCGGAGGTTTTCCATCTTTTCTAGTGTGGCCTTTGCACCACAATTCGTCTCTAGTGATAGTAGATGTTGACTTTTCCTTTTTCTGCAAAAATAGCTTAACAGCTTCAGAATTTTTCATGTGATAACATATAATAGTTGCTTTAACAATATTTTTTTACCATTTCTTCTTCCAATCTTGCATAACCTTTTCTGCTCATGGTGTGTGGAACTTTATTCTTTTCTCTAATGCTTTTGAATCTTTGGCTTGTTGCCTATAAAATCAATTCAGTAAATATGATATAGGAAAATGTAATATATTTAACAGTTAAACTCAGTAAGACAAAAATAACCACCTCAAACTTTTCTGACAATTTTTCAGTTACAAAAGCATTCCACTCGTCATCGCTCTTTATATTGAACGGTTTTAGGCTTGCTAAAGTATCGGTAGAGTCGGGATTTTGAGACGCTTTTTTGATAGCTGCAACTAACCTTGATTTCGACTCCTTCCACCGCTGTCCTATTATCATTAACAAGTAATCCTTATACACCATATCTACCTTGAATCTTGACTGCGCGCACACACAAAAAAAAAAAAAACAGCAGATTAGTCTCTAACAGTATTGCAAAATGCAATGTTGTACCACAGCAGGTATATAATTTGTTGCTTTGAATATTGAGACATATAATATGTAACAGTATTGCAATGTGCATAATGCATATGTCATTATAAAGAGAACTATAGCAGGCATATAATATGTTGCTTTTAATATTGAGACATATAAGTACTCCCTAACATAAATAACATAGAATCAGTAAAATTAAATACAACTTAAAGCCAGAATTTACTATTGAAAGCCAAAATTTATTATTCACAGATCATCCCTCAAATCGTACACAAGCCAGAATTTATCATTCACAGAATTTACTATTGAAAGCCATAATTTACTATTGAAAGCCGACATATGGTATACAAGTCAAATATCAGTACGTACCTCTATACAAGTCCACAGATCATCCCTCAAATCGTCACCGACGTTCCTCCATGTGCTAATGGTAAAAGGCACCATCTCCCTTGCTAGAGTACCAATATATGACGACAAATGTTTGGAATTAGCACCTATTGCTTGTCCGCGTTCATTAAATTCAACTTCCGGCTTCTCATCCGGTATCATAGCTAATGATTTCATCATCGTTCTGCCTCTCTTTCTTCTAGCTTGCTTCAATCTTTGATCTTCAGTAGAACCGGGTTGAATTTCGTTTGGACTGGAATCATCGTTGGCTAGAGTTTCATGGAAGTGTAGTTGACGGGCAGGGGGCTGTGCTGGGTTTGTATTGTCGAAGGGGCTGTTATTGGAAGGAGGGGGCTGTATCTGGTTTGTAGTGTCGACGGGGATGCTACTGGAAGGAGGAGGGGACTGCATCCCTTCTGCAGCGTGGCCAAGGTTGCTTCCATGTTTGCGAATTGTGCGTATTGGGTATTCAGCATGTTTTCGAGGAGATCGTCTTATAGCAATATTTAATTCACGAAGCAACGGAAGTGGTCCATCTGGGTGTTCGTTGATTCTAATCCCAACCGGTCTTTCATCAGCAGCACGAACAGCTGCAAGTGCAGCTAAACTTTGCTTTTTTGCTCTTTTACTTGCAATTTTTGAGCTCTAAAAAATAAAAAAATTAAGTCAGTTTTCAATAGCTAAAAAATAAAAATCTTAAGTCATTTTTCAATGGCTGAACATACAATATATTTTAAACTGAGCACTACATGAACATCATAAGACGAACTGTGTTGTTCATCAAAATACAAGCGACTACAGTGAAATGATTATATTTTATACTGAGCACTGAGCAATGGCAAGGGTACAAGTGGGTAAAATAAAAGTGACATAAAAATGTTTTTTTTTTTGCCAGTGCTCAGTTTAAAATGTACGTACGGAAGGCATATAAATACTGGTAGGTGCTGCTGAATAGAGTCTTTAATCAAAATGTAGGGAGTAAATGTGCTTATCGCGTTTGAAACGTAACCGAGGAATGGATTTTCCAAATCAGTGGCTGCCGGTTCTTTGGGTTTTCCAATCGTTATATCAGACTCACAAAATTGTCGTTAAGGAGTATTTGGTTATTAAAATATCCATCGAATTATTATGACAAATCTACACTAGATTCCACCTTGACACCAAAAAGGAAATAAAGGAGCCTTGATGCCGATCTGCTGATCAAGTAGCCACAAGTGGCAAGGGCATGAGGTGGAGACGGAGTCCACTTCTCCGCAAGTACATCTACGTACACATGAGGACCATTTTTTATGCACATATTCATTTTAGCTATTGAAAACTACTTGCACATATTCATTTTATGCACATTTTTTAAGCACATATTCATCTGCTGATCTAATAAAGAATTTTTTTGCATCAGTTTAGTTGGTTTTAGATCCATCAGTTTTGCTTTCTAGAGCCATATTATTTTATTATATTTGATTTAGTAAAGCAGGGCATTGTTTAAATTATGCACTGTGACAATATTTCTACTATTTGTGTACACCATCAATCCACATTATTTAAAATTTTAGTTATCAGTTGGTATGTTCCTAATTTTAGTTATCAGTTGGTATGTTCCTAATTGTGTATAGTAGAAATTTATGTTACGTATCTCATTGTATTATAATAGCAACGTGTCTGAAAGTGTTTTTTGGTCTCTTTCTTGATCCACTAAAGATGAACTGAATTGCACAGCTGCCTTAACATAAATTGATCTAATTTCAGGTTTTATGGCCCTTGATCTGATCTGAATGTTTTTGTAATCGTTGCACATAAAAGCCTGATTTTGTTTAAAAAGTGAATAAAAATAAGATCGAAGTAACCCTTATGTTCCTGGAGCTTTTTCTTATTCTTATTATTACTGTTACCGCATATATAGGAATAGCTGGACTTACAATGATTATATCACATTACATTCATCGTATGATTGTTGTTTAGTCCATTGTTTGAGATACCGAACACATTACATAAGTAGAGTGTCATTCTATAGCTTAACGTTTAATTGACTTGTGCAGTAGGAGGGAGGGTGATATGGAGAAAATACGTAGCTGTAAAGCTTTACCTAGAACAATGCAGAGGAAATAACTTGACAAACATACAAAGGGCAACTTACAGAAAGGCAGGTTCTGTGTGGAAAAACCAATATGCGGATGGAGATGGTGCACATTTATAAACAACTGCTAAGCTACCTTCATGGTGTGTATATCTGTAAGATTTTAAGCTCTACATAGAGCACGCTTAATCGAAATGTAAATCGAATCATAAACGATGAGATCCGATTTGAATTTTCTATGTCTATTTCTAACTATATGTAAAAAAAAATCCTTGTTCAAAATAGTCCATATTATAAGTAAAATTAGACATTGATTATTTAAACGTGTTATGTTTTCATAAATCGTTTTTCCTACAAACATGAAGCGTGTGCCACTAATACTAATTATTTTGCTTTGTACGCTTGTTGCACTTCCATTTGGAGTGTGTCATTTGTCCTTTTACCTTTTCTTGTTTCACATTTTCTCTATTTTCCTTTAGAATTGTATTTTTCCCTTCACTCTTCCTCAGTGTTGAATTGATCCAGATACAATATTAGGCCTTTAGTGTTTGTTCGCAACTCAGTTTTAGACATCAAATTTATTTTCAATTTTAGTTCTCTTTGTGAAAAAATACCTTTAAATATTGAATTTTCTAAAAATTAGTTAATAAAATAGTTTTGTAAAAACATATATTTTAATAACTTAACATTTCTCTACATTTTGCAAATTTATTCAGCCAATTTTCACAGATAGAAATAATAATAAAAGGCAGGAAACACAAGTTTTTGTTTACATTTTTTTTTTATCTATTTGAAATGCCAAATTTTCAATGGGATAAAAATTGTAAAAAGCAAAGTTCAAACTTTAAATCAAAATAAAATTTAAATCATAAATCACATATCCAAAAGATCCATATTTAAGATTTGTACATACATTCAAGTTGATTTTAATATTTGAACTTCTATAGCTGAACTTAAAAAAAACATGTGGTAAAAAATGCAATATGTACTTGAATACCTCTCCTTTGTCTAGCACCATCTTCCTCGCCGGTAATACAAGATCAATCTTCCTCGTCGACCTATAAAAAAACAAAACGATTTACAAAGGATTAGAACATCACACTAAATATAGCACTACTTTGTAACAACCACGTACAAAATAAAATACACATGCAAAGAACATAAAATAGAAAATAAAGTTATTTTGATACACGCTAAGATGTCAATCTTATATCAGATTTTTTTTTCTTTTTTTTCATTCTAACAACACATTTTATGGTATATATGAACATGCATAAAATAAAAAATCAATAAAATATGCTTATAACATACCAAAATACCGTTACAACCCTCCATTACGTAACTTTCATCCCCATTATCTACGTCTCTATCATCAAGTTGTGACTCATCCAATGGTTTACTAGTTGATTCTTCATCCTCGTCGTATTTTTCCAATTCATGAAACCCTCTAGAGGGCGCTCTCAACACAACATACCAATTTGAAGAACTACCTTCTCTAGAGAAGAAAACTTGAACCGCTTGTGTTGCTAAGATAAACGGGTCGCTTTCAAACTTATTTTGAAATTGATGCAAATTGACCAATGTAAATCCATCTTCAACTTTGACTCCACGATACATATTTGCCCAATCACATTTAAACAAGGCAACTTGAAATTGACGATAATCCAACAAGAAAATCTCACGCAAGACCCCATAATATATTATTTTTTCAATAGACCCATCTACACAAACAGTACTTGACTCAATGGAAACACCACTATTTTGTGTCGCCTTCTCAAAGTCTTTCGTATGAAAACGTCGACCATTAACAATATAGCCAGAATAAGAAATTATTTGCGAACGAGGTCCGTATGAAAGCCATTTTATTATGTTGCTGACATTGGATATACGTCTATCATCTCTAACCTGGACAAATACAATATATTAAATAAAGATTTATGTTGATCTATTACTTTCATCATTAATAGTTTTTTAAGATATAGCTATCAACCTTTTTTCCGAACCAAAAACTAAAAGTCTTCGATTGCAATTTTGACAGTTCCAAATCGTCTTGTGCAAGATGAGGATGCAAACATTTTAGCTCCTCTTTGTGCATTCTGCATACATAAATGTAATTAAGGATCTAATTTATTTTGTATGTCGTAGTTAAGTTGGACTTATACTTACTCTATATACGGCTCTACTTCTTCCGTATTAAACAAAACGTATCGATGAGCAGCATTAATCACCTCCTCATCGACTGTAATAGGTTTTCCTTTGGAAATAGGACGCCCCTCAAGTATAAAATCATTTTGTTCCACTTCATTTCGGTTTTTCCTCTCTCCAATTTGTAATGCATCTTTAATATATCCAGAGCAATATTTCATACATTCTTCGGAAACATAGCGCTCAGCAATGCACCCTTCAGGCCGTGCTTGATTTTTAACGTACCCTTTTAATATTTTCATATATCTATAACCAAAATGAATAAACAAGTTACTTTCATAACTATAGATACTTTTAACCGTCAATTATTTATAATAAATATTACCTCTCAAATGGATACATCCATCGATATTGGACCGGCCCACAAATTCTTGCTTCTCTCCCTAAATGTATTGTTAAGTGAATCATGATATCGAAAAAGGAAGGGGGAAAGAACCTCTCTAGATCACATAGTGTTAATGCAACTTGATAGTCCATTAATTCTAATTTATCCCTATCAAGCACTCTTTGGCATATGTCATTAAAAAATGAACATAGTCGTAGTAGTGCATTCCTTATCCCTGTAGGTAGAAGTCCTCTTAATGCAACGGACAATAGTTGTTGCATCAAAACATGATAATCATGAGACTTAAGGTTTGATATCTTGTCTTCTTTTGCAAAACATTTTCCAATATTTGAGCTATATCCATCAGGTACTTTCAAGTTCTTCATTCTACTATAAAAGATCTCTTTTTCTTGATCGGATAAGGTGCACGGTGCGGCTGGGAGCAATACTTTATTTCCAATGTCTATAGGATGCAATTTTTTTCTAATGCCCATTGCTTCTAGATCTTGGCGTGAATTGAGGCCATCTTTTGATTTTCCTTTGATATCAAGCAATGTACCAATAATACTTTCACCAATATTTTTCTCAATATGCATCACATCTAGATTATGCCGCAAAGGAAGTGCCTAAAAATTGACAAAACACAACTAATTAAGTACTAAGTAGCAAACATGAATAGAAAATGGAAAGCAATGTGTTTCTAGTTAAATTTCACCTTCCAATAAGGCAAGTCAAAGAAAATGGACCTCTTCTTCCACATTGTACATCCTTTTTTCATCATAGTTTTCCTTTTCCTTTCACCTTTCTCTTCCTTTTTTAATTTTTTCCCCCAATCATTAATAATATCTTGAACATCATCAAAGATTTGAACACCAGTTTGTATTTGAGGCCTTTCTCTATTCTCTATAGTTCCATCAAATAAGTTTTTCCGTTGACGATACTCATGGTTAGGTTCAAGGAATCGTCTATGACCCATGTATGCACACTTTTTACTAAATGGTAGCCATATTGAGCAGGTATTGACACCACAAACTGGACATGCTCTCTTACCTTTTACAGGGCAACCAGCTAAATTTCCGTAAGCTGGAAAATCATTGATTGTCCACATAAGAATAGCATGTAATCTAAATTCACTACGACTGTAAGCGTCGTACGCTTTCACCCCTTTATCCCACAATTTTTTCAAATCTTCAATAAGTGGTTGCAAGTATACATCAATGTCATTTCCCGGTTGTCGTGGCCCAGGAATTAACAAAGATAGCATCATATTATCTTTGTGCATACAAAGCCACGGAGGAAAGTTGTAAGCAACAAGAAACACTGGCCAACAACTATATCCACAATTCCAATCACCGAAAGGATTAAAGCCATCAGATGCAATGCCAAGCCTTAAATTTCGTGGATCGGAAGCAAAAGAATGATACATTCTATCAATCGTAGCCCACTGAGTAGAATCCACTGGATGACGCAATTTACCATCATCACTCTTATGACTGCTATGCCATCTTAGTTGTTCTGATGTTTCTGGGGATGCAAACATTCTTTTCAGTCTTGGTATCAGTGGGAAGTATCTCAAAACCTTCATAGGTATTTTGGTTTGCTTCCCATCTTTAGTAGTCTTGTTTTTTTTCCAGCGAGACTTACCACACTTAGGACAGAAATCACTATTTGCAAGCTCTTTTCTAAATAAACAACAATCATTTACACATGCATGTATCTGCTTATAGCCTAAACCAAATGACTTAAGCAACTTCTTTGTTGCATATGTAGAATCAGGAAGCATGTTTTCTTTAGGCAACATATCCTTTAGAAGTTTAAGAAGCTCTGTAAAAGCCGTGTCCGATATACCATTTCGCGCTTTGTGCTTGAAAAGAAGTACTGTAGCAGACAACTTTGTGTGGCTTGCACAACCGGGATACAAAGGAATTTCAGCATTCTCCATCATTTCCTCAATACCTTCCCCATGTCTTGCTTCAACATTGGCTTCTACCTCCTCATCATAGATTTGCGCATCAACATACATTCTATAAGTATCTGTCTCACTATTATTTTGTGATGGCCGTTTTTCTCCATGAAAAATCCATATATCATAGGTTGGGTCCATTCCAAAACAAATCAAGTGTGACACAACTTCCCTTGATGTTTGCCAAATTAGATTCCTACAATCACGACATGGGCATCTAATTTTTTCGGGATTCCCTTCACTCGCAACATGCCCATATACAAAATTTTCCACAGCTTGCCTATATTCGCTTGTCATTCTACAAAACAAAAAATGTATTAATACTCCTTCTTAAATACTTATAGTGTGATGCTAGGGCACCTCGTTTTCTTCTTGCTAATACCAAAATTTTATACTACATTCTTCCTAACACCAAACTCATTCATAAATACTTATATTTGTTTATAATGGTATTAGGAAGTACATCAAATTTATTGTACTTATTATTTTTATTCGTGGTATTAGTAAGAGGAAAATGATGTGCCCTTAGCATCACACTACTTATAACTATGGAAGTAATAGCCAAAATGATGAAACCTTGGTAGATTGACCCATGCTTTGTCCATCTTGGTAAAACAACGCCTCTAATTTTCGGACCTACTATAAAGACTTATGCTCAACATTATTGTACAACTTGGTTATACGCACCCACCTTATCTACCCCTCTTATGCATCACCTATCATACTTCGACCCACCCTCTAAAACAACATATTTGCATAATAATATATATATCATCAAAATAAACACAAATAAAAGACCATCACACATAGGGGTGAGCATACTTTGATTTGTGACATGGGCATCTAATTGCACTTAAACTGAATAGTTCTTCTGTAAGTCATATGACTCATATTATTCAAATTCTGAATTTCAATTAAACTGAATTGCACTAAAAATTATGCCTTGTACAGAACAAGAAAAATGATTGAACATGTTTCTATTTACTTTGATTTGTGACACAATGTTTGAATTTATATTTCAGGGTCTCTCAGCCATGAGGCAAGGGAGGTACTATCTGCTCTGGTCTTTGAAGGTTCGGTTTAATGTTAGTAATATATGTTAAAATGAAGTTAATTTTTTTATACTAGAAATGATACATGTTCTTCAGCTTTATAATTTTGCTTGGATGTTGTACATTTATTAATTTGAGATGTTAAGTTAGAGATTCAGATCTAAAACTTCATACCCTAATGACATCAGTTCAAGCAGAAAAACACTAATATGAGAAGAACTATTTAGTTTAGCTATTGTTAGTTTAGGATTTGCAGTTTTGGTTCAATTGTGAGAAGAACATGTACCAAAATTGACAGAACTTTTGAGAAGAACTATTCAATTTGGCTGTTGTGTTAGTTCAGGATTTTTTTTCCAAATGAAACAGCTAATTTGTTTTCCAAATGAAACATCCAAATGAATTAGATTTTTTCTGAAATCATTGGAGTATTATCCAATGTTTTCTGAAAAATCCAAATGAAACAACTAATTTGTTTTCCAATGTTTCATCCAAATGAAACATCCAAATAGATGTAAACTAAACTGAAACATCCAAATGAAACAGCCAAACAGAGTTTAGCATTGGTTATGAAATATCATTTGATAATAATCCGATGTTTTCTGAAACAGTTAATTTGTTTTCCAAATGAAACATCCAAATGAAACATCTAATTAAAAGGATAAATGAAACATGAGATATTATAATTTAGTTATTGGAGTATTATCCAATGAGTTGAACTTGCATTTCATTAATTAGATGTAAATTATAAACTGCTGCACTTTTTAAGAGGTTTCACAAAAAAATTACTCATTTAATCCATTTTCTGAAGTTAACAGCGGACTAGGAGCTGTGTTTATGAAATGTATGCTCAACCTTTTTTATAGTTAAATTAAATATCTCATACTATGTTTGTTGTTCTTGCAGATCCTATGAATATGAATGGTAAAAGCTTCAGGATGACAAAGCTTCATCAAGACAGCAAATGATTTTTGCTGTTTATTTTGGTGTATTTTAGTGTGTTATTCTTGTTTCTATTGTAGGCTTGTATTTTAGTGTGTTATTCAGGATGACAAAGCTTCATCAAGACAGCAAATGGTATTAGACAGTATATGTGTTCCCAAATACACATCTCCACTTCAGATTTTAATAGTGTATACAAAGTCAGTACCGTAGTACAAAGTATGAAATGCAAGCGAACAAACTTTGGTCATTCTAACATACTGGTTGTTTATGACAAATACCCAAACCCGTAAAAATTCAAAAAGTCAATATCATAAACTAAATATACAAACTCAACTTATGACCAAATACATGTTTATACATATGCGCACGTGTATATGCATATATATGATCGAATTTCATATTTCAGGTCCAAAACGAGTGTGACTGCAAATTGACAGGAATTACAGTTAGACGAAGAAATATATAGATGTTTGAATACAAAGTTCAACATAAAAGGAGCATTGTCACATGCAATTGAGGTTTGCCATGGTAATTTGTCACATGCAATTGAGGTTTGTCATCAAATTATATACAAAGTTCAACCTAAAAGGAGCATTGTTACAATCAGTATGACACAGTAGCGATTGTCACATGCAATTGAGACAACGAATAAAAATTGTACTGTGAACCGAATAAAAATTGTTACAATCAGTATGACACAGGAGCATTGTCACATGCAATTGAGACAACGAATAAAAATTTACCAGCGAGATACGTAGGCGATCGGGTAGTGGCGATTGAGTAGCGGCGATCGAGCAGCGGCGATCGAGCAGTGGCGATGTGATGTGAAGCGGCGATGTGAAGTGGATCGAAAGGGGAATTAGGGTTTGCGGTGGAATACGATGGAAAAGGAAATTCGGAATACTATGGAACACGATGGAAGAACCGATGTCAAAAGGCACGTTTAATTGAAGAACCGACGGAAATTTTGTTAAGTATGTACTATGTACGCTGATATGAAATTTTTTTTTTATGGAAATTTTGTTAAGTATGTACTATGTCAACTTAGGACCTTTTTACTTAATAATTAGACATGCTTGTTTTGATTGTATGCTTATTTTGAATTTATTTAGAACAAAATAGAGAACATGATAGATTGGAACATGCGGTATAGTTGACTCAATTGTCATTGATTACTTGAACAAAGCATAAGCAAACAGCATTGGAAGAACAACAATTATTGACATCTTATAATTTATTTCATACTTACATTGGATGTAAGAAGAAAAGCCAGTGTTTTTCTTTGCTGAACCGAAATACAGACATGTCGATCAATTACTTGTACAACCAACAAACTACAACCTTATATCAATAGTTTTTTTTAAAGGCATGTTGATAGTGTACAGAACAGGGACCATTCTTATGCAAAAAAAGTAGTCAATTATCATATGTTTGACTGTCTAAGATGCCATATTCTAGAAACTGAGTAAAATTAAAAAGTAATACATAGGTAATGTGTTTTCTATGGAATGGTACATGTGCGCCAAGGAATACATGCTTAAAGTAGGATGCATGTACCCATAAACTCATGGCTTGTGTACGTACATCCAAAAACAGGTAGATAGGCACAGACCCAAAAAAATTTAAGTTAATTATAATCGAGAGGAATACTTATTACAAACTTATGTTACTATTAATTAATAAAGTAGCTAGTTAACATATATTAACTATTAAAAAAATTACTACTTATTAACTATTAATTATTTAAAAATAATTGACAAATATTATTGATTCCCAAGTTTATTATTAATTATTATTATTAAGTTTCAATATAATTAGTTACTAAATATAGATATTATAAACATGAAGTATGCACTAGGAATCTCAATTACAACGAATAAAATGAAAAGTTGTGATATATATGTTTATTACAACAGTGAGTTTTGCAAGGTTGTAAAAAGGGATCTATTACAACGGTGGACGCCACCGTTGTAAAATTAAAGTTGTAATATGGTAATATATATGCTCTTTACAACAGTGATTAATGCACCGTTGTAAAAAAGAATCTATTACAACGGTGATTAATGCACCGTTGTAAAATTAAAGTTGTGATATGGTAATATATATGTTCTTTACAACAGTGATAATTTCACCGTTGTAAAAAACATTTATTACAACAGTGCGTTTTGCACCGTTGTAATAAATGCTCTATTACAACGGTGATTTATGCACCGTTGTAAAATTAAAGTTGTAATATGGTGTTTTTGTTGTAGTGTCATCTTCCTCAAATATTGCAACTAGTTCTACTTCATAAGTTTGCTAATCTTGGTTTTGGTGAGTTTCTATCACTTTAATAACCAATTGCTAAATTAAGTAGATGAGATATGATGAGATCATGCGGTTTTGTATGAGGATTAGTGGGTTTTATGTCATATGATATGATGTTAGTTTGCTAATCTATGTTTAATGTTACCCCTATGTTTATGCAAGTTGAGTATGTGGGTTTATGCAAGTTAAGTGGTGGGTTTTATGCATGCTAAGCATTGGGTCTTATGCATGATAAGTATTTGATTTTATGCATGCTAAGTATTTGATTTTATGCATGCTAAGTATTTGATTTTGTGCATGCTAAGTATTTGATTTTATGCATGCTAAGTATTTGATTTTATGCATGCTAAGTGTTTGGTTTTATGCATGCTAAGAATTTGGTTTTATGCGTGCCAAGTGTTTGGTTTTATGCATGCATTATGACATGCAAGTTTACCCTTTTTAAATAAGATGCATACATATACAAGATGACACCTTTGTATGCTATGCATACATATGCATGTTTACCCTATTATGATGCAAGTTCATATGCAAGTTTGTCTCTTTTATGATATGCATAACATATGCGAGTTTGCCTCTATGTATGACATGTTGTGCAAGTTCATATGCAAGTTTATGTGCAAGTTCATATGCAAGTTTATGTGCAAGTTCATATGCAAGTTTATGTGCAAGTTCATATGCAAGTTTGTCTCTTTTTATGACATGCATAATGCAAGTTTGGGTTAAATGCTAAGTTGGGTTTAATGTATGTTCATATATGCAAGTTGACACCTTTTTGAACCCATGATAAAGTTATATGCTATGTTGGTTAAACCCATGACATTTGTGATGAATCTTCCCTTTATTATGTCATGTTATGAGAACGAATTACGTGGGGAACGATGGGGTTAATATGCATGTTAATAAAATGATGTGAAATGGGTATGCTTAAGCATAACATAAATTAAGTGGACATAATTGGGAATTTACCTATTAAGTTAGGTCTACCCATATTATGGAGTTGGGAATTTACCTATTGAGTTAGGTCTACCCATACTATGGAGTTGGGAATTTACCTATTGAGTTAGGTCTACCCATATTCTTGAAGACATGATTAACTAATTAGGGATAATTAATATAAATTATGAGGGTGATTAATTAGGTGTAATTAATCGACTAAGACACGAGGTTGGACTCAGTTGTAGCGTAAAACTGCCCGGACCCAACCGGCTTAACCAGTTGCTACAAATGTTAGCCCAATGTGAGAGGTCTTAGGCACAAACTAAATACGTGATTAATGTAAAGACACGAGGTTAGACTCGGTTATGACATAAGGCTGCCCGGACCCAACCGGCTTAACCAGCGGTCATAAAAGATAGTCTAATGTGAGAGGTCTTTATGAGGATCATGGTCTTAATTAATTAAGAAACACTTAACCATATTAGCATGTAGATGGACATGAGGGGTTAAGTGGGTGCCTTGGGTGGCATGAGGAAACTAGTGGGTTGCCTTGGGTGGCAATAGAAAATACGATTAGAATACTTAACCAAAGTGGAACATGTAATTAAAACATGGTTAAAGGGTTAAGTAAGTGCTTTGGGTGGCATGTGGAAATCTAGTGGGTGCCTTGAATGGTAACTAAAATATGATTAATGACTTAACCAAAATTTATAACATGTAAGTGGGCATGGTTAAAGGGTTAAGTGGGATTCACTAGATAAAAATGACAAGCTCGGGTGAGTAGCTTGTGGGGGCCCATTTCAACCAATATCCCAAATGTATCTTAGTGGGCTCGACTCTAGTCGAGTGACGGGACACGCATATTGGGCTTGACTATAAGAGGCCAAAACGGGTTAGCGGTGGCAACGCAGGACCAACGGGTTTCATATGCGTGTGTGGACCCGGGCTGGTTGGTAAGTCGTTGTTGCATCGTGTAGGTATAAAGCCGTGCACCGTTGATATTATCAGGTTGCCACTTCGGGGAATGATACATCCCGTTGTGGGACCAGCACGGGTATCTACGTAAGGGAGCCGATCGCTTGGGGAGTAGTGGGTACACCTATGTAGTCAGATAGGGGTACACGAAACTACTAAATTACTAAGTACACTTAGTGGGATCAAACTTTAAGTAGGAATTACCCTTGGGTGGGTAGAACTGGTGTGGTGCAGTATAGGAATTACTCTTGGGTGGGTAGAGCTGGGGTGGTGCAATCTAGTAATTATCCTTGGGTGGATAAATGCGTCTTCTCGGTTATCTTAGTTTATCCTAAGTCTACCAAGCTGCTTAGTGTAGCCATTCATCCCCAGACGTTACCGTATATCAAGCTTATGTCTTCTCTGGTTACTTTAATGGTTGTATTGTTAAAGTTATAGGACTCGCTCAGACTTATGTCTGACCCCGTTGTTTTTATCTTTTTTTCCCAACCCTCAGGTTCTCAGAGTGGGCCCAGTGCGAGTGGGCTTTGATCAGGCTGCTTTATTCTCTTTTGGAGCTTGGACCGTAGGAGTAAAGCTCAGCTTATCCTTTTCTTTTATGGCTATCACTTCATGTATTGGGATTATGTATTTTTATTTATCAGGATGGATATTTTGTACTTGACTCTTGTTATGGTTTTGTGATGTAACCAAACATGTTTTACTTTCCGCTGCAATTAAAATGATGTTTTACATTTTCAAGTATTACGTATATCTGTCTTGTTGTAATTTTTCTGTTCTATATTCACTTAAAATACTCCACCGATGTTATGGCATTCCCTTAGAGAGTGACCATAGCGGGTGTGGGGTGTTACAGCTTCCACTCTTGGTATAGTTGAAGAAATCAATGTACGTGACCGTCTGGAAATACTATGTCAGACATCCATCTTCATTCACTTAGAAATGTCACATCGTCATACCCGCCAAATCACAAATTGACTTATCCAAAAATAACACGGGTATACAGCTAAGAGAAACGAATTCCTCCGCCACCAAACGTGAATACGTTTGAACAGATCAACTTACGTGATCCATTGGATATACTCTGTCAGACCTTCGTCCATACAAGTTGTCCTGGGACTGGACAAACCGAAGGCACTATTCTGTAAACAGGATAGCCCTTGCATTTTACTCCGTCTTCAATTATCTTTGGCATATATGATTCGCGACGCTTATGCCAATACAGAGTGGTTCTATGGATAATAATCCAACCGGTCTCTCCATATTAACAACGTTAAAATGGTCAAAAACTTCGATAGTCTGTGAGTTAACTATCAAAGAAAAACAAGTGTGCAAACAACGATATTATTTCCAAATGGAAATTATATCGAACAAACATCATTTAACATTAATCTCTTTAGTTCATTTATTTACTTATCTCCTGTTTCCCTATATTCTAAATTCTTATTTTCTTTTATCAGAAAACATTTCTGATTCTCGTTTGGAAAACATTTCCAAAACTCCTTTACGATCAAACCTTACCATTTCTTAGTTAAGAAGGAAGTCACTCAAGTTGGGGTATAATTACCTCTCATACCTTAACTGAACAACGTAATAACTTCGAAAGGGTCAAAGTTTATCTTTTAAATCTTTAACAACTTCTTTACGCCTTTCTCGGATCCAATTTTACTAATCTACTTCTATATTTAAAACATTGGTTATAACGATAACGTTATAATCCCTACTTTCGAATTATCTAACTTTAATTACAACTTCTATTCTTATTAGTGAATAATTAACCTAACACTTATTTATTTATAAATAAATAAATCTCTATTTAAACATTGGAAAGTATAAGTACTTTCCCAAATTCGATATAATCGAATTTGCCAATTAACTCTCTTCGAGAAATCTCTATTTGATTAACTCTTCTTCGAATAACCTATATTCGATTAACTCCCTCTCGAATAAACGATATTCGATAATCTCTTTTCGAATAACTAATATTCGATAACTCTTCCCTTTCAAATATCTCATATTTGCAAATCTCACTTCGATGAAACTAACATCGATAACTCCCTTCGATGAAACTAACATCGATAACTCCTTTCGATGAAACTAACATCGATAACTCCTTTCGATGAAACTAACATCGATAACTCCTTTCGATGAAACTAACATCGATAACTCCTTTCGATGAAACTAACATCAATTTATTTAACTCGACGAACTTATCTCGACTAACTTAACTTGACTCGACTAACTCGACTTACTTGGTTCGACCAATTCGATTCGATTAACTAGGCTCGACTAACTTGACTAACTTAACTCGACATACTTAGTTCGACCAATTCGATTCGATTAACTAGGCTCGACTAACTTGGTCGAACCACCCGATCAACTCAACTTATTTAACTTAACTTATTTCTCAACTCGATCAACTCGATTAACTCCTATCGAATAACTAATATTCGATTAAACTCCATTCACTTGACTCTAGATCGCAGCGATCACAATGGTTATGCCTGACTCCCTCAGGAAACATCCGACCGCCGTAGGCTATTTACAGCCCTGCGAATTACGCTAGCAGTCGCACAAGATAGCAACTTACCCTGAATACTATGTTTGACTAACTCTGTCTCAAATAACTATATTTGATTAACTCTAGTTCGTTTTAACTCTAATCGATTAACTCTAACTAATTAACTCCAACTGGTTAACTCTAACTGATTAACTCTAACTGATTAACTCTAACTGGTTAACTCTATTTGACTAACTCGACTTGACTAACCCCTTTCGAATAACATATTCGATTAACTAACTTTCGAATACCATATTCGATTAACTAACTTCGAATACCATATTCGATTAACTCCTTTCGAATGTCTATATTCGATTAACTAACTTTGAATACCATATTCGATTAACTCCTTTCGAATGTCTATATTCGATTAACTAACTTTGAATACCATATTCGATTAACTCCTTTCGAATGTCTATATTCGATTAACTAACTTCGAATACCATATTCGATTAACTCCTTTCGAATGTCTATATTCGATTAACTAACTTCGAATACCATATTCGATTAACTCCTTTCGAATGTCTATATTCGATTAACTAACTTCGAATACCATATTCGATTAACTCCTTTCGAATGTCTATATTCGATTAACTAACTTCGAATACCATATTCGATTAACTCCTTTCGAATGTCTTTATTCGATTAACTAACTTCGAATACCATATTCGATTAACTCCTTTCGAATGTCTATATTCGATTAACTAACTTCGAATACCATATTCGATTAACTCCTTTCGAATGTCTATATTCGATTAACTAACTTCGAATACCATATTCGATTAACTCCTTTCGAATGTCTATATTCGATTAACTAACTTCGAATACCATATTCGATTAACTCCTTTCGAATGTCTATATTCGATTAACTAACTTCGAATACCATATTCGATTAAATCCTTTCGAATGTCTATATTCGATTAACTAACTTCGAATACCATATTCGATTAACTCCTTTCGAATGTCTATTTTCGATTAACTAACTTCGAATACCATATTCGATTAACTCCTTTCGAATGTCTATATTCGATTAACTAACTTCTAATACCATATTCGATTAACTCCTTTCGAATGTCTATATTCGATTAACTAACTTCGAATACCATATTCGATTAACTCCTTTCGAATGTCTATATTCGATTAACTAACTTCGAATACCATATTCGATTAACTCCTTTCGAATGTCTATATTCGATTAACTAACTTCGAATACCATATTCGATTAACTCACTTTCGAATACCATATTCGATTAACTCCTTTCTAATTACGTTTATCCACTTAAAAGGATTTCCTTTTTAACAACGTTTATGCATTTATAAAGATTTACTTTTAGTAACGGTTCTTCACTTTACAAATGATTTCCTTTTTATAACGTTTTCCTCTTCATAACGGTTTCTGCTTTATAACGTTTTTTCCCTTTTTATAACGTTTCCTTTTTCATTCTATTTGTAAGTGGTTTACAAATATTTCCTTTTCAAATTTATTCTTGAAATATTCTAACTCCTTAAATTCTCTGAAAAATTCGCCATAACCTCCTTTGTAATGGGAGCATCGGGAAAATCCCCAAACTCGCCACACAGGCCTTTCCATTCAAAAAGAAAATGGTTTGAAATATATTCCTTTTCAAATATCTCCTATTTATAAATATTCCAATTTATAAATATTCCTTATTTATAAATATTCAAATTTATAAATATCTCTTATTTATAAATATTCCATTTATAAATATTATATTCTCAATATCACTTTGAAAATCTCCTTATCAACATTTCGGTATGTCATGGTATTCAATCATATCAAATCACGATGTCTAATCTCGTTCATACACACAAAATCAACAACAGGTTATAATTCACATCATATATTAAAATATATGAAAAACAATAAAATAACTGTTGAGGAATCCAGTCGGATTCCTCCAACCTGTTTCCCTGCATCACAGATGTTAGACAATATAGATAACATCACTTTCAGTTCCATATGATATATTCTGTTAAACAGAATCAATATAGAAATTTAACTAACTGACTAGCAGTTCAATCAAACAATCAACACACAGTAAATCAGACAAATTTCTAATAGTTCTAAAGATACAACATGAAATTATAAACTATTTAGAGTTGGTGAGATTTACTCACATTGACGCGTTAACCGTTATATAATCGGTTTGCGTTCTTTGATTTCGACGGACAATTTATTTCTCCATAAATTGTAACGAGCTCGGATCCACTTCCAGTCAGTCTCATTGTGTTACTCCCGTCCATACGGTCCCAACGCAACTTACGGTTCTTGATTCTGACCTCGTATGACCAAGATATCGTGTTAACAAGTCATACGATGTTTTTAATTTAAGTTAAACCAACTACTATAAAATAAAAGGGCCTCACCACAAACACTCCGGCCCATTCTTCTCCTACCAGGCCCAACCCGCACAAAAGCTTTCTTCCCCAATTTGAAGTTCCATGCTCCAGTATTTGTTCCTCCCTTTACCGATCTTTGATCCTCCCTTCCACCATGATTCTTCCACAAATCCACAAACAGAAAACACCAAGGTGCTTCTCTTCGCAAACACTACTCCTCCATCACCACTTCGTCACTCTCGCACTTACTTCCTGGATCACGACGAACTCCAGTTCGACTGAAAACTGATGTTGCGATTTACATTAGGTTGCCGAATCCCCCCAAACTCCCAAGGATGATGCTAAAACGAACTACGAACCCAAAAACAACAGCTAGGATTCGAATTACAATATCTATTTCCAAAGAAATCCAAGACCTAGTTATCCAAAGCTTCGCTGTATAGAACCCGGGGACATGAACCACTTTCGAACCCCACTAAATTGATACCAGAACGAAGAGCGACCCTTTGTGAATCCATATACATAGATGTTTTGATTTATAGAATATTGTATGATTTTAAAAGAATTATGAAGGTGGAAATGATTTTCTTCTGAACAAGAAAACTTACGGCGGAATAAAACATTTGACCGTGGAAAACTCAAATTAGGTTTAGGCACTTGTAAGGGGATTATATAGGCAATTTAAAATATTTTTATATTATTATTATATTAATTTATATTGCTACGCTAATTGTAATTATCATTAAAAATCTCCACGATCACACACGATACCCAAAAATCACCAAAATGGACATGCACCTTTAGTTCGACATTACGAACCCAACGAAACTAGTTTCGTCGAATTCCGACTTCGTATGCTCACACAGCGTATTTTTAATCGTCGAAATACTGACTGTTTTCACTCTAAAAATCCGTACGGCCACACAGTGACTCTAAAAATCACGAAACTGGAAATCTAACAACTATTTGACATTGCGGATCCAACAAAATTAGTTTCGTCGAATTCCGACTCCGTTTGCAAAAGTGGCTATTTTTAACGCACTGAATAATCTATTTAAATATATAAATATATTTAAATAAATTAAATTAAATATAAATAAATTTATATTATCGTATATATTCACAGTGGAATACCATACAGCTCCAGGAAAATTATATACTCTCTATTCTGAGTCCAGATTGAATCGATATTCAATTTACATTGAAAAACCCTTTTATAACGTATATAAAGCGTTACAAATTATAAAGGAATTCCATAGCGACTTTTCTGAAATTTAATTTGGACGTAACTCAAAATCTACACGATGAAATCCTGATTTATCTCTTTCATTAGAAAACTATTATCAAATCGGTCCTGACGGTTCTTATTTCACAGAAATCCGATTTAAAACGGACCCTGTATATTCAGTTGAAGTTCAAATCGCCAAATAGCGAACTGGAGCGCCATTTCGAGCTCGATTTTAATTATATTATAATTCCACGTTCAAACTGTCGTTTATATAATTTATTCGTTATTTAAAATAAATTCCAAGCTTAATTATACCTTATGTATAATCCAATTCACACTGTATTGTGAATTCAGCTATTTTTGACTATTTCGACATTATAATATATTATTATATTATAATTATTAATTTAAATATTCAATATTATTTAATTCCAGTTATCGATATCGCTAAAATGATATTTAAATAATTAAATAAATTAATTATTCAACGGTCAGAAATGCGGGTCATTACAATCTTTCCCCCTTAAAATAATTTCGTCCTCGAAATTGCTAAGGTAGTGGACGACCCTATCTACTGGGTAAAATTTTATCTGTTTACCTCTTATCTCCGGTTTCAACTGAACCAATTAATATCGAATAAAATATTAATCCATTTCGACCAACTAAAATTTTCAAAAATTTTGAAAATTTTCTAACACTTAAATTTTCGGAAAATTTCGCCAGCGTCTCCTTTGTACCGGCATATACGTCAAACCACAACTCGCCTCTCTAGGCCTTCTCCAACCCAAAAGAAAATCAAACAGCCAAGCGTCTTGCCAATTCGGCTCATAAATCTCATGCTTATATCAAATATAAACTTGTACCTTTTTGTTGGGTATATCAACTTTTATCCCTTTCACCTGCTGTCAATTCAGCATATACCAATGTATTTCCAATCAAACTCCAACCAAGTTATTCTTAACACAACCATTCGCTTATTCAAGCCGAATTCAATTTCAAATTCGAGTTTCAAATTCCAAACTCTTAACTTATCATTTCAAATCCCAACCCAGATTATCCTCTAATCAATTCCATTTTCATTTAACTTAGTGAAGGTTAAATTCTAATTTATTATTCACTTTCACCATTTAAATCCATTTAACTTCATAAGTTAAATTTAAACTTCAAATTCCTGAGTTCATTTCAAATTAATTTGAAATCACAATACCAATTCAAAACATTTGAATTTCTAAACACCTTGTTTTCTCAAAACAATTCAAATCAAAATCTCTGGTAGTAATCCACCACTTAGAACTCGAAAATCACACCAATGATACTGCGCAGTCATCATCGGAATTATTTTCCAGCGACCCAAGTGACTTCAATACTATATCATTTTCAAAACCATTACTGAATACTTTCATTTTGAAAACATTTCAAAATCTCCCAGGAACTTAAAATTTCCTTATATTAATTCCAAATCTGATTTAAATTCATATTTAATTCATCTTATTTCATATACTTTACTTATATGAATTCTGATTGGTTATATATAACCATTTCACTTTATAATCTCATTCGATTATAATTACAACCAATATATCTAATATATATCACATATCCATACTGTGTCGGTCCATCGTATTCAAGTGTTTATTTACTCCTACCGATACAGTGGATCAAACTGATCGACCAGAACTCATAAACAACTCAGTCAATGAATCTCCACAATATAAAACCATTTTTATATCAAATACAAATACGCACTCGTATATATACACTCAAACTCAATCTAGGGTATTACTGACCCTATCTCTACCGAGTCACGCCACAGAGCCAAGTAATTCTTAACTTAAGCTCTGATACCAACTGTAACGACCCGGATTTTCGGCGACTTTGGTTATCGACATAAGCACGATGTCGATAACCAATACATCAAAAAATCCCGGTAATTAATGAAAGAAATTAGAGGGTGAGAATAGATAAGATAGAAACTTAGAATAGAAGAAGAAGAAGAACACAACATCAGAGTAACACGAACCTCATAGCGGAACGAATAACATATAATATATAACATAACTTTGAAATATAACAGTTATGTATACAATAGCACTTATCAGAGTACAACACTTACAACACAACGGAAATAAACTATAGCTATATGATCCAGAAGCCTCCTGCTCCAGCTCTTCAAGTATATCTGTAAATCCCGACTACTTGACTGCCCGTACAAATTTAGGCACCCAAGAGTTTAGGGAAAACAACAAAGTAAACTTCGGGTCAGTCATGGGACTGGTATGAGTAAAACAGTTTAAACAGGTATATGAAAAAGTAAACGATATCTCATAAGACCACGCCGCAGAACGGAACGGGTTTTTCCCTTATGAGAATCCAAAATATCTTTATATCAAAAACCTTTTGATATTATAATAATGTCTATGTACAAATAGATATCAACTAGTAGAAACGCTTTCATCTCACGTTCTACATATATGGTATACAATCAAAATCGCAAGCACGTATTGGATAATGGATTTCCAACTATGACAAGGTATGGAACCACCTTCCGATCAGTGTACTCTAGGAACGATACACTGGAGTTCAACAAGAACATCTTGTTACTCAGCCACACATGACCGACCACTCATTTCGCTTGAGTGTATCGAATGTATATCACCAACGGTTGGGATCAGCAACCGTTTCCCGTATATATATGGGACATCATTGATAGATTAAAGAAGCAAATGAATATTCTCTAGATAGGTGATCATACACCCTACTTCAGTGCGACTGACTTAGCCATGCTGCCTGCCCGATTTCTGTCATTTACTAGTTGATGAGGCTAGAAGCTATGCTTTATCATCACATCAGATTCACTTCGAATGCCACATTGTCAGATCGATCGAAAATCACTAATTGACGTCTACGACAGTACATTACGTGTCAGCTAAAAGAAGTTTACTTCTCCGCTTCCACTCTTGGTATAGTTGAAGAAATCAATGTACGTGACCGTCTGGAAATACTATGTCAGACATCCATCTTCATTCACTTAGAAATGTCACATCGTCATACCCGCCAAATCGCAAATTGACTTATCCAAAAATAACACGGGTATACAGCTAAGAGAAACGAATTCCTCCGCCACCAAACGTGAATACATTTGAACAGATCAACTTACGCGATCCATTGGATATACTCTGTCAGACCTTCGTCCATACAAATTGTCCTGGGACTGGACAAACCGAAGGCACTATTCTGTAAACAGGATAGCCCTTGCATTTTACTCCGTCTTCAATTATCTTTGGCATATATGATTCGCGACGCTTATGCCAATACAGAGTGGTTCTATGGATAATAATCCAACCGGTCTCTCCATGTTAACAACGTTAAAATGGTCAAAAACTTCGATAGTCTGTGAGTTAACTATCAAAGAAAAACAAGTGTGCAAACAACGATATTATTTCCAAATGGAAATTATATCGAACAAACATCATTTAACATTAATCTCTTTAGTTCATTTATTTACTTATCTCCTGTTTCCCTATATTCTAAATTCTTATTTTCTTTTATCAGAAAACATTTCTGATTCTCGTTTGGAAAACATTTCCAAAACTCCTTTACGATCAAACCTTACCATTTCTTAGTTAAGAAGGAAGTCACTCAAGTTGGGGTATAATTACCTCTCAGACCTTAACTGAACAACGTTATAACTTCGAAAGGGTCAAAGTTTATCTTTTAAATCTTTAACAACTTCTTTACACCTTTCTCGGATCCAATTTTACTAATCTACTTCTATATTTAAAACATTGGTTATAACGATAACGTTATAATCCCTACTTTCGAATTATCTAACTTTAATTACAACTTCTATTCTTATTAGTGAATAATTAACCTAACACTTATTTATTTATAAATAAATAAATCTCTATTTAAACATTGGAAAGTATAAGTACTTTCCCAAATTCGATATAATCGAATTTGCCAATTAACTCTCTTCGAGAAATCTCTATTTGATTAACTCTTCTTCGAATAACCTATATTCGATTAACTCCCTCTCGAATAAACGATATTCGATAATCTCTTTTCGAATAACTAATATTCGATAACTCTTCCCTTTCAAATATCTCATATTTGCAAATCTCACTTCGATTAAACTATAATCGATAACTCCCTTCGATGAAACTAACATCGATAACTCCTTTCGATGAAACAAACACCGATAACTCCTTTCGATGAAACTAACATCGATAACTCCTTTCGATGAAACTAACATCGATAACTCCTTTCGATGAAACTAACATCGATAACTCCTTTCGATGAAACTAACATCGATTTATTTAACTCGACGAACTTATCTCGACTAACTTAACTTGACTTGACTAACTCGACTTACTTGGTTCGACCAATTCGATTCGATTAACTAGGCTCGATTAACTTGACTAACTTAACTCGACATACTTAGTTCGACCAATTCGATTCGATTAACTAGGCTCGACTAACTTGGTCGAACCACCTGATCAACTCAACTTATTTAACTTAACTTATTTCTCAACTCGATCAACTCGATTAACTCCTATCGAATAACTAATATTCGATTAAACTCCATTCGCTTGACTCTAGATCGCAGCGATCACAATGGTTACGCCTGACTCCCTCAGGAAACATCCGACCGCCGTAGGCTATTTACAGCCCTGCGAATTACGCTAGCAGTCGTACAAGATGGCAACTTACCCTGAATACTATGTTTGACTAACTCTATCTCAAATAACTATATTTGATTAACTCTAGTTCGTTTTAACTCTAATCGATTAACTCTAACTAATTAACTCAACTGGTTAACTCTAACTGATTAACTCTAACTGATTAACTCTAACTGGTTAACTCTATTTGACTAACTCGACTTGACTAACCCCTTTCGAATAACATATTCGATTAACTAACTTTCGAATACCATATTCGATTAACTAACTTCAAATACCATATTCGATTAACTCCTTTCGAATGTCTATATTCGATTAACTAACTTCGAATACCATATTCGATTAACTCCTTTCGAATGTCTATATTCGATTAACTAACTTCGAATACCATATTCGATTAACTCCTTTCGAATGTCTATATTCGATTAACTAACTTCGAATACCATATTCGATTAACTCCTTTCGAATGTCTATATTCGATTAACTAACTTCGAATACCATATTCGATTAACTCCTTTCGAATGTCTATATTCGATTAACTAACTTCGAATACCATATTCGATTAACTCCTTTCGAATGTCTATATTCGATTAACTAACTTCGAATACCATATTCGATTAACTCCTTTCGAATGTCTATATTCGATTAACTAACTTCGAATACCATATTCGATTAACTCCTTTCGAATGTCTATATTCGATTAACTAACTTCGAATACCATATTCGATTAACTCCTTTCGAATGTCTATATTCGATTAACTAACTTCGAATACCATATTCGATTAACTCCTTTCGAATGTCTATATTCGATTAACTAACTTCGAATACCATATTCGATTAACTCCTTTCGAATGTCTATATTCGATTAACTAACTTCGAATACCATATTCGATTAACTCCTTTCGAATGTCTATATTCGATTAACTAACTTCGAATACCATATTCGATTAACTCCTTTCGAATGTCTATATTCGATTAACTAACTTCGAATACCATATTCGATTAACTCCTTTCGAATGTCTATATTCGATTAACTAACTTCGAATACCATATTCGATTAACTCCTTTCGAATGTATATATTCGATTAACTAACTTCGAATACCATATTCGATTAACTCCTTTCGAATGTCTATATTCGATTAACTAACTTCGAATACCATATTCGATTAACTCCTTTCGAATGTCTATATTCGATTAACTAACTTCGAATACCATATTCGATTAACTCCTTTCGAATGTCTATATTCGATTAACTAACTTCGAATACCATATTCGATTAACTCACTTTCGAATACCATATTCGATTAACTCCTTTCTAATTACGTTTATCCACTTAAAAGGATTTCCTTTTTAACAATGTTTATTCATTTATAAAGATTTACTTTTAGTAACAGTTCTTCACTTTACAAATGATTTCCTTTTTATAACGTTTTCCTCTTCATAACGGTTTCTGCTTTATAACGTTTTTTCCCTTTTTATAACGTTTCCTTTTTCATTCTATTTGTAAGTGGTTTACAAATATTTCCTTTTCAAATTTATTCTTGAAATATTCTAACTCCTTAAATTCTCTGAAAAATTCGCCAAAACCTCCTTTGTAACGGGAGCATCGGGAAAATCCCTAAACTCGCCACACAAGCCTTTCCATTCAAAAAGAAAATGGTTTGAAATATATTCCTTTTCAAATATCTCCTATTTATAAATATTCCAATTTATAAATATTCCTTATTTATAAATATTCAAATTTATAAATATCTCTTATTTATAAATATTCCATTTATAAATATTATATTCTCAATATCACTTTGAAAATCTCCTTATCAACATTCCGGTATGTCATGGTATTCAATCATATCAAATCACGATGTCTAATCTCGTTCATACACACAAAATCAACAACAGGTTATAATTCACATCATATATTAAAATATATGAAAAACAATAAAATAACTGTTGAGGAATCCAGTCGGATTCCTCCAACCTGTTTCCCTGCATCACAGATGTTAGACAATATATATAACATCACTTTCAGTTCCATATGATATATTCTGTTTAACAGAATCAATATAGAAATTTAACTAACTGACTAGCAGTTCAATCAAACAATCAACACACAGTAAATCAGACAAATTTCTAATAGTTCTAAAGATACAACATGAAATTATAAACTATTTAGAGTTGGTGAGATTTACTCACATTGACGCGTTAACCGTTATATAATCGGTTTGCGTTCTTTGATTTCGACGGACAATTTATTTCTCCATAAATTGTAACGAGCTCGGATCCACTTCCAGTCAGTCTCATTGTGTTCCTCCCGTCCATACGGTCCCAACGCAACTTATGGTTCTTGATTCTGACCTCGTATGACCAAGATATCGTGTTAACAAGTCATACGATGTTTTTAATTTAAGTTAAACCAACTATTATAAAATAAAAGGGCCTCACCACAAACACCCCGGCCCATTCTTCTCCTACCAGGCCCAACCCGCACAAAAGCTTTCTTCCCCAATTTGAAGTTCCACGCTCCAGTATTTGTTCCTCCCTTTACCGATCTTTGATCCTCCCTTCCACCATGATTCTTCCACAAATCCACAAACAGAAAACACCAAGGTGCTTCTCTTCGCAAACACTACTCCTCCATCACCACTTCGTCACTCTCGCACTTACTTCCTGGATCACGACGAACTCCAGTTCGACTGAAAACTGATGTCGCGATTTACATTAGGTTGCCGAATCCCCCCAAACTCTCAAGGATGATGCTAAAACGAACTACGAACCCAAAAACAACAGCTAGGATTCGAATTACAATATCTATTTCCAAAGAAATCCAAGACCTAGTTATCCAAAGCTTCGCCGTATAGAACCCGGGGACATGAACCACTTTCGAACCCCACTAAATTGATACCAGAACGAAGAGCGACCCTTTGTGAATCCATATACATAGATGTATTGATTTATAGAATATTGTATGATTTTAAAAGAATTATGAAGGTGGAAATGATTTTCTTCTGAACAAAAAAACTTACGGTGGAATAAAACATTTGACCGTGGAAAACTCAAATTAGGTTTAGGCACTTGTAAGGGGATTATATAGGCAATTTAAAATATTTTTATATTATTATTATATTAATTTATATTGCTATGCTAATTGTAATTATCATTAAAAATCTCCACGATCACACACGATTCCCAAAAATCACCAA
This sequence comes from Allium sativum, assembly GCA_030737875.1. Lineage (NCBI taxonomy): Eukaryota > Viridiplantae > Streptophyta > Magnoliopsida > Asparagales > Amaryllidaceae > Allium > Allium sativum. The sequence continues at coordinate 208,410,635 of CM060916.1, forward strand.
AATGGACATGCACCTTCAGTTCGACATTACGAACCCAACGAAACTAGTTTCGTCGAATTCCGACTTCGTATGCTCACACAGCGTATTTTTAATTGTCGAAATACTGACTGTTTTTCACTCTTAAAATCCGTACGGCCACACAGTGACTCTAAAAATCACGAAACTGGAAATCTAACAACTATTTGATAATGCGGATCCAACAAAATTAGTTTCGTCGAATTCCGACTCCGTTTGCAAAAGTGGCTATTTTTAACGCTCTGAATAATCTATTTAAATATATAAATATATTTAAATAAATTAAATTAAATATAAATAAATTTATATTATCGTATATATTCACAGTGGAATACCATACAGCTCCAGGAAAATTATATACTCTCTATTCTGAGTCCAGATTGAATCGATATTCAATTTACATTGAAAAACCCTTTTATAACGTATATAAAGCGTTACGAATTATAAAGGAATTCCATAACGACTTTTCTGAAATTTGATTTGGACGTAACTCAAAATCTACACGACGAAATCCCGATTTTTCTCTTTCATTAGAAAACTATTATCAAATCGGTCCTGACGGTTCTTGTTTCACAGAAATCCGATTTAAAACGGACCTTGTTTATTCAGTTGAAGTTCAAATCGCCAAATAGCGAACTACAGCGCCATTTCGAGCTCGATTTTAATTATATTATAATTCCACGTTCAAACTGTCGTTTATATAATTTATTCGTTATTTAAAATAAATTCCAAGCTTAATTATACCTTATATATAATCCAATTCACACTGTATTGTGAATTCAGCTATTTTTGACTATTTCGACATTATAATATATTATTATATTATAATTATTAATTTAAATATTCAATATTATTTAATTCCAGTTATCGATATCGCTAAAACGATATTTAAATAATTAAATAAATTAATTATTCAACGGTCGGAAATGCGGGTCATTACAACAGAATATCAGAGTATATCGAAAATAATACACAGCACAGCGGAAATATAAACTACACAGCGGAAGACTGTAAATGCTTGGACACAGCTTCAAGCTTCAATCCAGAATCCTGCTCAATACATCTACAAAATAAAACTACTCGACTGCCCGTGTAGAAAATAGGGGCACCCGAGTTCGCAAGGGAAAGCAAACTACAGGTCAGTCATGGGACTGGTGTGAGAAACTATAAACAGTTATAATTAACTTATTTAATAATATGGCATATCATGGGACCACGCCGCTAACGCGGAACGGGTTTACCCCTATGAATGCCAGTGTATAAACAACAATCAATATAGATATATGGATCTACTATGCATCAATCAACATGCAATATCCCAATCTACCCATTTAGATTAATCACTTCACTTAGATTTTCCAAATCCAATTCAATTTACAGAAATTATTCCTTTGGATTATATTCCCGATTTCTTATTTCAAATCATTTGAAATACCTGTCTAACTTTCTATATCAAAGTAGATTTCACTTCGGGATCTCAAATCAAATCGTTTGGAAATATGAATTCCAAAACATAACAATGCATACAAACAAGTATGCAACCAAATATCGTGCTCCCCATCGACAAGGCAAAGGGTACGCACCTCGCAACTCGATATAAAATGTGCACCTATCCCACATAGGAGCAGGCTACACCGACGATGCACCTACCCCACAAAGGAGCAGGCTACACCGACCTCTCACCCATACTTTTAGTCTCAGGGTCACCCGACTCTTTAGCCACATACTAAATCATTTCATATCCCGAAGTAGGGAAAATCATTTCACAACATAATAATCACAAGTACTTTCAAAATATAGTACTTCACATCAGTAATTCAAACATATGATCAGTCACTATTAATCACATAACCTTTGAGCTCGTACGTCTCAAAGAAGGGTGCTAAGCAAGAGAATAAATTCTCCGCCACCAAACAGATACATCATTAATAGCAACTAATCAATACGCGAGGAACCACAATGTAACACATAATACAATTCTAAATCATTTTAGAAATCATCGGGTTTTGGGCCTCGAAATACTTTCTGTTTTGTAAAACATTTTTATAAAACATTCCCTATCCAAAATCGGGAATACATTTCTTTTCACTTAAGAAAAATATCATTTCACAATCATTCATTAAATTTGAAATGTACACAACATCGCTAAACACCTTATCATCAAATCGTGAAGTGTTTCACAAGGTGTTAGCACACAGATATTTCTACCTAACCCAATGCTAAATGTAAAAGCATATTTTGCTCATAAACTGGTCGAGCACAATCCAAACAATCAATCAATCAAATTTGACATTAAATATTAGGTTATGAATAGAGATAGTATCGACTTATATTCAACATCAAATCCTGAAACCAACAGATATCATATTGGGAATAACGATATCGATATCTTCAAAATTCCCATCACAATATCTGTATAATCACGGAATCCAATATTGAAAATATCCAAAGATAATTTCAATTCAAATCTAATCCAATTTATTTATTTATAACCATTGGATTATTTTTCTTGTTAATAACTAGTTCATTTCGATAAAAATATATTTTTATCTTTTCAAATATGGAGTTTTTCATCCCAATTCTTCACAAATCATTTCTTATGATTTTACACAAATTATAGAGATTTTTAATAATTTTATCAAGGCCCGTACAGTCGATTTCCACCAACGGTCATCGAACTGCACTTACATCGACCTTTTCCAAATTTGATTTGGACATAATTCCAAATCCAACCGTTAGATTTCAAATTTCTAATATTCATTGGAAAGCTCTTTTCGATACGAACCCAACGGTTCCGGTTTCAGGAGAATTCGACGGTCGGATCTCCCGTAATGTCCGTTCGAAGTCTATGGTCGAAATTCGCGAACTACCGTAGCGCGGTGCGTTCTATTCAGGCCACTATATTATATATAACTTATATAATATATATTTCGTCAATTTCTATATAAAACGAATTTTATAAATTATTTTTTTGAATTCGTTTTCGAAACGATTTCAACTTCATTTCAAATTCAAATCAAAATTGAATTTTTCCTTATAAATTCGTTTTAAATTCATTTCAAATTGATTTCAATTCAAATTGATTTCAATTCAAATTGATTTCAATTCAAATCGATTTTCAGTTCAATTTCAATACGTTTTAAATTCAATTCAAAACGATTTCAATCTAATTTGAATTTCAATTCTATTCAGTTTAATTCGAATTCATTTTCTATTCAATATCAAAATCGAATATTTCATATACATGACAATTTTATACGGTGTGTATATATATGTTAAAAATTATATTTTTAACAATCAAATCATTTTCACATTTCATATATATATATACACACATATCGTTTTCATTTCATATATATATATCGTTTTCACATTTCATATATATATCGTTTTCACAGTTCACTTTCACTATATATAATATTTTTGAAACGACCCGCAAATCCGTACCCTTTGAGTCGACTAATAACACCACACGTCCAACTCAAATTGCACAGAAATACGAACCATTTTTAGGAAGAAGTTAGAGGATGAGAAATAGAAAGAAAGAAATATTAGAATAGGAGAAAACGAAGATCAGAAACTCACAGCGGAACGAATAAAATATATTATATAATATAACTTTTGAAATACAAACGATAAGTGTATATACATACCATTATCAGAGCACAACGGTTATCCCTGGAACAGTTATAAACACCTGTTTCCAGATACAATATAGTACACAGCGGAAAATATAATAGTCTATAGCCAACTGGTGAAGCCTCCTGCTTCAAGCTTCTTCAAGTGAATCTGTAAAATCCTAACTACTTGACTGCCCGTACAAATTTGGGCACCCAAGAGTTTAGGGAAAACAAAACAAAATAAACTCTGGGTCAGTCATGGGACTGGTGTGAGTAAACTCCAATCATTTGGTTTAACTTTTCAAAATCCTTTTCAAAAGAAAAGATAATCGTAAGACCAATCCACACATAAATACGGATGGCTTTTACCTTACGATAACCCAAAACACTTTGGAAATCATATATTATCTGATATTATAATAATGTCTAATCACAAGTAATTAACAATCTAGCAGAACGCTTGCATCTCACGCTCTACATATATAATATACAATCAAACTCGCAGGCACTTATTGGAGATTGGATTCCAACTTGACAAGGTATGGGACCACCTGCCGATAGTGTATCTCTAGAGACAAATACACTGGGTTCAACAAGAACGTCTTGCAACCCGGCCCTCACATGACCGACCACTCATTTCGCTTGAGTGTATCGAATGTATATCACCGACGGTTGGGATCAGCAACCGCCTCCCGAAAAGGGACAACATCGATAGATTTAAGAAGCAAAAGGAATTTCTCTAGATAGGTGGTTATACATCCTAATGGGTGCGACCCACATAGCCATGCTGCCTGCCCGATTTTTGTCCACTTCCGGGTTGATGAGGCTTGAGGTTTGAATTATCTTCCAGAACATCTGGCCATCATTCACTTTGAATGCCACATCGTCAGATCCATCGGAAATCACTAATTGATTCCCACAAAAATACTCAGATTGTTAGGCTAAAGAAGTTTCCCTTCTATGCCACCAACTTCGTACGTTTGAAGGAATCAACGTACGTAACCCCCTTTGGAAATACTCTGTCAGACACTCGTCCATACAAGTTGTCCTGGGTCTGGACAAACCGAAGGCACTATCCCGTAAACAGGATAGCCCTTGCATAACTCCGTCTTCAATTTCCTTCAGCATAAGTTGCTTCATAACGCTTACGCCAATACGGAGTGGTTTTCAGATATCAAATCTGATCCCGGTCTCTCCATATTGACAACGGAGGTATAAAATAAATCAAAACTTTGATAGTCGGTGATTTAACTATCAAAGAAACATCCATACAATCAACGGTCCTATTTCCAAATGGAAATTCTATCAATCAAGCATCAAACAACACTGGGCCCTTTTTATATTAATTCTTTATTTCATTATCATTCCCAATTTCCATTTCCCATCTTTCGTGTTCTTTCAAAGCACTATTTTCTCTCACGATTATTGGAAAACATTTCCAGTATATATAATTCCTTTATTGAGAAAATATCTTTTACTCCAGTTAGAAAACATTTCTAACTCCTTTGAATTAACTGATGTTATAAACATCGTTATTATAACTCAAATCATAAATCATTCATTAACTAACGATATCACTAACCAATCCTTGCTACCGAACCTTAACCATTTCTCCGTCAATAATGCAGTTAGTCAAGTTGGGGTATAATTACCTCTCAGACCTTAACTGAACGACATTCTTAACTTTGAAATAGTCAGCGCTCACAACTTTAAACCAAACATTGCTTACGCGACTCTCGGATTTGATCTACGAACACACCTTCTTTATAAAAATATCGATTATAACGGTAGTGTTATAATCACTGTCTTCAAATGTTTGATTTATAAAACCTTGCTTTTAACAACAGCGTTACAATCGCTGTCTAGCACTATAGAACACTTATCATAACCATAGCATTTAGATTGCTATTAAAACAGTTATTATAACGGCAGCGTTAAAATTGCTATTTAGATTTACCAAGACATTTATTATAACAGCAGCGTCTAAAATTGCTATTTAGATTTACCAAGACATTTATTATAACAACAGCGCTAAAATCGCTATTTAGTTTTATAAAAGCATTTCTTACAAAGACAGCGTTATAGTCGCTGTTTAAAATTATAAAAGCATTTCTTATGACAACAGCGTTATGATTGCTGTTTTGAATAAAATACCGTGTGCGACGCACACGCTTCCGTTGTTCATTTATAAACTCTGTTTATTTTAAACAATTCAAGTTCTCCTTTAAACATATTTATAAACTATACATTCTTCTAACCACTTAATTCGATTTCTATAAATCCCCTTATTTTATTTACAAAATATTTCCTTGTTTTAAAGCATTTATTCTTTCTTTAAACTTTCCTCTGTAATTTGCTAAATTCGGATCCATTTCCAAATATTGGTTTCAAAACCGATACTCACTTTCAAATATACATTCATATTTGAACTTACCTTTTAATTTATCCAATGGTTAATGATCCACTTAATTTATATCTTTATTTATAACATTTTTCTTGGTTTACCCAATGAAATAGGTTTCCATTTGCAACTCAATGAAAAAGAAATTATTTCTAATTTGGAAATAAACTCTGCTTTTAAAATTCTAATTTTCCTTTTTCACATTCGATGATATTTTACGGTATCTAAAATACCAGGTTCTTAAGGCCAGGGTAAATCAAACACACAAATTCAACCATAGATAATGTAGCATAACATATATCACTATCAAATAAAACAGTAAATAAAATGTTGAGGGATCTAGTTGGACCCCTCCAACCTGTTTCCCTGCATCCACAGATGTTAGTAACATCAAAAATATCGCATTTATGAGAAAATCAATCAACGATGTGATTATATCAACCAATTTATCAACTATTCAACCAAGCAACCATTTCACATTATAAAATAATTTTAAACAAGTGAGTTTACTCACCTTGTTTTGCAGTGGACGGCTCTGCCATTGTTTTCATAAAAATCAAATCGACGATTGATTTTATCATGAAACTCCAGTAACATTGTTCTCCACAAAATCTATTCCATAATATAAGTACCGTCGCTACGATTCCAACATGATCGTTTTCGTCGGATTCTGTTAGCATGTGATCAATTATAAACATTATAAGGTTTTCACTAATTTGATTAAACGATTTAATTTTCTACTTACAGTTAACTAGGCTAAATATTTTGGGCTTTTAAATTCGCTAGCCCGACTCAGTTTTCTCTTTTCAACTAGACACCGTCTTCTTCCAGGTTAAAGGAAACAACTCGATAGTATCCTCTCCTTCAACTGATAAAAGTCCAATCCTCAAATCCTAACACAATTTAATATTACACCATTATTAAATAATTTATAATATACTTAGTTATAATAATAAAGTTTCAATTTAACTACCTAAGTTAAATCATGGTTCAACTAATTACCTCCGTATCGTTAATACTCCTCTAACCTTTCTCCTACTTCACGACTGCCTGTAGCTTGCAAAAACTATTTCCGCAGCCTCTTGTTACCCATTTCTCCTTCTTAACATCATACCCGATTTTTCTCCCTCCTCTTGCAAACACGCCCGCTCCAGGTTAAGCAAAGAACTCAAACATTAATGTTTCTTCCTACGTCCATTACTTTGGTTCACAAGCACACCCCCCTTTGCGGTTCCAGTCCCTTTCATGGTGCAGAAGAAAACCGCAACTCCTATTTCATGAAACACGAGACCACCCAGTTCAAACCCGTGTTGCCGCCTCCACCTATCGTTGGAGCCACCCGCACCCTCCCTGTAACTTTGCTGACCCCACCACGTTAATCAACAACCACCTCCGGTATCGTCTATCCCCATCGCGATGTTGCCCCCATCACGCGGCTCCGAAGTTCGAGCCTCATGTTTTCCGTCACAGCGCCGCCACCGAGAAACCGAGCCACCAGACATCAGCCGCCTCCGGCCACCAGCAGCTCTTCACTTAGATGAGCAATATTGCTTCCAGGTCATCGTCAAATATAGCATGAGGGTGGAGATCGACGGCGATCTTTGTAGGAGGGATGTTGGCCGTTCGTTTGAGATAGAAGGCAGCGCAAAAGGTTCAGCATGGGATTTTGGTTTATTTTTTTCTTTCTGTATTTAATTTCTGGAAGAAAATGGTCTATTGTGGCCTTGCTTATATAGAAACGAAAGCTTGGCACCCACGAAGTTTAGCATAGCTATAGAAATAGGGGTAGATAGACTTGGGATTTTGATTACTTTGTCGGCAAGGTGTTTGAAAATAGATTGACATGAATTGGGTAGGTAGGTTGGCTATGGTACGGTGGGTACTACCTTTGTACAGTTAGCTATTAAGCTTTAGGTATCAGTACGTTGGGTTTTCTTCTTTTCTTCCTCCTATTTCAAAATATGCGCAAGTGGACGAGTAGATTCGAAGTCCTAGCCGCAGTGTCTGGCTTGCACACATAAAAATCTTATGAACTAGTTTGTGTTTACATTATTTTATATTGTACAAAACTTCGCGGTGAAGCATCAAGTGAAATTAAACACCGTCGACTTCTGTTTACTGATGAAAAAACTATTCTTGGTGTAAAAAGGTATTCTGAACCCAATGTGACAAGTTTCGTCGAATTCCGACATCGTTTGAAAAAATTTCCTTTATAAAACCGGAAATCAACACGCGTTTAAATTTTTCACGATCACCAGATAAATCAAAACAACTTGAAACTGCGAACACTGACAATAACTTTTCGATACGAACCCAACGGCACTAGTTTCGTCGCATTCTGAGACTGTTGCCCCGGTAGACTGTTTTTGGCGCGTACCGCAATGCCCTTCTGAACACCAAATTTGCTGATCTCTAAAAATAACAAACTATATACCTACCCTGACTATATCCGACGCTACGAATTCACTGGAACTGGTTTCGTGGCCTGATTCGATCGTCTGTTCAAGTTACACTCTAATATCCCTTTATTCAGTTGAATTAATTTAATTGCACTGAACGAGCGTTTACGGCTACCGTGGTCACATATGACATCGGTTTTCCACGCCACTCACCATCGTACAATAATTTAACGCTACGGTCCCAATGAAACTGATTTCGTCGAAATCTGAGTCCGTTTACAAAACGGCTATTTTAACGCGTATATTTTAAATAACGATTTCCACAGCGACTATTTCAAAATTTGATTTGACCATAACTAACAAATTATAACACGAAATCTAGATTTTTCTCTTTCATATGAAAATTATCATCAATACGGTTCCAACGTGTCTTGTTTCACAGAAATCCGACTTATATCGGATCCTGTATCCTCAGTTGAAGTTCAAAACTCTATATTACGAACTACCGCGCGATTTCGAGCTCGTTTTATAATTATATTATAAATTAACGTTCAAACCTCGTTTTTAATTCCTATATGTAATTCAATTAAAATTCTTAAAACAAATTTAAATATTCAGAATTTAACGGCCGAAAAATCCGGGTTGTTACATTCCTTCCCCCTTAGAATAATTTCATCCTCGAAATTGCTAAGTAGGAAAAATACCACATACCTTATTAACTAGGTTCAAAAACCCTTTTTGTTTTTTTTTTCCCACCTCTTAACTCCAGTTTAACTGGACCAATTTATTTCAATTAAAATATTCATTTATTCTTACTAACGAAAAAAAATTTCTGAAAATTTTCTAACACTTAAATTCTGAAAAATTTCGGCAGCATCTCCTCTGCACGGCTCAATCGGTACAACCACAACTCGCCTTTCTAGGCCTTCTCAAATCCCAAAGAAAATCAAAAAGCCAAGTGGCTTGCCTCATAGGCTCATAAAATCATCAACCCAAACAATATTGTAAACATGTACCTTTTTGTCGGGCATAATTCTATCTCTTGCACTTTCTTCCATTCAATATCTGCTCCGCATATATATTCATTTCCACTTGGTCTCAAATCAATCCAACTTCCAGTCTTTAACTTTCTAATCAACTCCTGATTAGTCCACTTCAACTCTATCAATTCAAATCTGATCTCTACTTCAGGAATCAATCCACTTATTCCATTTGAGTTTCAAATTCCATTTGATTTTCAATCCATTTGATTTATTTCCACAAATTTTGGTTTGAATCCAATTCCAATATAGCTTATTTTTATATCTCATTCATATACAAATTCAATTTAGTTATAAATATAACCACTTCAATATTTTATAATTCCATTTGAGTGTAATAACAATCAACCCATCTATATAATAATTCATAAATTATAACTTTTATATCAAAATATCTTTTGGGCAAAATTATATCATTTACCCATCTTTAAAACAATACTGTGTCGAATCGCTTTGTTCGAGAGTTTAGAAACACCTATCGATACAGTTGTACATCCTGTATCGACCAGAATTCATAAACCACTCAACAGACCAGTCAACACAATATAAAACAATTTTTGTATCAAATCTACAAATACGCGCCCATATATATATATATACACTCAAACTCAATCTAGGGTATTACTAACCCCATCTCTATTGAGTCACGCCACAGAGCCAAGGTAATCACTTAACCTTCAGCTCTGATACCAACTGAAACGACCCGCAAATCCGTACCCTTTGAGTCGACTAATAACACCACACGTCCAACTCAAATTGCACAGAAATACGAACCATTTTTAGGAAGAAGTTAGAGGATGAGAAATAGAAAGAAAGAAATATTAGAATAGGAGAAAACGAAGATCAGAAACTCACAGCGGAACGAATAAAATATATTATATAATATAACTTTTGAAATACAAACGATAAGTGTATATACATACCATTATCAGAGCACAACGGTTATCCCTGGAACAGTTATAAACACCTGTTTCCAGATACAACATAGTACACAGCGGAAAATATAATAGTCTATAGCCAACTGGTGAAGCCTCCTGCTTCAAGCTTCTTCAAGTGAATCTGTAAAATCCTAACTACTTGACTGCCCGTACAAATTTGGGCACCCAAGAGTTTAGGGAAAACAAAACAAAATAAACTCTGGGTCAGTCATGGGACTGGTGTGAGTAAACTCCAATCATTTGGTTTAACTTTTCAAAATCCTTTTCAAAAGAAAAGATAATCGTAAGACCAATCCACACATAAATACGGATGGCTTTTACCTTACGATAACCCAAAACACTTTGGAAATCATATATTATCTGATATTATAATAATGTCTAATCACAAGTAATTAACAATCTAGCAGAACGCTTGCATCTCACGCTCTACATATATAATATACAATCAAACTCGCAGGCACTTATTGGAGATTGGATTCCAACTTGACAAGGTATGGGACCACCTGCCGATAGTGTATCTCTAGAGACAAATACACTGGGTTCAACAAGAACGTCTTGCAACCCGGCCCTCACATGACCGACCACTCATTTCGCTTGAGTGTATCGAATGTATATCACCGACGGTTGGGATCAGCAACCGCCTCCCGAAAAGGGACAGCATCGATAGATTTAAGAAGCAAAAGGAATTTCTCTAGATAGGTGGTTATACATCCTAATGGGTGCGACCCACATAGCCATGCTGCCTGCCCGATTTTTGTCCACTTCCGGGTTGATGAGGCTTGAGGTTTGAATTATCTTCCAGAACATCTGGCCATCATTCACTTTGAATGCCACATCGTCAGATCCATCGGAAATCACTAATTGATTCCCACAAAAATACTCAGATTGTTAGGCTAAAGAAGTTTCCCTTCTATGCCACCAACTTCGTACGTTTGAAGGAATCAACGTACGTAACCCCCTTTGGAAATACTCTGTCAGACACTCGTCCATACAAGTTGTCCTGGGTCTGGACAAACCGAAGGCACTATCCCGTAAACAGGATAGCCCTTGCATAACTCCGTCTTCAATTTCCTTCAGCATAAGTTGCTTCATAACGCTTACGCCAATACGGAGTGGTTTTCAGATATCAAATCTGATCCCGGTCTCTCCATATTGACAACGGAGGTATAAAATAAATCAAAACTTTGATAGTCGGTGATTTAACTATCAAAGAAACATCCATACGATCAACGGTCCTATTTCCATATGGAAATTCTATCAATCAAGCATCAAACAACACTGGGCCCTTTTTATATTAATTCTTTATTTCATTATCATTCCCAATTTCCATTTCCCATCTTTCGTGTTCTTTCAAAGCACTATTTTCTCTCACGATTATTGGAAAACATTTCCAGTATATATAATTCCTTTATTGAGAAAATATCTTTTACTCCAGTTAGAAAACATTTCTAACTCCTTTGAATTAACTGATGTTATAAACATCGTTATTATAACTCAAATCATAAATCATTCATTAACTAACGATATCACTAACCAATCCTTGCTACCGAACCTTAACCATTTCTCCGTCAATAATGCAGTTAGTCAAGTTGGGGTATAATTACCTCTCAGACCTTAACTGAACGACATTCTTAACTTTGAAATAGTCAGCGCTCACAACTTTAAACCAAACATTGCTTACGCGACTCTCGGATTTGATCTACGAACACACCTTCTTTATAAAAATATCGATTATAACGGTAGTGTTATAATCACTGTCTTCAAATGTTTGATTTATAAAACCTTGCTTTTAACAACAGCGTTACAATCGCTGTCTAGCACTATAGAACACTTATCATAACCAAAGCATTTAGATTGCTATTAAAACAGTTATTATAACGGCAGCGTTAAAATTGCTATTTAGATTTACCAAGACATTTATTATAACAGCAGCGTCTAAAATTGCTATTTAGATTTACCAAGACATTTATTATAACAACAGCGCTAAAATCGCTATTTAGTTTTATAAAAGCATTTCTTACAAAGACAGCGTTATAGTCGCTGTTTAAAATTATAAAAGCATTTCTTATGACAACAGCGTTATGATTGCTGTTTTGAATAAAATACCGTGTGCGACGCACACGCTTCCGTTGTTCATTTATAAACTCTGTTTATTTTAAACAATTCAAGTTCTCCTTTAAACATATTTATAAACTATACATTCTTCTAACCACTTAATTCGATTTCTATAAATCCCCTTATTTTATTTACAAAATATTTCCTTGTTTTAAAGCATTTATTCTTTCTTTAAACTTTCCTCTGTAATTTGCTAAATTCGGATCCATTTCCAAATATTGGTTTCAAAACCGATACTCACTTTCAAATATACATTCATATTTGAACTTACCTTTTAATTTATCCAATGGTTAATGATCCACTTAATTTATATCTTTATTTATAACATTTTTCTTGGTTTACCCAATGAAATAGGTTTCCATTTGCAACTCAATGAAAAAGAAATTATTTCTAATTTGGAAATAAACTCTGCTTTTAAAATTCTAATTTTCCTTTTTCACATTCGATGATATTTTACGGTATCTAAAATACCAGGTTCTTAAGGCCAGGGTAAATCAAACACACAAATTCAACCATAGATAATGTAGCATAACATATATCACTATCAAATAAAACAGTAAATAAAATGTTGAGGGATCTAGTTGGACCCCTCCAACCTGTTTCCCTGCATCCACAGATGTTAGTAACATCAAAAATATCGCATTTATGAGAAAATCAATCAACGATGTGATTATATCAACCAATTTATCAACTATTCAACCAAGCAACCATTTCACATTATAAAATAATTTTAAACAAGTGAGTTTACTCACCTTGTTTTGCAGTGGACGGCTCTGCCATTGTTTTCATAAAAATCAAATCGACGATTGATTTTATCATGAAACTCCAGTAACATTGTTCTCCACAAAATCTATTCCATAATATAAGTACCGTCGCTACGATTCCAACATGATCGTTTTCGTCGGATTCTGTTAGCATGTGATCAATTATAAACATTATAAGGTTTTCACTAATTTGATTAAACGATTTAATTTTCTACTTACAGTTAACTAGGCTAAATATTTTGGGCTTTTAAATTCGCTAGCCCGACTCAGTTTTCTCTTTTCAACTAGACACCGTCTTCTTCCAGGTTAAAGGAAACAACTCGATAGTATCCTCTCCTTCAACTGATAAAAGTCCAATCCTCAAATCCTAACACAATTTAATATTACACCATTATTAAATAATTTATAATATACTTAGTTATAATAATAAAGTTTCAATTTAACTATCTAAGTTAAATCATGGTTCAACTAATTACCTCCGTATCGTTAATACTCCTCTAACCTTTCTCCTACTTCACGACTGCCTGTAGCTTGCAAAAACTATTTCCGCAGCCTCTTGTTACCCATTTCTCCTTCTTAACATCATACCCGATTTTTCTCCCTCCTCTTGCAAACACGCCCGCTCCAGGTTAAGCAAAGAACTCAAACATTAATGTTTCTTCCTACGTCCATTACTTTGGTTCACAAGCACACCCCCCTTTGCGGTTCCAGTCCCTTTCATGGTGCAGAAGAAAACCGCAACTCCTATTTCATGAAACACGAGACCACCCAGTTCAAACCCGTGTTGCCGCCTCCACCTATCGTTGGAGCCACCCGCACCCTCCCTGTAACTTTGCTGACCCCACCACGTTAATCAACAACCACCTCCGGTATCGTCTATCCCCATCGCGATGTTGCCCCCATCACGCGGCTCCGAAGTTCGAGCCTCATGTTTTCCGACACAGCGCCGCCACCGAGAAACCGAGCCACCAGACATCAGCCGCCTCCGGCCACCAGCAGCTCTTCACTTAGATGAGCAATATTGCTTCCAGGTCATCGTCAAATATAGCATGAGGGTGGAGATCGACGGCGATCTTTGTAGGAGGGATGTTGGCCGTTCGTTTGAGATAGAAGGCAGCGCAAAAGGTTCAGCATGGGATTTTGGTTTATTTTTTTCTTTCTGTATTTAATTTCTGGAAGAAAATGGTCTATTGTGGCCTTGCTTATATAGAAACGAAAGCTTGGCACCCACGAAGTTTAGCATAGCTGTAGAAATAGGGGTAGATAGACTTGGGATTTTGATTACTTTGTCGGCAAGGTGTTTGAAAATAGATTGACATGAATTGGGTAGGTAGGTTGGCTATCGTACGGTGGGTACTACCTTTGTACAGTTAGCTATTAAGCTTTAGGTATCAGTACGTTGGGTTTTCTTCTTTTCTTCCTCCTATTTCAAAATATGCGCAAGTGGACGAGTAGATTCGAAGTCCTAGCCGCAGTGTCTGGCTTGCACACATAAAAATCTTATGAACTAGTTTGTGTTTACATTATTTTATATTGTACAAAACTTCGCGGTGAAGCATCAAGTGAAATTAAACACCGTCGACTTCTGTTTACTGATGAAAAAACTATTCTTGGTGTAAAAAGGTATTCTGAACCCAATGTGACAAGTTTCGTCGAATTCCGACATCGTTTGAAAAAATTTCCTTTATAAAACCGGAAATCAACACGCGCTTAAATTTTTCACGATCACCAGATAAATCAAAACAACTTGAAACTGCGAACACTGACAATAACTTTTCGATACGAACCCAACGGCACTAGTTTCGTCGCATTCTGAGACTGTTGCCCCGGTAGACTGTTTTTGGCGCGTACCGCAATGCCCTTCTGAACACCAAATTTGCTGATCTCTAAAAATAACAAACTATATACCTACCCTGACTATATCCGACGCTACGAATTCACTGGAACTGGTTTCGTGGCCTGATTCGATCGTCTGTTCAAGTTACACTCTAATATCCCTTTATTCAGTTGAATTAATTTAATTGCACTGAACGAGCGTTTACGGCTACCGTGGTCACATATGACATCGGTTTTCCACGCCACTCACCATCGTACAATAATTTAACGCTACGGTCCCAATGAAACTGATTTCGTCGAAATCTGAGTCCGTTTACAAAACGGCTATTTTAACGCGTATATTTTAAATAACGATTTCCACAGCGACTATTTCAAAATTTGATTTGACCATAACTAACAAATTATAACACGAAATCTAGATTTTTCTCTTTCATATGAAAATTATCATCAATACGGTTCCAACGTGTCTTGTTTCACAGAAATCCGACTTATATCGGATCCTGTATCCTCAGTTGAAGTTCAAAACTCTATATTACGAACTACCGCGCGATTTCGAGCTCGTTTTATAATTATATTATAAATTAACGTTCAAACCTCGTTTTTAATCCCTATATGTAATTCAATTAAAATTCTTAAAACAAATTTAAATATTCAGAATTTAACGGCCGAAAAATCCGGGTCGTTACAATTTTCACTTTCACTATATACGATATTTTCACATTCAATATATATTTATTTATTTCACATTGTATATATATATTTCATACACTCCTAATATATATAATTCATTTCACATCAATTTTCACACAGAATACAACCAAACAAACAAGTCGTCCATGGTCTGTGGACGACGGGGAACAGTTCATATATGCAGTTATGAAATAAATAACTGAACAGAAAATTTAAAGTGAGCGAATTCTCACCTTGATCTGTTATTTTTGAACTTTTGAATTTTTGTTCGGATTCGAAACTGCTTGAAATTCCATCGTGCTCTGTTTTTTATGCGGTCAGTTTTGTTGCGAAGCTCTCGTCCCCACGATCGCAACGGATCCAGTTTCGCGCGATTCCGACCTCGTATGAGGGAGATATGTTATTTTAAACATTTATAACTTCATTAAGATAATTAATTATTTATTTAATTAAATAAATACCACCTTCTCCCTTATACAAAACCCAGGCCGACGGTTTTTCTCGAGCTCCCAAAACTAGGTTTGACGTTCGCCATCACCTAGAGCTACTGACCGTCGATCAGCGACTTCCACCACGATGGGCAACGTGAGGGGAACCTCCGGCGCCCCTTATCTTCAAGTTCGATCGCCTACGGTGGTCTGAAATCGCCACCATACGGCGAGTCTTTGAGCACGTCGTTCGAGAAATCCACGCCCCCATTTCTGATCAAACTAGTATCAGTGGAGAGACCTCTCTTTTCTCTTCAAAATCCCCTGAACAACCTTGGGCTAATTCGAGATGTGGGAAGAGAGATTTTAGGGTTTTTCTTCGTGCGTTTTCCACCGTTCCAGAAGAGAAGGCGGCTAGGGTTTCTAACGTGTAAAGAGGGTGGCATTTATATTAAATTTATATTATTTAATTCATTCAATTTTAAAAATACTTGGTTATCGCCACGAATTCCAACTCAAACCCAGTGACTGTCGCCCCTAGCTAAATACCCCCATTCCGAACACAATGGGATATGTTTTGTAGGCCCATTCGACTGTTACAGTCAGTTATTCTTCAAATTAAAGTATAAAACATTCAATATTTAATTTGAACAAACATTTTAATTTGCCAGGACCACATACTGATTCTAAAAATTCTAGAAAAATAAATCTAGCTATGTTTTGACGATACGGTCCTAACAAAACTAATTTCGTCGAATTCTAAGACCATTTGTAAAATGGCCCTTTTCTTGTTGATCCAATTTAACTGTAATTGACCAAAACACATTTTCCTTTGCCACGCTCACGTACTAGCTTCAAAAATTATGAAATTTGAAATCTAGCAAAAACTTCACATCCCGGATCCAAAAAAAGTGGTTTCGTCGAATTCCGAGGTCGTTTGCAAAATGGCCAATTTCACGGGCTATATAAATTCCATAGCGACCTTTTTGAAAATTCATTTGGCCATAACTTTTGCTTTCCGCTATGAAACTTCGATTTTTCAGATTCGTTAGAAAGGTATTCACTAACAGATTTAAATATTTTTGGTTTCACTCAAATCCGCTTTGTTTTGCACCTGGTACAGTCAGTCAAAGTTTGAATTCAAATTTTGAAACTGCCACGCCATTTCAGGCCTTGTTTATAATTGGAATTAATTATATTCGTTTTCAAATGTCGATTCAAACTTACTTTTCATCGTTATTATTTAAAATACTTATTTTAAATATTTAAAATCCACTATTTTAGGCAATTTAAAAATTTTAAATTGGTTCATATTTTCCGGGACGTTACAATCTCCCCCACTTAAAACTTTTCATCCCCGAAAAAGAACAAAGTCGAAAGTGCTTTGATTAATCAATTCTACGTTTAATCTGGCTTCCATTCTCCAACTTTTCAGTTTCTGAGAATTTTCAAATTTTTCAAAAATTTGGCTAACACCCGGAATTTTCGAAAAATTTCGCCATAACCTCCTTTGTTCGGGGAGGGGTTTGGAAATTTATTGGGCCGTATTAGGTACCCAATAAATTCTATAAATAATACGCATATTTATAGTGATATATTCTGGTGTTTACAGGGGAACGTATAGATAATAACTCCAGAGAATAAATTCTCGTCACCCTGTTAAAGACTGAGGGAGTGTGTATTTTAATTGCTCCAGAGGATAAATCCTCGTCACCTCGTCCCGTGTGGGAAATAAATAGCCCATGTGCCGTATCTAATGACTAGAGAGACATGATTATTGTCAACTCCAGACCCGTGTGGGGTTTTTATTAATCTGACAATTTATCGTTACATTTTTATATGGTCATATCAGTCATCAGTTCAACCTGTAAAATATAGTCATCACCATACAAGCCTCTCGCTCGTATGGTAAATCTTCCACCTCGTCACACAAGCTCCAAATGCTTATGTGGTATATGATGAAGTATGCCTATCTTCCAGAAGTATGCCATGTAATGTAGTTCAAAATTAATTGTTACTATCCTATTGCGAGATTTATTATTACACACAGAATAACCAGCACTCCACATCCAATGGCATTCACAGGAGTTGATATAATAATATTTCGCATCCAACTTATTAAGGTTTACCTATTAGTCGGGCACGCAAATAATTTCTTTACTCAACAGCCATCCATTTACTTGTTCAAACATATATAATGCACAAGTATGTATATTTCTATCTATTTTCTAATCAGTTCAATGTATGATTTAATCGAATAATTTCTACCATTCATTCTCTTATTAATTAAATTAACTATCGTTTCAATAATTTAATTAATCCAATTTACTATCACACAATGCAAACAACAATCAAATTATTTTTAACTTTTCAAAAATATACTAATCGATTCATATATTCCTTTACTTTTCAAATATATATCTTTTATATATTCAAAAATTATATTTCTAAAACCAGACTATATATATAATCACCAATACGTAATTTATAAACAAATAACTCTCGACTCATTCTAGGGCATTTCTAACCCCATCTCTAACGAGTCACTCATTCTAGATGCTACTGATTCTACCTCTAATGAGGATTCTTTTATAGGACATTACTAATCCTACCTCTGTTGAGTCTTTTATTCAGTTCTAACGAGTTGTACCCCAAAGATTTGAGTTTAACCAAAGCTCTGATACCATGTGTAACGACACGGATTTCGCCCGAACCTAATCGATCGCTAAATCGACCATGACCGTTCGAATCCCGCATACGCTAACTCTGGGCATACAACACATCAGAACAAATAGCAGAAGACTTTTATAAACATCATAATAATGTTACATCAAAGCACAGAATATCAAAGTATATCGAAAATAATACACAGCGGAAGGTAAATTTACATAAGTGTAAAACAATGCATAGCGGAAATATAAACTACACAGCGGAAGACTGTAAATGCCTGGACACAGCTTAAAGCTTCAATCCAGAATCCTGCTCGATACATCTGCAAAATAAAACTACTCGACTGCCCGTGTAGAAAATAGGGGCACCCGAGTTCGCAAGGGAAAAGCAAACTACAGGTCAGTCATGGGACTGGTGTGAGAAACTCTAAACAGTTATAATTAACTTATTTAATAATATGGCATATCACGGGACCACGCCGCTAACGCGGAATGGGTTTACCCCCATGAATTCCAGTGTATAAACAACAATCAATATAGATATATGGATCAACTATGCATCAATCAACATGCAATATCCCAATCTACCCACTTAGATTAATCACTACACTTAGATTTTCCAAATCCAATTCAATTTACAGGAATTATTCCTTTGGATTATATTCCCGATTTCTTATTTCAAATCATTTGAAATACCTATCTAACTTTCTATATCAAAGTAGATTTCACTACGGGATCTCAAATCAAATCGTTTGGAAATATAAATTCCAAAACATAACAATGCATACAAACAAGTATGCAACCAAATATCGTGCTCCCGATCGACAAGGCAAAGGGTACGCACCTTGCTACTCGATATATAAATGTGCACCTACTGTTGAGTCAAGGAATTCAAGGTGTTTTGATCAATGACAAGGAGAAATTCAAGATCGACAAAAAGAAGATATTCGATGGTGTAGGTTGATTATTTAGAGTATGAGTGTAGTTAAATATGTTAAAATCTATCCTCAAATAATCATATTCCTATATGGTTTGAATATATATATGTTTATACATGTATGCACATTCATTGTGCATACTAACAGAAACCGGTCGACCGGTTCATATATAGGCGGTCGACCGGTTCTGTGCAGAATGCACAATGAACGTGCACCATATATATAACGTACATATATTCAAACACTAGTCTACTGGTTATTTATTACCAGTCGACTGGTCTACGAACCGAAGCCATCTTTTCGAATAGACACCCTATTTCATCAATGGTTACGATCCTTTCTCTTGGCCAAAAATCATCTCTTTTCATGGTTTTTCTTCACCAATGATTACATCTCTCCATTCTCTATAAAAGCATCATGAAATCATCATTTTAAATACAACAATTCTTTCTATTCTTGCTATCTAAGTGCTGATTTCATTCTTACTCTTTAAAAGCATTCAAAAGCTCACTATTCTCATATATCGTTATTTGAATCCTTGAATCTATATATTATTCTTTAGATTCAAACAATGATATCATCTTCCAAATCTTCATAATATCAAAATCATATTTGAGGATTAGATTATAGGAAGGTTGTACAAAAGTTTGACAAATCCGTGTTGTTAAGAACACACAATGTCAAACTACAAGTTTATATCTTGTTTGAAGTCCTCGGTGTTGTAAGAGGCGAGTTGTTGAAGTCCTGTGTGTGATCAGGCAAGTGTTGAAGTCCTCGTGTTGTTAGAGGCGTGAAATCCCATTTGGCTGCTCGGGTGTTGTGAACCTGTTCCTCCGGGTGAAGCGAGGTTGTTGATTAGTGAAAATCCAGAGAGATGTCTGGGACTGGACGTAGGACGATGCTCCGAACCAGTATAAAAAGCCCTGGTGTGATTTTTCCATTACTGCATTTACTTATCTGTGATATTGCTACTGTGAGATCTTTCTTAGTATATATCATATATTCCGCATATCCATATTACTGATCCTGCCTAAAGTCGTCTATCGATTTTCAATTGGTATCAGAGCGAGGTTATCTCATAACAGTAACACAGTTATTTGATATATTCTAGTAATATGGCAAATAACGCAAGCACTAGTAACACCACTTACACAGAAGGTCTGTCAACACAAAGACCTCCTTTCTTTAATGGCCTAAACTATAGCTATTGGGCAACACGTATGGATTTTTATATGCAATCAACAAGTTATGATGCTTGGAATGCTACTTAGAAAGAAATAGTCAATTCAACAACTGAGTATGTAGAATGGACAGCTGCTGAGAAAGCCGCAGCTACTGTAAATGCAAAAGCAATAAATATGTTGTTTTGTGCATTAGATCAAAACGAATATAAGCCTGTTAGTATCTGTACCTCTGCATATCAAATTTGGCAAACGCTAAAAACCACTCATGAAGGTACTAACAAGGTTAAACAAGCAAAAATAGCTTTGTTGAAAAGTCAATTTCAAAATTTCAAAATGAAGCCGAATGAAACAATCAATGAGATGTATTCAAGGTTTCAAACCATTCATCATACTCTTATCGGTTTAGGACAAAAATATTCTGATTTTGATGTAGTTTCAACAGTCCTACATTCACTGACTAATGAATGGGAAGGAAAAGTATTAGCAATAGAGGAAGCTAATGATCTTTCCACCATGAAGCCAGATGAATTGATAGGAAATCTTATGTCCTATGAAGCTAACTTGCAGGCACGAAAAGAACAAAAAGAAGAAAAGAAAAATGTAGCTTTTCATGCTGAGAAAGATGAAGACGTCTCAGATTCCGAAGATGAGGATCTAGCATTCATTGCAAAAGGTTTCAAAAAATTCTTAAAGCAACGAAAAGCTAGTCGATACAACAGAAAGAAGTTCGGATCAAATAAGCCATCATCATCAAATATAGAGTGTTGTAACTGTCATAAGAAGGGACACATGCAAATGGATTGTCCAGAACAAAAGAAGAAGATAGAAAATGACAAGTTCAAACACAGAAAGGACAATTCAAAGAAACGGGCATTCTCAGTGACATGGGATGATTCAGACTCATCTTCATCTGATAGTGAAAGTGACTCAGACAATGAACAAGCTAATGTATGCTTTATGGCTAAAGAAGATGAGGTACAAATTCCGAATTTTGAAGAAGTTCTAGATATAAATGCTGAGTTAATGTATAAATTTAAAGATGTAAAACGACAATGCAAGCAAGCTCAAGCTGATTTAAGTAGAGTAGAATTTGAACGAGATATGTTAAAAGATGAGAAGAAAATATTAGAGGAGGAACTTGAAAAAGCTCAAGAATCATCATCTAACATTGATTCTCAACTATCTCTTTTGAGTCAAGAAATTGAAACTCAAAAAGAGAAAAATGATGCTCTAACTACCGAAAATCATGAGCTTAAGGCAAAAGTCAAGATGTTAGACCTTGAAAAGGCTAGTTTACAATCAAAGTTAGACGATATTACTCAAAATATTTCTAACTTTAACAAAGGTCGAGAAAATTTGACAAAAAATATTGAAAGTTCACAAACTGCTACAAATAAACAAGGTTTGGGATATAAGAAACAAGTTATCAAGAAACATCTTGGTAAAAGAAAAGGGAAAAATAAGGAAGTACGAGAAACTAAAGCTAAGAAAAATCTTAATTTATTATATTCCAAACCAAAACTGATTGTGAAATTTCAAAAGAAGAATGTCAAATTTATAAAAATATGGGTTCCTAAAACAAATAACAATTTGATTAGGAACAAGTGCATTCAAAATTTTTTGAGTTCTGTGCATCATAATCCAAATTATATATATAAAGAGGATACCGGACCCATATAGGTTTGGACTCCTAAGACCTAACTCTTAGGACCCTATACAAAGGTGGGTACCATGAACTTAATTTTATTTTTTGCAGGTCCCACTTAAGAAAAGAGGAAAGTGGATACTAGACAGTGGTTGCTCGAAGCATATGACTGGAGACAAGAGCTTATTAACAAATATCACTTATTCGGATGGTGGCTCAATCACTTTTGGAGATAATTTAAAAAGCTATATCATCGGCAAAGGCGATGTGAGCAATTATGGTACATCAAACTTACCTCTTATTACTAACGTCATGCTAGTTAGGAATTTGAAACATAATTTACTTAGTATCAGTCAATTGTGCGACAAAGGTTTTATCATTTCTTTTTCGGACAATAAATGTAGTATTTTAGATAAAGATCGAAATATAGCTTTTGAAGGATATAGAGACAGAAACATCTATATTCTGAATATGAATACCAATCATAATTCAGATATGTGTCTTGTAGCAAATGATAATGATCCATGGCTATGGCACAAACGTTTCTGTCACATAAACTTCAGAACTATTGACAAGCTAGCCAAGCATTATCTAGTTAAAGGACTACCTAAAGTAAGCTTTAAGGTTGATAATCTTTGTGATGCATGTCAATTAGGAAAATTGACCAAATCGTCTTTCAAAACCAAGAAAGTCATATCAACGTTACAACCATTGGAGCTATTACATATCGATTTATTTGGACCAACACAGGTTCAGTCAATAAATCATAATCGATATGTGTTTGTAATTATTGACGATTACTCTCGATATACATGGGTAATTTTCTTGAAAAACAAAAGTGACACTTTCAAACATTTCAAATCCTTCATCAAAAGAATTCAAAAATCAAAAGGGCTTAAAGTTAAAAACATAAGAAGTGATCATGGTGGAGAGTTCGAAAATAATGATTTTGAACATTTTTGCACAAAGAAAGGTATAAATCATAATTTTTCGTTTCCTAGAACTCCACAACAAAACGGAGTTGTAGAACGGAAAAATCGGACTTTACAAGAATGTGCAAGAACATTATTAAATGAATCCACTCTACCAAAACATTTTTGGGCAGAAGCTGTTGCAACTGCGTGTTATGTTTTGAATCGTGTATCTATTCGACCTCTGTCCAAAAATACATCCTATGAGCTATTTAATCAAAGAAAACCAAATATATCATATTTCAAAGTTTTCGGTTCTAAATGCTTTATTTTAAATACGAAAGACCATCTTGGAAAATTTGATTCCAAATCCGATGAAGGAATATTTGTCGGATACTCGAAACGAAGCAAGGCTTATCGTATATTTAACAAGAGAACTAAAACTATTGAAGAATCACTTCATGTTTCTTTTGATGAATTCTTTAAATTATCTCATATCGTATCAGATGACGAAGAAACCATAGTCACTGATAATCCTGTCATCACAAATAATGACTCTAACTCAGAAATTGTTGACGATATCCCTCAACCTGCTGTGATACCTTCTCCGCCAAGATTTAGATCTCCTCCGAGAATTCTAAGAGATCATCTAGTTCAAAATGTTATAGGAGAAGTAACATCACAAATTAGAACAAGAAGTCAACTAAATCAAATGGGTCATGTCGCATTCCTTTCAAATATCGAACCTAAGAATCCGAAAGAAGCTGCTACTGATGATTACTGGATCATTGCCATGCAAGAAGAACTAAATCAGTTCGAGCGCAATGATGCCTGGGAACTTGTTCAAAGACCGACTGATCAGTCAGTCATTGGTACGAAATGGGTCTATAAAAATAAGGCTGACGAACAAGGAAATATAACCAGAAATAAAGCAAGATTAGTAGCACAAGGATATAATCAGGAAGAAGGTATCGATTATGAAGAAACCTTTGCTCCCGTAGCTCGATTAGAAGCTATTCGAATTTTACTGTCCTTTGCTTGTCATCATGATTTTAAACTTTATCAAATGGATGTCAAAAGTGCATTTTTAAATGGATTTATCAAAGAGAATGTATATGTCGAACAACCTCCTTTGTTCGTACATGAGAAATATCCTGATCACGTATATAAACTTAAGAAAGCTTTATATGGATTGAAACAAGCACCTCGTGCTTGGTATGAACGATTAAGAAGCTATCTTATCGATTCTGGATTTCAAATTGGTAAAGTTGATCAGACTCTATTCATTAAACATTCTCAAAAAGATATATTAGTTATCCAAATATATGTAGACGACATTATCTTTGGTTCAACAAATGACAAACTTTGCAAAGAGTTTGCAAATATTATGACCAAAGAATTTGAAATGTCTCATATGGGAGAACTATCGTATTTCCTTGGTCTTCAAATCAGACAACTTTCTAACGGTATTTTTATTAGTCAAGAAAAATACTGTGGAAACTTAGTCAAACGCTTCAGTTTAGAAAATACCTCTGGTAAACCAACTCCTATGAGTACGACCACACATCTTGAAAAAGATGAACATGGTAAGAATGTTGACCAGAAGTTATATAAAAGCATGATTGGTTCTCTCCTGTATCTTACCGCGAGTCATCCTGATATTATGATGAGTGTTTGTTTATGTGCAAGGTTTCAAGCTAATCCTAAAGAATCACATTTACGAGCTGTAAAACAAATAATACGATATCTTAATAACACTAAAGACTTGGGTCTTTTCTACCCGAAATATTGTCCATTTGAATTAGTATCGTATAGCGATGCTGATTTCGGTGGCTCTCGCACGGATAGAAAGAGTACAAGTGGTACGTGCCATTTTATTGGAAAATCACTTGTCTCTTGGTTTAGTAAGAAACAAAATTGCGTTTCACTCTCAACATGTGAGGCTGAATACATATCAGCTGCTCTAGCTTGTACTCAAGTCTTATATACGCAACAAACATTTCGAGATTTCGATATTCATTTATCAAAGTCCATCATATATTGTGATAACACAAGCGCAATCAATTCATCAACAAACCCAGTCAATCATTCCCGAACAAAGCACATTGATATTTGACATCATTTCTTAAGAGATAATATTGAAAAAGGAACAATATGTCTCGAATATGTCCAGACTGACAACCAATTAGCAGACATTTTTACCAAGCCTCTACTCGAATCTAGTTTTATCTCTTTACGTAGAGAGCTCGGCTTGATTTCTAGAAACGAACTTGGTGTATAATAATATATATACACTATTGAGTTCTTCCCTGGACCGGTACATTCAATTTTTTTTACTTAGCTAATTAATAGTCTTTTACTATTATTAGCAATTCATTTTGAGCTTTACAAATTTTAAGTGGTTCATATTCTCTGAATGATTTCCATCCATTACTTCCTACTTCGTAAAAGCTATAAATACATACTCCTTCTTATTGTTTTCTGCATCACTTTCTTAGTGTTAACATTCATACACAAGTCCATATACTCTTATGGCACACATATGTGATGAATGTTCTCAACGGTCTCACATCTCGGTCACTAGCTCCGAACCGGAGGAGTACTACTCTCCGGAAACACCGAAGAGCAGACCGGAATGTTCGCATATTCCTAGACATACACCTAAACCAAAACGAGCTAAGAAAGCACTATTTTGTTCTCCGGGTACGAGAGAGAAGATCAATGAAATTTGTCACTACCAGATACATCAGTTGGATCTCCAGTGTCAACTGCATTATGAACAAAAACTCACATCTGATCGTTTAACTCTCTTAGAACGAATGGCGTCATTTTTCTGTAGCACGGATAGACATGGGGTACAAGAACCAATGCCACACCCTCCATCTACACTCGAAGTCCTAACTCATGGGACCGTAATTTTGCGAGAAATGAAGGATCAAGAGAAAATTGGTCGCCATGGACATCGAGAGTTTCGAATATTCATGAAATATCAGAAGACAAGTCATCTACCTTTCATTAAGTTATGTTGTTTTCGTATTGCAAAATAATTTTTTTATTGTTGTATTTGTTTTCACGTTCTTCATTCGAATTCATTTTGAGTTAGAATAAATTTCAAGTTATATGATGGTATATAATCTTTTCAAGCTAGAAAAACAATTTTTAAGCAGAACGGTCGACCGTATTTTTGGACCAGTCGACCGTTTTTATCACTGGAAATGATCATATACTTGAAACGGTCGACCGTCTAAAATACCAGTCGACCATTCAACTCTCTGGAAATTTTTCATCTCAAAAGCTTACCAGTCGACCGTTTTATTTCCACCGGTCGACCGGTAAAGTCCTCTGGAATTAATTTCCTCCAGGAACCAGTCGACCGTTTAAAAACCACCGGTCGACCGACAAACTTCTCTGGAACATATTTACCCAGTAACCAGTCGACTGGTCCATAAAAACCGGTCGACCGGTCACGTGTTTTCCAGAATTTTTGCCCCCAAATCGATACGTCGATTCATCTCCTATACATCCCTTCACTTCATTTTTATACTTCCCTCTTCTCAAACTCCTAGAAATCCAAAAAATTCCTTTTTTAATTTCTTCAAATTCAATGGCACCTCCTCAGAAGAAACAAAAGAAATCATCCTCCACTTCTCTCCAGCCAATAGATTCCAACATAAAACAATGGCTCATGGATCCTATTGCTGTGAGACGATGGAATGCCATGAAGAATTTCACAATCCATGAAGGTTCTTTCATAAATCTCAATGCTTTTATCCTATATGATGTTGAAGAACAATTGGTTAAGGCTCGTATAAAATCTCTACTTACTTTTGATGAGAACAATGTAGAAATTAATCATATTATGATTAAATTGTTCTATGCCAACCTAAACCTACAAAAATTCAAGCCAGAAAATGCAGCGGATTGCCTTTGGTCCGTAGTTTGTGGTCATCATATTTTCATTTCCAAGGAACGAATGGCTATGGTACTCGGTTCACCAAATAGCGGAAGAGAATTTTCTTCTGACTTTTGCACTGTTCATACTCGTGATAGAATTAGTCATCAGTTCATCGAGGATCATAAAATTAGTACCAAGAAGATTAACTTGCGTCCTACGACTCGTGTTATTCATCATACCCTCATCCATTCTTTATTGCCGAGGGTTGGAAACTTTGATGCCATTTACAAAGAAAATTTCAAGGCTTTGAATGTGATTTATGGAGATATTGAAATAAATTGGATAAACATGATCTTCGACGAGATTTTGCTTGTTAATGATCGCAAAAGGCCACATATATTTTACAATGAATATGTAATGCGACTTTTAATCAATTGTGGAGTCCCGTCTTGTGTTTCTAAAATCTCCAAGCCAAAGTGCATCGACAAAGCAACCCGAAAAAGGATGAAGCTCCCTGACCCTTGTATTAATATCATTCCGTTTGATCAAAACCAACATCAAGGTCCTTCAGAAACCGCTCCTTCTACTACTCCCAAGCCTAAACTGGAGGAAGTTAAACTCCTTGAACCCTCTTCGTCAACTAAGGACTCACTTGCACAAATTGCACGAAACCAATTTCTTTTAGAAGCTAGACTTAAACGAACCGACACCAAACTCGACCGTTTAGACACAAAGCTCGATAAACGGTTCTCCAAGCTTAAGTCTTTCTTTGGTACTATTTGGGAAGAAATTTCATGTGTATCGACCTCTTCTTCCACTCAAATACAAGATCCGGGAAAACGACCCATGCCTCCAACATTTACATGGTCATCATCTGAGGAAGGTACAAGTTCAGGAACTAATACTGGACGTGGTCGTGGATCTCACGAGACCGTGGAGGAAGAAGATGACAATGACAATGAAGAAGACGTTCAAGATGAAGGGGACAAGGAAAGAGGTGGAAGGATAGTGATTCACTCTGAATCTATGGAATTTGATTCTCCATCGCACTAGTTTGTTATCATTCATATATGCTTTATGTTTTATTTTTGCAAAAACTTAAATGGTACTTGTATGTAAATAGTATCATATTTTTTTTGGGTGTGTACGTCTTAAAACATTTGGCACTTGACTTTCTTTTGGAATGCTTGGGTTGTATAATATGCTAAATGCTTATCGTGTTATTTATAACTTGTGTAATCTCTACTCCTTTTTTGTCGATGACAAAGGGGGAGAAAATGTTACTAACATTGTGTTTTGTAGATATTTATTAAGTATGTATTTCAGGGGGAGTATACATTCAGGGGGAGTAACTCTTTCAGATCTATATTGTCATTAATCAAAAAGGGGGAGAATGTTGAGTCAAGGAATTCAAGGTGTTTTGATTAATGACAAGGAGAAATTCAAGATCGACAAAAAGAAGATATTCGATGGTATAGGTTGATTATTTAGAGTATGAGTGTAGTTAAATATGTTAAAATCTATCTTCAAATAATCATATTCCTATATGGTTTGAATATATATATGTTTATACATGTATGCACATTCATTGTGCATACTAACAGAAACCAGCCGACCGGTTCATATATAGGCGGTCGACCGTTTCTGTGCAGAATGCACAATGAACGTGCACACATATATATAACGTACATATATTCAAACACCAGTCTATTGGTCATTTTTTACCAGTCGACTGGTCTACGAACTGAAGCCATCTTTTCGAATAGACACCCTATTTCATCTATGGTTATGATCCT
The DNA here is from genome assembly GCA_030737875.1 of Allium sativum. Classification (NCBI taxonomy): domain Eukaryota; kingdom Viridiplantae; phylum Streptophyta; class Magnoliopsida; order Asparagales; family Amaryllidaceae; genus Allium; species Allium sativum. Next base: position 208,439,919 of record CM060916.1, read on the forward strand.
TTCTCTTGGCCAAAAATCATACCTTTTCATGGTTTCTCTTCACCAATGATTACATCTCTCCATTCTCTATAAAAGCATCATGAAATCGTCATTTTAAATATAACAATTCTTTCTATTCTTGCTATCTAAGTGCTGATTTCATTCTTACTCTTTAAAAGCGTTCAAAAGCTCACTATTCTCATATATCGTTATTTGAATCCTTGAATCTATATATTATTCTTTAGATTCAAACAATGATATCATCTTCCAAATCTTCATAATATCAAAATCATATTTGAGGATTAGATTATAGGAAGGTTGTACAAAAGTTGACAAATCCGTGTTGTTAAGAACACACATTGTCAAACTACAAGTCTATATCTTGTTTGAAGTCCTCGATGTTGTAAGAGGCGAGTTGTTGAAGTCCTGTGTGTGATCAGGCAAGTGTTGAAGTCCTGTGTGTGATCAGGCAAGTGTTGAAGTCCTCGTGTTGTTAGAGGCGTGAAATCCCGTTCGGCTGCTCAGGTGTTGTGAACCTGTTCCTCTGGGTGAAGCGAGTTTGTTGATTAATGAAAATCCAGAGAGAGGTCTGGGACTGGACGTAGAACGGTGCTCCGAACCAGTATAAAAAGCCCTAGTGTGATTTTTCCATTACTGCATTTACTTATCTGTGATATTGCTACTGTGAGATCTTTCTTAGTATATATCATATATTCCGCATATCCATATTACTGATCCTGCCTAAAGTCGTCTATCGACATTTTCACCTACCCCATATAGGAGCAGGCTACACCGACGATGCACCTACCCCACAAAGGAGCAGGCTACACCGACCTCTCACCCATACTTTTAGTCTCAGGGTCACCCAACTCTTTAGCCACATACTAAATCATTTCATATCCCGAAGTAGGGAAATCATTTCACAACATAATAATCACAAGTACTTTCAAAATATAGTACTTCACATCAGTAATTCACACATATGATCAGTCACTATTAATCACATAACCTTTGAGCTCGTACGCCTCAAAGAAGGGTGTTAAGCAAGAGAATAAATTCTCCGCCACCAAACAGATACATCATTAATAGCAACTAATCAATACGCGAGGAACCACAATGTAACACATAATACAATTCTAAATCATTTTAGAAATCATCGGGTTTTGGGCCTCGAAATCCTTTCTTTTTTATAAAACATTTTTATAAAACATTCCCTGTCCAAAATCAGGAATACATTTCTTTTCACTTAAGAAAAATATCATTTAACAATCATTCATTAAATTTGAAATGAACACTGTAACGACCCGTGTTTTTGGCACTCGAATATGTAATTTAATTTGTTTAATTTAAATATTATATTTGGAATATTGATGGAATTAATATCTAATTCACTATTTAAACAAAGTTCGATGTTATATATTTATATAATTATAAATAGAGCTTGAAATATAGCGCTGCAGTTTGAAAATTCGAGTTTGAACTTCAAATGGACATACGGAGTCCGATATAAGTCGGATTCATGTGAAACAAGAAACGTTGGGAGCGTGTTGACGATAGCTTTCATATGAAAAAGAAAAATCCAGATTCCGTGTTATTGGTTGCGAGTTATGGCTAAATCAAATTTTGGAAAAAACGCTGTGGAAATCGTTATTTAAAATATCGACCTTTAAAACAGCCGTTTTGCAAACGGACTCGGATTTCGACGAAATCAGTTTCATTGGGACCATAGCATTAAATTATTGCACGGTGTTAAATGGCGTGGCTAACCAATGTCGTATGTGACCACGGTAGCCATAAACGCCCGTTCATTTTCTATAGCGCGTATTTAAATAAATTAAGAGATATTTGAGTGTAACTTGAACAGACGATCGAATTAGTCCACGAAACCAGTCCCGTTGAGTTCGTATCGTCGATTAGAGTCAGGATAGGTATATAGTTTGTTATTTTTAGAGACCGGCAAATTTGGTGTTCAAAAGGGTATCGCGATACGCGGTAAAAATAGCCTATCGGGGAAACGGTCTCAGAATGCGACGAGACTAGTGCCGTTGGGTTCGTATCAAAAAGTTATTGTAGGATTTCAAGGTTTCAAGTTGATTGGGTTTATGTGGTGATCGTGGTAAATTAAAATGCGTGTTTATTTCTGGTTTTATAAGGGAATTTTGTTCAAACAACCTCGGATTTCGACGAAACTTGTCTCATTGGGTTCGGAATACCTTTTTACATTAAGATTAGCTTTTCTACCAGTAAACAGAAGTCGATTGTGGTCAGTTTTACGTGTTACTTCACGACGAAGTTTCGTTTAATAATATATTTATTAATTTCTACCCTATATAATCCCATCAATGCAGTACCCTACCTTTTTCCTCCTACAAAATCTTTGTAGGCCGATAGTCACTTGTATATTGAAAAGAAAACACACTGTAAGGGTATCCTATTTCTTCAGCTACCATAATGAAAAGACCATGCATGCACCAGCTAAGCGGTCTTCTCCTACCCTAAGGCATCAACGTACTGTATATATCAAAACTCGGAGAGCTTTTGCACATGCTACCTAGATAGCATGACTGTGTAAACTTTTTCTCTGCAAGCCTTAGCATACAAAGCATGTAGACAGCGAAAACACACTGTCCACCAATCTTTTCTTATCAATAGCCACCCTGTTCCTTTTCATTTCAAGCCGACCTATCCCTTTCATTCGAAAGACGTTGATCCTATCGGTTCTCTTCTCATCTATAAATACTATGCCTATTTCCTTCCATTTCATATCAAAGTCCGAAGCAAACTGCGAACACACAGATCAATATAAAATCAAAGTCTCGACAAAATCCAACATTTCTTGGTTTTCTTTGATCCTATACATGCATATATCGAATGGTGTGCCCAACGTCAGTGCTGCGGAGTTTTCCTGTCGTGTTTAGACTTTGGCTACGGAGGGTTTCAAGTGGAGCGGGCGTTGATGGTGGTAGGAGCAAAGGTCGGCAACGGTTTGGGAAAGTTCACGGGGACGTTTAGTGCAAGGGGATGATGGACGTATGGGGAAGTGTTGTGTGGAGAACAAGAGTAGCTGATGGTTTCGAAAAAAAGGGCTTCATGTGACGTTGGGGAAAACGTGCTGATCAAAACAAGATGATGGAGTTGGGCTTAAGGAGGAGTACATGATTTTCTGACAACGGGTGGTCTTCAAAGTTTTTCTTGCATGAAGCAGCGTTATCCTTTGAACAAGAACTGAAAGTGAAGCGAGGGTTTTTGGTGGTGAACGTCGGTAAACGCTGATGGCCTTCTAGAAGTCCGGAGTGGTGTTCGAGTGGACAGGGGCTTCGCGCCGGGTTCATGCGGAGGGGTGAAGGCGTACTGACTGTATGATGGGGGAGTTATATTTTCGGGGGATGGTGCGCATCAAAGAAGCGGATGTGCATAATGGGATGAATTAAATGAAGGAAACGAATGGAAGGTTGAGGGGACTGGATGGAAGAGGCGCGCTGACCGAAGAAGGGGGAGTTGATCACGGTGGACATGATGCTCAGGTGGTGGTTGGTTGAATGGTGAAGTGGGATCGGCTGTCAGTTGGTACGAACGGAAAACCAACGAAATAAATAAAGAAATGAAAAATACGGTATGGAAAGAGTGTACAAAAGAACAATGGAGAAAAGAATCGGCTGAAAGAAAGTATACAGGAAGAAGAAACACTATAGAAAGGAGCAAGATAAGGGGCGGTGGGCTCCTTTAAAAGTAAGCCAATATCATTATACTTAAAGTTAGTTAATCTAATATTACTTAACTTTAGAACGTGGCCACCTGGTAGAGTAATATTTTTAACTGAAGTTCATGCCATGTCTAATTACTTATATAACGGTTACCATCAATTGATATGCCAAAATGAATAAATGTATGGTGCCAAATGGTTCTAGGAGTAATGCCTAATTGAATACTGATTTCGGAAAAAAATAATGTCGCGGTGTCTGATCCTAGGTTTAAGATGACTAATCAATATTTATATAGGATAATTGTAATTTATTAAGAAGTTAAGATTAGCCAATAAATTATTTTGCCGTATTAAATTTAATCCAAATGCTGATAAATTTTATATCATACTCCATGGTATCAGAATTAGACAAGATCAGAAGCGTTCAGATCATATCGACGAACGCAATATTTTGGAACCGGTTTGATCGCAGATAGAAGCAGCTGGAGTTTTTTTATTAAATCGAACCATTTTAACGTCGAATGGAAACCCAAGGTGAGTTAAACTCACTCAGTTACCCTTTTTATATTTTATATAAATTGGGTATTTTTATTTTGTGTGCTCTGCTTGCCAATGGTTGACTGCTTTGCTAGTTATTTATTTAACTGTTGATTTAACCGATGAAATTAAACGGTGTTTAATTTCAATGGAATACCAAATCGTTATTTTAACGATTGGACCCAACGGAGGTAACTCACCCTGTTGGTTACGTTTATTTATAAGCGTGCTTAGTTGTTTGAATTGTTCGGTTATTTGATTGGTGCTAAATGGTTGTTATTTATTATCAGTTGAATGTGATTAATTTGATTTGTTAATTTTGACTGCATGTTCAACATCTGGTTGGTTTAGACTAATAAGTGGGATTGGTTGGGTATTTGGCAAAGTACGGCCTATTAAATCAATTGTTTACAAATGGTGGTTCACCGTCAGGTGAATCGATAGAGTTGAGGTTAAAAAATTATTTTAACCAGAGTTAAATTTTGAATTATAATATTTTGAATAAAAGATATTAAAGAGATAAATAAATATTTTATTTATTTAAGACCTTGATTTGTTATTAATTTATTTTATAAAATAAATGCTGATGTTAATCAAAATTACAAGTAGGAGTATGAGAGGGGAATCGAGTGGTTAAACTTTGATAATTGTTGTGTAAAGGAAATAATCAATGGGATTATTTAAATTAATTATATACTTAATAAATTTAAAGTGTGGATTAAGTGGAATTGGTTAATAAAATAAATTGAGTTTTTGAGAGAATTAAATCGACCGTTTTGTATTGATTATCAAATTAATGTGTGTGGATTAAAATAGTTGGTTAAATATTGTTTAAATTCAAATAAGATTTTAAAGAAGGGATTTGCCATTAATTTAGTTAATAGGGGAATTAACTACTGAGGTAGTTAATGATTGAAATAAACTATTATTCTAATTAACTTAGAAAATTACTTTGTAATTGAGATGCATTTAAGAAGTAAACGATTTTGGAAAATAAAATCCAAGAGAATGGTGAAAGGAGTTATGAACAGGTTTTATGTTAAACTTGAGTTTTATACCAAAGTTATAAAGAGAATTTTAGGCCAATATGATAGCTTAGCTTAGACGGACCCAATATTTGGGTTAAGTAAAAGAAGATGGAGATAAAAGGATCGATATATACCAGTGTTATATATACTTGAGGTTCAAGATGGGAAAGCGAAATTTTAGGTTAATGTTACTTAAAATTTGGATTAAGCAAGAAAGGGGAATTGAAATAAGATTCCTAAGTGGGTAATGCTTAAATATATGTTTGAAAGGAGATTGGTAAAACTGATTTTGGGTAAAGAAGTGGGTCGTAGAGTTGTATAACCAAATCCAAATTATAAAGGGAAATGGTTTTGAGACTGGAATAGAATAGTGGTTTGATTACAGCTTATATTTGTCCATGGATGAGAACGGTGTTGATCAAGGTCTGAGAGGTAATTAAAATACCCCAACTTGAACAACATCGGGATTTTCTGAAGATAGTATTAGTTGGTAATCGTAAGAGACGTTAGTGGGTATGTTTTGAAAATCTAAACAGCGATTTTAGCGCTGCTGTTATAATATATGTTTTGTAAATCTAATATAGCGATTGTAGCGCTTTTGCTGTAGTAAATGGGTTGTAAACCTAAACAGCGGTTATAGCGCTGTTGTTTTGTAAATCTAAATAGTAATTATAACGCTATTATTATAACATAGGTGCTATAAATTTCTTTGTTAAAACTAATGGATTTCCGAATTTAAAAGATGATTGGAAGGAAGATTTTAGTGGGAAATTGAATATAGTTATTCGAGCTAGAGTTAGTCAAACATAATTTTTCAAGATGAGTGCCATTTCGTACGACTGCTAGCGTAATTCGCAGGGCTGCAGATAGCATACGGCGGTCGGATGTTTCCTGAGGGAATCAGGCGTAACCATTGTGATCGCCGCAATCTAGAGTCAAGCGAATGGAGTTAAGTAAAATAGTAGTAAATCGATAGGGTTAAAGAAGCCGAGTTAATCAGTTAGAGTTAACCACTTTGAGTTAATCAATTGGAGTTAATCGATTAGAGTTAAATCGAATTAGAGTTATTCAAATATCGTATTTTTAAATATTAACAAAGTTAGAAGTTTTAATTTAACAAAGTAAATCAAGTGTTAAAAGGCCAGGTGATGCTGAATACTTAACCAGTGAACTCATTAGAGTGTCATGATTGAAACACTGTATATTTTGATAGTTAAAACACCGACTATCAAACCTGTCCAATACGATTGTTGGTATGGGAAGACCGGGATCGAATTTATATTAAAAAACCATTCCGACCAACAAATACGTGAAGATATCAGAAGATGATCGAGATGGTGCTGTGAAGACCGTGGATTTTCACAAACGGAAGAACCACTAATATTCTCTGCCTGGCAAGTAGAGATAAGCTGTGATTCTGTCGTGATTGGAATCTACGGGTTGCAAGGACTTCTCGCTACTGATCCATGGGGTGATTCCTATATTGGATGCAGTAGGAGAGTGCTTTCGGTTCATCCTGATCGTGGATGACTTGTATGGACGAGTGTCTGACAGAGTATTTCCAAAGGGTCACGTACGTTGATTTCTTCAAACGTGCTACAGTTGTTGGCAGAGAATCGTCGTTCTCTTAGCTTCTAGCTAGATTATTTTTGTGGACGTCAATTAGTGATATCTGACGGATCTGACGATGTGACATTCAAAGTGAATGGTGACCAGATGTTCAAAGATAAATTCTGGCCTCAAGCCTCATCAACCGGAAGATGACAAAAATCGGGCACGCAGCCAACAAACAAACAATTCACAACAAACGTAACCAAATCAATCTTAACTTTTTTTTTAGGTTAAATTTTGATTTGTTTATCTCTATATGTTGAATTTTACATTTTCAAATTCTTCTGGTTATATTAAACTTATTCAAATTTCCAATCTCATTTGAATTTCTTTTCAAACCAACCAACAAATCAATAATTCAATAAAATTATTCTCTTTTATATATGAAAATATTCTTTAGGCAAAATTATTTCATTTGCCCGCTATTCAAACAATTTGGTATCAATTCGTCAGTTCAACTTGAACCGATCAAATAACACAATACAAAACATTTTTATATAAAATCTACAAATACGCTCTCTTGTATATATACACTCAATCTCGATCCAGGGTATTACTAACCCCATCTCTATCGAGTTTGTAACGAACCGGGATTTTCGACTCCGAAAATCAACATCAAACTACCGTGTTGACCATTCAGACATCGAACATTCCAGATCATTAATAGGAAGAAGTTAGAGGGTGAGAATAGATAAGGTAGAAATATTGAATAGAAGAAGAAGAGGAAAGCAACACCACACAGAGTCTCACATCGCAGCGGAACAAAATATAATACAGAAGTAAATCTTTATCGAGAACTTTGAAAATACTTACAATATCAGAGTACATCAACATCTGGACAGTGATAATCTGTCCTCATACAACACACAGCGGAATACTAGTAATATCATACGTCTGGACTCTTCCAGCTCGTCTCTTCACAATAGTCGATAACCTGAACCTGTACAACCCGGCCTAACCCGAGCATTTACAAAACACCGGGTCAGTCTGGTGAACCAGAGTGAGATAAACTCGCACAGTAATAAGGGTGAACCATCCAATCATGATTTTAAAGTTCAAAAATCTTTTCAAAAGAAAACGATAATCGTAAGACCAAATCCACACATAAACACGGACGGTTTTTACCTTACGATAACCCAAAACAGTTTTGAAACCAATATCTTGTCTGATATTATAATAATGTCTAAATACAAGTAAATAGAAATCTAGTAGAACGCTTGCATCTCATGCTCCACATATATAGTATACAATCAAAACCCGCAGGCGCTTATTGGGGATTGGATTCCGACTTGACAAGGTATGGGTCCACCTTCCGATCGTGTATCTCTAGAGACGAATACACTGGGTTCAACAAGAACTTCTTGCAACCCGGCCCTCACATGACTGACCCCTCATTTCGCTTGAGAGTATCGAATGTATATCACCGACGGTTGGGATCAGCAACCGTCTCCCGATAAGGGACAGCATCGAAACATAGATTTAAGAAGCAAATAGGATTTCCTCTAGATAGGTGATCATACACCCTAATGGGAGCGACCCACATAGCCATGCTGCCTGCCCGATTTTTGTCATTTCCCGGTTGATGAGGCTTGAGGTCTAGATTAATTCTTGATCATCTGGTCATCATTCACTTTGAATGCCACATCGTCAGATCCGTCAGATATCACTAATTGACGTCCACAAAAATACTCTAGCTGAAAGCTAGAGAATGGCAATTCCCTGCCAACAACTATCGTACGTTTGAAGAAATCAACGTACGTGATCCTTTGGAAATACTCTGTCAGACACTCGTCCATACATGTCACCCAGGAACAGGATGAACCGAAGGCACCCTCCTACCGCATCCATATAGGAATCACCCCAAGGATCAGTAGCGAGAAATCCTTGCAACCCGTAGATTCCAGCTACGACAGAATCACAGCTTTCCTCTGCTTGCCAAACAGAGAATATTAGTGGTTCTTCCGTTTATGAAGATCCACGGTCTTCACAACACCATCTCGATCATCTTCTGATATTTCCACGTATTTGTTGGTCGGAATGGTTTTCGAATATAAATTCGATCCCGGTCTTTCCGTACCAACAATCGTATTGGGCGAGTTTGATAGTCGGTGTTTTAACTATCAAAATATACAGTGTTTCAATCATGACACTCCAATGAGTTCACTGGTTCAGTATTCAGCATCACTTGGCCTTTAATCACTTGATTTACTTTTGTTAAATTAAAACTTCTAACTCTTTCAAATATTCAAAATACGATATTTGAATAATTCTAGTTCGATTTAACTCTAATCGATTAACAAATATTCGACTTAACTCCATTCGCTTGACTCTAGATCACAGCGATCACAATGGTTACGCCTGATTCCCTCAGGAAACATCCGACCGCCGTAGGCTATCTGCAGCCCTGCGAATTACGCTAGCAGTCGTACGAAATGGCAACTTAGCCGAATAATTATGTTTGGCTAATTCTATCTCGAATAACTATATTCAATTTCCCATTTAAAATCTTCCTTCAAATCATCCTTTAAATTTGGAAATCCATTAGTTTTAACAAAGAAATTTATAGCACATATGTTATAACAATAGCGTTATAATTACTATTTAGATTTACAAAACAACAGTGCTATAATCGCTGTTTAGGTTTACAATTCATTTATTATAGCAAAAGTGCTACAATCGCTATATTAGATTTACAAAACATATACTATAACAACAGCGCTAAATTCGCTGTTTAAATTTTCACAACATATCCACTAACGTCTCTTACGATTACCAACTAATACTATCTTCAGATAATCCCGATGTTGTTCAAGTTGGGGTATTTTAATTACCTCTCAGACCTTGATCAACAACATTCTTATCCTTAGATAAATATCAGTTGTAATCCAACACCCAAAATTCCACTCCAGTCTCAAAACAAATCCCATTTATAAATTGGGTTTAGTTATACAATCTTATGACCCATTTCTTTATCCCCAAATTTCACTTTCTACCGATCTCCTTTCAATTATTTTCAACCCTTATCCACTTTGGAGATCTTATTTCCCTTGTCCCATTTTTACCTGATTTCACTCTCACGTAACGTTAATGTAAGTTAACGCTTTACACTTTAAATTTCACTTAAAACCTCTGGTTTATAATAAACCCTTTTTATCGTAATCTCCTTTCACTTAATTCATATAATTGAGTACGTTTATTTCCTTTCACCATTCAATTGGCTTGCATCTCACATTCGGTCACTTTTTAAATGAATTCCCATTTAAAAATATATTCCTAACTTTATCATTAATTAAAATAATAACTTATTTCAAACATTAACTACTTTAGTAGTTAATCCCTTTATTAACTAAATTAAATATTAAATCCCTTTTAAATCCTTATTTAAATTCAAACAATATTCATTTAACTATTTTAGCCAAAACACATTAACTTGATAAACAATTCTAATTCCAAACGGTCGATTTAATTAACTCAAAAACTTGATTACCTCATTAACCGATTTCAACAATCCTCGCTTTAAATTAATTAAAAATATAATTAATTTAAATAGATTCTAATTATTTGTTTTCTTTACAAAACAAATTTTCAAAGTTTAACCATTTAATTCATTTCTTATTCTTCAACTGGTAAATCTGATTAACATCAGCATTTGCTTTACAAAATAAAATCATAACAAATCAAAGTCTTAAACAAATAAAATATTTATTTATTTCTCTTTAAATAACTTTTATTCAATTAATATAATTCAAATCTAACTCTGGTTATAAGATAAATTTTATAACCTCAACTCTATCGATTCACCTAACAGTGAATCAATATCTATAACTCGATTGGTTTTAAAGGCCATACTCTGCCAAACACTTAACCAATATCGCCCATTGGTTTAAACCAAACAGATGTTGAATATCCAGTCAATAATCAACCATCAAATCAAACACACAAACAGATCAGTTCATATATGATGAAAATAAATAATACATTTGAGGAATCCGGTTGGATTCCTCCAACCTGTTCTTCCCTGTATTCAAATGGTTATCTCAAATCAGACCATTCAGTTTTGTTTAACTGATAAATTAAATAACGACCATTTAACATCAACCATAAGCAATTCAACCAATTCAACCATTTAAACACGTTTATAAATAAACGCGACCAACCAAGGTGGGTCACCTTTATTGGAACCAATCGTTAAAAATAACGATTTGGTATTTTACTGAAATTAAACACAGTTTAATTTCATCAACAGATCAATGTATAACTAGCAAAATAGTCAACCATTGGCAAGCAGAGCACACAAAATAAAAAAATACCCAATTTATATAAAATATAAAAAGGGTAACTGAGTGAGTTTAACTCACTTGATTTCTTGATTTCCATTCGATGACAAAACGGTTTGTTTATCAATCTTTCAGCTGCGTTCAACTCTGATCAAACTGACTTTAAAGTGTTACTCTTGTTGTTATGCTTCCAACATCTCGGGTCTTTGTCGAATCTGCTGTGTTTGAAACCGCGTGAGTCCCTCCCTATCCAAATATCGACTGCTGCTCCCTTCGCCATATCCACTTGCTTATGCCACTTTACTTACTACTCCCTTTAATTCCTTCAGAAATCCCATCTTCCTCGTGTTAGATGCCGAACCCACTCCCACCGTTTTTCTTCTTCTCCCACATTTCGGTTTTCGCTATCCCCTTCCATCTGTTCTTCCCAACAGCTTCGGTTTCTTTCTTTTTCTTTTTCTTTTTATATTTTTTTTAATTTTTTTTTTCTTTGAGAGGAAGGCCGAAGCCCAGGCTCCCATTTTCCCACCTGACGTTCATCCATGCAGCTTGTGATGCCCACTGAAATACTGCCTCCCATCCACGGTATTATATATATGCACTTTTCTTTTCTTTCTCGTTATTGCGCTCTCCCTTTTCAATGTCAGTCCGCCCCCATTAAACCACCCAACTCCACTCCTTTTCCCACGTCCGACAGTTTGACACACTCATCTCTAGCTCGAGCCATGCTGTGCTCCACGTCGGGTAGTTGCTCGCGGAAACAAGTGAGGTTGAGGAGAGCCTGCGTTTTTATTTGTTATATGCTTGAGTTTGGTTTCATTTGAAGAAGGGTTTTGTTTTGGTTTCACTATCTGGTAGGTCGCCATTTTTACTTTGTTTTAGGGAAGTGTGGGTACAGCGATGGTATTTTATAGAATAAAGAGCGTGGCCGTCAAGTAATAGGACATATAGGTTTACATAATTTATTTAGGTAGCTGTATTCAACAGTGAATGTTTCCCAACGTGGTCGGCACGGTAGCATTCCATTGGTTCATAAAAATATTGGGTAACTGTGTATGCGATGTGCATGTACGGTGCTTGTTTGGGATGCAAGGATATGGTCTAGACGCAAGAACCAAACTAAAAGTAGCGTTTGCAAGGCAAGCAAAAGAAAAAGCAAAAAGTGAAAATGGGATGGTTTAATAATATTTTAATGTGTGAGACTCCGTTATGAGAAATCATGTTAAAAACCACTATATAAAATTTCTGTTTTCTGATAAAAAGGCTATTCTTGATGTAAAAAGATATTTCGGATCCAATGTGACAAGTTTCGTCGAAATCCGAGGTCGTATGAAAAAATTTCCTTTATAAAACCAGAAATACACATGCGTTTAATTTTTTTTACGATCACCAGATAAATCAAATCAACTTGAAACTGCGATATCCTGCAATAACTTTTCGATACGAACCCAACGGCACTAATTTCGTCGCATTCTGAGACTGTTTGCCCGATAGGCTGTTTTTACCCCGAACCGCCCTACCCTTTTTAACGCCAAATTTCTCGATCTCTAAAAATAACAAACTATATACCTATCCTGACTCTAATCGACGATACGAACTCAACGGAACTGGTTTCGTGGCCTAATTCGATCGTCTGCTCAAGTTGCACTCCGATATCCATTTACTTATTTGAACGCGCGCTATAGAATTTGAACGGGCGTTTACGGCTACCGTGGTCACATATGACATCGATTTTCCATGCAATTCACCACCGTACAATAATTTAACGATACGGTTCTAATGAAACTGATTTCGTCGAAATCTGAGTCCGTTTGCAAAATGGCCATTTTAAAGGCCTATAATTAAATAACGAATTTCCATAGCGACTATTTCAAAATTTGTTTTGGCCATAACTATCAAACTATAACACGAAATCAGGATTTTTCTCTTTCATATGAAAATTATCGTCAACATGGTTCCACTGTTTCTTGTTTCACAGAAATCCGACTTATATCGAATCCTGTATTCTCAGTTGAAGTTCAAAACTCTATATTGCGAACTGCAGCGCCATTTCAGGCTCGATTTATATTATATATAAATATATAATGTTCAACTTCGTTTTACATAACGAATTCAATATTAAATTTCATTAATATTCCCAATATAATATTTAAAACTAATTTAAATATTCATATTCAAATGGTCGAAAAACACGGGTCGTTACATTCTTCCCCCCTTAAAATAATTTCGTCCTCGAAATTGCTAACGTAAGAAAGAACGTTATAAGCTCACTAACATTCAAATCCGATTTATTTTAAATCAAAATCGATTCAATATTATAAATAAATATTCTCTCAAAAATATTGAAAATTTTCTAACACTTAAATTCCTAAAAAAAAATCGTCAGCACCTCCTCTGTACGGCTCGATCGGCACAACTCCAACTCGCCTTTCTAGGCCTTCTCCAATCCAAAAGAAAATAAAACAGCCAAGCGGCTTGCCAAACAGGCTCACAAATCACCAAACCCATATAAACATAAACGTGTACCTTTTTGTCGGGCATATCATTATATCCTTCCCGTCTGCTACTCTGTCAGCATATACAACTGTATTCCCCAAACGAAATTCCAATTTTATTCTTAGAACCAAATCCTTCACACGTCCAAGCCAAATCTCATTCTTAACTCCATCTCAATCCATTATCAATCCCAACTCTTACTTACCAGTCCAACACCATCTTAGATTCCTGTCTCCCAATTCCAAATCTGATTCCACTTGATATATTATATCTCGATTCAATTTTCATTTAATTGGTTTCAATTTAATTCATATTTGTTTTCCCCAAATTTCTATTTAATTTTGTTTTTGGTTCAAACAATTTCCCTGGGAGTTTTAAACAGTTCAGCTCTTTCAAAAACCAAATATTCCTTTTCAGGATTCAAAACAACTTGTTTTTCTCAAAGCAATTCATAACAAAATCTTTGGTAGTAATCCGCCACTTACCCCTCGAAAATGAACACCGATGATGTCCGGATCATCATTGGAATCTATTTTCCAGCTATCGAAGTGAGTTCAATACTATGTCACTTTCAAAACTCAAATTTAAAATACTTTCATTTTGAAATCTATTTCAAAATATCCCTTTCAATGCTTGTAACCAAATTAAAATCTCCCAGGATTTTAAAAATCTCATATATTCAATCCAAGTTTATTTGAAATCATTTATCCCTCTTTAAGGAATTTTAATTCCAATTCTGATTTAGATTTCAGATTTAATTCATCTAATTCCATATATTATATCCATGGGAATTCTGATTGGTTACTTACATAACCATTCCATTATAACACATCCCATATACTATAATACTCCAAATATTAATCATTCTTTTATATCAAAATATAATTTGGGTAAAATTATTTTATTTACCCTCTTTCAAAAACATACTGTGTCGAATTATTCTGTTCAAGAGTTTAGAAACACTTATCGACACAGTTTGCATTACTGTATCGACCAGAATTCATAAACCACTCGACAAACCAATCAACACAATATAAACAGTTTTTATATCAATTTACAAATAAGCTCTCATATAAATACACTCAAACTCAATCTAGGGTATTACTAACCCCATCTCTACCGAGTCACGCCACAGAGCCAAGGTAATCACTTAACCTTCAGCTCTGATACCACTGTAACGAACCGGGATTTTCGACTCCGAAAATCAACATCAAACTACCGTGTTGACCATTCAGACATCGAACATTCCAGATCATTAATAGGAAGAAGTTAGAGGGTGAGAATAGATAAGGTAGAAATATTGAATAGAAGAAGAAGAGGAAAGCAACACCACACAGAGTCTCACATCGCAGCGGAACAAAATATAATACAGAAGTAAATCTTTATCGAGAACTTTGAAAATACTTACAATATCAGAGTACATCAACATCTGGACAGTGATAATCTGTCCTCATACAACACACAGCGGAATACTAGTAATATCATACGTCTGGACTCTTCCAGCTCGTCTCTTCACAGTAGTCGATAACCTGAACCTGTACAACCCGGCCTAACCCGAGCATTTACAAAACACCGGGTCAGTCTGGTGAACCAGAGTGAGATAAACTCGCACAGTAATAAGGGTGAACCATCCAATCATGATTTTAAAGTTCAAAAATCTTTTCAAAAGAAAACGATAATCGTAAGACCAAATCCACACATAAACACGGACGGTTTTTACCTTACGATAACCCAAAACAGTTTTGAAACCAATATCTTGTCTGATATTATAATAATGTCTAAATACAAGTAAATAGAAATCTAGTAGAACGCTTGCATCTCACGCTCCACATATATAGTATACAATCAAAACCCGCAGGCGCTTATTGGGGATTGGATTCCGACTTGACAAGGTATGGGTCCACCTTCCGATCGTGTATCTCTAGAGACGAATACACTGGGTTCAACAAGAACTTCTTGCAACCCGGCCCTCACATGACCGACCCCTCATTTCGCTTGAGAGTATCGAATGTATATCACCGACGGTTGGGATCAGCAACCGTCTCCCGATAAGGGACAGCATCGAAACATAGATTTAAGAAGCAAATAGGATTTCCTCTAGATAGGTGATCATACACCCTAATGGGAGCGACCCACATAGCCATGCTGCCTGCCCGATTTTTGTCATTTCCCGGTTGATGAGGCTTGAGGTCTAGATTAATTCTTGATCATCTGGTCATCATTCACTTTGAATGCCACATCGTCAGATCCGTCAGATATCACTAATTGACGTCCACAAAAATACTCTAGCTGAAAGCTAGAGAATGGCAATTCCCTGCCAATAACTATCGTACGTTTGAAGAAATCAACGTACGTGATCCTTTGGAAATACTCTGTCAGACACTCGTCCATACATGTCACCCAGGAACAGGATGAACCGAAGGCACCCTCCTACCGCATCCATATAGGAATCACCCCAAGGATCAGTAGCGAGAAATCCTTGCAACCCGTAGATTCCAGCTACGACAGAATCACAGCTTTCCTCTGCTTGCCAAACAGAGAATATTAGTGGTTCTTCCGTTTATGAAGATCCACGGTCTTCACAGCACCATCTCGATCATCTTCTGATATTTCCACGTATTTGTTGGTCGGAATGGTTTTCGAATATAAATTCGATCCCGGTCTTTCCGTACCAACAATCGTATTGGGCGGGTTTGATAGTCGGTGTTTTAACTATCAAAATATACAGTGTTTCAATCATGACACTCCAATGAGTTCACTGGTTCAGTATTCAGCATCACTTGGCCTTTAATCACTTGATTTACTTTTGTTAAATTAAAACTTCTAACTCTTTCAAATATTCAAAATACGATATTTGAATAATTCTAGTTCGATTTAACTCTAATCGATTAACAAATATTCGACTTAACTCCATTCGCTTGACTCTAGATCACAGCGATCACAATGGTTACGCCTGATTCCCTCAGGAAACATCCGACCGCCGTAGGCTATCTGCAGCCCTGCGAATTACGCTAGCAGTAGTACGAAATGGCAACTTAGCCGAATAATTATGTTTGGCTAATTCTATCTCGAATAACTATATTCAATTTCCCATTTAAAATCTTCCTTCAAATCATCCTTTAAATTCGGAAATCCATTAGTTTTAACAAAGAAATTTATAGCACATATGTTATAACAATAGCGTTATAATTACTATTTAGATTTACAAAACAACAGTGCTATAATCGCTGTTTAGGTTTACAATTCATTTATTATAGCAAAAGTGCTACAATCGCTATATTAGATTTACAAAACATATACTATAACAACAGCGCTAAATTTGCTGTTTAAATTTTCACAACATATCCACTAACGTCTCTTACGATTACCAACTAATACTATCTTCAGATAATCCCGATGTTGTTCAAGTTGGGGTATTTTAATTACCTCTCAGACCTTGATCAACAACATTCTTATCCTTAGAAAAATATCAGTTGTAATCCAACACCCAAAATTCCACTCCAGTCTCAAAACAAATCCCATTTATAAATTGGGTTTAGTTATACAATCTTATGACCCATTTCTTTATCCCCAAATTTCACTTTCTACCGATCTCCTTTCAATTATTTTCAACCCTTATCCACTTTGGAGATCTTATTTCCCTTGTCCCATTTTTACCTGATTTCACTCTCACGTAACGTTAATGTAAGTTATCGCTTTACACTTTAAATTTCACTTAAAACCTCTGGTTTATAATAAACCCTTTTTATCGTAATCTCCTTTCACTTAATTCATATAATTGAGTACGTTTATTTCCTTTCACCATTCAATTGGCTTGCATCTCACATTCGGTCACTTTTTAAATGAATTCCCATTTAAAAATATATTCCTAACTTTATCATTAATTAAAATAATAACTTATTTCAAACATTAACTACTTTAGTAGTTAATCCCTTTATTAACTAAATTAAATATTAAATCCCTTTTAAATCCTTATTTAAATTCAAACAATATTCATTTAACTATTTTAGCCAAAACACATTAACTTGATAAACAATTCTAATTCCAAACGGTCGATTTAATTAACTCAAAAACTTAATTACCTCATTAACCGATTTCAACAATCCTCGCTTTAAATTAATTAAAAATATAATTAATTTAAATAGATTCTAATTATTTGTTTTCTTTACAAAACAAATTTTCAAAGTTTAACCATTTAATTCATTTCTTATTCTTCAACTGGTAAATCTGATTAACATCAGCATTTGCTTTACAAAATAAATTCATAACAAATCAAAGTCTTAAACAAATAAAATATTTATTTATTTCTCTTTAAATAACTTTTATTCAATTAATATAATTCAAATCTAACTCTGGTTATAAGATAAATTTTATAACCTCAACTCTATCGATTCACCTAACGGTGAATCAATATCTATAACTCGATTAGTTTTAAAGGCCATACTCTGCCAAACACTTAACCAATATCGCCCATTGGTTTAAACCAAACAGATGTTGAATATCCAGTCAATAATCAACCATCAAATCAAACACACAAACAGATCAGTTCATATATGATGAAAATAAATAATACATTTGAGGAATCCGGTTGGATTCCTCCAACCTGTTCTTCCCTGTATTCAAATGGTTATCTCAAATCAGACCATTCAGTTTTGTTTAACTGATAAATTAAATAACGACCATTTAACATCAACCATAAGCAATTCAACCAATTCAACCATTTAAACACGTTTATAAATAAACGCGACCAACCAAGGTGAGTCACCTTTATTGGAACCAATCGTTAAAAATAACGATTTGGTATTTTACTGAAATTAAACACAGTTTAATTTCATCAACAGATCAATGTATAACTAGCAAAATAGTCAACCATTGGCAAGCAGAGCACACAAAATAAAAAAATACCCAATTTATATAAAATATAAAAAGGGTAACTGAGTGAGTTTAACTCACTTGATTTCTTGATTTCCATTCGATGACAAAACGGTTTGTTTATCAATCTTTCAGCTGCGTTCAACTCTGATCAAACTGACTTCAAAGTGTTACGCTTGTTGTTATGCTTCCAACATCTCGGGTCTTTGTCGAATCTGCTGTGTTTGAAACCGCGTGAGTCCCTCCCTATCCCAATATCGACTGCTGCTCCCTTCGCCATATCCACTTGCTTATGCCACTTTACTTACTGCTCCCTTTAATTCCTTCAGAAATCCCATCTTCCTCGTGTTAGATGCCGAACCCACTCCCACCGTTTTTCTTCTTCTCCCACGTTTCGGTTTTCGCTATCCCCTTCAATCCGTTCTTCCCAACAGCTTCGGTTTCTTTCTTTTTCTTTTTCTTTTTATATTTTTTTATTTTTTTTTTCTTCAAGAGGAAGGCCGAACCCAGGCTCCCATTTTCCCACCTGACGTTCATCCATGCAGCTTGTGATGCCCACTGAAATACTGCCTCCCATCCACGGTATTATATATATGCACTTTTCTTTTCTTTCTCGTTATTGCGCTCTCCCTTTTCAATGTCAGTCCGCCCCATTAAACCACCCAACTCCACTCCTTTTCCCGCGTCCGACAGTTTGACACACTCATCTCCAGCTCGAGCCATGCTGTGCTCCACGTCGGGTAGTTGCTCGCGGAAACAAGTGAGGTTGAGGAGAGCCTGCGTTTTTATTTGTTATATGCTTGAGTTTGGTTTCATTTGAAGAAGGGTTTTGTTTTGGTTTCACTATCTGGTAGGTCGCCATTTTTACTTTGTTTTAGGGAAGTGTGGGTACAGCGATGGTATTTTATAGAATAAAGAGCGTGGCCGTCAAGTAATAGGACATATAGGTTTACATAATTTATTTAGGTAGCTGTATTCAACAGTGAATGTTTCCCAACGTGGTCGGCACGGTAGCATTCCATTGGTTCATAAAAATATTGGGTAACTGTGTATGCGATGTGCATGTACGGTGCTTGTTTGGGATGCAAGGATATGGTCTAGACGCAAGAACCAAACTAAAAGTAGCGTTCGCAAGGCAAGCAAAAGAAAAAGCAAAAAGTGAAAATGGGATGGTTTAATAATATTTTAATGTGTGAGACTCCGTTATGAGAAATCATGTTAAAAACCACTATATAAAATTTCTATTTTCTGATAAAAAGGCTATTCTTGATGTAAAAAGATATTTCGGATCCAATGTGACAAGTTTCGTCGAAATCCGAGGTCGTATGAAAAAATTTCCTTTATAAAACCAGAAATACACATGCGTTTAATTTTTTTTACGATCACCAGATAAATCAAATCAACTTGAAACTGCGATATCCTGCAATAACTTTTCGATACGAACCCAACGGCACTAATTTCGTCGCATTCTGAGACTGTTTGCCCGATAGGCTGTTTTTACCCCGAACCGCCTTACCCTTTTTAATGCCAAATTTCTCGATCTCTAAAAATAACAAACTATATACCTATCCTGACTCTAATCGACGATACGAACTCAACGGAACTGGTTTCGTGGCCTAATTCGATCGTCTGCTCAAGTTGCACTCCAATATCCATTTACTTATTTGAACGCGCGCTATAGAATTTGAACGGGCGTTTACGGCTACCGTGGTCACATATGACATCGATTTTCCATGCAATTCACCACCGTACAATAATTTAACGATACGGTTCTAATGAAACTGATTTCGTCGAAATCTGAGTCCGTTTGCAAAATGGCCATTTTAAAGGCCTATAATTAAATAACGAATTTCCATAGCGACTATTTCAAAATTTGTTTTGGCCATAACTATCAAACTATAACACGAAATCAGGATTTTTCTCTTTCATATGAAAATTATCGTCAACATGGTTCCACTGTTTCTTGTTTCACAGAAATCCGACTTATATCGAATCCTGTATTCTCAGTTGAAGTTCAAAACTCTATATTGCGAACTGCAGCGCCATTTCAGGCTCGATTTATATTATATATAAATATATAATGTTCAACTTCGTTTTACATAACGAATTCAATATTAAATTTCATTAATATTCCCAATATAATATTTAAAACTAATTTAAATATTCATATTCAAATGGTCGAAAAACACGGGTCGTTACAGAGTTACACCACAGAGCCAAGGTTATTCCTAAACCATTGCTCTGATACCAACTGTAGCGACCCGGGAATTTCGACGCTCGAATCTTGTCACTAATACTTCCTGTGCCCAAAATTCAAGTATCGAAACCCCAGAGGGCTATGAGAAAGAAGTTAGAGGGTGAGATAAGAAAGAAAGAAATATTAGAATAGAAGAAGAAGAAGAAGAAGAACACAACACAGAGTCTCACATCGCAGCGGAACAAAATATAATACAGAAATAACTTTATTGAGAGCTTTGAAATTACTTATAGTATCAGAGTACATCACACGACAGAATAGTTATAATAATCTATCCTTATATACATCACACAGCGGAATAATAACGATCGAACATCATACGTCTGAACACCTTCAGCTTGTCTTTGGACTTCACAGCATCCGATAACCTGAACCTGTACACCCGGTCTAACCCGAGCATTTACAAAACACCGGGTCAGTCTGGTGAACCAGAGTGAGTAAACTCACACAGTATTATGGGTATCACACAACTTGATTTTAAAGTTAAAATCCTTTCGAAAGAAAAGGATAATCGTAAGACCAAATCCACACATAAATACGGACGGTTTTTACCTTACGATAAACCAAAATAGTTTTGAAATCAATATCTTTTCTGATATTATAATAGTGTCTAAATACAAGTAAATATCAATCTAGTGGAACGCTTGCATCTCACGCTTCACATATATAGTATACAAACAAAACCGCGGGCACTTATTGGAGACTGGTTTCTGACTATGACAAGGTATGGGACCACCTGCCGATAGTGTATCTCTAGAGGCGAATACACTGGGTTCAACAAGAACGTCTTGCAACCCGGCCCACACATGACCGACCACTCATTTCGCTTGAGTGTATC
Organism: Allium sativum; assembly: GCA_030737875.1. Lineage (NCBI taxonomy): Eukaryota > Viridiplantae > Streptophyta > Magnoliopsida > Asparagales > Amaryllidaceae > Allium > Allium sativum. Next base: position 208,461,517 of record CM060916.1, read on the forward strand.
GAATGTATATCACCAACGGTTGGGAGCGACCCACCGTCTTCCCGAAACGGGACAGCATCGATAGATTAAAGAAGCAAAAGGATTTTCTCTAGATAGGTGATTATACACCCTAATGGGCGCGACCCACATAGCCATGCTGCCTGCCCGATTTTTGTCATTTCCCGGTTGATGAGGCTTGAGGTTATAATCGACTTTTGACACATCTGGCCCCTGTTCAGATCATCCATACATGTCATCCAGGAACAGGATGAACCGAAGGCACCCTCCTACCGCATCCTAGGAATCACCCTATAGATCAGTAGCGAGCAGTCCTTGAAATCCATAGATTTCAATCCTGACAGAATCATCGTCAAAATATCTCTAGGGATCAGCTAGAGAAATCCGACAATAGTCCTTCCATTCATGAAGATTTACGGTCTTCAATTGCTCCATCTCGATCACCAACAGATATCTTCTTTGATTACGTATTTGTTGGTCGGAATGGTTTTCGAATATAAATTCGATCCCGGTCTTTCCGTACCAATAACGTATTGGATATGACTTTGATAGTCGGTTATTTAACTATCAAAATAAACAAACATATAAATAAAATGAATCCATGGGTTTATACAGCATCACTTGGCCTTTAAAAATAATAAATCAGTTTTAATCCACAATATTCTCAAATCATTTTAATATGTAATTATTCTCAAATCATTTCATTATATATATAGGAAAATATCCTAAGACATGTCCAGTTTTCCCTTTTCTATCATTTCAACACACTTCTATAGTGTTACTTATTATCTAATATACTTGGGAAAACCTTTAACTTATCATTTTGAATAACCATTACGATATCTCTTATGTTTCGTTATTTGAAACTATAATCGCCACTTTCCTTTTCAGGATAACCCATTGCAAATCTCTTTTTTTCTTCTTTGAAAATATTGTTATATTTCCACAATGGAAATATAATTTCATATCTCAAGGTCCCCTTTATTCCCTTTTATTTTGGAACCCCATTTATATATTCCCAAATAATGTTACACTATTATTTTCAAAATGAATTACGCTAACATTTTTACCATCACAACTAATACCATCCTCCGATAATCCCGAAGTCGTTCAAGTTGGGGTATTTAATTACCTCTCAGACCTTGATCAACAACGTTTTTATCTTAAGATGATATCAGACGTAATACCAAAACCCCACACTCATTTCCATTATCAAAACAAATTCCATTTTTAGTTATATCTTGATAAAACTCCATCTTTCATTCAATTTGGCGAATTTATATTACACCATTTTAACTCAATTCGCCTAACCCTTTAAACTTGGATTCCCAATTTCGTTTCCATTTCGTTCCCATTCATATGTCATTTCTAATACAATTTCCAATAATATTCAATAAAGCTTGGGTTTTGTAAATCCATTCAAAATAAAACCCCATTAAAGATTTAATTTAAACTTTGAATTAAACTTAACTTATTATTAGTTAATAAAGTTGCTTAGAAACATCACTTTATTATAACCAATGGTTTGAAACTACATAACCATTCATTTATACCATTTCAATCTCAAGATACCACTTTGATCATTATTTAACAAATATCATCATTTAAAAATGTTTTACTTAACCATTTGACATTTCCACTAAATAAATAAATTTAGAAATTTCATTTTAGTCAAAACAGCTGGCTTAGTCGACTCTAACATGATTAACTTTGTTAATCAAGTCTTTAATCCATCTTTTCGCTTATTTTAAATGATTCCACTTGATTATTATTTAAATAATAATCAATTCAACAAAATTTCATTTTAATTGTTTATAAAAATAATTAATCGTTACGTTAACTTTTGTTCACTTGTTTATCCAAACATGAGAACTGGCTTCCTAAATCATAATCAAGATGAGGCACGTGCTTCGCACACGGCAGATTTTGATATAAAAATAATGATTAAAACAACCATATGTGGTTGGTTTAATTTTCCCTTTTTGTAAACCCAATTAAAATAATATGTTTAAAATCTATATTCAGTTTCATAATTTCATTTCTATCGATTTACCAAACGGTAAATCAATCTTTATATAACAGTGTATATTTGGCCATCTGCTATTCATTCTTCAACCAATACCACCCATTGGTTAATAACCAACAAATGTTGAATCAGGGTTTAACAATAAATAACCAATTCAAAAATCCAATCATATGGGTTCAACAGTTCATGTGATGATGATAATAGATTTAACTGATAACGGTCAACTACTAACATCATTTCAAGCATATATTTCAATCAATACGTTTATATTATAAACGTAACCAACAAGGTAAGTTACCTTGTTTGGAGACCATTGTTAAAAATAACGATGTCACTTCATTTAAATTAAACAATGGTTTAATTTAAATAGACGATATAACCATGTTTAGCAGCATCTCAATAATGAATTCAACCAACAATTAACAAACATGGCATACAAATGAATAAACCCAACTTATAAAAATAATAAGTAGGGGAACTGAGTGAGTTTAACTCACCTGGGTTTGATTCGGTCGTCAAATTGGTTTGTTTTAATTAAATTAAACATGCGTTTAAGTTAATTAAAATCTCCAAATGGTTTCGTCCCTGTCCACACTGCTTCCCATTGGCTCCACCATGAAGCGTTCGTCAACACGTTTCCAACGCTGTTTGATTTATTCCATTCTCAATATATTCGGTTGTCTGCTTGAACAGTACTCCAACTTTGTTTGCTTCAAATACATGGCACGTTACTTTGGGTAGACCAATGCTTCCTCACGCTCCCCCTTCCCATATACATTTGTCTCCCTTCTGTATATTATCCCTTTCGTGTGAACACCACCTCATATGCCTATCAGCTCCTAACCGCTTCTGGCCCCCTTTTATTTTCTTTTTTTCTTCCTTCTCTCTCTCTCTCTCTCTTTTTTTCTAATGGGCCTAAGCCCATTAACTTACCCACGTTCAAATGAACCCGCAAGCTACAGTGGGGTTTCTTCTTCAAATATGTATTCTCTTCGTTGAAACCTCCTGTGAACACACCAGTGTACACATTTCTACCAAAAACACACCCAACTCCACTAACCTTCCAGCGTCCAAATTGAAGCCACTTCAATCACTCTCTTTTTGTTTTTGCCTGGAACCAATTCCAGCGTGCACCCCAAACAGTCCCCACACCACTGCATGTATCACCAAACCCATCCACTACTTCTTCATCATCGCCCCACTTCTCAACGCCACCGGACCTCATGCCACTCCAGTTCATTGGGTTGGAAAAAGAAAATGAGATGTTTAAAATTTGTTTAAGTTTGTGGAGGAGAAGCTTTGTTTAAAAGTTCTCTGACTAAATGGGAAGAATAGCATGTATTTATAATAGAATTTTACGTGGTGGCCACGACAATATATTATATACTATAATTTTGGTCTGCGACTAGGCTTTGCTGCATTTAATTTGATTGAATAGGCTAGAAGTTTGTAAACTTGGTCGGCACGGTTTGTTAAAGCTGAAAAGAAATTGCAAAACATATATAGGGGTTGCAGCTTGTACATCGAAAAGAAAATACAATGGTGGTCATTTCGGTTCTCCAGTAGGTGCAGCTATTTGTTTTAGTCAATGTAGACTGTTGGAAAGCAATACAAGCAATTGGGTAGCCAAGCAAATGAAATGGGTACTCTTGAAAGCTGCCGATATGAGATATGACGTGCTTAGGCACAGTGAAGAGTGGCTGCTTTTGTAGGTAGGCATGCTTTTGATTTATATTAGTTGTGCACGATTTTATTTCATGAGGCCTCCACTGGGAAAACAACAAGGACGTTGTACACACCTTTAAAAGCTTAAGTCTTGTCCGCATAAATGTAAAAATTTCGATTTGATTCCCCTTGTATATATTAGCTGTGTCTACAAATGTTAGGGTATGCAGTGTTTCCTTTTCCATATCAGATGTAGCCTGTGGGTTTTTCGGATGAACGTATTTTCATCTCCATGACTGTGTAGGCACATCAGAGCAGTATGTGTTTTCATTAGCTCGTGATTTGAACGGTTAGCCTGTGGTGTCCTTATGAGTAGCTGTGCTCCTTTGTTTAGCTGTATGATGGGATTTTTCAAGGGGACTCGTCGTGCAAGCTAGAAAGAAGTCTTTTAAATGGCATGTGCTCTACTGCAAAACTAGGGGTAGGTTTGTACAACAGTAAAATTAAACATGTGGTTTCTCTGTTCCGCAAAACGTGTACTGCTTCACAAAGGTTTGGTTTGATCCCATCTCACAGACGACCATGGACAAAAATAAAAATACAGTCGTGTCCAGCGAGGTGCCACGATCCCAAAAATGTAATAATATCGGTAGGTTAACTCATATTGTGAAACCCCAAAATATTGATATCGGGTGCAAAATACTCCACATAAAAAGTTGCCTATTTAATTAATTAAAAATCACAGTAAAATTTTAAAAATTATATTATCACTATGTCTCAAAAGAACCTTGTCTAAATTCGAAACCGGTATGCAGTTATTTCAAATAAACTTTTACGATCGATAAACGATTCTATAGCGACTATTTGAAAATTTGATTTGGACATATCTTGCAATCTATACTACGAAATCTCCATTTTCCATTTCATTAGAAAAATATAGTCAAATCGATCCTAACATTTCTTGTTTCACAGAAATCTGACTTAAAACGGATCCTGTATATTCATTTGAAGTTCAAAACGAAATTTACGAACTACCGCGCAGTTTCAAGTTCGTTTTATATTAAATATAAATATAAACGTTTAATCGTCGTTAAATAACGGATTCAATATTAAAATTCATTAATATTTCCAAATAAAATATTTAAAACAAGTTTAAATATTCAAATCAAATAGCTGAAAAATCCAGGTCATTACATTCTTCCCCTCTTAAAATAATTTCGTCCTCGAAATTGCTAAGTAAAGAAGAATGCTATGAACCCAATTACTTAAAAATAATTATTCTAAAATACTATCCAAAAATTAACTATGTTTTAAATTTTTATGCAAATTTCGCCAGCACCTCCTCTGCACTGTTCGATTCAAACAACCACAACTCGCTACTCTAGCCTCGAATCGATCAAAAGAAAACAAAAGCCAAGCGACTACCCAATACAGGGGTATAAAACCAAACACCCAAATCAATTATATTAAGGTTTACCTTTTTGTCGGGCAACCCATGCTCTAGTCATGCGGCAAATCAACAAACAACACTTTCTCTTCTTCCAACCTGCACCAACTCAATATACAATGCGAGTCCGAATACAACGTTATTTCATTCGGTTTCATTTCATATTGATTTCATTCGGATTCATTGTACCGAAATTTATTTTCTTGATTTCCAATTTATTCAATTTATTGAATATTTTTTCTTCTTTTTCAATTCGTATTTAACTATTGATGAATAAATCAAGCATCCAACAAACAAACAATTCACAACAAACGTAACCAAATCAATCTTAACTTTTTTTTTAGGTTAAATTTTGATTTGTTTATCTCTATATGTTGAATTTTACATTTTCAAATTCTTCTGGTTATATTAAACTTATTCAAATTTCCAATCTCATTTGAATTTCTGTTCAAACCAACCAACAAATCAATAATTCAATAAAATTATTCTCTTTTATATACGAAAATATTCTTTAGGCAAAATTATTTCATTTGCCCGCTATTCAAACTATTTGGTATCAATTCGTCAGTTCAACTTGAACCGATCAAATAACACAATACAAAACATTTTTATATAAAATCTACAAATACGCTCTCTCGTATATATACACTCAATCTCGATCTAGGGTATTACTAACCCCATCTCTATCGAGTTACACCACAGAGCCAAGGTTATTCCTAAACCATTGCTCTGATACCAATTGTAGTAACCCAGGAATTTCGACGCTCGAATCTTGTCACTAATACTTCCTGTGCCCAAAATTCAAGTATCGAAACCCCAGAGGGCTATGAGAAAGAAGTTAGAGGGTGAGATAAGAAAGAAAGAAATATTAGAATAGAAGAAGAAGAAGAACACAACACAGAGTCTCACATCGCAGCGGAACAAAATATAATACAGAAATAACTTTATTGAGAGCTTTGAAATTACTTACAGTATCAGAGTACATCACACGACGGAATAGTTATAATAATCTATCCTTATATACATCACACAACGGAATAATAACGATCGAACATCATACGTCTGAACACCTTCAGCTTGTCTTTGGACTTCACAGCATCCGATAACCTGAACCTGTACACCCGGTCTAACCCGAGCATTTACAAAACACCGGGTCAGTCTGGTGAACCAGAGTGAGTAAACTCACACAGCATTATGGGCATCACACAACTTGATTTTAAAGTTAAAATCCTTTCGAAAGAAAAGGATAATCGTAAGACCAAATCCACACATAAATACGGACGGTTTTTACCTTACGATAACCCAAAACAGTTTTGAAATCAATATCTTTTCTAATATTATAATAGTGTCTAAATACAAGTAAATATCAATCTAGTGGAACGCTTGCATCTCACGCTTCACATGTATAGTATACAAACAAAACCGCGGGCGCTTATTGGAGACTGGTTTCCGACTATGACAAGGTATGGGACCACCTGCCGATAGTGTATCTCTAGAGGCGAATACACTGGGTTCAACAAGAACGTCTTGCAACCCGGCCCACACATGACCGACCACTCATTTCGCTTGAGTGTATCGAATGTATATCACCAACGGTTGGGAGCGAACCACCGTCTTCCCGAAACGGGACAGCATCGATAGATTAAAGAAGCAAAAGGATTTTCTCTAGATAGGTGATTATACACCCTAATGGGCGCGACCCACATAGCCATGCTGCCTGCCCGATTTTTGTCATTTCCCGGTTGATGAGGCTTGAGGTTATAATCGACTTTTGACACATCTGGCCCCTGTTCAGATCTTCCATACACGTCATCCAGGAACAGGATGAACCGAAGGCACCCTCCTACCGCATCCCAGGAATCACCCTATAGATCAGTAGCGAGCAGTCCTTGAAATCCGTAGATTTCAATCCTGACAGAATCATCGTCAAAATATCTCTAGGGATCAGATAGAGAAATCCAACAATAGTCCTTCCATTCATGAAGATTTACGGTCTTCAATTGCTCCATCTCGATCACCAACAGATATCTTCTTCGATTACGTATTTGTTGGTCGGAATGGTTTTCGAATATAAATTCGATCCCGGTCTTTCCGTACCAATAACGTACTGGATATGACTTTGATAGTCGGTTATTTAACTATCAAAATAAACAAACATATAAATAAAATGAATCCATGGGTTTATACAGCATCACTTGGCCTTTAAAAATAATAAATCAGTTTTAATCCACAATATTCTCAAATCATTTTAATATGTAATTATTCTCAAATCATTTCATTATATATATAGGAAAATATCTTAAGACATGTCCAGTTTTCCCTTTTATATCATTTCAACACACTTCTATAGTGTTACTTATTATCTAATATACTTAGGAAAACCTTTAACTTATCATTTTGAATAACCATTACGATATCTCTTATGTTTCGTTATTTTAAACTATAATCGCCACTTTCCTTTTCAGGATAACCCATTGCAAATCTCTTTTTTTCTTCTTTGAAAATATTGTTATATTTCCACAATGGAAATATAATTTCATATCTCAAGGTCCCCTTTATTCCCTTTTATTTTGGAACCCCATTTATATATTCCCAAATAATGTTACACTATTATTTTCAAAATGAATTACGCTAACATTTTTACCATCACAACTAATACCATCCTCCGATAATCCCGAAGTCGTTCAAGTTGGGGTATTTAATTACCTCTCAGACCTTGATCAACAACGTTTTTATCTTAAGATGATATCAGACGTAATACCAAAACCCGACACTCATTTCCATTATCAAAACAAATTCCATTTTTAGTTATATCTTGATAAAACTCCATCTTTCATTCAATATGGCGAATTTATATTACACCATTTTAACTCAATTCGCCTAACCCTTTAAACTTGGATTCCCAATTTCATTTCCATTTCGTTCCCATTCATATGTCATTTCTAATACAATTTCCAATAATATTCAATAAAGCTTGGGTTTTGTAAATCCATTCAAAATAAAACCCCATTAAGGATTTAATTTAAATTTTGAATTAAACTTAACTTATTATTAGTTAATAAAGTTGCTTAGAAACATCACTTTATTATAACCAATGGTTTGAAACTACATAACCATTCATTTATACCTTTTCAATCTCAAGATACCACTTTGATCATTATTTAACAAATATCATCATTTAAAAATGTTTTACTTAACCATTTGACATTTCCACTAAATAAATAAATTTAGAAATTTCATTTTAGTCAAAACAGCTGGCTTAGTCGACTCTAACATGATTAACTTTGTTAATCAAGTCTTTAATCCATCTTTTCGCTTATTTTAAATGATTCCACTTGATTATTATTTAAATAATAATCAATTCAACAAAATTTCATTTTAATTGTTTATAAAAATAATTAATCGTTACGTTAACTTTTGTTCACTTGTTTATCCAAACATGAGAACTGGCTTCCTAAATCATAATCAAGATGAGGCACGTGCTTCGCACACGGCAGATTTTGATATAAAAATAATGATTAAAACAACCATATGTGGTTGGTTTAATTTTCCCTTTTTGTAAACCCAATTAAAATAATATGTTTAAAATCTATATTCAGTTTCATAATTTCATTTCTATCGATTTACCAAACGGTAAATCAATCTTTATATAACAGTGTATATTTGGCCATCTGCTATTCATTCTTCAACCAATACCACCCATTGGTTAATAACCAACAAATGTTGAATCAGGGTTTAACAATAAATAACCAATTCAAAAATCCAATCATATGGGTTCAACAGTTCATGTGATGATGATAATAGATTTAACTGATAACGGTCAACTACTAACATCATTTCAAGCATATATTTCAATCAATACGTTTATATTATAAACGTAACCAACAAGGTAAGTTACCTTGTTTGGAGACCATTGTTAAAAATAACGATGTCACTTCATTTAAATTAAACAATGGTTTAATTTAAATAGACGATATAACCATGTTTAGCAGCATCTCAATAATGAATTCAACCAACAATTAACAAACACGGCATACAAATGAATAAACCCAACTTATAAAAATAATAAGTAGGGGAACTGAGTGAGTTTAACTCACCTGGGTTTGATTCGGTCGTCAAATTGGTTTGTTTTAATTAAATTAAACATGCGTTTAAGTTAATTAAAATCTCCAAATGGTTTCGTCCCTGTCCACACTGCTTCCCATTGGCTCCACCATGAAGCGTTCGTCAACACGTTTCCAACGCTGTTTGATTTATTCCATTCTCAATATATTCAGTTGTCTGCTTGAACAGTACTCCAACTTTGTTTGCTTCAAATACATGGCACGTTACTTTGGGTAGACTAATGCTTCCTCACGCTCCCCCTTCCCATATACATTTGTCTCCCTTCTGTATATTATCCCTTCCGTGTGAACACCACCTCATATGCCTATCAGCTCCTAACTGCTTCTGGCCCCCTTTTATTTTCTTTTTTTCTTCCTTCTCTCTCTCTCTCTCTCTCTTTTTCTAATGGGCCTAAGCCCATTAACTTACCCACGTTCAAATGAACCCGCAAGCTACAGTGGGGTTTCTTCTTCAAATATGTATTCTCTTCGCTGAAACCTCCTGTGAACACACCAGTGTACACATTTCTACCAAAAACACACCCAACTCCACTAACCTTCCAGCGTCCAAGTTGAAGCCACTTCAATCACTCTCTTTTTGTTTTTGCCTGGAACCAATTCCAGCGTGCACCCTAAACAGTCCCCACACCACTGCATGTATCACCAAACCCATCCACTACTTCTTCATCATCGCCCCACTTCTCAACGCCACCGGACCTCATGCCACTCCAGTTCATTGCGTTGGAAAAAGAAAATGAGATGTTTAAAATTTGTTTAAGTTTGTGGAGGAGAAGCTTTGTTAAAAAGTTCTCTGACTAAATGGGAAGAACAACATGTATTTATAATAGAATTTTACGTGGTGGCCACGACATTATATTATATACTATAATTTTGGTCTGCGACTAGGCTTTGCTGCATTTAATTTGATTGAATAGGCTAGAAGTTTGTAAACTTGGTCGGCACGGTTTGTTAAAGCTGAAAAGAAATTACAAAACATATATAGGGGTTGCAGCTTGTACATCGAAAAGAAAATACAATGGTGGTCATTTCGGTTCTCCAGTAGGTGCAGCTATTTGTTTTAGTCAATGTAGACTGTTGGAAAGCAATACAAGCAATTGGGTAGCCAAGCAAATGAAATGGGTACTCTTGAAAGCTGCAGATATGAGATATGACGTGCTTAGGCACAGTGAAGAGTGGCTGCTTTTGTAGGTAGGCATGCTTTTGATTTATATTAGCTGTGCACGATTTTATTTCATGAGGCCTCCACTGGGAAAACAACAAGGACGTTGTACACACCTTTAAAAGCTTAAGTCTTGTCCGCATAAATGTAAATATTTCGATTTGATTCCCCTTGTATATATTAGCTGTGTCTACAAATGTTAGGGTATGCAGTGTTTCCTTTTCCATATCAGATGTAGCCTGTGGGTTTTTCGGATGAACGTATTTTCATCTCCATGACTGTGTAGGCACATCAGAGCAGTATTGTAATAACCCGAAAATCTGGGCCGGTTTAAAATTTTTATTTTGGCAATTTTAGCGAAGTTTGAATATTTAAAATGGATTATTTTAAATAATATCGACGAGAAAATTTATTTTGAATATTAATAGAACGTATATATTATATACGCCATCGCTAGAATATAAATATTTATATATAATTATAAATAGAATTGAAAATGGCGCGGTAGTTCGATAATTCGATTTCAAACTTCAATTGAATGTACCGGGTGCAAAACAATCCGGATTTTAGTGAAACCAAAAACATTAGGATCTAATTGATGATATCTTTCCAACGAATCCGAAAAATCTAAATTTCATAGCGGGAATCAAAAGATATGTCCAGTTGAAAATTCTGAATAGTCGCTATGGAATTCAGGCCCTTAAAAATGGACATTTTGCAAATGACCTCGGATCTCGACGAAACCAGTTTTGTTGGGTCCGTGATGTCGAATTATTGCTAGATTTCAAATTTCATAATTTTTCGAATCAATATGTGAGCGTGGCAAAGGAAAACGCGTTTGACCGGTTTTAGTTGATTTTAATCGACTGGGAATTGGCCATTTTTCAAACAGTCTCAGAATTCGGCGAAACTAGTTTTGTTAGGACCGTATCGTCAATACGAAGCTAGAAAATATTTTTCTGGAATTTTTAGAGTTAGTATGTGACCCTGGTAATTTGAAATGTACGTTTAAAATTCAATATAGTAATTTAAATGTAAATTCAACGGAAACTGATTCAAACGATCGAATCAACTCGTGATACATATCCCATTGTGTTCAGAATGGGGGTGAAACGTTAGGGACGACAGGCGGTGGGCCTCGTTTAGAGGTCAAAAATAAAAGTTGCTTTTAAGTGATAAATTAAATAAATAAATAAAATATATAATCCTCCTTTTATCAGCCGACCCCCCCCCCATCCTTTCATTTCAAAACGAAACGGAAAAAGAAAAAAAAAACCTAACCTAAAATCGTCGCTTCGATGTCAGGGCCGCCACCGCGGCAGGCGCCGCTGCCTCCACTTCAGCACCCCGAGCTCCTCCCTCCTCTTTCCTCACGCGTTTCCCCTTCCTTCGATCGAAGAACCCAAACCCCCCCAACAGAAAACCCGTCGCCACCCCCCCTGGCCACTGAAGGCTCCAACGCCGAGACCCCCTCCGCCTCCTCCAGCCTCGCGCAACCACTTCGACTCCACCCCTTCGCTGAATAAAAAAATAAAATAAAAAAAAACTGTAAGTATCTCTATTTATTTAATTTAGTTATTTTATTCAATTTTCTTTTCTGTTTTTATATATAACATAAATAATAGTTTTGATTTTTATAGCGTAAAAAAATGGATTTTTATAGCGAAAGAAAATCGATTTTAAATAGTGAAGAGTTTGATTTTTAACTAGAGAAAAGGGACGACTTTTATAAAATTATAAAGACATGATTTTTATAGTAAAAGGCGAAATAAAAATTGGATTTTGATTCAAGTGAGAGATTAGATTTTTATAAACGATAAAAAGTTCGATTTTGATTTTTATCAAGTAGAAAGGTTAAAAATATAATTTTTATACTAAGTGGCAAATTAAAAATGTGATTTTTATATATTGAACTTCGAATTAAAAATGTGATTTTTATATATTGAACTTCGAATTAAAAATGTGATTTTTATATATTGAACTTCGAAATAAAAATATGATTTTTATATATTGAACTTCAAAATAAAAATATGATTTTTATATATTGAACTTCAAAATAAAAATATGATTTTTATATATTGAATAGCGAAGTAAAAATTCGATTTTTACATAGGTAGTGAAAGCGGGCAACGAAGGTAACAAAAAGGCGAAACGACGAAGACTTCTGCAAATGAAGAGCCGTGGAGCTAGGATAGCTATATGTGAGAATTTCTCACCTTTCAATTTCATTTTCTAGTTATATATATATACTAGGATGCAGACGGTGCTTAGTAGCACCTGACACAATCGTCCACAGACCATGGACTTGTTTGTTTGGTTGCATAGATTAGTTGGATATTTGATTTGAATTTGGTTGTTTGGTGAATTTGATTGATGTGTGAATGGCGTGGGCCTTCACTAGACCGGGGATAAGGCTAGGCCTTGTCCCGTTTCTAGTATCGTGCCGTTATGCCGCCGAAATTTTCTAAAATATGTTAGAAAAATAAAAATATCATTTTATTGAATAAATGAACTGAATAGAAATTCATATGTTGGAATAAAATGTTTTATCGTTAAAAATAAATTTTTTAACGTGAAGTGAATAAAATAAAATATTCATTTACAAACCAAACGGTTTGTTTATGTACACCTATTTGAAGGACATTGATTGGGTCGATAAATTTTACACATCGCCCAACTGCACAAATAAAATATTTGTTTGATTGTTTGAAACCCCACACGGGTGTTGGGATGAAATATGAAGTTCACTCATCCTGATTGATTAAATATGTCGATCGATCGATTGACAGGCTGTTATAAGCATTAGATATCTATATTTGATGCTTATACAGTGTAATGCACTTTGGTTGATGGTTGATTATTTTTCAATGTTATTATACATGTGTTGTATGAAAATCCATATAATTAACTTTATGTGGTAATTGATTGGGCCTCATTCCAATTTGAAAAATAAAGAATAATATAAAATAAAGGTTCATGTGTTGACAGTACTCATTCATTGAGATTGGTCATGTGTTGAACGAAATATTTTATAGTAATAAAATTTACATCTTTATCAATATAAAATAAAGGTTCGTGTGTTGACAGTACTCATTCATTGAGATTGGTCATGTGTTGAACGAAATATTTTATAGTATTAAAATTTACATCTTTGTCAATATAAAATAAAGGTTCATGTGTCGACAGTACTCATCCATTGAGATTGGTCATGTGTTGAACGAAATATTTTGATAATAACAACTATTTTTGAGAAAGAAATATTTGAAATAGAATATTTGAAAATAGAAATTTATGAAGCCGTGTTGATTAGATTGACGCCATTTTGACGTAAACGATATTTATATCGATTTTAAACGATTTCGAAATGAAATGAATTGAAAACGATTTCGAAATGAATTGAATAGAAAACGATTTCGAAATGAATTGAATATAAAACGATTTCGAAATGAATTGAATATAAAACGATTTCGAAATGAATTGAATAGAAAACGATTTCGAAATGAATTGAATTGAAAACGATTTCGAAATGAATTGAATTGAAAACGATTTCGAAATGAATTGAATAGAAAACGATTTCGAAATGAATTGAATATAAAACGATTTCGAAAGGAATTGAATAGAAAACGATTTCGAAATGAATTGAATATAAAACGATTTCGAAATGAATTGAATATAAAACGATTTCGAAAGGAATTGAATATAAAACGATTTCGAAATGAATTGAATATAAAACGATTTCGAAATGAATTGAATATAAAACGATTTCGAAATGAATTGAATATAAAACGATTTCGAAATGAATTGAATATAAAACGAATTCAAATGGAATTGAAAGCGAATTGAAATGAATTCAAATTGAATTGAAATTCGAATTGAATAGAAATGAATTTTAAAACGAATTTATAAAGAAGAATTCAATTTTGCTTTGAATGGAAATGGAAGTTGAAATAGATTTTGAAACGAATTTTAAAACTATTTATATAATTCGTTTTGAATAGAAATCGACGATATATATATTATATATATTATATATATAATATAATGGCCTGAATAGAACGCGCCGCGCCGCGGCAGTTCGTGAATTTCGACCATTTATTTCAAACGGACATTACGGGAGATCCGACCGTCGGATTCTCCAGAAACCGGAACCGTTGGGTTCGTATCGAAAAGAGCTTTCTAACGAATATTAAAAATTAGAAATCTAACGGTTGGATTTGGAATTATGTCCAAATCAAATTTGAAAAAGGTCGCTATAAGTGCAGTTCGATGGCCATTGATGGAAATCGACTGTACGGGCCTTGATAAAATTATTAAAAATAATAATAATTTGTGTAAAATCATAAGAAATGATTTGTGAAGATTTGGGATGAAAAACTCCATATTTGAAAAGATAAAAATAGATTTTTATCGAAATGAACTAGTTTTGAACTAGAAATATAATTCTATTTATCTTTAAATAAATAAATTGAATTTAAAAAGGGTTTTGAAAATAACCAAAATATCCAATGATTGCATTGGAGTGGATTTGAATCGAAATTGTCTTCGGAATATTTCGATGTTGAAATTTGTGATTATACAGGTGTTGTTATGGAAATTTGAAAGATATATATTTATATCGTTATTTCCAATACGACATTTGTTGATCGTAGAATTTGATATTGAATATAGGCCGATATATTTTCTATTCAGAGCCTTGTATTGAATATCGAATGTGATTTGGGTTTGTTGTGAATGGTGTCTTCACTAACACTGTTCTTGAACCCAGTTGAGAAAAGATTAAATCTTTTTATTTAGATTTAATGAAGTGTACCAATTAAATAATATTTAATTGGAATTGAATTGATATTGATTTTTGGGTTTATCGTGAACAGTGTTTTAAATAACACTCGTTCTTTAACCCGATAATTAATGAATGTGATTTTGGGTTTATCGTGAACCGTGTTTTAAATGACACTGATTCTTTAACCCAGTTAAAGATTAAAACTAAGTAGAGTTTTAATGAATCTTTAATTAGATCGAAAAGATCGAGAATGGAGTATCACCAATTTTGCTCCAGGCGATAGTTAAATCTTTAATTAGATTTGAACGTGAAATGGTAATTGAATTTACCGATAACACTGTGGTGTTAGATATGAAGTATTACCAGTTTTACTTCATGGGATTAATAGGTTGGGATTGGGAAATTAAAACAAATGATTACTTCGGTAAGATTCGTTAATCCCGACTAGTTGAATCGAAATTCAAAAGAAGATTAGAGAATAAATTCAAGGAATTTATCTTGGATAAAATTAATGGGAACATTTCCCTATGAATGTGACATTTAGAAACTAACTGTCGGTTAGCCAAGCAGAAGGGTTTTCTGGATATTGATCTGATGTTGGTTTCGGCCTTCGGGGTTAATATTTGGGGAATTATTCTCTTGATTAATTTACGGTTAGTGACTGATGAATTGGAATGAGGCGTATGTTGTGTTTGTGTAACACTTATTTAAAATATACGCGAGTTATTCGGAAAGGTCGGGTTTATCCCATTCTGAATAACTGATACGACGATAAGTCGAAGATGAAGACGATGGTCGAAGACCGGAAGTCTTCACGTCGTTTGGGTGATTACTGATGATCTTGATTGGGTTGTACACCCAAGAAGATGGAAACAGTTGGTGATCGTCCAGACGCACTTGGAGATCGATGGATATGCGGGGTACTAGGTGCCTCCGGTTTCGTTCAGACCCAGAACGGACTTGTAAATGGACTGTGTGTCTGACATTGGATTTTAGTCCGTATGATTGATCTCTATTAAATATATATCTGTTTGGCGGCGGAGAATTTATTCTCTTGCTTAACGCCCTTCTTTGAGACGTACGAGCTCAGGGGTTATATATTGATGGATATCAAACGCATGGAGTGAATTGCCTGTGTGGCATGCCTAAGCGGAAATTGATCGAGGCTTCTGTTGAAAAGCAAAGTCTTGTGGTGGTGATCAAAGCAAGGCCTTTGTGGCGTAGCTTTGTGTAACGTTTGCTTCGCGAGTTTCACACCCGGTATGAACCAAAAACGGGAGAGGACATCAGGGAGGGCATGCGTTTCTTTCTAGCTAGAAGTGGCGTCAGTGGTTTTACACGTCCTGACGAGTTTGACTTATGTGGTTGTTGCTGTTGCGAGGTGCCTCGGATTGATCGGTCGTTCTCGAACCGATGGAGTCATTTAGTTGGCTCACCTACGCCCTATAGGGCGGGGAAACGCATGTTCAGGGTTTAAGTTTAATCCACATCGGTGGACTGGCCCTGAGGATCCAAGGGTCACTCGAGCTCTGATCCTGAGACACGGGCTAGAGCGTCTCGAATCGGTTGAGGACTATCTTTTGCCTCGGTTCATAGATGGAAATCCAATTTCCAAATACGTGACATTTGCGGTTTTATTTGTAAACCTATATATGGCGACATGATATATGGTACCCATGCCGCCTATGATTGATACTTATGATTTGAAGTTGTTTTATTACACTATGAACTTATGGTAGTATCAAATGATTTGTTTTAAACGTATCAAGCATTCTTTGGCTGTTATAAGGGAAAACCCTATCCTCGGCTGCGTTGCATTGTGTGATGGGACCTGGGTCTTATAACAGCTTCATTTTTCTTTATTTAGCATTGCGCTGTTCGTTTTATGCACTGGTATTCTTGGGAGGAAACACGTTCCGTGTTATACGGCGTGGTCCCTTGATTTACCTAATGATTTAAAATAAAGATTAATAACTGTTTTAGTTCTCACACCAGTCACATGACTGACCTGGAGTTTATTGTTTTAACCTAAACTCTGGGTACCCTTATTTTGACACGGGCAGCTAGTAGTTTTGGTTTTGCAGATTTATATTCACAGGATCCTGGTTTACAGCTGGAACGATATCCGGAAAGCTTTGTATCCGTATATCTACTTCTAGTTGTGTATTGTTTTATTTTTCCGCTGCGATGTATTTAAATGTAATTTAAATCTCTGATATTTCTGTGTAATATTCATTCATACTCTGTATATTCTTGTAATCTGATGCATTGTTGTAATATACAATGAAATGTTCTTTTATATGCGTTCTGTTGTGGCTTGTTCTCGAACTATCCGTCGCTTTCCTTTACGGGGAAGTTACGGGTTTTCACAGTTGGTATCAGAGCTTTGGTTTACAAAGCAGAGAACAAGGCACATTAGAACCGTATGAAAGAATTCATCAGATATTGGATTAGCAATATCCAATGAGGGAGACTCGTTAGAGATGGGATCAGTAGTATCCTAGAACGAGTGTGAAGAGTATATTTTTAAAATGAAAATAAATTTTGTTTTGAAAATTTAGATCAACTATTCGTATTTGATTATTTGTTTATATTGATTTTGGACAATTCAGTATATAAAGAATTTGCATATACGCCTTGCAAACGTATATTCGAAGTTTTAATATACTGGATAGATATAGAGTCACATTCTAGACACCCGGGGATAATTCTGATGATGTGGCCACATCATCAGTATTTATATTCGTGTTTCGAAGGTGTGATATCTATATATTTCCATTAGACTGGTGTGAGAACCAAAGCTTATATAGATAGAACACATTGTTGTGAATTGGCATCAAAAAATGATATTTAGTATATGTACCAAAAGTTATGAATTTCAAATGATAATTCACTAATTGATTGCTGTTTGTGTTGTTTGTTTAATTGTTTGATAATTTTGAACCATTATGCCTAATTTGATCAAATATTGAATTGTATTGAAAATTTGTTGCATTTGCTTGCATATACATATATATCATTGAACAGGTCATAGCAAGGAGGCTAGAGCCAGAGAATAAAATTTGTTTGCCCGACAAATAGGTACATGTTTACTACATAATTTACTGTTTTGTTTGGGTGATGATGATTTTGTGAGCCTATTGGCTAGCCGCTTGGCTTTTTCTTTTTCTTTTTGAGATCTGAAGGACCGGGGAAGCTATTTGAAATTCCCCGATGCTCCCGGTGCAGGGGAGGTTATGGCGAAATTTTTCAAAAATTTAGGGTGTTAGCCAAATTTTTGAAATTTAGAAGATTCTCAGAAGCTGAAAGGTTGGAGAATGAGAGCCAGATCGAGCGTAGAGTTGATTAATCAAACCACTTTCGACTTTGTTCCTTTTCGGGGACGAAAAGTTTTAAGTGGGAGAGATTGTAATAACCCGAAAATCTGGGCCGGTTTAAAATTTTTATTTTGGCAATTTTAGCGAAGTTTGAATATTTAAAATGGATTATTTTAAATAATATCGACGAGAAAATTTATTTTGAATATTAATAGAACGTATATATTATATACGCCGTCGCTAGAATATAAATATTTATATATAATTATAAATAGAATTGAAAATGGCGCGGTAGTTCGATAATTCGATTTCAAACTTCAATTGAATGTACCGGGTGCAAAACAATCCGGATTTTAGTGAAACCAAAAACATTAGGATCTAATTGATGATATCTTTCCAACGAATCCGAAAAATCTAAATTTCATAGTGGGAATCAAAAGATATGTCCAGTTGAAAATTCTGAATAGTCGCTATGGAATTCAGGCCCTTAAAAATGGACATTTTGCAAATGACCTCGGATCTCGACGAAACCAGTTTTGTTGGGTCCGTGATGTCGAATTATTGCTAGATTTCAAATTTCATAATTTTTCGAATCAATATGTGAGCGTGGCAAAGGAAAACGTGTTTGACCGGTTTTAGTTGATTTTAATCGACTGGGAATTGGCCATTTTTCAAACAGTCTCAGAATTCGGCGAAACTAGTTTTGTTAGGACCGTATCGTCAATACGAAGCTAGAAAATATTTTTCTGGAATTTTTAGAGTTAGTATGTGACCCCGGTAATTTGAAATGTACGTTTAAAATTCAATATAGTAATTTAAATGTAAATTCAACGGAAACTGATTCAAACGATCGAATCAACTCGTGATACATATCCCATTGTGTTCAGAATGGGGGTGAAACGTTAGGGACGACAGGCGGTGGGCCTCGTTTAGAGGTCAAAAATAAAAGTTGCTTTTAAGTGATAAATTAAATAAAAAAAAAATCCTCCTTTTATCAGCCGACCCCCCCCCCCATCCTTTCATTTCAAAACGAAACGGAAAAAGAAAAAAAAACCTAACCTAAAATCGCCGCTTCGATGTCAGGGCCGCCACCGCGGCAGGCGCCGCTGCCTCCACTTCAGCACCCCGAGCTCCTCCCTCCTCTTTCCTCACGCGTTTCCCCTTCCTTCGATCGAAGAACCCAAACCCGCCCAACAGAAAACCCGTCGCCACCCCCCCCCCCCCCCGGCCACTGCAGGCTCCAAAGCCGAGACCCCCTCCGCCTCCTCCAGCCTCGCGCAACCACTTAGACTCCACCCCTTCGCTGAATAAAAAAATAAAATAAAATAAAAACTGTAAGTATCTCTATTTATTTAATTTAGTTATTTTATTCAATTTTCTTTTCTGTTTTTATATATAACATAAATAATAGTTTTGATTTTTATAGCGTAAGAAAATGGATTTTTATAGCGAAAGAAAATCGATTTTAAATAGTGAAGAGTTTGATTTTTAACTAGAGAAAAGGGACGACTTTTATAAAATTATAAAGACATGATTTTTATAGTAAAAGGCGAAATAAAAATTGGATTTTGATTCAAGTGAGAGATTAGATTTTTATAAACGATAAAAAGTTCGATTTTGATTTTTATCAAGTAGAAAGGTTAAAAATATAATTTTTATACTAAGTGGCAAATTAAAAATGTGATTTTTATATATTGAACTTCGAATTAAAAATGTGATTTTTATATATTGAACTTCGAATTAAAAATGTGATTTTTATATATTGAACTTCGAAATAAAAATATGATTTTTATATATTGAACTTCAAAATAAAAATATGATTTTTATATATTGAACTTCAAAATAAAAATATGATTTTTATATATTGAATAGCGAAGTAAAAATTCGATTTTTACATAGGTAGTGAAAGCGGGCAACGAAGGTAACAAAAAGGCGAAACGACGAAGACTTCTGCAAATGAAGAGCCGTGGAGCTAGGATAGCTATATGTGAGAATTTCTCACCTTTCAATTTCATTTTCTAGTTATATATATATACTAGGATGCAGACGGTGCTTAGCAGCACCCGACACAATCGTCCACAGACCATGGACTTGTTTGTTTGGTTGCATAGATTAGTTGGATATTTGATTTGAATTTGGTTGTTTGGTGAATTTGATTGATGTGTGAATGGCGTGGGCCTTCACTAGACCGGGGATAAGGCTAGGCCTTGTCCCGTTTCTAGTATCGTGCCGTTATGCCGCCGAAATTTTCTAAAATATGTTAGAAAAATAAAAATATCATTTTATTGAATAAATGAACTGAATAGAAATTCATATGTTGGAATAAAATGTTTTATCGTTAAAAATAAAAATTTTAACGTGAAGTGAATAAAATAAAATATTCATTTACAAACCAAACGGTTTGTTTATGTACACCTATTTGAAGGACATTGATTGGGTCGATAAATTTTACACATCGCCCAACTGCACAAATAAAATATTTGTTTGATTGTTTGAAACCCCACACGGGTGTTGGGATGAAATATGAAGTTCACTCATCCTGATTGATTAAATATGTCGATCGATCGATTGACAGGCTGTTATAAGCGTTAGATATCTATATTTGATGCTTATACAGTGTAATGCACTTTGGTTGATGGTTGATTATCTTTCAATGCTATTATACATGTGTTGTATGAAAATCCATATAATTAACTTTATGTGGTAATTGATTGGGCCTCATTCCAATTTGAAAAATAAAGAATAATATAAAATAAAGGTTCATGTGTTGACAGTACTCATTCATTGAGATTGGTCATGTGTTGAACGAAATATTTTATAGTAATAAAATTTACATCTTTATCAATATAAAATAAAGGTTCGTGTGTTGACAGTACTCATTCATTGAGATTGGTCATGTGTTGAACGAAATATTTTATAGTAATAAAATTTACATCTTTGTCAATATAAAATAAAGGTTCATGTGTCGACAGTACTCATCCATTGAGATTGGTCATGTGTTGAACGAAATATTTTGATAATAACAACTATTTTTGAAAAAGAAATATTTGAAATAGAATATTTGAAAATAGAAATTTATGAAGCCGTGTTGATTAGATTGACGCCATTTTGACGTAAACGATATTTATATCGATTTTAAACGATTTCGAAATGAAATGAATTGAAAACGATTTCGAAATGAATTGAATAGAAAACGATTTCGAAATGAATTGAATATAAAACGATTTCGAAATGAATTGAATATAAAACGATTTCGAAATGAATTGAATAGAAAACGATTTCGAAATGAATTGAATTGAAAACGATTTCGAAATGAATTGAATTGAAAACGATTTCGAAATGAATTGAATAGAAAACGATTTCGAAATGAATTGAATATAAAACGATTTCGAAAGGAATTGAATAGAAAACGATTTCGAAATGAATTGAATATAAAACGATTTCGAAATGAATTGAATATAAAACGATTTCGAAAGGAATTGAATATAAAACGATTTCGAAATGAATTGAATATAAAACGATTTCGAAATGAATTGAATATAAAACGATTTCGAAATGAATTGAATATAAAACGATTTCGAAATGAATTGAATATAAAACGAATTCAAATGGAATTGAAAGCGAATTGAAATGAATTCAAATTGAATTGAAATTCGAATTGAATAGAAATGAATTTTAAAACGAATTTATAAAGAAGAATTCAATTTTGCTTTGAATGGAAATGGAAGTTGAAATAGATTTTGAAACGAATTTTAAAACTATTTATATAATTCGTTTTGAATAGAAATCGACAATATATATATTATATATATTATATATATAATATAATGGCCTGAATAGAACGCGCCGCGCCGCGGCAGTTCGTGAATTTCGACCATTTATTTCAAACGGACATTACGGGAGATCCGACCGTCGGATTCTCCAGAAACCGGAACCGTTGGGTTCGTATCGAAAAGAGCTTTCTAACGAATATTAGAAATTAGAAATCTAACGGTTGGATTTGGAATTATGTCCAAATCAAATTTGAAAAAGGTCGCTATAAGTGCAGTTCGATGGCCATTGATGGAAATCGACTGTACGGGCCTTGATAAAATTATTAAAAATAATAATAATTTGTGTAAAATCATAAGAAATGATTTGTGAAGATTTGGGATGAAAAACTCCATATTTGAAAAGATAAAAATAGATTTTTATCGAAATGAACTAGTTTTGAACTAGAAATATAATTCTATTTATTTTTAAATAAATAAATTGAATTTAAAAAGGGTTTTGAAAATATCCAATGATTGCATTGGAGTGGATTTGAATCGAAATTGTCTTCGGAATATTTCGATGTTGAAATTCGTGATTATACAGGTGTTGTTATGGAAATTTGAAAGATATATATTTATATCGTTATTTCCAATACGACATTTGTTGATCGTAGAATTTGATATTGAATATAGGCCGATATATTTTCTATTCAGAGCCTTGTATTGAATATCGAATGTGATTTGGGTTTGTTGTGAATGGTGTCTTCACTAACACTGTTCTTGAACCCAGTTGAGAAAAGATTAAATCTTTTTATTTAGATTTAATGAAGTGTACCAATTAAATAATATTTAATTGGAATTGAATTGATATTGATTTTTGGGTTTATCGTGAACAGTGTTTTAAATAACACTCGTTCTTTAACCCGATAATTAATGAATGTGATTTTGGGTTTATCGTGAACCGTGTTTTAAATGACACTGATTCTTTAACCCAGTTAAAGATTAAAACTAAGTAGAGTTTTAATGAATCTTTAATTAGATCGAAAAGATCGAGAATGGAGTATCACCAATTTTGCTCCAGGCGATAGTTAAATCTTTAATTAGATTTGAACGTGAAATGGTAATTGAATTTACCGATAACACTGTGGTGTTAGATATGAAGTATTACCAGTTTTACTTCATGGGATTAATAGGTTGGGATTGGGAAATTAAAACAAATGATTACTTCGGTAAGATTCGTTAATCCCGACTAGTTGAATCGAAATTCAAAAGAAGATTAGAGAATAAATTCAAGGAATTTATCTTGGATAAAATTAATGGGAACATTTCCCTATGAATGTGACATTTAGAAACTAACTGTCGGTTAGCCAAGCAGAAGGGTTTTCTGGATATTGATCTGATGTTGGTTTCGGCCTTCGGGGTTAATATTTGGGGAATTATTCTCTTGATTAATTTACGGTTAGTGACTGATGAATTGGAATGAGGCGTATGTTGTGTTTGTGTAACACTTATTTAAAATATACGCGAGTTATTCGGAAAGGCCGGGTTTATCCCATTCTGAATAACTGATACGACGATAAGTCGAAGATGAAGACGATGGTCGAAGACCGGAAGTCTTCACGTCGTTTGGGTGATTACTGATGATCTTGATTGGGCTGTACACCCAAGAAGATGGAAACAGTTGGTGATCGTCCAGACGCACTTGGAGATCGATGGATATGCGGGGTACTAGGTGCCTCCGGTTTCGTTCAGACCCAGAACGGACTTGTAAATGGACTGTGTGTCTGACATTGGATTTTAGTCTGTGTGATTGATCTCTATTAAATATATATCTGTTTGGCGGCGGAGAATTTATTCTCTTGCTTAACGCCCTTCTCTGAGACGTACGAGCTCAGGGGTTATATATTGATGGATATCAAACGCATGGAGTGAATTGCCTGTGTGGCATGCCTAAGCGGAAATTGATCGAGGCTTCTGTTGAAAAGCAAAGTCTTGTGGTGATGATCAAAGCAAGGCCTTTATGGCGTAGCTTTGTGTAACGTTTGCTTCGCGAGTTTCACACCCGGTATGAACCAAAAACGGGAGAGGACGTCAGGGAGGGCATGCGTTTCTTTCTAGCTAGAAGTGGCGTCAGTGGTTTTACACGCCCTGACGAGTTTGACTTATGTGGTTGTTGCTGTTGCGAGGCGCCTCGGATTGATCGGTCGTTCTCGAACCGATGGAGTCATTTAGTGGGCTCACCTACGCCCCATAGGGCGGGGAAACGCATGTTCAGGGTTTAAGTTTAATCCACATCGGTGGACTGGCCCTGAGGATCCAAGGGTCACTCGAGCTCTGATCCTGAGACACGGGCTAAAGCGTCTCGAATCGGTTGAGGACTATCTTTTGCCTCGGTTCATAGATGGAAATCCAATTTCCAAATACGTGACATTTGCGGTTTTATTTGTAAACCTATATATGGCGACATGATATATGGTACCCATGCCGCCTATGATTGATACTTATGATTTGAAGTTGTTTTATTATACTATGCACTTATGGTAGTATCAAATGATTTGTTTTAAACGTATCAAGCATTCTTTGGTTGTTATAAGGGAAAACCCTATCCTCGGCTGCGTTGCATTGTGTGATGGGACCTGGGTCTTATAACAGCTTCATTTTTCTTTATTTAGCACTGCGCTGTTCGTTTTATGCACTGGTATTCTTGGGAGGAAACCCGTTCCGTGTTATACGGCGTGGTCCCTTGATTTACCTAATGATTTAAAATAAAGATTAATAACTGTTTTAGTTCTCACACCAGTCACATGACTGACCTGGAGTTTATTGTTTTAACCTAAACTCTGGGTGCCCTTATTTTGACACGGGCAGCTAGTAGTTTTGGTTTTGCAGATTTATATTCACAGGATCCTGGTTTACAGCTGGAACGATATCCGGAAAGCTTTGTATCTGTATATCTACTTCTAGTTGTGTATTGTTTTATTTTTCCACTGCGATGTATTTAAATGTAATTTAAATCTCTGATATTTCTGTGTAATATTCATTCATACTCTGTATATTCTTGTAATCTGATGCATTGTTGTAATATACAATGAAATGTTCTTTTATATGCGTTCTGTTGTGGCTTGTTCTCGAACTATCCGTCGCTTTCCTTTACGGGGAAGTTACGGGTTTTCACAAGTATCTGTTTTCATTAGCTCGTGATTTGAACGGTTAGCCTGTGGTGTCCTTATGAGTAGCTGTGCTCCTTCGTTTAGCTGTATGATGGGATTTTTCAAGGGGACTCATCGTGCAAGCTAGAAAGAAGTCTTTTAAATGGCATGTGCTCTACTGCAAAACTAGGGGTAGGTTTGTACAACAGTAAAATTAAACATGTGGTTTCTCTGTTCCGCAAAACGTGTACTGCTTCACAAAGGTTTGGTTTGATCCCATCTCACAGACGACCATGGACAAAAATAAAAATACAGTCGTGTCCAGCGAGGTGCCACGATCCCAAAAATGTAATAATATCGGTAGGTTAACTCATATTATGAAACCCCAAAATATTGATATCGGGTGCAAAATACTCCACATAAAAAGTTGCCTATTTAATTAATTAAAAATCACAGTAAAATTTTAAAAATTATATTATCACTATGTCTCAAAAGAACCTTGTCTAAATTCGAAACCGGTATGCAGTTATTTCAAATAAACTTTTGCGATCGATAAACGATTCTATAGCGACTATTTGAAAATTTGATTTGGACATATCTTGCAATCTATACTACGAAATCTCCATTTTCCATTTCATTAGAAAAATATAGTCAAATCGATCCTAACATTTCTTGTTTCACATAAATCTGACTTAAAA
Source organism: Allium sativum (assembly GCA_030737875.1). Lineage (NCBI taxonomy): Eukaryota > Viridiplantae > Streptophyta > Magnoliopsida > Asparagales > Amaryllidaceae > Allium > Allium sativum. Next base: position 208,487,631 of record CM060916.1, read on the forward strand.
CGGATCCTGTACATTCATTTGAAGTTCAAAACGAAATTTACGAACTACCGCGCAGTTTCAAGTTCGTTTTATATTAAATATAAATATAAACGTTTAATCGTCGTTAAATAACGGATTCAATATTAAAATTCATTAATATTTCCAAATAAAATATTTAAAACAAGTTTAAATATTCAAATCAAATAGCTGAAAAATCCAGGTCGTTACAGCCGGGTTGCAAGATGTTCTTGTTGAACCCAGGGTATTCGTCTCTAGAGATACACTATCGGCAGGTGGTCCCATACCTTGTCATAGTTGGAAATACAATCTCCAATAAGCGCCCGTGGTTTTGATTCTATACTATATGTGGAGCGTGAGATGCAAGCGTTCCACTAGATTCTATTTACTTGTATTTAGACATTATTATAATATCATCAAAGATATTGGTTTCAAAGATGGTTTGGGTTATCGTAAGGTAAAAACCGTCTGTGTTTATGTGTGGATTCGGTCTTACGATTACCCTTTGTTTTTGAAAGATTTTGAACCTTAAAATCAAGTTGGATGATCACCCTTAATACTGTGCGAGTTTATCTCACTCTGGTTCACCAGACTGACCCGGTATTTTGTAAATGCTCGGGTTAGACCGGGTTGTACAGGTTCAGGTTATCGTCTGCTGTGAAGAGACGAGCTGGAAGAGTTCAGACGTATTGTATTATATAGCTTCCATCCCACTGTGTTGTATATGAGGACAGATCGTTATAACTGTCCAGATGTGTGATGCACTCTGATAATGTAAGTATTTCAAAAGCTCTCTTTAAAGATTTATTTCAGTATTATATTTTGTTCCGCTGCGATGTGAGACTCTGTGTGGTGTTGTTCTTCTTCTTCTTCTATTCTAATATTTCTTTCTTTCTTATCTCACCCTCTAAATTCTTTCAAATAACTATCCGGTGTTTTCGGTGCTTGGAGGATCGGCATGAGTTACGGTAAAGGTATTTATGTCGATTTTCGGGGCCGAAACCCTGGGTCGTTACAGTGGTATCAGAGCTGAAGGTTAAGTGATTACCTTGGCTCTATGGCGTGACTCAATAGAGATGGGGTTAGCAATACCCTAGATTGAGTTGAGTGTATATATACGAGTGAACGTATTTGTAGATTTTATAAAAAAATGTTTTATATTGTGGAGAGTTATTGGCTGAGTTGTTTATGGGTTCTGGTCGATTAGTTTGATCCACTGTATCGATAGGGGTTTCTAAACACTCAAGTACGATAAACCGTCGCAGTATGTTTTGAAAGAGGGTAAATGAAATAATTTACCCAAATTATATTTTTATATAAAGAAAATATATATATTTGAAATATTATAGTATATTGGATGCGTTGGTTGATTATAATTGAAATGGTTATATAAATAACCAATTCGAATTCATATAATGTAAAAGTAGATTTATTAAATCTGAAATTAAAATCAGAATTGAAATTAAAATTACTAAATGTGGGAAAGGTGATTTCAAATAAACTTGGATTGAATATATGAGAATATTAAAATCCTGGGAGATTTTAAATTGTTTTACGAGTACTTCATTTGGTATTTTGAAATAGATTTCAAAATGAAAGGGTTTAAATATGGTTTTGATAAGTGATATAGTATTGAACTCACTTCGATAGCTGGGAAATAACTCTGAGGATGCTGGCCACATCATCAGTGTTCATTTCCGAGTTCTAAGTGACGGATTACTACCAAAGATTTTGTTTTGAATTGCGTTAAAAAAAACAAATTGTTTTGAATCGTGAAAAGGAATATTGATTTTTTTTTGAAAGAGCAGAACTGTTTAACAACTCCCAGGGAAATTGTTTGAGCAAAGGCAAAAAAATTAAATAGAAATCGGGGAAAGCAAATATGAATTGAATTGAAACCAATTAACTGGAAATTGAATTGGGATATAATATATCAAGTAGAATCAGATTTTGAATGGTGTGACAGGAATCTGAAATGGTGTTGGACTGGTAAGTTAAGAGTTGAAATCGATAATGGATGGAAATTGAGTTAAGAATGGATTTTGGCTTGGACGCATGAAGGATTTGGTTTTGAGGATTAAATTGGAATTTTGTTTGGGAATGCATTTGGATATGCTGACAGGGTAGCTGTGATGGCCTGGAATTTCGCTCGATCTGAATCAGTCGTTAAACCGATCTAAACCGTTCGAAACCCCTGATCGTTTGAGAACAGGACAAATCAGAACACAAACAGAAGAACATTTCATTGCTATTACAACAATTCCATCAGGTACAAGAATATACAGAGTATAAATGAATAAATTACATTCGATAAATATCAGAGATTACAATAAATTACATAGCAGCGGAAAATAATACAAAGCACAACTGAAGGTGATATACGGATACAGAGCTTTCCGGATATCATTCCAGCTGTAAACCAGGATCCTGTGAATATAAATCTGCAAAACCAAACTACTAGCTGCCCGTGTGGAAAATAGGGGCACCCAGAGTTTAGGTTAAAACAATAAACTCCAGGTCAGTCATGTGACTGGTGTGAGAACTAAAACAGTTATTTAAAACTTTACTTTAAAAGAGAGTAATTCAAGGGACCACGCCGTATAACACGGAACGGGTTTCCTCCCAAGAATACCAGTGCATAGAATAAACAACGCAATGCTTTTTCGAAAAATGAAGCTATTATAAGACCCAGGTCCCATCACACAATGCAACGCAAGCCGGAGGATAGGGTTTTCCCTTATAATAGCCAAACATGCTTGGTACGTTTAAAACAAATCATTTGATACTATAATAAGTGTATAGTGTCAAAACATTTCAATCATAAATATGAATCATAGACGGCATGGGTACCATATATCATGTCGCCGTACTAGTTCTACAATTAAAACCGCAGTACACGTATTGGAAATTGGATTTCCGTCATGAGTCGAGGCAAGGGGCAAGCTCCTCTCCGCGTTCGAGACACTTTAGCAAATGCTCAGGATTACGCACACTGGGTAACCCTTGGATCGGTTGGGCCGGTCCTCACTTACGTTAGAGGATTGGCAATTCCTGAACACGCGTTTCCCGGTCCTTACAGACCTATATCGAGGCGCCTCATTCCAACAACCACAAAGGTGAAAAGTATATAAATGTCAGGGCTGGTAAGTCACTGACACCACCAAAGCTAGAAAGAAACGTCGTGTTCTCCCAACGGCCCGTATCCCGTTTTTGACTCATACCGAGGTGTGAGGATCGCGAATTCACGCTATACACAAAGCTACACCACAAAGGCCGTGCTTTGATCATCAACCACAAGACTTTGCTTTTCAACAGAAGCCTTGATCCATGCAACTCAGTATGCCACACAGGCAATTCATGCCGTGCGACTGATATCTATCGATATACAACCTCTGAGCTCGTACGTCTCAGAGAAGGGCGTTAAGCAAAAGAATAAATTCTCCGCCGCCAAACAGATGTATATTTAATAGAAATCAATCAACACAGAATAAAATCCAATGTCAGACACACAATCCATTTACAAGTCCGTTCTGGGTCTGAACGAAACCGGAGGCACTTTCCTCGCATATCCATCCATCTCCAAGTATGTCTGGACGACCACCAACTATTTCCATCCTCTTGGGTGTACAGCCCAATCAGGATCGTCAGTAATTATCCAAACAATGTGAAGACTTCCGGTCTTCGACCACCGTCTTCATCTTCGACATATCGTCGAATCGGTTATTCAGAATGGGTGTAAACCCGGACTTTCCGAACAACCCGCGTATATTAGAAACAAATGTTACACAAACACAACATACGCCTCATTCCAATTCATTAGTCACTAACCGCAAATTAGCAAGAGAACAATTTCCCAAACATTAACCCCGAAGGCCGAAACCAACATCGGATCAATACCCGGGAAACCATTCTTCTTAGCCAACCTACAGCTAGTTTCTAAATTCCACATTCTTAGGGAAAGGTTCCCATTAATTTTATCCAAGATAAATTCTTTAAAATTTATCCTGTAATCTTCCTTTGGATGTCATTTAAAACCAAATTATGGTTTTTCCAACTAGTCGAGATTAGCGAACCGTAACGAAGTAACTATTTATTTTATTTCCCAATCCCAACCTATTCATCCCATGAAGCAAAACTGGTAATACTCCATATCTAACACCGTGGTGTTATCGGTAAAATTAATTACCATTTCACGTTCAAATCTAATTAAAGATTTAACTATCGCTTTGGAGCAAAACTGGTAATACTACATTCCCGCTCGTTTCTAAATTTGATAATTTAGATTACAAATTCACATTTCAATCTATTTGCAGATTCGTTAAAACTCCTTTTACTGGGTTAAAGAACTAGGTGTTATTTAAAACACAGTTCACGACAAACCCAAATCACATTCTATTTGTTATCGGGTTAAAGAACTAGTGTTATTTAAAACACTGTTCACGATAAACCCATTTCAAATTCAATCAAATAGATTAGAAATTCGATTATTAAAAATCCCTTTTTAAATCTAATTCATTTATTTAAAAATAATTGGGTTTTAAATTTAGTTCAAAACTAGTTCATTTCGATAAAAACCCATTTTTATCTTTTCAAATATGGAGTTTTTCATCCCAAATTTTCCCAAATCATTTCATATGATTTTACACAAATTATTGACATTTTTAATAATTTTATCAAGGCCCGTACAGTCGATTTCCAACAATGGCCATCGAACTGCACTTACAGCGACCTTTTTCAAATTTGATTTGGACGTATCTCCAAATCCAACCGTCAGATTTTGAATTTCAAATATTCGTTAGAAAGCTCTTTTCGATACGAACCCAACGGTTCCGGTTTTAGGAGAATCCGACGGTCGGATCTCCCGTAATGTCCGTCTGAAATAAATGGTCGAAATTCACGAACTGCCGCGGCGCGGCGCGTTCTATTCTGGCCATTATATTATATATATAATATATATTTCGTCGATTCTATTTTTAAACGAATTATATAAATAGTTTTAAATTTGTTTCAAAAGCAATTTCAACTTCCATTTCAATTCAAATCAAAATTGAATCCTTCCTTATAAATTCGTTTTAAAATTCATTCCTATTCAATTCAATTTGAATTCATTTCAATTCGTTTTCAATTCAATTCGAATTCGTTTTCTATTCAATTCAATTCAAATTGGTTTTCTATTCGATTCAATTCAAATTGGTTTTCTATTCGATTCAATTCAAATTGGTTTTCTATTCGATTCAATTCAAATTGGTTTTCTATTCGATTCAAATTCATTTCGAAATCTTCGTATATTCAATTCATTTCGAAATCGTTTTATATTCAACTCATTTCGAAATCGTTTTATATTCAATTCATTTCGAAATCGTTTTATATTCAATTCATTTCGAAATCGTTTTATATTCAATTCATTTCGAAATCGTTATATATTCAATTCATTTCGAAATCGTTATATATTCAATTCATTTCGAAATCGTTATATATTCAATTCATTTCGAAATCGTTATATATTCAATTCATTTCGAAATCGTTATATATTCAATTCATTTCGAAATCGTTATATATTCAATTCATTTCGAAATCGTTATATATTCAATTCATTTCGAAATCGTTATATATTCAATTCATTTCGAAATCGTTATATATTCAATTCATTTCGAAATCGTTATATATTCAATTCATTTCGAAATCGTTATATATTCAATTCATTTTGAAATCGTTTTATATTCAATTCCAAATGTAATCGATATAAATATCGTTCGCGTCAAAATGGCGCATCACTAATCAACACGGCTCTATATATTCTATTTCAAATATTTCTTTTTGTCAACACACGACTAATCTCAACGAATGAGTACCGTCCACATGTGACTATTTTTGTTAAGATATTTCGTTCAACACATGACTAATCCCAACGGATGAGTATAGTCAACACATGAACCTTTACATTATATTGATAAAGATGTAAATTTTATTATTAAAATATTTCGTTCAACACATGACTAATCCCAACGGATGAGTATAGTCAACACATGAACCTTTATGTTATATTGATAAAGATGCAAATTTTATTATTAAAATAATTCGTTCAACACATGAGTAATCTCAACGGATGAGTACAGTCAACACATGAACCTTTATTTTAATTATTCTTTATTTTTCAAATTGGAATGAGGCCCAATCAATTACCATATAAAGTTAATTATATGGATTTTCATACAACACATGTATATAATAGCATTGAAAGATAATCAACCATCAACCAAAGTGCACTACACTGTATAAGCATCAAATGTAGATATCTAATGCTCATAACAGCCTGTCAATCAATCGATCGACATATTTAATTAATCAGGATGAGTGAACTTCATATTTCATCCCAACACCCGTGTGGGGTTTCAAACAATCAAACATAGATTTTATTTGTGCAGTTGGGCGATGTGTAAAATTTATCGACCCAATCAATGTCAGTCAAATCAGTGTACATAAACAAACCGTCCGGTTTGTAAATGAATATTTTATTTATTCACTTCACGTTAAAAATTATATTTTTAACGATAAAACATTTTATTTTAACTTATGAATTTCTATTCAATTCATTCTTTGAATAAAATGATATTTTTATTTTTCTAACTTGTTTTAGAAAATTTCGGCGGCATAACGGCACGATACTAGAAACGGGACGAGGCCTAGCCTTATCCCCGGTCTAGTGAAGGCCCACGCCATTCACACATCAATCAATCCATTCATTTCACCAAACAATTCAATTTCAAATCAAATCATCTAACTAATCTATGCAACCAAACAAACAAGTCCATGGTCTGTGGACGATTGTGTCGGGTGCTACTAAGCACCGTCTGCATCCTAGTATAAATATATAATTAGAAAAGAAATTGAAAGGTGAGAAATTCTCACAGATAGCTATCCAAACATCTTGACTCTTCTTATGTAGAAATCTCCATTGCTATTGCATCTTCGTCACCTTCGTTGCCCGCTTTCACTACATATGTAAAAATCGAATTTTTACTTCGCTATTCAATATATAAAAATCATATTTTTATTTCGAAGTTCAATATATAAAAATCATATTTTTCTATCGAAGTTCAATATATAAAAATCCTATTTTTCTTCAATATATAAAAATCCTATTTTTCTATCGAAGTTCAATATATAAAAATCCTATTTTTCTATCGAAGTTCAATATATAAAAATCCTATTTTTCTATCGAAGTTCAATATATAAAAATCCTATTTTTCTATCGAAGTTCAATATATAAAAATCCTATTTCAAAAATATAGATTTCGCCTTTATAAAAATATAGATTTTGCATTTATAAAAATATAGATTTTGCCTTTATAAAAATATAGATTATATTTTCATTTCATCACTATAAAAATTACCTCTTTACTTCAACATATATAAAATAAAAATCAGATTTTTATTTCGCTACATATACAAAGATGATATTTTTATATTCTATATCTCATAAAGATTATATTTTTATAGTTCCTACTATGCAAAGATTATATTTTTATCTTTCTACAATATAAAAGATTATATTTTTACTACTTTAAAAATATAAAAATCCAATTTTTAATTCTTTAAAAATATAAAAATCATATTTTTACTTGCTACTATATAGTAAAGATTATATTTTTAATACTTTAAAAATATAAAAATCATATTTTTAATTCGCCTTTTCTATTATAAAAATCAAATCTTTTGTCTTTTTTTTTTTAAATCTAATCTAGTTTTACCTATCACAAAAAATCAGATTTTATCTATGATTATAATATAATAAACCGAAAACAAAATAACTGTAAATAAATAAATAAATAATACATACCTTAATTTCGGATTTTTTTTTTTGAAAGGGGGAGGTGATGGTTCGTCAGAGGGTCGGTGGAGGGGAGGTGCGGCCGTCGGAGGTCTACAGGCGGGGTCGGCTTCCAGGCGGTGGTAGGTTTGGGGTGGACAGCGCTTTAGGGTTCGATTGGTCAAGGGGAGAGAGGCGCGAGGCGGAGAAGAAGAGGGGGGGGGCGTCGGCGGTGGCGTTCGCTTCAGGGGGGAAAGGTGGTTGCGTTCCGCCTGGCGGTGGCGATGGAGCACGATTTCTTTTTTTTTTCTGATTTTAGTTTTTAACGGGGGGGCCTGGGTAGTTATAAGGAGAGATATATATATTTTTTTTTTAATTTAATTTAAAAAGTTGACTTTTTCAAACGACCTCTAAACGAGGCCCACCGCCTGTCGTCCATAGCGAAATACCCCCATTCCGAACCCAATGGGATATGTATCGCCAGCTGATTCGGCTGTTACAATCAGTTTCCGTTAAATTTTCATTTAAATCACTATATTGAATTTTAAACGTACATTTCAAATTACCGGGGTCACATACTAACTAGAAAAATTCCAGAAAAATATTTTCTAGCTTCGTATTGACGATACGGTCCTAACAAAACTAGTTTCGTCGAATTCTGAGACCGTTGGAAAAATGGCCAATTTCCAGTCGATTAAAATCAACTGAAATGGTCAAAACACGTTTTCTTTTGCCACGCTCACATATTGATTCGAAAAATTATGAAATTTGAAACCTAGCAATAATTCGACATCACGGACCCAACAAAAGTGGTTTCGTCGAAATCCGAGGTCTTTTGCAAAATGTCCAATTTTAAGGGCCTGAATTCCATAGCGACTATTCAGAATTTTCAACTGGACATATCTTTTGATTCCCGCTATGAAATCTTGATTTTTCTGATTCGTTGGAAAGATATCATCAATTAGATCCTAATGTTTTTGGTTTCACTAAAATCCGGATTGTTTTGCACCCGGTACATTCAATTGAAGTTTGAAATCGAATTATCGAACTACCGCGCCATTTTCAATTCTATTTATAATTATATATAAATATTTATATTCTAACGACGACGCGTATATAATATATACGTTCTATTTATATTCAAAACAAATTTTCTCTTCGATATTATTTAAAATAATCTATTTTAAATGTTCGAAATTCGCTAAAATCGCCAAAATAAAAATTTTAAACTGGCCCAGATTTTCCGGGTTATTACAATCTCCCCCACTTAAAACTTTTCGTCCCCGAAAAGGAACAAAGTCGAAAGCGGTTTGATTATTCATCTCTACGATCGATCTGGCTTCCATTCCCCAACTTTTCAGTTTCTGAGAATTTTCTAAATTTCAAAAATTTGGCTTACACCCTAAATTTTCGAAAAATTTCGCCATAACCTCCCCTGCACCGGGAGCATCGGGGAATTTCAAATAGCTTCCCCGGTCCTTCTGATCTCAAAAAGAAAAAGAAAAAGCCAAGCGGCTAGCCAATAGGCTCATAAAATCATCATCACCCAAACAAAACAGTAAATTATGTAGTAAACATGTACCTATTTGTCGGGAAAACAAATTTTATTCTTCGGCTCTAGCCTTCTTGCTATGACCTGCTCAAAAGATATACATGTATGCAAGCAAATGCGACCAATTTTCAATACAAATCAATATTCGGTTCAATTAGGCTAAATGGTTCAAAATTAGCAAACAAATAAACAAACAACACAAAACATCAATCAATTAGTGAATTAGAGTTTCAAATTCATAATTTTGATACATATACAAAAAATCATGTTTTTGATGTCAATTCACAACAATGTGTTCTAGCTATATAAGTTTTGGTTCTCACACCAGTCTAATGGAAATATATTGATATCACACCTTCGTTACTCGAACATGAATACTAATGACGACTAGTCAATCATCAGAATCATCTTCGGGCCACTAGAGTATGATTCTATATCTATCTAATATATTGAAACTTCGAATATAAGTTCATGTCGCGTATATGCAAAATCTTTATATACTAGATTGTCCATATTCAAAATAAATAAATATTCAAATACGTATAAAATGATTCAAATTTTCAAAACAAAGTTGTTTTCCTTTGAAAAAAATATACTCTTCACACTCGTTCTAGGATACTACTGATCCTATCTCTAACGAGTCATTCTAATTGGATATTGCTAATCCAATATCTGATGAATTCTTTCGTATGGTTCTAATGTGCCTTGTTCTCGAGCTCTGTAAACCAAAGCTCTGATACCAAATGTGACGGCCTGGAATTTCGCTCGATCTGAATCAGTCGTTAAACCGATCTAAACCGTTCGAAACCCCTGATCGTTTGAGAACAGGACAAATCAGAACACAAACAGAAGAACATTTCATTGCTATTACAACAATTCCATCAGGTACAAGAATATACAGAGTATAAATGAATAAATTACATTCGATAAATATCAGAGATTACAATAAATTACATAGCAGCGGAAAATAATACAAAGCACAACTGAAGGTGATATACGGATACAGAGCTTTCCGGATATCATTCCAGCTGTAAACCAGGATCCTGTGAATATAAATCTGCAAAACCAAACTACTAGCTGCCCGTGTGGAAAATAGGGGCACCCAGAGTTTAGGTTAAAACAATAAACTCCAGGTCAGTCATGTGACTGGTGTGAGAACTAAAACAGTTATTTAAAACTTTACTTTAAAAGAGAGTAATTCAAGGGACCACGCCGTATAACACGGAACAGGTTTCCTCCCAAGAATACCAGTGCATAGAATAAACAACGCAATGCTTTTTCGAAAAATGAAGCTATTATAAGACCCAGGTCCCATCACACAATGCAACGCAAGCCGGAGGATAGGGTTTTCCCTTATAATAGCCAAACATGCTTGGTACGTTTAAAACAAATCATTTGATACTATAATAAGTGTATAGTGTCAAAACATTTCAATCATAAATATGAATCATAGACGGCATGGGTACCATATATCATGTCGCCGTACTAGTTCTACAATTAAAACCGCAGTACACGTATTGGAAATTGGATTTCCGTCATGAGTCGAGGCAAGGGGCAAGCTCCTCTCCGCGTTCGAGACACTCTAGCAAATGCTCAGGATTACGCACACTGGGTAACCCTTGGATCGGTTGGGCCGGTCCTCACTTACGTTAGAGGATTGGCAATTCCTGAACACGCGTTTCCCGGTCCTTACAGACCTATATCGAGGCGCCTCATTCCAACAACCACAAAGGTGAAAAGTATATAAATGTCAGGGCTGGTAAGTCACTGACACCACCAAAGCTAGAAAGAAACGTCGTGTTCTCCCAACGGCCCGTATCCCGTTTTTGACTCATACCGAGATGTGAGGCTCGCGAATTCACGCTATACACAAACCTACACCACAAAGGCCGTGCTTTGATCATCAACCACAAGACTTTGCTTTTCAACAGAAGCCTTGATCCATGCAACTCAGTATGCCACACAGGCAATTCATGCCGTGCGACTGATATCTATCGATATACAACCTCTGAGCTCGTACGTCTCAGAGAAGGGCGTTAAGCAAAAGAATAAATTCTCCGCCGCCAAACAGATGTATATTTAATAGAAATCAATCAACACAGAATAAAATCCAATGTCAGACACACAATCCATTTACAAGTCCGTTCTGGGTCTGAACGAAACCGGAGGCACTTTCCTCGCATATCCATCCATCTCCAAGTACGTCTGGACGACCACCAACTATTTCCATCCTCTTGGGTGTACAGCCCAATCAGGATCGTCAGTAATTATCCAAACGATGTGAAGACTTCTGGTCTTCGACCACCGTCTTCATCTTCGACATATCGTCGAATCGGTTATTCAGAATGGGTGTAAACCCGGACTTTCCGAACAACCCGCGTATATTAGAAACAAATGTTACACAAACACAACATACGCCTCATTCCAATTCATTAGTCACTAACCGCAAATTAGCAAGAGAACAATTTCCCAAACATTAACCCCGAAGGACGAAACCAACATCGGATCAATACCCGGGAAACCATTCTTCTTAGCCAACCTACAGCTAGTTTCTAAATTCCACATTCTTAGGGAAAGGTTCCCATTAATTTTATCCAAGATAAATTCTTTAAAATTTATCCTGTAATCTTCCTTTGGATGTCATTTAAAACCAAATTATGGTTTTTCCAACTAGTCGAGATTAGCGAACCGTAACGAAGTAACTATTTATTTTATTTCCCAATCCCAACCTATTCATCCCATGAAGCAAAACTGGTAATACTCCATATCTAACACCGTGGTGTTATCGGTAAAATTAATTACCATTTCACGTTCAAATCTAATTAAAGATTTAACTATCGCTTTGGAGCAAAACTGGTAATACTCCATTCCCGCTCGTTTCTAAATTTGATAATTTAGATTACAAATTCACATTTCAATCTATTTGCAGATTCGTTAAAACTCCTTTTACTGGGTTAAAGAACTAGGTGTTATTTAAAACACAGTTCACGACAAACCCAAATCACATTCTATTTGTTATCGGGTTAAAGAACTAGTGTTATTTAAAACACTGTTCACGATAAACCCATTTCAAATTCAATCAAATAGATTAGAAATTCGATTATTAAAAACCCCTTTTTAAATCAAATTCATTTATTTAAAAATAATTGGGTTTTAAATTTAGTTCAAAACTAGTTCATTTCGATAAAAACCCATTTTTATCTTTTCAAATATGGAGTTTTTCATCCCAAATTTTCCCAAATCATTTCATATGATTTTACACAAATTATTGACATTTTTAATAATTTTATCAAGGCCCGTACAGTCGATTTCCAACAATGGCCATCGAACTGCACTTACAGCGACCTTTTTCAAATTTGATTTGGACGTATCTCCAAATCCAACCGTTAGATTTTGAATTTCAAATATTCGTTAGAAAGCTCTTTTCGATACGAACCCAACGGTTCCGGTTTTAGGAGAATCCGACGGTCGGATCTCCCGTAATGTCCGTCTGAAATAAATGGTCGAAATTCACGAACTGCCGCGGCGCGGCGCGTTCTATTCAGGCCATTATATTATATATATAATATATATAATATATATTTCGTCGATTCTATTTTTAAACGAATTATATAAATAGTTTTAAATTTGTTTCAAAAGCAATTTCAACTTCCATTTCAATTCAAATCAAAATTGAATCCTTCCTTATAAATTCGTTTTAAAATTCATTCCTATTCAATTCAATTTGAATTCATTTCAATTCGTTTTCAATTCAATTCGAATTCGTTTTCTATTCAATTCAATTCAAATTGGTTTTCTATTCGATTCAATTCAAATTGGTATTCTATTTGATTCAATTCAAATTGGTTTTCTATTCGATTCAATTCAAATTGGTTTTCTATTCGATTCAAATTCATTTCGAAATCTTTGTATATTCAATTCATTTCGAAATCGTTTTATATTCAATTCATTTCGAAATCGTTTTATATTCAATTCATTTCGAAATCGTTTTATATTCAATTCATTTCGAAATCTTTATATATTCAGTTCATTTCGAAATCGTTATATATTCAATTCATTTCGAAATCGTTATATATTCAATTCATTTCGAAATCGTTATATATTCAATTCATTTCGAAATCGTTATATATTCAATTCATTTCGAAATCGTTATATATTCAATTTATTTCGAAATCGTTATATATTCAATTCATTTCGAAATCGTTATATATTCAATTCATTTCGAAATCGTTATATATTCAATTCATTTCGAAATCGTTATATATTCAATTCATTTCGAAATCGTTATATATTCAATTCATTTCGAAATCGTTATATATTCAATTCATTTCGAAATCGTTATATATTCAATTCATTTCGAAATCGTTATATATTCAATTCATTTCGAAATCGTTATATATTCAATTCATTTCGAAATCGTTATATATTCAATTCATTTCGAAATCGTTATATATTCAATTCATTTCGAAATCGTTATATATTCAATTCATTTCGAAATCGTTATATATTCAATTCATTTCGAAATCGTTTTATATTCAATTCCAAATGTAATCGATATAAATATCGTTCGCGTCAAAATGGCGCATCACTAATCAACACGGCTCTATATATTCTATTTCAAATATTTCTTTTTGTCAACACACGACTAATCTCAACGAATGAGTACCGTCCACGTGTGACTATTTTTGTTAAGATATTTCGTTCAACACATGACTAATCCCAACAGATGAGTATAGTCAACACATGAACCTTTACATTATATTGATAAAGATGTAAATTTTATTATTAAAATATTTCGTTCAACACATGACTAATCCCAACGGATGAGTATAGTCAACACATGAACCTTTATGTTATATTGATAAAGATGCAAATTTTATTATTAAAATAATTCGTTCAACACATGACTAATCTCAACGGATGAGTACAGTCAACACATGAACCTTTATTTTAATTATTCTTTATTTTTCAAATTGGAATGAGGCCCAATCAATTACCATATAAAGTTAATTATATGGATTTTCATACAACACATGTATATAATAGCATTGAAAGATAATCAACCATCAACCAAAGTGCACTACACTGTATAAGCATCAAATGTAGATATCTAATGCTCATAACAGCCTGTCAATCAATCGATCGACATATTTAATTAATCAGGATGAGTGAACTTCATATTTCATCCCAACACCCGTGTGGGGTTCCAAACAATCAAACACAGATTTTATTTGTGCAGTTGGGCGATGTGTAAAATTTATCGACCCAATCAATGTCAGTCAAATCAGTGTACATAAACAAACCGTCCGGTTTGTAAATGAATATTTTATTTATTCACTTCACGTTAAAAATTATATTTTTAACGATAAAACATTTTATTTTAACTTATGAATTTCTATTCAATTCATTCTTTGAATAAAATGATATTCTTATTTTTCTAACTTGTTTTAGAAAATTTCGGCGGCATAACGGCACGATACTAGAAACGGGACGAGGCCTAGCCTTATCCCCGGTCTAGTGAAGGCCCACGCCATTCACACATCAATCAATCCATTCATTTCACCAAACAATTCAATTTCAAATCAAATCATCTAACTAATCTATGCAACCAAACAAACAAGTCCATGGTCTGTGGACGATTGTGTCGCGTGCTACTAAGCACCGTCTGCATCCTAGTATAAATATATAATTAGAAAAGAAATTGAAAGGTGAGAAATTCTCACAGATAGCTATCCAAACATCTTGACTCTTCTTATGTAGAAATCTCCATTGCTATTGCATCTTCGTCACCTTCGTTGCCCGCTTTCACTACATATGTAAAAATCGAATTTTTACTTCGCTATTCAATATATAAAAATCATATTTTTATTTCGAAGTTCAATATATAAAAATCATATTTTTCTATCGAAGTTCAATATATAAAAATCCTATTTTTCTATCGAAGTTCAATATATAAAAATCCTATTTTTCTATCGAAGTTCAATATATAAAAATCCTATTTTTCTATCGAAGTTCAATATATAAAAATCCTATTTTTCTATCGAAGTTCAATATATAAAAATCCTATTTTTCTATCGAAGTTCAATATATAAAAATCCTATTTCAAAAATATAGATTTCGCCTTTATAAAAATATAGATTTTGCCTTTATAAAAATATAGATTTTGCCTTTATAAAAATATAGATTATATTTTCATTTCATCACTATAAAAATTACCTCTTTACTTCAACATATATAAAATAAAAATCAGATTTTTATTTCGCTACATATACAAAGATGATATTTTTATATTCTATATCTCATAAAGATTATATTTTTATAGTTCCTACTATGCAAAGATTATATTTTTATCTTTCTACAATATAAAAGATTATATTTTTACTACTTTAAAAATATAAAAATCCAATTTTTAATTCTTTAAAAATATAAAAATCATATTTTTACTTGCTACTATATAGTAAAGATTATATTTTTAATACTTTAAAAATATAAAAATCATATTTTTAATTCGCCTTTTCTATTATAAAAATCAAATCTTTTGTCTTTTTTTTAATTTAATTTAAAAAGTTGACTTTTTCAAACGACCTCTAAACGAGGCCCACCGCCTGTCGTCCATAGCGAAATACCCCCATTCCGAACACAATGGGATATGTATCGCCAGCTGATTCGGCCGTTACAATCAGTTTCCGTTAAATTTTCATTTAAATCACTATATTGAATTTTAAACGTACATTTCAAATTACCGGGGTCACATACTAACTAGAAAAATTCCAAAAAAATATTTTCTAGCTTCGTATTGACGATACGGTCCTAACAAAACTAGTTTCGTCGAATTCTGAGACCGTTGGAAAAATGGCCAATTTCCAGTCGATTAAAATCAACTGAAATGGTCAAAACACGTTTTCTTTTGCCACGCTCACATATTGATTCGAAAAATTATGAAATTTGAAACCTAGCAATAATTCGACATCACGGACCCAACAAAAGTGGTTTCGTCGAAATCCGAGGTCATTTGCAAAATGTCCAATTTTAAGGGCCTGAATTCCATAGCGACTATTCAGAATTTTCAACTGGACATATCTTTTGATTCCCGCTATGAAATCTTGATTTTTCTGATTCGTTGGAAAGATAACATCAATTAGATCCTAATGTTTTTGGTTTCACTAAAATCCGGATTGTTTTGCACCCGGTACATTCAATTGAAGTTTGAAATCGAATTATCGAACTACCGCGCCATTTTCAATTCTATTTATAATTACATATAAATATTTATATTCTAACGACGACGCGTATATAATATATACGTTCTATTTATATTCAAAACAAATTTTCTCTTTGATATTATTTAAAATAATCTATTTTAAATGTTCGAAATTCGCTAAAATCGCCAAAATAAAAATTTTAAATTGGCCCAGATTTTCCGGGTTATTACAGTAGCAGATGGAGAGGATATAAGAATATGCCCGACAAAAAGGTACACGTTTATTTTTATATGGATTTGGTGATTTATGTGCCTATTCGGCAAGCCGCTTGGCTATTTATTTTCTTTTGGATTGGAGAAGGTCTAGGAAGGCGAGTTGTAGTTGTACCGATTGAGCCGTACAGAGGAGGTGCTGGCGAAATTTTTCGGAAATTTAAAGTGTTAGAAAATTTTCAATATTTTTGAAATTATCTATATATAGTATTGAAATTGGTTTCTAATTTAAAATAAATTGGATTTGGAAGTTAGCGGGTTTATAACGTTCTTTCTTACCTTAGCAATTTCGAGGACGAAATTATTTTAAGGGGGGAAGAATGTAACGACCCGTGTTTTTGGCACTCGAATATGTAATTTAATTTATTTAATTTAAATATTATATTTGGAATATTGATGGAATTAATATCTAATTCGCTACTTAAACAAAGTTCAACGTTATATATTTGTATAATTATAAATAGAGCTTGAAATATAGCGCTGCAGTTTGAAAATTCGAGTTTGAACTTCAAATGGACATACGGAGTCCGATATAAGTCGGATTCATGTGAAACAAGAAACGTTGGGAGCGTGTTAACGATAGCTTTCATATGAAAGAGAAAAATCCAGATTCCGTGTTATTGGTTGCGAGTTATGGCTAAATCAAATTTTGGAAAAAACGCTGTGGAAATCGTTATTTAAAATATCGACCTTTAAAACAGCCGTTTTGCAAACAGACTCGGATTTCGACGAAATCAGTTTCATTGGGACCGTAGCGTTAAATTATTGCACAGTGTTAAATGGCGTGGCTAACCAATGTCGTATGTGACCACGGTAGCCATAAACGCCCGTTCATTTTCTATAGCGCGTATTTAAATAAATAAAGAGATATTTGAGTGTAACTTGAACAGACGATCGAATTAGTCCACGAAACCAGTCCCGTTGAGTTCGTATCGTCGATTAGAGTCAGGATAGGTATATAGTTTGTTATTTTTAGAGACCGGCAAATTTGGTGTTCAAAAGGGTATCGCGATACGCGGTAAAAATAGCCTACCGGGGAAACGGTCTCAGAATGCGACGAGACTAGTGCCGTTGGGTTCGTATCGAAAAGTTATTGTAGGATTTCAAGGTTTCAAGTTGATTGGGTTTATCTGGTGATCGTGGTAAATTAAAATGCGTGTTTATTTCTGGTTTTATAAGGGAATTTTTTTCAAACGACCTCGGATTTCGACGAAACTTGTCTCATTGGGTTCGGAATACCTTTTTACATTAAGATTAGCTTTTCTACCAGTAAAAAGAAGTCGATTGTGGTCAGTTTTACGTGTTACTTCATGACGAAGTTTCGTTTAATAATATATTTATTAATTTCTACCCTATATAATCCCATCAATGCAGTACCCTACCTTTTTCCTCCTACAAAATCTTTGTAGGCCGATAGTCTCTTGTATATTGAAAAGAAAACACACTGTAAGGGTATCCTATTTCTTCAGCTACCATAATGAAAAGACCATGCATGCACTAGCTAAGCGGTCTTCTCCTACCCTAAGGCATCAACGTACTGTATATATCAAAACTCGGAGAGCTTTTGCACATGCTACCTAGATAGCATGACTGTGTAAACTTTTTCTCTGCAAGCCTTAGCATACAAAGCCTGTAGACAGCGAAAACACACTGTCCACCAATCTTTTCTTATCAATAGCCACCCTATTCCTTTTTATTTCAAGCCGACCTATCCCTTTCATTCGAAAGACGTTGATCCTATCGGTTCTCTTCTCATCTATAAATACTATGCCTATTTCCTTCCATTTCATATCAAAGTCCAAAGCAAACTGCGAACACACAGATCAATATAAAATCAAAGTCTCGACAAAATCCAACATTTCTTGGTTTTCTTAGGTTCTATACATGCATATATCGAATGGTGTGCCCAACGTCAGTGCTGCGGAGTTTTCCTGTCGTGTTCAGACTTCGGCTACGGAGGGTTTCAAGTGGAGCGGGCGTTGATGGTGGTAGGAGCAAAGGTCGGCAACGGTTTGGGAAAGTTCACGGGGACGTTTAGTGCAAGGGGATGATGGACGTATGGGGAAGTGTCGTGTGGAGAACAAGAGTAGCTGATGGGTTCGAAAAAAAAAGGGCTTCATGTGACGTTGGGGAAAACGTGCTGATCAAAACAAGATGATTTAGTTGGGCTTAAGGAGGAGTACAAGATTTTCTGACAACAGGTGGTCTTCAAAGTTTTTCTTGCATGAAGCAGCGTTATCCTTTGAACAAGAACTGAAAGTGAAGCGAGGGTTTTTGGTGGTGAACGTCGGTAAACGCTGATGGCCTTCTAGAAGTCCGGAGTGGTGTTCGAGTGGACAGGGGCTTCGCGTCGGGTTCATGCGGAGGGGTGAAGGCGTACTGACTGTATGATGGGGGAGTTATATTTTCGGGGGATGGTGCGCATCAAAGAAGTGGCTGTGCATAATGGGATGAATTAAATGAAGGAAACGAATGGAAGGTTGAGGGGACTGGATGGAAGAGGCGCGCTGACCGAAGAAGGGGGAGTTGATCACGGTGGACATGATGCTCAGGTGGTGGTCGGTTGAATGGTGAAGTGGGATCGACTGTCAGTTGGTAGGAACGGAAAACCAACGAAATAAATAAAGAAATGAAAAATACGGTATGGAAAGAGTGTCCATACAAATGAACAATGGAGAAAAGAATCGGCTGAAAGAAAGTATACAGGAAGAAGAAACACTATAGAGAGGAGCAAGATAAGGGGCGGTGGGCTCCTTTAAAAGTAAGCCAATATCATTATACTTAAAGTTAGTTAAATCTAATATTACTTAACTTTAGAACGTGGCCACCTGGTAGAGTAATATTTTTAACTGAAGTTCATGCCTTGTCTAATTACTTATATAACGGTTACCATCAATTGATATGCCAAAATGAATAAATGTATGGTGCCAAATGGTTCTAGGAGTAATGCCTAATTGAATACTGATTTCGGAAAAAAATAATGTGTGGCCTAAATAAATCTTAAGCGGTGTCTGATCCTAGGTTTAAGATGACTAATCAATATTTATATAGGATAATTGTAATTTATTAAGAAGTTAAGATTAGCCAATAAATTATTTTGCCGTATTAAATTTAATCCAAATGCTGATAAATTCTATATCATACTCCATGGTATCAGAATTAGACAAGATCAGAAGCGTTCAGATCATATCGACGAACGCAATATTTTGGAACCGGTTTGATCGCAGATAGAAGCAGCTGGAGTTTTTTATTAAATCGAACCATTTTAACGTCGAATGGAAACCCAAGGTGAGTTAAACTCACTCAGTTACCCTTTTTATATTTTATATAAATTGGGTATTTTTATTTTGTGTGCTCTGCTTGCCAATGGTTGACTGCTTTTCTAGTTATCTATTTAACTGTTGATTTAACCGATGAAATTAAACGGTGTTTAATTTCAGTGGAATACCAAATCGTTATTTTAACGATTGGACCCAACGGAGGTAACTCACCCTGTTGGTTACGTTTATTTATAAGCGTGCTTAGTTGTTTGAATTGTTCGGTTATTTGATTGGTGCTAAATGGTTGTTATTTATTATCAGTTGAATGTGATTAATTTGATTTGTTAATTTTGACTGCATGTTCAACATCTGGTTGGTTTAGACTAATAAGTGGGATTGGTTGGGTATTTGGCAAAGTATGTCCTATTAAATCAATTGTTTACAAATGGTGGTTCACCGTCAGGTCAATCGATAGAGTTGAGGTTAAAAATTTATTTTAACCAGAGTTAGATTTTGAATTATAATATTTTGAATAAAAAATATTAAAGAGATAAATAAATATTTTATTTATTTAAGACCTTGATTTGTTATTAATTTATTTTATAAAATAAATGCTGATGTTAATCAAAATTACAAGTAGGAGTATGAGAGGGGAATCGAGTGGTTAAACTTTGATAATTGTTGTGTAAAGGAAATAATCAATGGGATTATTTAAATTAATTATATACTTAATAAATTTAAAGTGTGGATTAAGTGGAATTGGTTAATAAAATAAATTGAGTTTTTGAGAGAATTAAATCGACCGTTTTGAATTGATTATCAAATTAATGTGTGTGGATTAAAATAGTTGGTTAAATATTGTTTAAATTCAAATAAGATTTTAAAGAAGGGATTTGCCATTAATTTAGTTAATAGGGGAATTAACAACTGAGGTAGTTAATGATTGAAATAAACTATTATTCTAATTAACTTAGAAAATTACTTTGTAATTGAGATGCATTTAAGAAGTAAACGATTTTGGAAAATAAAATTCAAGAGAACGGTGAAAGGAGTTATGAACAGGTTTTATGTTAAACTTGAGTTTTATACCAAAGTTATAAAGAGAATTTTAGGCCAATACGATAGCTTAGCTTAGACGGACCCAATATTAGGGTTAAGTAAAAGAAGATGGGGATAAAAGGATCGATATAGACCAGTGTTATATATACTTGAGGTTCAAGATGGGAAAGCGAAATTTTTGGTTAATGTTACTTAAAATTTGGATTAAGCAAGAAAGGGGAATTGAAATAAGATTCCTAAGTGGGTAATGCTTAAATATATGTTTGAAAGGAGATTGGTAAAACTGATTTTGGGTAAAGACGTGGGTCGTAGAGTTGTATAACCAAATCCAAATTATAAAGGGAAATGGTTTTGAGACTGGAATAGAATAGTGGTTTGATTACAGCTTATATTTGTCCAAGGATGAGAACGGTGTTGATCAAGGTCTGAGAGGTAATTAAAATACCCCAACTTGAACAACATCGGGATTATCTAAAGATAGTATTAGTTGGTAATCGTAAGAGACGTTAGTGGGTATGTTTTGAAAATCTAAACAGCGATTTTAGCGCTGTTGTTATAATATATGTTTTGTAAATCTAATATAGCGATTATAGCGCTTTTGCTATTGTAAATGGGTTGTAAACCTAAACAGCGATTATAGCGCTGTTGTTTTGTAAATCTAAATAGTAATTATAACGCTATTGTTATAACATAGGTGCTATAAATTTCTTTGTTAAAACTAATGGATTTCCGAATTTAAAAGATGATTGGAAGGAAGATTTAAGTGGGAAATTGAATATAGTTATTCGAGCTAGAGTTAGTCAAACATAGTTTTTCAAGATGAGTGCCATTTCGTACGACTGCTAGCATAATTCGCAGGGCTGCAGGTAGCATACGGCGGTCGGATGTTTCCTGAGGGAATCAGGCGTAACCATTGTGATCGCCGCGATCTAGAGTCAAGCGAATGGAGTTAAGTAAAATAGTAGTAAATCGATAGGGTTAAAGAAGTCGAGTTAATCAGTTAGAGTTAACCACTTTGAGTTAATCAATTGGAGTTAATCGATTAGAGTTAAATCGAATTAGAGTTATTCAAATATCATATTTTTAAATATTAACAGAGTTAGAAGTTTTAATTTAACAAAGTAAATCAAGTGTTAAAAGGCCAGGTGATGCTGAATACTTAACCAGTGAACTCATTAGAGTGTCATGATTGAAACACTGTATATTTTGATAGTTAAAACACCGACTATCAAACCTGTCCAATACGATTGTTGGTATGGGAAGACCGGGATCGAATTTATATTAAAAAACCATTCCGACCAACAAATACATGAAGATATCAGAAGATGATCGAGATGGTGCTGTGAAGACCGTGGATTTTCACAAACGGAAGAACCACTAATATTCTCTGCCTGGCAAGTAGAGATAAGCTGTGATTCTATCGTGATTGGAATCTACGGGTTGCAAGGACTTCTCGCTACTGATCCATGGGGTGATTCCTATATTGGATGCAGTAGGAGAGTGCTTTCGGTTCATCCTGATCCTGGATGACTTGTATGGACGAGTGTCTGACAGAGTATTTCCAAAGGGTCACGTACGTTGATTTTTTCAAACATGCTACAGTTGTTGGCGGAGAATCGCCGTTCTCTTAGCTTCTAGCTAGAGTATTTTTGTGGACGTCAATTAGTGATATCTGACGGATCTGACGATGTGACACTCAAAGTGAATGGTGACCAGATGTAAGATAAATTCTGGCCTCAAGCCTCATCAACCGGAAGATGACAAAAATCGGGTAGGCAGCATGGCTATGTGGGTCGCTCCCATTAGGGTGTATAATCACCTATCTAGAGATTCATTTCATTCTTTATCTATTTTGATGTTGTCCCTTGTCGGGAGACGGTTGCTGATCCCAACCGTCGGTGATATACATTCGATACACTCAAGCGAAATGAGTGGACGGTCATGTGAGGGCCGGGTTGCAAGATGTTCTTGTTGAACCCAGGGTATTCGTCTCTAGAGATACACTATCGGCAGGTGGTCCCATACCTTGTCATAGTTGGAAATACAATCTCCAATAAGCGCCCGCGGTTTTGATTCTATACTATATGTGGAGCGTGAGATGCAAGCGTTCCACTAGATTCTATTTACTTGTATTTAGACATTATTATAATATCATCAAAGATATTGGTTTCAAAGATGGTTTGGGTTATCGTAAGGTAAAAACCGTCCGTGTTTATGTGTGGATTCGGTCTTACGATTACCCTTTGTTTTTGAAAGATTTTGAACCTTAAAATCAAGTTGGATGATCACCCTTAATACTGTGCGAGTTTATCTCACTCTGGTTCACCAGACTGACCCGGTATTTTGTAAATGCTCCGGTTAGACCGGGTTGTACAGGTTCAGGTTATCGTCTGCTGTGAAGGGACGAGCTGGAAGAGTTCAGACGTATTGTATTATATAGCTTCCATCCCACTGTGTTGTATATGAGGACAGATCGTTATAACTGTCCAGATGTGTGATGCACTCTGATAATGTAAGTATTTCAAAAGCTCTCTTTAAAGATTTATTTCAGTATTATATTTTGTTCCGCTGCGATGTGAGACTCTGTGTGGTGTTGTTCCTCTTCTTCTTCTATTCTAATATTTCTTTCTTTCTTATCTCACCCTCTAAATTCTTTCAAATAACTATCCGGTGTTTTCGGTGCTTGGAGGATCGGCATGAGTTACGGTAACGGTATTTATGTCGATTTTCGGGGCCGAAACCCTGGGTCGTTACAAACACAACATCGCTAAACACCTTATCATCAAATCGTAAGTGTTTCACAAGGTGTTAGCACACAGATATTTCTACCTAACCCAATGCTAAATGTAAAAGCATATTTTTCTCATAAACTGGTTGAGCACAATCCAAACAATCAATTAATCAAATTTGACATTAAATATAAGGTTTTGAATAGAGAAAGCATCGACTTATATTCAACATCAAATCCTAAAACCAACAGATATCATATCGGGAATAACGATATCGATATCTTCCAAATTCCCATCACAATATCTGTATAATCACGGAATCCAATATCGAAAATATCCAAAGATAATTTCAATTCAAATCTAATCCAATTTATTTATTTATAACCATTGGATTATTTTTCTAGTTAATAACTAGTTCATTTCGATAAAAATATATTTTTATCTTTTCAAATATGGAGTTTTTCATCCCAATTCTTCACAAATCATTTCTTATGATTTTACACAAATTATCGATATTTTTAATAATTTTATCAAGGCCCGTACAGTCGATTTCCATCAACGGTCATCGAACTGCACTTACAACGACCTTTTCCAAATTTGATTTGGACATAATTCCAAATCCAACCGTTAGATTTCAAATTTCTAATATTCATTGGAAAGCTCTTTTCGATACGAACCCAAAGGTTCCGGTTTTAGGAGAATCCGACGGTCGGATCTCCCGTAATGTCTGTTCGAAGTCAATGGTCAAAATTCGCGAACTGCCGCAGCGCGGCGCGTTCTATTCAGGCCATTATATTATATATATATAATATATATAATATATATTTCGTCGATTTCTATTTAAAACGAATTTTATAAATCGTTTTTTATGAATTCGTTTTCGAAACGATTTCTACTTCATTTCAAATTCAAATCAAAATTGAATTTTTCCTTATAAATTCGTTTTAAATTCATTTCAAATTGATTTCAATTCAAATCGATTTTCAGTTCAATTTCAATA
Source organism: Allium sativum (assembly GCA_030737875.1). NCBI lineage: Eukaryota > Viridiplantae > Streptophyta > Magnoliopsida > Asparagales > Amaryllidaceae > Allium > Allium sativum. The sequence continues at coordinate 208,512,512 of CM060916.1, forward strand.
CGTTTTAAATTTAATTCAAAACGATTTCAATCTAATTCGAATTTCAATTCTATTCAGTTTAATTCGAATTCATTTTCTATTCAATATCAAAATCGAATATTTCACATACATGACAATTTTATACAGTGTATATATATATGTTAAAAATATGTTTTTAACAATCAAATCATTTTCACATTTCATATATATATATATATATATACACACATATCGTTTTCATTTCATATATATATATATATATATATCATTTTCACATTTCACTTTCACTATATAGAATTTTTTCACTTTCACTACATACGATATTTTCACTTTCACTATATACGATATTTTCTCTTTCAATATATATTTATTTATTTCACATTGTATATATATATATTTCATACACTCCTAATATATATAATTCATTTCACATCAATTTTCTCACAGAATACAACCAAACAAAAAAGTCGTCCATGGTCTGTGGACGATGGGGAACAGTTCATATATGCAGTTATGAAATAAATAACTGAACAGAAAATTTAAAGTGAGAGAATTCTCACCTTGATCGATTATTTTTGATCTTTTGATTTTTTGTTCGGATTTGAAACTGCTTGAAATTCCAACGTGCTCTGTTTTTGATGCGGTCAGTTTTGTTGCGAAGCTCTCGTCCCCACGATCGCAACGGATCCAGTTTCGCGCGATTCCGACCTCGTATGAGGGAGATATGTTATTTTAAACATTTACAACTTCATTAAGATATTTAATTAATTAAATAAATATCACCTTCTCCCTTATACAAAACCCAGGCCGACGGTGTTTCTTGAGCTCCCAAAACTAGGTTTGACGTTCGCCATCACCTGGAGCTGTTGACCGTCAATCAACGACTTCCACCCCGATGGGCAACGTGAGGCGCACCTCCGGCGCCCCTCATCTTCAAGTTCGATCGCCTACGGCAGTCTGAAATCGCCACCATATGGCGAGTCTCTGAGCACGTCGTTCGAGAAATCCACGCCCCCATTTCTGATCAAACTGGTATCTGCGGAGAGCCCTCTCTTTTCTCTTCAAAATCCCCTGAACAACCTTGGGCTAATTCGAGATGTGGGAAGAGAGATTTTAGGGTTTTGCTTCGTGCGTTTTCCACCATTCTAGAAGAGAAGGCGGCTAGGGTTTCTAACGTGTAAAGAGGGGGGCATTTATATTAAATTTATATTATTTAATTCATTCAATTCTAAAAATACTTGGTTATCGCCACGAATTCCAACTCAAACCCAATGACTGTCGCCACTAGCTAAATACCCCTATTACGAACACAATGGGATATGTTTCATAGGCCCATTCGACTGTTACAGTCAGTTATTCTTCAAATTAAAGTATAAAACATTTAATATTTAATTTGAACGTACATTTTAATTTGCCAAGGCCACATACTGATTCTAAAAATTCCAGAAAAATAAATCTAGCTATGTTTTGATGATACGGTCCTAACAAAACTAATTTCGTCGAATTCTGAGACTGTTTGTAAAATGGCCCTTTTCTGGTCGATCCAATTTAACTGTAATTGATCAAAACACATTTTCCTTTGCCACGCTCACGTACTAGCTTCAAAAATTATGAAATTTGAAACCTAGCAATAACTTCACGTCCCGAATCCAACAAAAGTGGTTTCGTCGAATTCCTAGGTCGTTTGCAAAATGGCCAATTTCACGGGCTATATAAATTCCATAGCGACCTTTTTGAAAATTCATTTGGCCATAACTTTTGCTTTCTGCTATGAAACTTCGATTTTTCAGATTCGTTAGAAAGGTATTCACTAACAGATTTAAATAGTTTTGGTTTCACTCAAATCCGCTTTGTTTTGCACCCGGTACAGCCAGTCAAAGTTTGAATTCAAATTTTGAAACTACCGCGCCATTTCAGGCCTTGTTTATAATTGGAATTAATTATATTCGTTTTCAAATGTCGATTCAAACTTACTTTTCATCGTTATTATTTTAATTATTTAAAATCCAATATTTTAGGCAATTTAAAATTTTTAAATTGGTTCAGATTTTCCGGGTCGTTACATTCTCCTTTATAAAAATGTAAACTTTTCTTAAATAAAAATATAAACTTTCATTATATGAAGATATAAAATTTCATTACATGAAGATCCTAACATTATTCACAGAAAAACCCTAGCTTTATAGAAATCAAAATCGTATGGCTTAAAAATCAAAATCGAAGAGCTTACATCGATTGGAAGAGGAAGGGGGTTGCTTCGCGCGGTGGCAGAGCTCGAGGTGGCGTCGGGGGTGGCTCAGCTATCAGAGGCGGCGGCGGGCTGTTTGGGTGAGGTAGCGGGGTCTTGGGGGGGTGCAGTTTTCTTAATCGGGAAGAGGAGAGGGATGAGTGGAGAAGAAGAAGGGGAGGGCGGCGTGGCGGCTGGGTGGAGGGCGTGGAGGCGGTGCGTCGATCGAGAGTGGCGGTTTTTTTTCTTTTCTTTTTATTTGTTTTCGATTTGAAAAGTATAGAAGGGAGAGGAGAGAAAATAGGGGGTTATATAATATAATATATATTTAATTATTTTATTTCAAAAAGTTGACTTTTTTATTCGACCTCTAAATAAGACTACCCCCATTCCGAACACAATGGGATATGTATCGTAAGCCGATTCGATCATTACGATCAGTTTCCGTCAAAATCAACATATAACTCTATATATTGAATTTGAACGCGCATTTCAATTTACCGGGGGCACACGCGGACTTTAAAAATTCCGAAAAAATATTTTCTAGCTTTATATTGACGATACGGTCCTAACAAAACTAGTTTCGTCAAATTATGAGAGAGTTTGAAAAATGGCCATTTTCCAGTCGATTAAAATCAACTAAAACTGGTCAAATGCGTTTTCCTTTAACATGCTCACATATTGATTCGAAAAATTATAAAATTTGAAATCTAGCAATAACTTGACATCAAGGATCCAAAAAAAGTGGTTTCGTCAAATTCCGAGGTCGTTTGCAAAATTTCCATTTTTAAGGGCCATAATTCCATAGCAACTATTCTGAAAATTCAACTGGACATAACTTTTTATCCCTACTATGAAATTTCAATTTTTCGGATTCGTTGGAAAGATATTCTCAATTAGATTCAAATATTTTTGGTTTCACTAAAATCCGGTTTATTTTGAACCCGGTACAGTCATTTGAAATTTGAAATTGAATTATCGAACTACCGTGCCATTTTCAATTCCTTTTATATATATAAATAAATTCTTATATTCAAACGACGACGTATATAAATATATACGTTCGAATTCCATTCGAAATAAATTTCTCGTCGTTACTATTTAAAATATTTCATTTTAAATATTCAAAATTCACTAAAATTGCCAAAATAAAATTTTTAAATTGGCTCGGATTTCCGCATTATTACAATCTCCCCCACTTAAAACTTTTCATCCCCGAAAAGGGACGAAGCCGAAAGTTGTTTAACTAATCAACTCAACTTTCGCTATTTTCTTTACAGCTTAAGTTCTTCAACTTTTCAGTTTCTAAGAACTTTTCAAAAAAATTCAAAAATTTGGCTAACACCCTAAAATTTCGAAAAATTTCGCCATAACCTCCCCTGCACCGGGGACTTCGGGATATTTCATATAGCCTCCCATGGCCTTCTTCAATCCAAAAGAAAAAGAAAAAGCCAAGCAACTAGCCAATCGGCTCATAAAATCATCATCACCCAAACATAAAAGTAAATTATGGTAAACGTGTACCTATTTGTCGAGCAAACAATTTTATTCTTCTGCTCTAGCCTCCTTGCTATGACCTGTTCAGTGTAAGTACATGTATATGCATGCAAACGCGATAAATTTTCAATATAATTCACTATTTGATCAATTTGACTAAATGGTTTAGATTTTAATTAGTCAAACAATAATCAAACAACACAACCATTAATCAATTAGTTGATTATCATTTCTAATCACATAATTTTGATATATAGTCAAAAATCACATTTTTGATGCCAAATCACAACAATAAGCCCTATCTAGTTTCGGTTCTCACACCAGTCAATTGGAAATATATAGAAATCTCACTTTCAAAACTCGAAAATAAATACTGACGATGGTGCCCCATCACCAGAATTATCCCCGGGCAACAAGAGTGTGATTCTATAACTATCCAGTACATTAAAACTTCGAATACACGTTTGCAAGACGTATATGCAAAATCTTTATATATCGGATTGTCCAAATAAATATTCAAATACGTATAAGGTTTAAATTTTCAAAACAAAGCTTGTTTTCATTTTAAAGATATACTCTTCACACTCGTTCTAGGATACTACTGACCCCATCTCTAACGAGTCATTCTCATTGGAAATTACTAATCCAATATCTGATGAATTCTTTCGTATGGTTCTAACGTGTCTTGTTCTCTGAGCTCTGTAAACCAAAGCTCTGATACCACTGTAAGGACCCGAACTTCCCCGGTAAGGAAAGAACGGATTGAATTGAGAACGACACACAAACGAACGCAGACAGAAGAACATTTCATTGTTTATTACAACAATTCATCAGAATACAAGAATATACAGAGTATAAACAAATAATATACATTATAAAATATCAGAGATTACAATACATTACATAGCAGCGGAAAATAATACAATACACAACTAGAAGTAATACACGGATTCAGAGCTTTCCGAGTATCATTCTAGCTGTAAATCAGGATCCTGTGAATATAAATCTGCAAAACCAAAACTACTAGGTGCCCGTGTCAAAATAAGGGCACCCAGAGTTTAGGTTAAAACAATAAACTACGGGTCATGGGACTGGTGTGAGAACTAAAACAATTATTAATCTTTATTTTAAAGTTCGGTAAATCGAGGGACCACGCCGTATAACACAGAACGGGTTTCCTCCCAAGAATACCAGTGCATAAAACAAACAGCGCAATGCTAAATAAAGAAAAATGAAGCTATTATAAGACCTAGGTCCCATCACACAATGCAACACAAACCGGAGGATAATGTTTTACCTTATAATAGCCAAAGAATGCTTGATACTCTAAATTTCATATTTTGATTCTTAATCAGACTCCAACCGTAAATTAATAAGAGAACGATTCCCTAAGTATTAACCTCGAAGGCCGAAACCAACATCAGACCAATACCCAGGAAACTACTCATCTTAGCTCATTTCCAGTTAGTTTCTGATTTTATATACCATCATAAATATAAATCATAGGCGGCATAGGTACCATATATCATGTCGCCATACTAGGCTCTACAAATAAAATCGCAAATGTCACATATTGGAAGTTGGATTTCCATCTATGCACCGAGGCAAGGGATCGTCCCCTACCGAATTTGAGACAATCTAGCCCATGTCTCAGGGATAGAACGCATCAACCCTTGGATCTTCAGGGCCGGTCCACCGATGTGGATTAGACGAAATCCTGAACACTATGTCTCCCCGCCCTATGGGGCGTTAATGAGCCAACGAATGACTCCATCGGTTCGAGAACGACCGATATATCTGAGGCGCCCCGCTATCCATCATCCACATAAGTAAATGTCAGGCCGTGTAAAAACACTGACACAACTCCGAGCTGGAAGGAAACGCATGTTCTCCCTGCAGTCCTCTCCCGTTTCTAGTTCACTACCGGGGTGTGAGGCTCGCGAATCAACATTACACAAGGCTATGACACACAGGCTGTGCTTTGATCATCAACCACAAGACACTGCTTTTCAACAGAAGCCTTGATCATTTGCATCTTAGCATGCCACACAGGCAAACCATTCCATGCAACTGATATCAATCACATATAATGAAATCCAATGTCAGACACACAGTCCATTTACAAGTCCGTTCTGGGCCTGAATGAAACCGGAGGAACCTTATTCCTCGCATATCCATCGATCTCCAAGTACGTCTGGACGATCACCAACTGATTCCCTCCTCTTGGGTGTACTGCCCAATCAAGATCATCAGTAATCACCCAAATGACGTGAAGACCTCCGGTCTTCGACCACTGTCTTCACCTTCGACTTCTCGTCGTATCAGTTATTCAGAATGGGATAAACCCGGTCTTTCCGAATAACACACGTATATAATAAACAAGTGTTACACAAACACAACATACGCCTCATTCCAATTCATCAGTCACTAACCGTAAATTAACAAGAGAATAATTCCCCAAATATTAACCCCGAAGGCGGAAACCAACATTAGATCAATACCCAGGAAACCATTCTTCTTAGCTAACCTACAGTTAGTTTCTAAATTTCACATTCTTAAGGACAAGTTCCCATTAATTTTATCAAAGATAAATTCTTTTAAATTTATTCTTTAATCTTCTTTTGAATATCAATTCAACTAGTCGGGATAAGCGAACCACACCGAAGTAATCATTTATTTTATTTCCCAATCCCAACCTATTCGTCCCGTGAAGTAAAACTGGTCATACTTCATATCTAACACCACAGTGTTATCGGTAAATTCAATTACCATTTCACGTTCAAATCTAATTAAAGATTTAACTACCGCATGGAGTAAAACTGGTGATACTCCATTCTCGATCTTTTCAATCTAATTAAAGATTCATTAAAACTCCACTTAGTTTTAATCTTTAACTAGGTTAAAGATTCGGTGTCATTTAAAACATGGTTCATGATAAACCCCAAAATCACATCACATTTCAGTCAGTCCCTAACGGTAAATTAGCAAGTGAGCAATTCCCTAAGTATTAACCCCGAAGGCCGAAACCAACATCAGATCAATATCCCAGAAACCATTCAACTTAACTAATCTCCAGTTAGTTTCTGATTTTCTTAACTCCCTTGGGTCTAAGAACAGTATTATTGAAGATACTGTTCACGACAAACCAAAATCACATTCCATTAATTATCGGGTTAAAGAATAAGTGTTATTTAAGACACTTTCACGATAAACCCAAAAATCAATACTAATTCAATCCCAATTAAATATTATTTAATTCGTACACTTCATTAAATCTAAATAAAAAGATTTAATCTTTTTCTCAACTGGGCTTAAGAACAGTGTTAATGAAGACACCATTCACGACAAACCCAAATCCTATTTGATATTAAATACAAGGCTCTGAATAGAAAATATATCGGCTTATATTCAATATCAAATTATACGACCAACAAATATCGTATTGGAAATAACGATATTAATATATCTTTCAAATTCCCATAACAATATCTATATCATCACGAAATCCAACATCGAAATATTCCGAAGACAATTTCGATTCAAATCCATTCCAATTCAATTATTGGAAATTTTGGTTATTTTCAAAACCATTTCAAATCCAATTTATTTATTTTAAAAATAAATAAATTATTATTCTAGTTCAAAACTAGTTCATTTCGATAAAAATCAATTTTTATCTTCTCAAATTTGGAGTTTTTCATCCTAATTTTTAATAAATCATTTCTTATGATTTTACACAAATTATTACCATTTTTAATAATTTTATCAAGGCCCGTACAGTCGATTTCCATCAACGTCCATCGAACTGCACTTACAACGACCTTTTCCAAATTTGATTTGGAAATAATTCCAAATACAACAGTTAGATTTCTAATTTCTAATATTCTTTAGAAACCACTTTTCGATACGAACCCAATGGTTCAGGTTTTATGATAATCCGACGGTCGGATCTCCCGCAATGTCCACTCGAAGTCAATGGTCGAAATTCGCGAACTGCCGCGGCGCGGCGCGTTCTATTCAGGCCATTATATATATAATATATATATTATATATATTTCGTCGATTTCCTTTCAAAATGTATTTTATAAATCGTTTTAAATTCGTTTTCAAAACGATTTCATCTTCATATTCAATTTCTAATCAAAATTGAATATTCCACATCATTGATATACAAATGATAATATTTTAAAAACGTTATATTTTGAAATCACTTTCTTTTCTATATTCGTTATAAAAACGAATAAAATCGATATAAATATCGCTCGCGTCAAAATAAAGCAAATCTAATCGACACGGCTTCATATATTCCTATTATCAAATATTCTATTTCAAATATTTCTTTTTCAAATATTTCTATTCAAATATTTCTTTTTCAAATATTCTATTTCAAAACTGGAATGATGCCCAATCAATTACCATATAATGTTAATTATATGGATTTTCTACAACACATGTATAAAATAACAACGATAAATAATTAACTATCATCCAGAGTGCACCACACAACTGCATAAGCATTAAATATAAATAATTAGCTCTTGCACAGTCTGTCAATCCATCGATTGACATACAACTAAACAATCGGGATTAGTTTACGTCAAATCTCATTCCAATACCCGTGTGGGGTTTCAAATCAACAAACACAGATTTTATTTGTGCAGTTAGGCGATATGTAAAATTTATCGTCTCAATCAATATCAATCAAATCAGTGTATATAAACAACTCGTCGATTTGTTTATAAATACTTATTTTATATACACATTAAAAATCATATTCTTAACTATAAAATATTTTATTTCTTTTCACATCACACAATCAAATTTCACAACACAACAACCAACCAAACAAGTCATCCATGGTCTGTGGACGACGAGTGTCGGTCGTTGCTAAGCACCGTCTGCATCCTAGTATATATTTCAAAGTAGAAATAAAAATAAAAATGAGGAGTTCTCACATTAGGGATCCACTCCACCATGCTTTACTTATGAACTGCTGAACCGTCCGTATCTGTCTGAAATTCCAATGCAGTCCTTGTCCCGCTGTTTATAATTAAAATTATATTTTTATCGCTTCATTCAATAAATAAAAATCATATTTTTATTTTACTTCACATATAAATATAATTTTTTTTATGTTTCACATATGATAAAAATCATATTTTTATTATTTATACAATATAAAAATCATATCTTTGAAGTAGCAAAGATATAATCGAATTTATAAAAATCATTTCTTTATCTCTTCTATAATCGAATTTATAAAAATCATATCTTTGCTACTTCAAAGATATAATCTTTTCGCTATTTCATTATAAAAATCATTTCTTTATCTCTTCTATAAATTAAAATCGAATTTATATTTTATCTAAATATAAAAATCATATTTTTGTTTGCTAAAAATTATATTTATTCATTTTTTCTTTCTTTTTTTATCTTCTCCTTTATAAAAACGTAAACTTTTCTTAAATAAAAATATAAACTTTCATTACATGAAGATCCTAACTTTATTTACAGAAAAACCCTAGCTTTATATAAATCAAAATCGGATGGCTTAAAAATCAAAATCGAAGAGCTTCCATCGATTTGAAGAGGAAAGGGGTTGCTTCGCGCGGTGGCAGAGCTCGAGGTGGTGCCAGGGGTGGCTCAGCTATCAGAGGCGGCGGCGGGCTATTTGGGTGAGGTAGCGGGGTCTGGGGGGTGCGGTTTTCTCAATCAGGAAGAGGAAAGGGATGAGTGAAGAAGAAGAAGGGGAGGGTGGCGTGGCGGCTGGGTGGAGGGCGTGGAGGCGTTGCGTCGATCGAGAGCGGTGGTTTTTTTTCTTTTTTTTATTTGTTTTCGATCTGAAAAGTATAAAAGGGAGAGGAGAGAAAATAGGGGTGTTATATAATATAATATATATTTAATTATTTTATTTCAAAAAGTTTACGTTTTTATTTGACCCCTAAAGGAGACCCGCCGCTTGTCGTCCATAGCTAATTACCCCCATTCTGAACACAATGGGATATGTATCGTAAGCCGATTCGATCGTTACGATCAGTTTCCGTCAAAATCAACATATAACTCCATATATTGAATTTGAACGCGTATTTCAATTTACCGGGGCACATACAGACTTTAAAAATTCCCAAAAAATATTTTCTAGCTTCGGATTGACGATACGGTCCTAACAAAACTAGTTTCGTCAAATTCTGAGACCGTTCGAAAAATGGCCATTTTCCAATCGATTAAAATCAACTCAAAACTGGTCAAACGCGTTTTCCTTTGCCACGATCGCATATTGATTTGAAAAATTATGAAATTTGAAACCTAGCAATAAATTGACATCTAGGATCCAACAAAAGTGGTTTCGTCGAATTCCGAGGTCGTTTGCAAAATTTCCGTTTTTAAGGGCCAGAATTCCATTGCGACTATTCTGAAAATTCAACTGGACATAACTTTTTATCCCCGCTATGAAATTTCAATTTTTCGGATTCGTTGGAAAGATATTCTCAATTAGATTCAAATGTTTTTGGTTTCACTAAAATCCGATTTATTTTGAACCCGGTACAGTCACTTGAAATTTGAAATCGAATTATCGAACTACCACGCCATTTTCAATTCCTTTTATATATATAAATAAATATTTATATTCAAACGACGACTTATATAAATATATACGTTCGAATTCCATTCGAAATATATTTCTCGTCATTATTATTTAAAATATTTCATTTTAAATATTCAAAATTCACTAAAATTGCCAAAATAAAAATTTTAAATTGGCTCGGATTTCCGGGTTATTACAATCTCCCCCACTTAAAACTTTTCGTCCCCGAAAAGGAACGAAGCCGAAAGTTGTTTGACTAATCAACTCAACTTTCGCTATTTTCTTTATGGCTTAAGTTCTTCAACTATTCAGTTTCTAAGAACTTTTCAAATTTTTACAAAAATTTGGCTAAAACCCTAAATTTTCGAAAAATTTCGCCATAACCTCCCTTGCACCGGGACTTCGGGATATTTCATATAGCCTCCCATGGCCTTCTTCAATCCAAAAGAAAGAGAAAAAGCCAAGCGGCTAGCCAATCGGCTCATAAAATCTTCATCACCCAAACAAAACAGTAAATTATGGTAAACATGTACCTATTTGTCGGGCAAACAATTTTATTCTTCTGCTCTAGCCTCCTTGCTATGACCTATTCAGTGTAAGTACATGTATATACATGCAAATGCGATAAATTTTCAATACAATTAACTATTTGATCAATTTGGCTAAATGGTTCAGATTTTAATTAGTCAAACAATAATCAAACAACACCACCATCAATCAATTAGTTGATTATCATTTCAAATTACATAATTTCGATATATAGTCAAAAATCACATTTTTGATGTCAAATCACAACAATAAGCCCTATCTAGTTTCAGTTCTCACACCAGTCAATTGGAAATATATAGAAATCTCACTTTCGAAACTCGAAAATAAATACTGGCGCGGTGCCCTATCACCAGAATTATCCCCGGGCAACTAGAGTGTGATTCTATAACTATCCAGTACATTAAAACTTCGAATACATGTTTGCAAGACGTATATGCAAAATCTTTATATATCGGATTGTCCAAATAAATTTAAAATAAATATTCAAATACGTATAAGGTTTAAATTTTCATAACAAAGCTTGTTTTCATTTTAAAGATATACTCTTCACACTCGTTCTAGGATACTACTGATCCCATCTCTAACGAGTCATTCTCATTGGAAATTACTAATCCAGTATCTGATGAATTCTTTCGTATGGTTCTAACGTGTCTTGTTCTCTGAGCTCTGTAAACCAAAGCTCTGATACCACTGTAAGGACCCGAACTTCCCCGGTAAGGAAAGCACAGATTGAATTGAGAACAACACACAAACGAACGCAAACAGAAGAACATTTCATTGTTTATTACAACAATTCATCAGAATACAAGAATATACAGAGTATAAACAAATAATATACATTATAAAATATCAGAGATTACAATACATTACATAGCAGTGGAAAATAATACAATACACAACTAGAAGTAATACACGGATACAGAGCTTTCCGAGTATCATTCCAGCTGTAAATCAGGATCCTATGAATATAAATCTGCAAAACCAAAACTACTAGGTGCCCGTGTCAAAATAAGGGCACCCAGAGTTTAGGTCAAAACAATAAACTCCGGGTCAGTCATGGAACTGGTGTGAGAACTAAAACAGTTATTAATCTTTATTTTAAAGTTCGGTAAATCGAGGGACCACGCCGTATAACACGGGTCGGGTTTCCTCCCAAGAATACCAGTGCATAAAACAAATAGTGCAATGCTAAATAAAGAAAAATGAAGCTATTATAAGACCCAGGTCCCATCACACAATGCAACACAAACCGGAGGATAGGGTTTTACCTTATAAAAGCTAAAGAATGCTTGATACGCTAAATTTCATCTTTTGATTCTTAATCAGACTCCAACCGTAAATTAGTAAGAGAACGATTCCCTAAGTATTAACCTCGAAGGCCGAAACCAACATCGGACCAATGCCCAGGAAACCACTCATCTTAGCTCATTTCCAGTTAGTTTCTGATTTTATATACAATCATATGCGGCATGGGTACCATATATAATGTCGCCATATTAGGCTCTACAAATAAAACCGCAAATGTCACGTATTGGAAGTTGGATTTCCATCTGTGAACCGAGGCAAGGGATCGTCCTCTATCGAATTCGAGACAATCTAGCCCATGTCTCAGGGACAGAACGCATCGACCCTTGGATCTTCAGGGCCGGTCCACCGATGTGGATTAGATGAAATCCTGAACACTATGTCTCCTCGTCCTATGGGGCGTAAATGAGCCAATGAATGACTCCATCGGTTCGAGAACGACCGATATATCCGAGGCGCCCCGCTATCCATCATCCTCATAAGTAAAATGTCAGGCCGTGTAAAAACACTAACACAACTCCTAGTTGAAGGAAACGCATGTTCTCCCTGCAGTCCTCTCCCGTTTCTAGTTCACTACCGGGGTGTGGGGCTCGCGAATCAACGTTACAGAAGGCTATGCCACACAGGCTGTGCTTTGATCATCAACCACAAGACTCTGCTTTTCAACAGAAGCCTTGATCATTTGCATCTTAGCATGCCACACGGGCAAACCATTCCATGCAACTGTTATCAATCAATCACATAGAATAAAATCCAATGTTAGACACATAGTCCATTTACAAGTCCGTTCTGGGTCTGAACGAAACCGGAGGAACCTTATTCCTCGCATATCCATCGATCTCCAAGTACGTCTGGACGATCACCAACTGATTCCCTCCTCTTGGGTGTACAACCCAATCAAGATCATCAGTAATCACCCAAACGTCGTGAAGACCTCCGATCTTCGACACCGTTTTCACCTTCGACTTCTCGTCGTATCAGTTATTCAGAATGGGATAAACCCAAACTTTTCGAATAACTCGCGTATATAATAAACAAGTGTTACACAAACACAACATACGCCTCATTCCAATTCATCAGTCACTAACCGTACATTAAGAAGAGAATAATTCCCCAAATATTAACCCCGAAGGCCGAAACCAACATCAGATCAATACCCAGGAAACCATTCTTCTTAGCTAACCTACAGTTAGTTTCTAAATTTCACATTCTTAGGGACAGGTTCCCATTAATTTTATAAAAGATAAATTCTTTTAAATTTATTCTTTAATCTTCTTTTGAATATCAATTCAACTAGTTGGGATTAACGAATCACATCGAAGTAATCAATTATTATATTTCCCAATCCCAACCTATTCATCCCATGAAGTAAAACTGGTCATACTTCTTATCTAACACCATGGTGTTATCGGTAAATTCAATTACCATTTCACGTTCAAATCTAATTAAAGATTTAACTACCGCTTGGAGTAAAATTGGTGAAACTCCATTCTCGATCTTTTCAATCTAATTAAAGATTCATTAAAACTCCACTTAGTTTTAATCTTTAACTGGGTTAAAGAATCGGTGTCATTTAAAACACGGTTCATGATAAACCCCAAAATCACATCACATTTCAATCAGTCCATAACCGTAAATTAGAAAGTGAGCAATTCCCTAAGTATTAACCCCGAAGACCGAAACCAACTTCAGATCAATAACCCAGAAACCATTCAACTTAACTACTCTCCAGTTAGTTTCTGATTTTCTTAACTCCCTTGGGTCTAAGAACAGTATTATAGAAGATACCGTTCACGACAACCCAAAATCACATTCCATTAATTATCGGGTTAAAGAACAAGTGTTATTTAAAACATTATTCACGATAAACCCAAAAATCAATACTAATTCAATCCCAATTAAATATTATTTAATTGGTACACTTCATTAAATCTAAATAAAAAGTTTTAATCTTTTTCTCAACTGGGATTAAGAACAGTGTTAATGAAGACATCGTTCACGAATAACCCAAATCCCATTTGATATTAAATACAAGGCTCTGAATAGAAAATATATCGGCTTATATTCAATATCAAATTCTACGACCAACAAATATTGTATTGGGAATAACGATATTAATATATCTTTCAAATTCCCATAACAATATATGTACCATCATGAAATCCAACATCGAAATATTCCGAACACAATTTCGATTGAAATACATTACAATTCAGTTATTGGAAATTTTGGTTATTTTCAAAACCATTTCAAATCCAATTTATTTATTTTAAAAATAAATAAATTATTATTCTAGTTCAAAACTAGTTCATTTCGATAAAAATCAATTTTTATCTTTTCAAATTTGGAGTTTTTCATCCCAATTCTTCACCAATCATTTCTTATGATTTTACACAAATTATTACCATTTTTAATAATTTTATCAAGGCCTGTACAGTCGATTTCCATCAACGGCCATCGAACTGCACTCACAACGACCATTTCCAAATTTGATTCGGACATAATTCCAATTCCAGCTGTTATATTTCTAATTTCTAATATTTGTTAGAAAGCTCTTTTCGATACAAACCCAATGGTTCCGGTTTTAGGAGAATCCGACGGTCGGATCTCCCGCAATGTCCACTCGAAGTCAATGATCGAAATTCGTGAACTGCCGCGGCGCGGCGCATTCTATTCAGGCCATTATATATATAATATATATATTATATATATTTCATCGATTTCCTTTCAAAACGTATTTTATAAATCGTTTTAAATTCGTTTTCAAAACGATTTCAACTTTATATTCAATTTCTAATCAAAATTGAATATTCCACATCATCGATATACAAATGATAATATTTTCAAAACGTTATATTCTGAAATCACTTTATTTTCTATAGTCGTTATAAAAATGAATAAAATCGATATAAATATCGCTCGCGTCAAAATGGCGCAAATCTAATCAACACAACTTCATATATTTCTATTTTCAAATATTCCATTTTAAATATTTCATTTTCAAATATTTTTATTCAAATATTTCTTTTTCAAATATTCTATTTCAAAACTGGAATAAGGCCCAATCAATTACCATATAATGTTAATTATATGGATTTTCTACAACACATTTATAAAATAATAACGATAAATAATCAACTATCATCCAGAGTGCACCACATAACTGCATAAGCATTAAATATAAATAATTAGCGCTTACACAGTCTGTCAATCCATCGATTGACATACAACTAAACAATCGGGATTAGTGTACGTCAAATCTCATCCCAATACCCATGTGGGATTTCAAATCAACAAACACAAATTTTATTTGTGCAGTTGGGCGATGTGTAAAATTTATCGTCCCAATCAATATCAATCAAATCAGTGTATATAAACAACTCGTTGATTTGTTTATAAATATTTATTTTATATACACGTTAAAAATCATATTTTTAACTATAAAATATTTTGTTTCTTTTCACATCACACAATCAAATTTCACAACACAACAACCAACCAAACAAGTCATCCATGGTCTGTGGACGACGGGTGTCGGGTGCTGCTAAGCACCGTCTGCATCCTAGTATATATTTCAAACTAGAAATAAAAATAAAAGTGAGGAGTTCTCACATTAGGGATCCACTCCGCCGTGATTTACTTTTGAACTGCTGAAACGTCCGGATCTGTCTGAAATTCCAATGCATTCCTTGTCCCGCTGTTTATAATAAAAATTATATTTTTATCGCTTCATTCAATAAATAAAAATCATATTTTTGTTTTACTTCACATATAAAGATAATTTTTTTTATGTTTCACATATGATAAAAATCATATTTTTATTATTTACATAATATAAAAATCATATCTTTGCTACTTCAAAGATATTATATTTTCTCTATTTCATTATAAAAATCATTTCTTTATCTCTTCTATAAATTAAAAATCGAATTTTTATTCTATCTAAACATAAAAATCAAATTTTTGTTTACTAAAAAATATATTTATTTATTTTCTTTCTTTCTTTTTTTATCTTCTCCTTTATAAAAATGTAAACTTTTCTTAAATAAAAATATAAACTTTCATTATATGAAGATAAACTTTCATTACATGAAGATCCTAACTTTATTCATAGGAAAACCCTAGCTTTATAGAAATCAAAATCGGATGGCTTAAAAATCAAAATCAAAGAGCTTACATCGATTGGAAGAGGAAGGGGGTTGCTTCGCGCGGTGGCAGAGCTCGAGGTGGCGCCGGGGGTGGCTCAGCTATCAGAGGCGGCGGCGGGCTGTTTGGTTGAGGTAGCGGGGTTTGGGGGGGTGCGGTTTTCTCAATCGGGAAGAGGAGCGGGATGAGTGGAGAAGAAGAAGGGGAGGGCGGCGCGGCGGTTGGGTGGAGGGCGTGGAGGCGGTGCGTCGATCGAGAGCGGCGGTTTTTTTCTTCTTTTTTTTATTTGTTTTCGATCTGAAAAGTATAGAAGGGAGAGGAGAGAAAATAGGGGGTTATATAATATAATATATATTTAATTATTTTATTTCAAAAAGTTGTCTTTTTTATTCGACCTCTAAACGAGACCCACCGCCTATCGTCCATAGCTAATTACCCCCATTCTGGACACAATGGGATATGTATCGTAAGCCGATTCGATCGTTACAATCAATTTCCGTCAAAATAAACATATAACTCCACATATTGAATTTGAATGCGCATTTCAATTTACCGGGGGCACACACGGACTTTAAAAATTCCCGAAAAATATTTTCTAGCTTCGTATTGATGATACGGTCCTAACAAAACTAGTTTCATCAAATTCTGAGACCGTTTGAAAAATGGCCATTTTCCAGTCGATTAAAATCAACTCAAAACTGGTCAAACGCGTTTTCCTTTGCCACAATCACATATTGATTTGAAAAATTATGAAATTTGAAACCTAGCAATAACTTGACATCAAGGATCCAACAAAAGTGGTTTCGTCGAATTCCGAGGTCGTTTGCAAAATTTCCATTTTTAAATGCCAGAATTCCATAGCGACTATTCTGAAAATTCAACTGGACATAACTTTTTATCCCCGCTATGAAATTTTAATTTTTTGGATTCGTTGGAAAGATATTCTCAATTAGATTCAAATATTTTTGGTTTCACCAAAATCCGGTTTATTTTGAACCCGGTACAGTCATTTGAAATTTGAAATCGAATTATCGAACTACCACGCCATTTTCAATTCCTTTTATATATATAAATAAATATTTATATTCAAACGACGACGTATATAAATATATACGTTCGAATTCCATTCGAAATAAATTTCTTGTCATTATTATTTAAAATATTTCATTTTGAACATTCAAAATTCACTAAAATTTCCAAAATAAAATTTTTAAATTGGCTTGGATTTCCGGGTTATTACAATCATCATGTAGATTTTGATTTATGTCCAAATCAAATTCTAGAAAAGTCGCTATGGTATTCCTTTCTAATTTATATCGATTTATTTATATTATAAAAGGATTTTAAATATAAATCAAATATCGATTTAATCGGGATTTGAGATATCGAGTTGGAAATTCATATAGTAATATTCTGGAGTTTATGATATTCTATTGTGAATATATACGAAAATATAAATTTATTTATATATAACTTAATTATTTTTAAATATATTTATATATTTAAAAGGGTTATTTAGAGCTTTAAAAATAACCAGTTTTGCAAACAAACTCCGTTTTCGATGAAACTAATTTTAATGGAGCCAGAATATTATTTTTTTGTTAGATTTCAATTGTCGTGATTTTTGGAATCAGTATGTGACCGTGGTGAATTTAAATGTGAACTGATCGATAATTTGACTTTAAAAATACGCTGTGTGAGCAAACGGAGTAGGAATTCGACGAAACCAATCTCGTTGAGTCCGTAATTTTAAACTCTAGTTATATGTCCATTTTCATGATTTTGGAATGTTGTATGGGACCATAGGAATTTTTACTGTTAAATACATATAGCGTTAGAATAAATACTAATAAGATAATTGATAAAAAATAATAATTCCTTTTATCCTAAATACATTAACTTTCTCCCTAAGTCCTAAACAAAGCCACGCATCCTTTATCTCAGCCGCTACTTAGAGAATGAAACCAAACTTCCACGTCTTCAAATTAAACCGTGTATATAAGCTACCCTATTTTTTCTAAACCTAAATTATTCACTTTCTCCAGTCAAAACATCTCACCGCCACGAGAAATAAAATCCAACAGCAAAAAAATTAAGTTTGAAATTCAATATAAATTCAAACAACAATCCATAAATTCAGATAAATAAGTAGACGGATTCGTTGTGAGGAGATCTTCGAGCTGATGTGCTTTCTGCTAAGTTAATATAAAGACGGATTCGTTGTGATGAGATCTTCAAGCTGATGTGCTTTCTACTAAGTTCGATACCCTTTTTCTGTTGCGAGCACGAAAACAATGACGTCTAGGGTTCTGCAATTCATAATTTGTGAGCTTTGATTCGTAAATTAGATAGTGTATTTGAGTTGGTGGAGTAAAACTGCACTTGATTGTTAAAATTTGTGGGATTTGGAAAGAAAAAGGTATGGTGCTTATTACTGTGGCGGGAAGACGAAGCCTGAAGTCGCCCATCGAAGACTAGGTGCGAGTTTCATGAATTTGGGATGAAGATGAAGTGTCTTCGAAGAGAGATTTTGTGGTATGATCCGTTTGGAGTTTCGTTGATCGGTGATGGTGTTATGAGGAGCAGGGGATCGAAACTGCTGTTGGAGGAAGAAGTACCAGCATGATTTTTGTCTAGGGAAGATGATAGTGTGGGTCAGAAGGGAACTTTAGTGGATGGGCTGATTTAATGTTTGTAAAGCCCAGAATCTAAAAAGAAAAGGGGAGAGGAGGGATAATCGAATGGAATGAAAGTGTGGAGCAGATAGTTTTGGAAGCGGAGTAGAAACGAGATGGTAGGGGAGAAGTTAGGTGAGTCAGAAGTGAACTAGGCTAGGGGGAATCACAAACAGTCTGATCCGTTGGGAACGTAGGCACGAGGGCTACACAATGGAACTGACTAAGAGCGAATCGGAGCTCGTTACAATTTATAGCAAAATAAATTGTCCGTCTGAATCAAGCGATGGTTATTGTTATTAACGATGATCATCCAACGTGAGTAAAACTCACCAACTCTTAATAATTATATTTTTATAACATATTTTTTGAACTGATAATTATCCGTTGATTACTGTGTATTGACTGTTTGGTAGAACTGCTGAATAATTGGTTGAAATTATAGATCTGTTTATATATATATAAATTGACTCTGTTTAGCCGAATATTTCATAGTGAAATGAAGTTGATATTAATTATATTGTTTAACATCTGTGGATGCAGGGAAATAGGTTGGAGAGATCCAACTGGATTCCTCAATAATTAAAATGTTTTTTTTCATATATTGTAATATATGATGTGATATATAATCTGTTGTTGATTATGTATGTGTGAATGACATCGATCATTGTTATTTGGTATTTTAAATACCGTAAGAAATACTGGGATGTAGAAAAGGGGATTTTCAAAGTGTATTTTGAAAATGAATTATTTATATAAAATCAATGGATTTTATACAGAAAAGGAAAATATTAGTAAAACAAATAGAAAAGGAAAATATTTGTAAAACAAATAGAAAAGGAAATTATTTTTAAAACAAATAGAAAAGGAAATATTGGTGAAACAAATAGAAAAGGGAATATTTGTAAACCATTTACAAATAGAATTGAAAAAGAAATATTTATAAAACATTTACAAATAGATTATAAAAAGAAATATTTATTTAGAAAATAACTAGAATTATAAAGGAAATATTTATTTAGAAAATAAATAGATTATAAAAAGGAAATACTTGGAAAATGAATAGAATTGTATAAAAAGAGAATTTCACACTAGGAAGGTAGACCCGTGCTTCGCACACGAGTATAACAGAATATGAATTCAAAGTGAACATTTAAGAGAAATCTGTTTTAACAGATAAAGTAAGAAGATTAATTTAGAAATAAGGTTTAATAAATTAAGTAAAATATTTAACATTTGGACAAATAGGACATATACGTCAGGTGTAACGACCCCAAATCCGTGCTATCTGAGTTGACTAAAAACACCACACGTCCAACCCAAATTGCACAGAAATATGAATCATTTTTAGAAAGAAGTTAGAGGACGAGAAATAGAAAGAAAGAAATATTAGAATAGACGAAAACGAAGATCACAAACTCACAGCGGATCGAATAAAAATATATTTTATAACATAACTTTTGAAATACAAATCAGTAACTTTACATACATACCATCATCAGAGCACAACAGCCATTCCTGGAACAGTTATAAACACCTGTTTCAAGATACAACCATAGTACACAGCGGAGTATATGATAGTCTATATCTAACTAGTGAAGCCTCCTGCTTCCAGCTCTTCCAAGTGAATCCGAAAAATCCCAACTACTTGACTGCCCGTACAAATTTGGGCACCCAAGAGTTTAGGGAAAACAAAACAAAAATAAACTCTGGGTCAGTCATGGGACCGGTGTGAGTAAACTCCAACCACTTGTTTAACTTTAAAAATCCTTTCGAAGAAAAGATAATAGTAAGACCAGCCCACACATAAACATGGACGGTTTTTACCTTACTATAACCCAAAACACTTTGATACGACAATCCAGTGATATTATAATAATGTCTACATCAAATAAATAACCAAATAGTAGAACGCTTGCATCTCACGCTCTACATATATATTTTAAAATCAAAAAAAACCGCATGGCGCTTATTGGAGATTGGATTTCCAACATGACAAGGTATGGAACCACCTTCCGCTAGTGTATCTCTAGAGAGGAATACACTGGGTTCAACAAGAATATCTTGTAACCCGGCCCACACATGACCGACCACTCATTTCGCTTGAATGTATCGAATGTATATCACCAACGGTTGGGATCAGCAACCGCCTCCCGACTGGGACAGCATCGAATAGAATAAGAAATTAAATGAACCTCTAGATAGGTGATTATACATCCTAATGGGTGCGACTGAAACGACCCGAACTTCCCCGGCCTCCGAAGAGAAGAGAAAGGACGAATTGTTTTGAGAACACGACAAATCAGAACGCATATGGAAGAACATTTCACTGTTATTACAACAATGCATCAGAATACAAGAATATACAGAGTATAAAAGAATATTACACAGAAATATCAGAGATTTAAATTACATTTAAATACATAGCAGCGGAAAATAATACAATACACAAATAGAAGAGATATACGGATACAAAGCTTTCCGGATATCATTCCAGCTGTAAACCAGGATCCTGCGAATATAAATCTGCAAAACCAAAACTACTAGCTGCCCGTGTCAAAATAGGGGCACCCAGAGTTTAGGTTAAAACAATAAACTCCAGGTCAGTCATGGGACTGGTGTGAGAACTAAAACAGTTAATCTTTATTTTTAAAGTTAGGTAAATCAAGGGACCACGCCGTATAACACGGAACGGGTTTCCTCCCCATAATACCAGTGCAGAAAACAAACAGCGCAATGCTAAATAAAGAAAATGAAGCTGTTATAAGACCCAGTTCCCATCACACAATGCAACGCAAGCCGGAGGATAGGGTTTTTACCTTATAATAGCCAAGAATGCTTGATACGTTGAAAAACAAATTATTTGATACTATTATAAGTGCATAGTGTATAAAACAACTTCAAATCATAAGTATCCATCATAGGCGGCATGAATGCCCCATACCACTATGTCGCCATATATAGGTTATACAATCAAAATCGCAAAGTCACGTATTTGGAAATTGGGTTTCCAACTATGAACCGAGGCAAAAGATAGTCCTCACCGAATTCGAGACGCTCTAGCCCGTGTCTCAGGCAAGTACTCAGTCAAGCCATGGATCCTCAGGGCCGGTCCACCGATGTGGATTAAAATGCCTGAACATGCGTTTCCCCGCCCTATGGGGCGTAGGTGAGCCAACTAAATGACTCCATCGGACCCGGATCGTCCGATCAAACCGAGGCGCCTCGCAACAGCAACAACCACATAAGTCAAACTCGTCAGGGCGTGTAAAACCACTGACGCCACTTCTAGCTAGAAAGAAACGCATGCCCTCCCAAACGTCCTCTCCCGTTTTTGGTTCATACCGGGTGTGAAACACGCGAAGTCAACGTTACACAAAGCTACGCCACAAAGGCCTTGCTTTGATCATCACCACAAGACTTTGCTTTTCAACAGAAGCCTCGATCAATTGCCACTTAGGCATGCCACACAGGCAATTCACTCCATGCGTTTGATATCCATCAATATATAACCCCTGAGCTCATACGTCTCAGAGAAGGGCGTTAAGCAAGAGAATAAATTCTCCGCCGCCAAACAGATATATATTCAATAGAGATCAATCACACAGACTAAAATCCAATGTCAGACACACAGTCCATTTACAAGTCCGTTCTGGGTCTGAACGAAACCGGAGGCACCTAGTACCCCGCATATCCATCGATCTCCAAGTACGTCTGGACGATCACCAACTGCTTCCATCTTCTTGGGTGTACAGCCCAATCAAGATCATCAGTTATCACCCAAACGACATGAAGACTTCCGGTCTTCGACCACCGTCTTCATCTTCGACACCACGTCTAATCAGTTATTCAGAATGGGATAAACCCGGTCTTTCTGAATAACTCGCGTATATATTATAAAAGTGTTACACAAACACAACATACGCCTCATTCCAATTCAGAATATTCTTTTATCCAAATATTCCTATACTTTGGGAAAAGTTCCCATTAATTTTATCCAAGATAAATTCTTTAAATTTATTCTTTAATCTCCTTTGAATATCAATTCAAACTAGTCGGGATTAGCGAACCACACCGAAGTAATCATTTATTTTATTTCCCAATCCCAACCTATTCATCCCATGAAGTACAACTGGTACTACTTCATATCTAACACCACAGTGTTATCGGTAAATTCAATTACCATCTCACGTTCAAATCTAATTAAAGATTTAACTATCGCTTGGAGTAAAACTGGTGATACTCCATTCTCGATCTTTTCAATCTAATTAAAGATTCATTAAAACTCCACTTAGTTTTAATCGTTAACTGGGTTAAAGAATCAGTGTCATTTAAAACACGGTTCATGATAAACCCAAAATCACATTCCATTAATTATCGGGTTAAAGAACGAGTGTTATTTAAAACACTGTTCACGATAAACCCAAAAATCAATACCAATAATTATCGGGTTAAAGAACAAGTGTTATTTAAAACAATGCTCACGATAAACCCAAAATCAATATCACTTCAATTCCAATTAAATATTATTTAATTGGTACACTTCATTAAATCTAAATAAAAAGATTTAATCTTTTCTCAACTGGGTTCAAGAACAGTGTTAGTAAAGACACCATTCACGACAAACCCAAATCACATTCGATATTCAATACAAGGCTCTGAATAGAAAATATACCGGCTTATATTCAATATCAAATTCTACGACTAACAATTGTCGTATTGGAAATAACGATATAAATAGATATCTTTCAAATTTCCATAACAACACCTGTATAATCACGAGTCCCAACATCGAAATATTCCGAAGACAATTTCGATTCAAATCCACTCCAATGCAATCATTGGATATTCTGGTTATTTTCAAAACCCTTTTTAAA
The DNA here is from genome assembly GCA_030737875.1 of Allium sativum. NCBI lineage: Eukaryota > Viridiplantae > Streptophyta > Magnoliopsida > Asparagales > Amaryllidaceae > Allium > Allium sativum. Next base: position 208,536,353 of record CM060916.1, read on the forward strand.
TTCAATTTATTTATTTAAAAATAAATAGAATTATACTTCTAGTTCAAAACTAGTTCATTTCGATAAAAATCTATTTTTATCTTTTCAAATATGGAGTTTTTCATCCCAAATCTTCACAAATCGTTTCTTATGATTTTACACAAATTATTACTATTTTTAATAATTTTATCAAGGTCCGTACAGTCGATTTCCATCAATGGCCATCGAACTGCACTTACAGCGACCTTTTTCAAATTTGATTTGGACATAATTCCAAATCCAACCGTTAGATATCAAATTTCTAATATTCGTTAGAAAGCTCTTTTCGATACGAACCCAACGGTTCAGGTTTTAGGAGAATCCGACGGTCGGATCTCCCGTAATGTCCATTTGAAATAAATGGTCGAAATTCACGAACTGCCGCGGCGCGGCGCATTCTATTCAGGCCATTATATTATATATATAATATATATAATATATATTTCATCGATTTCTATTTAAAATGAATTATATAAATAGTTTTAAATTCGTTTCAAAAGCAATTTCAACTTTCTTTTCAATTCAAATCAAAATTGAATTCTTCTTTATAAATTCGTTTTGAAAATTCATCTCTTTTCAATTCAAATTTCAGTTCAATTTGAATTCATTTCAATTCGCTTTCAATTCAATTTGAATTTGTTTTCAATTCAATTCATTTCGAAATCGCTTTCAATTCAATTCATTTCGAAATCGTTTTCAATTCAATTTGAATTTGTTTTCAATTAAATTCATTTCGAAATCGCTTTCAATTCAATTCATTTCGAAATCGTTTTCAATTCAATTCATTTCGAAATCGTTTTAATCGATATAAATATCGTTCACGTCAAAATGGCGTCAATCTAATCAACACGGCTTCATAAATTTCTATCTTCAAATATTCTATTTCAAATATTTCTATTCAAATATTTCTCTTCAAATATTTCTATTCAAATATTCTATTCAAATATTTTATTTCGAAAACTGGAATGAGGCCCAATCAATTACCATATAAAGTTAATTATATGGATTCCATACAACACATGTATATAATAGCATTGAAAAATAATCAACCATCAACCAAAGTGCACTACACTGTATAAGCATCAAATATAAATATCTAACGCTTATAACAGCCTGTCAATCGATCGATCGACATATTTAGTCAATCAGGATGAGTGAACTTCATATTTCATCCCAACACCCGTGTGGGGTTTCAAATCAACAAACACAGATTTTATTTGTGCAGTTGGGCGATGTGTAAAATTTATCGACCCAATCAATGTCCTTCAAATAGGTGTACATAAACAAACCGTCCGGTTTGTAAATGAATATTTATTTATTTACATTCACGTTAAAAATTATATTTTTAACGACAAAACATTTTATTTCAACATATGAATTTCTATTCAATTCATTTATTCTATAAAATGATACTGTTATTTTTCTAACTTATTTTAGAAAATTTCGGCGGCATAACGGCACGATACTAGAAACGGGACGAGGCCTAGCCTTATCCCCGGTCTAGTGAAGGCCCACGCCATTCACACATCAATCAAAATCACCAAACAACCAAATTCAAATCAAATCATATAACTAAGCTATGCAACCAAACAAACAAGTCCATGGTCTGTGGACGATTGTGTCGGGTGCTACTAAGCACCGTCTGCATCCTAGTATATATATATATATATATAAATAGAAATGAAATTGAAAGGTGAGAAATTCTCATCGAAAGCTATCCAAACATCTTGACTCTTCTTCGATAGAAATCTTCATCGCTATCGCATCTTCGTCATCTTCGTTGCTGAAGCCACTACATATGTAAAAATCGAATTTTTACTTCACTATTCCATATATAAAAATCATATTTTTATTTCGAAGTTCAATATATAAAAATCATATTTTTATTTCGAAGTTCAATATATAAAAATCATATTTTTATTTCGAAGTTCAATATATAAAAATCATATTTTTATTTCGAAGTTCAATATATAAAAATCATATTTTTATTTCGAAGTTCAATATATAAAAATCATATTTTTATTTCGAAGTTCAATATATAAAAATCATATTTTTATTTCGAAGTTCAATATATAAAAATCATATTTTTATTTCGAAGTTCAATATATAAAAATCATATTTTTATAATCACTTCCTATATTTAAAAAAAATCGAATTTTTACTATGTTGTTCAATATATAAAAATCGAATTTATACTACGATGTTATATAGATAAAAATTATATTTCAAAAATATTGATTTCGCCTTTATAAAACATAGACTTCGCCCTTTCAAATTTAAAGATTTTACCTTTTCTAATTCAAAGATCTTACCTTTTCTAATTCAAAGATTTTACCTTTTCTAATTTAAAGAATTCTAAGTAAAAATCATTGCTTTATAACATAAAATAAAATCAGTTTTTAAATTTAACAAAAATCAGTTTTTAAATTATAACAAAAATCCGTTTTTATTTCTAAAATATTTTCTATAAATAAACTGACTTTTAAACAATATTTTGTTTAAATCAAAACTGATTTTCAAAATAAATACAAATATTATTTACTGTATTTTTTTTCCAGAATTAAAATCGAATAAAAAAAAAACTTACAGTATACGACGAGGTGGGGGGCTTGTCCATGTCATCGCAGGGGGTAGGGGTTTAGGGCGGCGGTCTCGAATCTGGGGGGGGGGGGTCTCGTCGTCGTCGAAGTGGGAGAGGGGGAGGTCGGCTGTCAGGGGGGGAGGGGAGGGGTGTCGCAGGCGAGGGGGAAGAGGGGGGGGTCTCCGATGAGGCGCGGTGGCCCCTAGGGAGGGCGGCGGCTCACCTCCGACTTCGTCGCCTCCTTCTGCTTCGTCTCTCTTTTTTTTTATGTATTTCTAAAATGAAACGAACGTGGGGGGGGCAGAAAGATAAAGGGAGGAGGGTTTTTTTTATTTTTTTATTATTATTTAATTATTTAATTCAACCTAAAGTTGACTTTTTCATACGACCTCGAAACGAGGCCCACCGCCTGTCGCCCATAGCGTTTTACCCCCATTCCGAACACAATGGGATATGTATCGCAAGCTGATTTGATCGTTACAATCAGTTTCCGTTTTATTTACATTTAAATCACTATATATTGAATTTTAAACGTACATTTCAAATTACCGGGGTCACATACTGACTAGAAAAATTCCAAAAAAATATTTTCTAGCTTCGTATTAACGATACGGTCCTAACAAAACTAGTTTCGCCGAATTCTGAGACCGTTTGAAAAATGGCCATTTTCCAGTCGATTAAAATCAACTGAAACTGGTCAAACGCGTTTTCCTTCGCCACGCTCACATATTGATTCTAAAAATTATGAAATTTAAAACCTAGCAATAATTTGACATCACGGACCCAACAAAACTGGTTTCGTCGAAATCCGAGGTCGTTTGCAAAATGTCTATTTTTAAGGGCCTGAATTCCATAGCGACTATTCAGAATTTTCAACTGGACATATCTTTTGATTCCCGCTATGAAATTTCGATTATTCGAATTCGTTGGAAAGATATTATCAATTAGATCCCATTATTTTTGGTTTCACTAAAATCCGGATTGTTTTGCACCCGGTACATTCAATTGAAGTTTGAAAACGAATTATCGAACTACCGCGCCATTTTCAATTCTATTTATAATTATATATAAATATTTATACTCTAACGACGGCGTATATAATATATACGTCGAATTCCATTCTAAATAAATTTCTCGTCGTTTTTATTTAAAATAATTCATTTTAAATAATCAAAATTCGCTAAAATTGCAAAAATAAAAATTTCAAACTGGCTCGCATTTTACGGGTTGTTACAGCGACCCACATAGCCATGCTGCCTGCCCGATTTTTGTCCTTTCCCGGTTGTTGAGGCCTGAGGCTACGAATACTTACCATTCATTGATAGCACAATCACTTTGAATGTCACATTGTCAGATCCGTTAATCACTAGTTGAGTTTACACAAATATTCTGGATGTTATGCTAAGGGAATAAATCCGTTGCAACCATATATATTTATACAGACCAACCCATTTGATCATTGGAAATACTCTGTCAGACATTCGTCCATATACGTTCGTTCTGGGACTGAACGAAACCGAAGGCACAATTTCTATTAATAGAAAAAGCCCTTGCACTTTACTCCGTCTTCAATATATTCAGCATACTTGGTCCGCAACGCTTATGCCGATACGGAGTGGTTCTTCGGATAATAATCCAACCGGTCTCTCCATATTGACAACGATGGTCAAAAACTTCGATAGTCTGTGATTTAACTATCGAATAAAAACAAGTGTTCATCCAAACATATCAACAAATCACTGGGCTCTTTAATTAATATTTCATTAATTAAATCTCTTCTATATTCTCTTATCAATATTTGTTAACCAAATATTTTCAATAATCATCTCGGCTTCTTACGCTATTTGGAAAACATTTCCATATATCGCCTTCTCTTATTTCCTATACTTAGGAAATATATTTTATTTGAAATTGAAAACAATTTCAATCACTTATCTCTTTCTCGACTACTTTAACTATCCTCAGGAAATATTTATATTTCCGAAATAACATTACTTGGGTTAAAACGAACGCGGTATAAAACATCGTACGGCAACCAAAAATATTCTATTCAACTAACTATTATCCAACGCTTCTCTTCGAGATTTGGATCTTGCTATTTCTCCATTTAAAATGAAATCAATCAAGTTGGGGTAAAATTTCCTCTCAGACCTTGACTGAAAACATCCTCAACTTCAAAACGGCAAAACCACTAACCTCGAATAAACACACTATACAATCCAATTGTTCATTTTAAAACAAGTGTATGGTTTGCTTTCTATTTCTAATTTGTAGATTTCCCTTTTTGTTTACAATATTCTATTTTTGATTTCGTTTCCTTATCGAATTCTATATATATATATCGATATATAGATTTCTAATTGTCAAATTTCTTAAAAATATTCTAACTCCTTAAATTCCCGGAAAAATTCGCCATAACCTCCCCTGTATCGGGAGCATCGGGAAATTTCAAATAGCTTCCCGGTACCTTCTCATTTCAAAAAGAAAAGGAAGAAGCCAAGCGGCTTGCCGATACGGCGCATAAAATCTCATATATGAATTAAACATGTACCTTTTTGTCGAGCACATAAATTTAAATCTTCATATACTTCATCCCATACCTGTCTCCTGTATATCTATACCTGTCCAATTTATTTCAACTTCATACACTCGTTTGACTCAATTCATTAAAGTAACTCCTTAACTAACTCTCTGCCTATCTCGCTTGTATATTTGAATATAACACGTTTCAAATATATTTCCACTTACTTATCAATTAATTGAATTCAAATTTCAATTTAAGTTCTATATTCGATTTCGAATATATATTTACAATTCCAAATTCACTTTTCAAAGTTCGACTTCAATTCACCACTCGATTAACTAATTCTTCTTTGACTTAGTTAATTCTATTCAATAATCAAAAATATGATTATTGTTTCAAAAATCACTTTTCTTACATCACTTGAGTTCACATTTATTTTCTAACTCAAGACCAGGTTTTTAAATGAAAAATTCGGATTTTTATTTGCTTAAAAATCCCTATATTTATTATATAAAATTCATTATGGTTTTAATGGTTTTTGGCGCTGCACTTTTAAAATTTTGACTTTGACATAACTCAAAATCTATTCGACGAAATCCAGATTTTTCTCCTCCTACAGAAAACTGTTATCAAATTGGTCCTGACGTTTCTTGTTTCAAAGAATTTCGACTTCAATTGATTCATGTATATTCAATTGAAGTTCGAAACGACAATTTACGAACTGCAGCGCTGCGGCGAGTTCGTTTTAATTATATTTATATATATAAACTTTTGAACTGCCGTTAAAATGAATTCAACTCCATTTTAACTCTATTTGAAATCTATTTTCAAATTCCCATCACATTCTATTTGAATTCTATATTCAATTTACATTTGAATTTCTCTATTCAAATTCTATTTCAAATCTCTTATTAAAATTCTATTTGAATTTCCCTTATTCAAATTCAATACTCACATTTCGTTTAAAGTTCTATATTCCTTTTCTATTTGAAAATTCTACTTTTGAATTCCTACTTGAATCCTGTACCCAAATTCCAATTCAACCCTATTTGAATTCTATGTTTAAACTCCATTTCACTTCTATAGTTAAGCTCCCTTTGAGTTCTATTTTCAAGTTTCTATATTTTAAATTCCCTTTGAATTCTATTTTTCAAAACTTTATATTTTACTTTTCTTTATTCAAATCCATTTGAATTCCTTTGAATTCAAATTCTATTTCAATTTCTTACATCCAAATTCTTTATCTAAATCACATTTAAATTTATGTATTCAATTCCTATATTTAAATTCTAGTCAAATTTTATCTGTTCAATTTGACTTTTATTTAAATAAAATTCGAATTAATCGAATTCAAATCATAAATCCTTATGGATTTATTTTCGTTCAATTTATATTCTGAACATCAGAATAAATTCCATTGTTTATTTCTTTAAACGATTTTCCCATTTCTATTTTCAAATTCACATTTGAATTTAAATATTCAAATTATCCAAATGATAATTTTTCCACTTTCTATTTACAAACCTCATTTAAACAAGTCTCGCTTTCAAATAAAATATTTCATCTTTGGAAAAATATATTTCCTTTTTCAAAGTCACAATTGTATTTCTATTTTCTGAATTATCCAATGATAATTCATTTCACTCCACTTATAAACTTCGTTTATAAAGGAATCACTTGTTTTATTTTTCAAACAAGTTTATATTTCAAATCTATTTAAAAATTCAAATTCTATTTAAAAAATAGAATTTTCCCTTTTAAATCTCAAATATCCTTCCACGATATTTTAAATAAATTAACACTTAGCCCAGTGATATTTAAAACAATCAAATCACCCAATTTTCAATCATTTGATTTTTAACACATCATATATGAATATATATATGAAATCAAACAAACAACAAACAAACAGATAATATAATTTTGAGGAATCCAGTTGGATCCCTCCAACCTGTTTTCCTGCATCCACAGATGTTAGCACATAAATAATACCCATTCTGCTTCATGGCAGAATATCGCGGTATAGAAGGTCATCCACTAATCATAGCGTGGGGCGTATAGGGTAATCATCTGCTATGAAACTGCGGGCATCCGCTAATGAGACTGCGGGAATCCAACCAATCAATCAACCCAATATATATATAATAGCCTAAATAACTAATATATATAAAACAAGCAGAAAAATCCAAACAAGCAACAACAATTATTTTCACGACATAAAAATAATTATAAATAAAAGGTGAGTGAGATTTACTCACCGTGATTTGCAGTTGTCGAATATCCCGTTAAATTCCAAATCATCGGTTACGAATCTATTCAAATTGTCTCGAATACATTTCATTTTGTACCTATGATTATAAATTTTATTTATCGATTATTTTATCATAAATTTAAATTAACTTAACAAATTTATAAATTAATTATCCTAAGTAAAAATGAGTACCTTATGGATCTTTTTCCCTAACCATCTTCTCCATCAAACTAATTTCTTGCAATCGCTACAATGCCATTTCAAGAACAACTTCTCACCATTCCAATTTCTCTCTTGGACTTTTCATCGAACACCTAGACTGCCCAAACTGCTCATGACCCTTCTGGTCACGCCCAACACTCCTGACATTTCCACCTCAGTCCCTTTCACGATCTGGAACCCTCAGTACAAATGCTACAGCTCCACTATCGTACGAGATTCCCATTTCTATTTGATCGACCTTCATCCCTTAACAAAAATCGAGATCCCAAACCGACAGTTCGAGACTCACAGAACCCATCGCACTGCTCCTGACCGACCCCTCTGACGATCACACGAACTCCGATGCGAACCCTAGATAGTTGGTCGAAGTCGAGATTCCCCATCGCGTACACCTGAAGCGTGAGCTTCACTGTCGATCCCAACATCGACGTCGAGATTGTGCGATACCCCTGTCACCATCGATTCCGTTTCCTTCTTCTTCAATTTGCTGGAAAGATCGAAGCTCGACCTCGATGCAGACAAAGGAAGGACGACGGGTTTTGGATTTTGATTTTGTTTGTGAAAGGATTTCAGGAAGGATTTAATATAAAATTTCTCGAAGGATTAAATGGGAATTAGCATCGATTTTCTTATCTGAGGAATGGAAAAATGAAAACAGAAGGGAAGAGGGGTTACGCGTTTATATAGAAGGGAGAGGGAACCAGACGTATGTCGCCATTTAATCCTTGTTGGCTTGTAAACGAAAGAGGAGGCCATTTTTTTCCAGCTCGAGGTAATTAAGGTCTGCGTGATTTCAGTTTTAGGTCGGCTTCATTCAAAGTATAGGGTGGCTGATGTACATTTTAATTTTAATTTTTTTTTGGATTTTGTATTTATCCGTTTAAATTACATTTAGGGGTTCCGAACCCTTATTGACATCTTACAACCGACGTCTCCAAGTTTATACGATATTATGAACCTAACGGGACCAGTTCTAAAATTCAATTCGATTGTTAAAAGAGAGAACAATTTAAATTAATGATTTAAATTAAACTCAATATAACATATAAATTGATCTTTAAACAATTAAATTCGCCGATAATAAATTACTATTATCATTCTAATTCAAATAGAATTTATATTAATCTATAGAATTGTTTTGATACAGTTTTAACTCTGAATTCAATTGTTACTGTTTCATATTACGATAATTATCAAAATAAATCGTATTTCGATTATTTAATCGATAATCCAATAAAAAAAATTATATATATTATCAATACAATATTTAAAACGATATTAAATATTTAAAACTAATCGTTCAAAAACCCGGGTCGTTACATTCTTCCCCCCTTAAAATAATTTCGTCCTCGAAATTGCTAAGGTAGGAAAAATGGTACAAAACCTCACTTATGTTGAAACTCACCTCTTCATATTTCAACAAATTAGCTCCAACCAAAACTTTTGGTTTTCACACATTCAATCTAAATGATCTTCACCCAATTCAAATTCTATTCAATCTTATTCAATTTGAATTTCATTAATTTATTTACCTCGATCCACTTAACTTGCTTAAGTTAAATTTAAATGTCAGAATTCAAATTCCTCGGTTTTCCTTTCGAATCCTTCTGAAATCACATAAATATATACACATATATTTATAACCATTTCAAATTCAAAACATTTGAATATTCAAACTAACTTGTTTTCTTTCAAAAAAATTTCCATCAAAACTTTTCTAAGGTAGCCATTCATCACTTAGAACTCGAAAATGAATACTGATGAAGCTGCAGTCATCATCAGAATTATTTTCCAGCCACTGAAGTGAGTTCAGTGCTTTATCTATTTCAAAATCCATTCAAATATGATTTTTATTCAAACGGTCTTTTCAAAACAAAGCTATATTCTTTTAATGTACTTCGAAAATATTTTCAAACTTCCCAGGATTTAAATTTCAAATCCTGGTTCTGAGTTCCATTTTGATTCACCTCATTTGTTTATTTTATTCATATACAAATTCTATTTGGTTCTATATAACCATTTTATTTGTTATAATCTTATTTGATTATAATAATAACAACCAATACATCCATATATTCTAAAATTTTCAAAAATTATTCTTTCTATATCAAAAATAGAATTTTGGTTAAAATTATTTCATTTACCCACTTTAAAACAATATTGTGTTCAATCTTCTGTTCAAGTGTTTAGAAATTCCTATCGACTTTGTGGCGTCCCACTATTCGATCAGAATTCATAAACCACTCAACAAACTTGTCAACACAATATAAAACAGTTTTTATATCAATTTACAAATACGCGCTCTCGTATATACACTCAACTCATTCTAGGGTACTACTGACCCTATCTCTAATGAGCACATGCCACACAAGCCTAGGTGTTCGCTCAACCTAAGCTCTGATACCAACTGTAACGACCCCAAATCCGTGCTATCTGAGTTGACTAAAAACACCACACGTCCAACCCAAATTGCACAGAAATATGAATCATTTTTAGAAAGAAGTTAGAGGATGAGAAATAGAAAGAAAGAAATATTAGAATAGAAGAAAACGAAGATCACAAACTCACAGCAGATCGAATAAAAATATATTTTATAACATAACTTTTGAAATACAAATCAGTAACTTTACATACATACCATCATCAGAGCACAACAGCCATTCCTGGAACAGTTATAAACACCTGTTTCCATATACAACCATAGTACACAGCGGAGTATATGATAGTCTATATCTAACTAGTGAAGCCTCCTGCTTCCAGCTCTTCCAAGTGAATCTGAAAAATCCCAACTACTTGACTGCCCGTACAAATTTGGGCACCCAAGAGTTTAGGGAAAACAAAACAAAAATAAACTCTGGGTCAGTCATGGGACTGGTGTGAGTAAACTCCAACCACTTGTTTAACTTTAAAAATCCTTTCGAAGAAAAGATAATAGTAAGACCAACCCACACATAAACATGGACGGTTTTTACCTTACTATAACCCAAAACACTTTGATACGACAATCCAGTGATATTATAATAATGTCTACATCAAATAAATAACCAAATAGTAGAACGCTTGCATCTCACGCTCTACATATATATTTTAAAATCAAAAAAAAACCGCATGGCGCTTATTGGAGATTGGATTTCCAACATGACAAGGTATGGAACCACCTTCCGCTAGTTTATCTCTAGAGAGGAATACACTGGGTTCAACAAGAACATCTTGTAACCCGGCCCACACATGACCGACCACTCATTTCGCTTGAATGTATCGAATGTATATCACCAACGGTTGGGATCAGCAACCGCCTCCCGACTGGGACAGCATCGAATAGAATAAGAAATTAAATGAACCTCTAGATAGGTGATTATACATCCTAATGGGTGCGACCCACATAGCCATGCTGCCTGCCCGATTTTTGTCCTTTCCCGGTTGTTGAGGCCTGAGGCTACGAATACTTACCATTCATTGATAGCACAATCACTTTGAATGTCACATTGTCAGATCCGTTAATCACTAGTTGAGTTTACACAAATATTCTGGATGTTATGCTAAGGGAATAAATCCGTTGCAACCATATATATTTATACAGACCAACCCATTTGATCATTGGAAATACTCTGTCAGACATTCGTCCATATACGTTCGTTCTGGGACTGAACGAAACCGAAGGCACAATTTCTATTAATAGAAAAAGCCCTTGCACTTTACTCCGTCTTCAATATATTCAGCATACTTGGTCCGCAACGCTTATGCCGATACGGAGTGGTTCTTCGGATAATAATCCAACCGGTCTCTCCATATTGACAACGATGGTCAAAAACTTCGATAGTCTGTGATTTAACTATCGAATAAAAACAAGTGTTCATCCAAACATATCAACAAATCACTGGGCTCTTTAATTAATATTTCATTAATTAAATCTCTTCTATATTCTCTTATCAATATTTGTTAACCAAATATTTTCAATAATCATCTCGGCTTCTTACGCTATTTGGAAAACATTTCCATATATCGCCTTCTCTTATTTCCTATACTTAGGAAATATATTTTATTTGAAATTGAAAACAATTTCAATCACTTATCTCTTTCTCGACTACTTTAACTATCCTCAGGAAATATTTATATTTCCGAAATAACATTACTTGGGTTAAAACGAACGCGGTATAAAACATCGTACGGCAACCAAAAATATTCTATTCAACGAACTATTATCCAATGCTTCTCTTCGAGATTTGGATCTTGCTCTTTCTCCATTTAAAATGAAATCAATCAAGTTGGGGTAAAATTTCCTCTCAGACCTTGACTGAAAACATCCTCAACTTCAAAACGGCAAAACCACTAACCTCGAATAAACACACTATACAATCCAATTGTTCATTTTAAAACACGTGTATGGTTTGCTTTCTATTTCTAATTTGTAGATTTCCCTTTTTGTTTACAATATTCTATTTTTGATTTCGTTTCCTTATCGAATTCTATATATATATCGATATATAGATTTCTAATTGTCAAATTTCTTAAAAATATTCTAACTCCTTAAATTCCCGGAAAAATTCGCCATAACCTCCCCTGTATCGGGAGCATCGGGAAATTTCAAATAGCTTCCCGGTACCTTCTCATTTCAAAAAGAAAAAGAAGAAGCCAAGCGGCTTGCCGATACGGCGCATAAAATCTCATATATGAATTAAACATGTACCTTATTGTCGAGCACATAAATTTAAATCTTCATATACTTCATCCCATACCTGTCTCCTGTATGTCTATACCTGTCCAATTTATTTCAACTTCATACACTCGTTTGACTCAATTCATTAAAGTAACTCCTTAACTAACTCTCTGCCTATCTCGCTTGTATATTTGAATATAACACGTTTCAAATATATTTCCACTTACTTATCAATTAATTGAATTCAAATTTCAATTTAAGTTCTATATTCGATTTCGAATATATATTTACAATTCCAAATTCACTTTTCAAAGTTCGACTTCAATTCACCACTCGATTAACTAATTCTTCTTTGACTTAGTTAATTCTATTCAATAATCAAAAATATGATTATTGTTTCAAAAATCACTTTTCTTACATCACTTGAGTTCACATTTATTTTCTAACTCAAGATCAGGTTTTTAAATGAAAAATTCGGATTTTTATTTGCTTAAAAATCCCTATATTTATTATATAAAATTCATTATGGTTTTAATGGTTTCTGGCGCTGCACTTTTAAAATTTTGATTTTGACATAACTCAAAATCTATTCGACGAAATCCAGATTTTTCTCCTCCTACAGAAAACTGTTATCAAATTGGTCCTGACGTTTCTTGTTTCAAAGAATTTCGACTTCAATTGATTCATGTATATTCAATTGAAGTTCGAAACGACAATTTACGAACTGCAGCGCTGCGGCGAGTTCGTTTTAATTATATTTATATATATAAACTTTTGAACTGCCGTTAAAATGAATTCAACTCCATTTTAACTCTATTTGAAATCTATTTTCAAATTCCCATCACATTCTATTTGAATTCTATATTCAATTTACATTTGAATTTCTCTATTCAAATTCTATTTCAAATCTCTTATTAAAATTCTATTTGAATTTCCCTTATTCAAATTCAATACTCACATTTCGTTTAAAGTTCTATATTCCTTTTCTATTTGAAAATTCTACTTTTGAATTCCTACTTGAATCCTGTACCCAAATTCCAATTCAACCCTATTTGAATTCTATGTTTAAACTCCATTTCACTTCTATAGTTAAGCTCCCTTTGAATTCTATTTTCAAGTTTCTATATTTTAAATTCCCTTTGAATTCTATTTTTCAAAACTTTATATTTTACTTTTCTTTATTCAAATCCATTTGAATTCCTTTGAATTCAAATTCTATTTCAATTTCTTACATCCAAATTCTATATCTAAATCACATTTAAATTTCTGTATTCAAATCCTATATTTAAATTCTAGTCAAATTTTATCTGTTCAATTTGACTTTTATTTAAATAAAATTCGAATTAATCGAATTCAAATCATAAATCCTTATGGATTTATTTTCGTTCAATTTATATTCTGAACATCAGAATAAATTCCATCGTTTATTTCTTTAAACGATTTTCCCATTTCTATTTTCAAATTCACATTTGAATTTAAATATTCAAATTATCCAAATGATAATTTTTCCACTTTCTATTTACAAACCTCATTTAAACAAGTCTCGCTTTCAAATAAAATATTTCATCTTTGGAAAAATATATTTCCTTTTTCAAAGTCACAATTGTATTTCTATTTTCTGAATTATCCAATGATAATTCATTTCACTCCACTTATAAACTTCGTTTATAAAGGAATCACTTGTTTTATTTTTCAAACAAGTTTATATTTCAAATCTATTTAAAAATTCAAATTCTATTTAAAAAATAGAATTTTCCCTTTTAAATCTCAAATATCCTTCCACGATATTTTAAATAAATTAACACTTAGCCCAGTGATATTTAAAACAATCAAATCACCCAATTTTCAATCATTTGATTTTTAACACATCATATATGAATATATATATGAAATCAAACAAACAACAAACAAACAGATAATATAATTTTGAGGAATCCAGTTGGATCCCTCCAACCTGTTTTCCTGCATCCACAGATGTTAGCACATAAATAATACCCATTCTGCTTCATGGCAGAATATCGCGGTATAGAAGGTCATCCACTAATCATAGCGTGGGGCGTATAGGGTAATCATCCGCTATGAAACTGCGGGCATCCGCTAATGAGACTGCGGGAATCCAACCAATCAATCAACCCAATATATATATATAATAGCCTAAATCACTAATATATATAAAACAAGCAGAAAAATCCAAACAAGCAACAACAATTATTTTCACGACGTAAAAATAATTATAAATAAAAGGTGAGTGAGATTTACTCACCGTGATTTGCAGTTGTCGAATATCCCGTTAAATTCCAAATCATCAGTTACGAATCTATTCAAATTGTCTCGAATACATTTCATTTTGTACCTATGATAATAAATTTTATTTATCGATTATTTTATCATAAATTTAAATTAACTTAACAAATTTATAAATTAATTATCCTAAGTAAAAATGAGTACCTTATGGATCTTTTTCCCTAACCATCTTCTCCATCAAACTAATTTCTTGCAATCGCTACAATGCCATTTCAAGAACAACTTCTCACCATTCCAATTTCTCTCTTGGACTTTTCATCGAACACCTAGACTGCACAAACTGCTCATGACCCTTCTGGTCACGCCCAACACTCCTGACATTTCCACCTCAGTCCCTTTCACGATCTGGAACCCTCAGTACAAATGCTACAACTCCACTATCGTACGAGATTCCCATTTCTATTTGATCGACCTTCATCCCTTAACAAAAATCGAGATCCCAAACCGACAGTTCGAGACTCACAGAACCCATCGCACTGCTCCTGACCGACCCCTCTGACGATCACACGAACTTCGATGCGAACCCTAGATAGTTGGTCGAAGTCGAGATTCCCCATCGCGTACACCTGAAGCGTGAGCTTCACTGTCGATCCCAACATCGACGTCGAGATTGTGCGATACCCCTGTCACCATCGATTCCGTTTCCTTCTTCTTCAATTTGCTGGAAAGATCGAAGCTCGACCTCGATGCAGACAAAGGAAGGACGACGGGTTTTGGATTTTGATTTTGTTTGTGAAAGGATTTCAGGAAGGATTTAATATAAAATTTCTCGAAGGATTAAATGGGAATTAGCATCGATTTTCTTATCTGAGGAATGGAAAAATGAAAACAGAAGGGAAGAGGGGTTACGCGTTTATATAGAAGGGAGAGGGAACCAGACGTACGTCGCCATTTAATCCTTGTTGGCTTGTAAACGAAAGAGGAGGCCATTTTTTTTCAGCTCGAGGTAATTAAGGTCTGCGTGATTTCAGTTTTAGGTCGGCTTCATTCAAAGTATAGGGTGGCTGATGTACATTTTAATTCTTTTTTTTTTTTGATTTTGTATTTATCCGTTTAAATTACATTTAGGGGTTCCGAACCCTTATTGACATCTAACAACCGACGTCTCCAAGTTTATACGATATTATGAACCTAACGGGACCAGTTCTAAAATTCAATTCGATTGTTAAAAGAGAGAACAATTTAAATTAATGATTTAAATTAAACTCAATATAACATATAAATTGATCTTTAAACAATTAAATTCGCCGATAATAAATTACTATTATCATTCTAATTCAAATAGAATTTATATTAATCTATAGAATTGTTTTGATACAGTTTTAACTCTGAATTCAATTGTTACTGTTTCATATTACGATAATTATCAAAATAAATCGTATTTCGATTATTTAATCGATAATCCAATAAAAAAATTATATATATTATCAATACAATATTTAAAACGATATTAAATATTTAAAACTAATCGTTCAAAAACCCGGGTCGTTACATCAGGACTTATATAAAGAAGTAAGAATTGATTTCAACATCGATATTTGAAACTGAATATGGATGAAGATTTAAATTGGATAAGGTTAATCAGTTAGAGTTAACTAGTTAGAGTTAATCAGTTAGAGCTAATCGAACAAGTTAGTCGTATATTAGTTATTAGAATAGAGTTAATTTAATTAGAGTTAGTCGGATTAGAGTTATTCGAATATAGTTTATTCAAATAGAGTTAAAGGAGTTATCGAATATAGTTTATTCGAATAGAGTTAAAGGAATTAATCGAATATAGTTTATTCGAATAGAATTAAAGGAGTTATCAAATATATTTTATTCGAATAGAGTTAAGTGAGTTATCGAATATAGTTTATTCGGATAGAGTAAAAGGAATTATTGAATGCAGTTTTTTCGAATAGAGTTAAGAGAGTTATCGAATATAGTTTATTCGAATAGAGTTAAAGGAGTTTATCGAATATAGTTTATTCGAATAAATTTAAAGGAGTTAATCGATTATAGTTTATTCGAAAGGAGTTAAGTGATAAGAGTTAATGAATTAAAGTTAATCGAGTTAAAGTTAATGGAGTTAGGGTTAATTGATTTGAGTTAATCGAGTTATATTTTGGAGTTAGATATTTCAGAAGTAAGGATTATAACACTATAGTTATAATCAATGTTTTTCAATAAAGAAGTGGATTCGTAAATAGAATCCGAGAGTTACGTAAGGAAGTTTGTTAAGATTTAAAGGGTGAACTTTGTCTATTTCTAGGTTAGGAATGTTGTTCAGTTATGGTCTGAGAGGTAGTTATACCCCAACTTGATTGACTTCGTTTTTAACTAAGGAATGGTTAAGGTTCGATAGTGAAGATTGGTTAAGTGAATTTAGCTAATGAAGGTTACGGTTTGAGTTGGCATAGCGATGTTTTATTTAAACATCTGTTTAAACCAATTGTAGGAGTTTGGAAATGTTTTCCAAACAAGAATAAGAAATGTTTTCTAATATAGAAAATAAGAAATGGAAATGTTTTCCAATGTTAATAACGTATATTTTCTAAAATTAGAAAATAAGGATTTGATGAATATATGGAAACGAGAAATGGGGAAATGAATAAATGTTGATTGATGATTGACCGATAGAATTGCCATCTGGAAATAATTTCATTATTTGCATACGTGTTTTTCTTTGATAGTTAACTCACCGACTATCGAAGTTTTTGACCATTTCCGTTGTCAATACGGAGCGACCGAGATCAGATATATTATCTGAAAACCACTCCGTATGGCATTAGCGTTGCGAATCAAATATGATGAAGATAATTGAAGATGGAGTTATGCAAGGGCTGCCCTATTTACAGAATAGTGCCTTTGGTTTGTCCAGTCCTAGGATAACTTTTATGGAAGAATGTCTGACAAAGTATATTTAATAGATCGCGTAAGTTGATCTCTTCAAACATATATACGTTTGGTGGTCGAGGAATTCGTTTCTCTTAGCTATATACCCATTTTATTTTTAGGGAAATCAATTTGTGATTTGGCGGGTATGACGATGTGACATTCAAAGTGAATAAATGTGTGATCTGTCAGAAATAAGCATGGCCTCTAGCCTCACAACTGGGAAATGACAAAAATCGGGCAGGCAGCATGGCTAAGTGGTTGGCTGCCAATTAGGGTGTATTATCACCTATCTAGATATATTCATTTCATTCTATAATCTATGGTCGATGCTGTCCCATTCGGGAAACAGTTGTTGATCCCAACCGTTGGTGATATACATTCGATACACTCAAGCAAAATGAGTGGCGGTCATGTGTGGTCGGGTTGCAATATGTTCTTGTTGAACCCAGCGTATTCCCCTCTAGAAGTACACTATCAGAAGGTGATTCCATACCTTGTCATAGTTGGTAATCCATTATCCAATAAGTGCTCGCGGTTTTGATTGTATACTATATATGTGGAATGTGAGATGAAAGCGTTTCTGCTAGATGATTATTATATGGTGGTTGATAGACTCTATTATAATATCAATGAGTTTTGATATAAAGATTATCATTTCTTTCAAAATGATTTGAAAGATAAATCAAATTGATTTGGATTCTCAAAAGGTAAAAATCCGTTCCGTTATACGGCATGGTCTTATGAGATATTGTTTAATTGCTTAAACTTTTTTAAACTGTTTTACTCACACCAGTCCCATGACTGACCCGGAGTTTGTTTTGTTTTCCCTAAACTCTTGGGTGCTCAAGTTTGTACGAGCAGTCAATTAGTCAGGATTTTACAGATATACTTGGAGAGCTTGGAGCTGGAGGCTTCAAGATTATATAGCTATAGTTATTTCCGCTGTGTTGTTAGTGTGGTACTCTAATAATGTTACAGTATACATATACTGATTTTATTTCAAAGATATGTTATCTATTATATGTTGTTCGTTCCACTGTGAGATTCATGATACTCTGATGTTGTATGTTCTTCTTCTTCTATTCTAAGTTTCTATCTTATCTATTCTCGCCCTCTAATTTCTTTCATGGACTATCCGGTGTTTCCGATGCTTGAATAGTCGACATAGTGTTAAATGTCGATATCTAGGATCACAAAAAAACCTGGGTCGTTACAGAAATATTCCAAAGAATATTTCCATTCCAATTTATTCATTGGCAAATTCTGGTTATTTTAAAACCATTTCAAATCCATTTTATTTCTTTTAAAAATACTAGATGATTATACTAGTTAATAACTAGTTCATTTTGATAAAAATATACTTTTATCTTTACAAACATGGAATTTTTCATCAAAGTCCTTTCAAAAACATTTATTATGATTTTACACAAATTATTAATATTTTTAATAATTTTATCAAGGCCCGTACAATCAGTTTCCAATAACGGCCACCGAACTGCGCTTACATCGACCTTTTCCAAATTTGATTTGGACATAATTCCAAATCCAACCATTAGATTTCAATTCTCTTATGTTCGTTGGAAAGATCTTTTAGATACGAACCCAACAGTTCTAGTTTTAGGAGAATTCGACGATCGGATCTCCCGTAATGTCAGTTCGAAGTCAATGGTCGAAATTCGCAAATGGTCGTGGCGCGGCGCATTCTATTCAAACCATACGTATATATAATATATACATATTATATTTCATCGATTTCTATTCACAACATATTGTTAAAATATTTATAAATTCATTTCCATACGATTTCAACTTCATTTCAATTTTCAAATCAAAATTGAATATTTCTAAATAAATTCGTTTTAAATTCATTTCAAAACGATTTCAACTTCATTTCAATTTTCAAATCAAAATTGAATATTCTTTATCATTATAATATTAAAATGATAATATTTTCAAAATATTTGATTTTGATTATACATTGAATATTATTTAAAAATATTCTTTAATTCTGAATTGGAATCAGACTCAATCAATTACCATATAATTTCAGTCATATGGATTTCACATATCGCATGTATACAACAATAATGATAAACAATCATCAAAAATTCATATAACATCCAAAGTGCATTTTACCACTATATAAGCATTAAAATAAATAAATAACGCTTATTGTAACAACCCGTATTTTAATAACATGTTAAAACCATAAATCAAGGCAGAATTAAATTTTAAAATAATAATCAAGGGAAACGGGTTGCGCCATTGCGATCGTCTCGAAATTCTGCTTGGAAATGTGCCCGAGTTTTCGAGAAATGGAGTCCATATGAGGGAGATATGACCCTCTGAAGTTTCAAGGATTTTCAGAATAGAAAAACAACTCGAATTCGAATTCGAAATTCAAACAAACCCCAGCGCAGACTAGGCCAGAATTTTCCCGCCCAGGACCAGGTCGACCTGGGGGGCGACACTATGGTCGACCTCCCAGGGACCAGGTCGACCCTATGGTTGACCTGGGGGTCGGCCTGGTGCCAAAACCCAGTTTTGAGCCTGGGTTTATTCTGATGTATCTAGACCCGTTTCGTGACTAGATTCTTGACTCTAAACCTATATAAACATCCTCCTAGCCCCTTTCTCTCTACACCAATTCTCTCTAGCCTTATGCTGCTCAAATTCTAGTTATAATTAAAAGAAAAAGAAGGGACTACTTCTTCTCCATCAAGACTACGCATAGAGATTTGCAAATTGGGGGTTTTCAATTAGAACACGATTAATCAAATAGAGTTTCAACATCAACTTCTGCTTTCTAATTCTCGATCCGCGCACTGTAAGTCCAAGTTACTTTTAGACTAAAACTATAAACTTAATATGGACATGTTATAAATTGGAACTGGACCTGTGTATGATAATTGATTCATATCTATTCTTGTTCATCTTGGATCTTGACTTTTGGGAATATTGCTATGAAATTAATTTGGGCCTATTCATGTTGTAAATCAAATCCTTTCATGTCCATGATATTATCATGCCTGTGATGTTGAATCAGTTATTATTCACAAGTTTGGGACTATCACCTTATGTCAAATTTTATCATGACTATCACCTTATCATGCTAGATTTGAAATCCTAATGTTTTGAGGCTATTATTCCATATGCCAATGATGTTGTAACCAATTATCTCAAGTTATATCATGCTAGACTTGTAATCCCTTTTATCACATTATGCTCGTCCTTTTTTTTCCATGTTATTCCCTTATTCTGGATTTAGATTTATTTGTAATTTAGATCGATTCACGTTTACATGCGATGGGAATACGATTTGGGTAGATTAGGGAAAACATGATTTGGTTATGAACATGAATCATGAACTAGATAATAGGCATAAGTTGGAACTCGACATGAAACTTGACTTGACATGAAACCTGACACGAACTTGACATGAAATTTGAACATGGACATGACACTAGAATGAACTTGAAAATGGCCAACTCGAGGTTGGGTTGAGTTTGCAGTGTAATTCTGCCCGGAACCGCTTAACAAATCCAGTTACTGCAAACAATAGGATCCAATGTGGGTAGTTGGTCATATCGCGCTTGAAACCCGAGGTCAGACTGAGTTGTGGTGTAAATCTGCCCGGAACCGCCCGACATATCCAGTGACCACAACAACAGGTCTGATGTGAGAAGTTGGGGTGCATTAATGAATTAATGCCACAAGATAGGGTTAAGTCATGAACATGAAAGACAACACTTAACCAACTTGACACATGATTCGTAGGGCAAAGTCATGAACTGGAACGACAACACTTAGCCAATTCGACATGACACGTAGGCGGGTTAAGTCACGAATTTAAATGACAACACTTAACCTATTTGACGGAAACCCTAGTTACGCGGTCCATTTCAGCAGTAACCCACTAGATGTATCATGGTACCCTAGAACTAGGCAGGGTGGGGCACGATTACTGGGCTAATTGTAAGTGACCAGAACGACGGCTGAGTTTGTGCGCCAGTGTAGGTTCAGGCGGACTATGGTCGTGCACGTAGTCCGGAGTTGAAAAAGCAGGCATTGGGCATCAGTAGGCTTACACTGTGCATGCTTGATTCGTGTCGGTGGTTGGCACCCTAGGGCTTGATACACCCTATGGTGGGCCTAGCACAGGTGACTACATTCGTGATAGGGCCGTATGACACAGACACACGACGAGCTAGAACTTGTAGGGAGCCGATCGATTAATGGATCGTTCCGTAGGACCCTGAAATGGGTCATTTCAAGATATTGGGCCAAGGGATCATTTCATGGTTAATATATGACATGGGTTTGGGATACTAGTACAGTTAGTCCAGTGAATGTTGAACATGCGATGCTATACTTGATTTATACTTGAATTATCATGTTATCTTAGTCTATCTTGCCCATCTTGACAGCATCCTTATGTTTACTTTCAGTTTATAAATGTCATGTTACCTTTACCTGTTTTTATGCTGAAAGTCACTAGGACTTACCAGTCTTTATGACTGACCCATTTTCTTTTGCCTCCTTTTTCTTTCGTTCCCCCCAGGTTCTCAGGAAGGAAACTCTAGCACTTAGCTTGGATTTCGCTTGCTTTCGGTTCAACTCATGTACGGTTTGATTTTGAGCTATGTTGTAATGACCCGCATTGGCAGAGGTATTATAATTAATTTATTTAATTATATAAATAGTGATATAGTGAATTAAATGGTGGTTTAATTAAATAGCTGGGAATATTTAATTAAAATAATAATTAAATAATATATTTAATTCTGAAATTTTCAGAATTGGCTGAAATGGCGTTATGATGTGAACTGGATCATCTGTGATATTTAATTCAGTTTAGAATTGAATTAGAATAACGAATATATTATATAAACGACAGTTTGAACGTAGAGTTATAATATAATTAAAATCGAGCTCGAAATGGTGCTGCAGTTCGTAAATTGGCGATTTGAACTTCAACTGAATGTACAGGATTCGTTTTAAGCCGGATTTCTGTGAAACAAGAAACGTTAGGAGCTGGTGAAGTATATCGTTCTAGTGGAAGAGAAAAATCAGGATTTCGTCGTGTAAATTTTGATTTATGTCCAAATCAAATTTTAGAAAAGTCACTGTGGAATTCCTTTATAATTTATAAAGGAATTATTTATATTTTAAAAGGGAATTTCAATATAAATCGAATATCTGGTTGACCCAGATTCGAAATATCGAGTTAGAAAAATATAAAGTAATATTCTAGAGCTGTATGGTATTCCACTGTGAATATAGATGTTAATATTTATTTATAAATATTTAATTTAATTATATTTAAATATATTTATATATTTAAATGGGTCATTCAGAGCTTTAAACATAGTCATTTTTGCAAACGACCTCCGAATTCGATGAAACCAACTATAATAGATACGGAATATTATATTATTGTTAGATATCAATTTTCATAATTTTTAGAGTCACTGTGTGGCCGTACGGATTTTTAGAGTGAAAAACAGTCAGTATTTCGACGGTTAAAAATACACTGTGTGAGCGAACGTAGTCGGAATTCGACGAAACCAGTTTCGTTGGGACCGTAATGTCGAACTGAAGATGCATGTCCATTTTCGTGATTTTTAGGCATCGTATGTGGTCACAGGAATTTTTAAAGGACATATATATACAACGGTTGGTTATAAATTAATATAATAATCAAAATAAAAATATCTAAAAATTTCTATAAATACACATATCTTCCTAAACCCTAAGAAAAAGTCTGTGCATCCTCATATTCTCAACCGCCTCAAAAACAACCAAAACGTGAGAAATAAATCAAAGAATAAATCAAAAGAAATTGAAATAAATTTCTATAAATCACCAAAGTTGTATATTTGGATTCAACAACGCAAGAGCTTCATCCTAGTGGTTTCAGAATGTGGTGCGATGGGTTTTGGTGAACATCGATGGTTTCCACCGTGTTATTTTTGAAACTAGGGTTCAAGTTATGGCGAGATTTATACAACGATTTATGGATTCATGTTCGATTGTTGATTGAGGGTGAAAAATGACAACTTGCGGTGGGGTTTTTGTGGATTTCGGTGACAAAACTGACGCGTTCACTGTAGTGTTGAAGAACACCGCAACCGGTATCGTGAGCTCGAGTAGAGGGTCAATGGTAGGAGATTGGAGAGGGAGAGACGAGAGGAATTGTAAGTATTTTTGTTGGATTTTAAAAGAAGGAAGGAAGGAGGGCTTGGAGCTTGAATTTGCGGAAATGTCAAGGAGGAGGAGCAGCGTGCGTTCTGTTCGGATTTGGGGAAGAAAGTAAAGGGAGCGGGTTGGGCTTTTGGGTAGAGGACGGGCTGGTTATGTCAAAGGGGGTGAGGTCCATTAAAATAAATAATCAAGTTTTATTTTTAATATTAATTAGTGTATAAACTTTTAAATGTAATATCTTACGCATAGAAACTCAGAATGACGAACCGTCGATCACGTTAGGATCGTATGGACGGACACTACCCGATGGAACTGACTGGGAGTGGAGTGGAACTCGTTTGAATTTATGGCGAAATAAATTGTTTAATTCAAATCAAACAACAGTTTATCATTCTTTAACGACGAGCTGCAAAAGTGAGTAAATCTCGCTAACTCTGAACAGTTCATAATTTCATGTTGTATTTTTAGAACTGTTAAATATTGGCTGATTGACTGTGTGTTGACTGTTTGATTGAACTGCTAGTCAGTTAGTTGAATTTCTATATTGATTCTGTTTAACAGAATATATCATAGGGAACTGAAAGTGATGTTATCTATATGGTTTAACATGTAATGCAGGGAAACAGGTTGGAGGAATCCAACTGGATTCCTCAACATTTATTTTACTGTGATTCATATATTGTGATATATGATGTGATATATAATCTGTTGTTGATTATATGTGTTTGGACGATTTTTATCGTTGTTATATGGTATGTTAAAAACCATAAGAAATACTATAAAGATAAAAGGAGATTTTCAAAGTATATTTTGAAAATCATTTATTTATATAAATCACTGGATTTTATATATAAAAGGAAAAAGGATTTTTATATAAGGAAGTAATTATAAAATCAATAGAGTTAAAGAAAAATATTTGTGAATTTAATAAAAAGGAGTTATATTTGTCAAACAAATATAAAGGAAAATATTTGCAAAACAAATAGATTAGAAAAAGGGGATATTTGTAAACCATTAATAAATAGGATTTAAAAGGGAATATTTATCTTGTGATAAATAGATATATATATATATATATATAAGTCAGAACTTATATTTGGAGAAAAACAGATAAATGGAAAAGATAAATTTATAAATGATATTTATAAATTTAGTAATTATTTATCATTCGATAAATGGAATATATAAGTCTGAAATTATATAGATAAGAGATATTGGTTTTAACACCGATAGTTTTAAATAGAATGGGTACAACATACTTGTATAAGTGAAGTAACGTTATTAAAGAGAACATTTATAAAGTGAAGAACTGTTACCAAAAGTAAATCTTTATAACTGAATAAACGTTATCAAATAGGAGTTATTCGAATAAGAGAAATCGATTAGAGTTAGAAATGATCGATTAGGGTTAATCATTGAGGGTTGACCAGTTAGAGTTAACTAATTAGAGTTAATCAAATAGGAGTT
Source organism: Allium sativum (assembly GCA_030737875.1). NCBI lineage: Eukaryota > Viridiplantae > Streptophyta > Magnoliopsida > Asparagales > Amaryllidaceae > Allium > Allium sativum. The sequence goes on from CM060916.1 coordinate 208,561,461, forward strand.
GATCGAGTAGAGTTATCGATTATCACTTATTCGAAGTAGAATTGTCGAATGTAGTGTATTCGAGAGAGGAATAATCGAATATTGGTTATTCGAGGTGAGTTAATCGAATCTAGTTATTCGAACGGAGTTATCGAATCTAGTTATTCGAGAGGAGTTATCAAATCTAGTTATTTGAAAGTAGTTATCGAATAGTTTATTCTAATGGAGTTAGAGTAGTTATCGAATAGTTTATTCGAATAGAGTTATAGTAGTTATCGAATAGTTTATTCGAATAGAGTTAGAGGAGTTAATCGAATACAGTTTATTCGAATAGAGTTAGAGGAGTTATTCGAATATAGTTTATTCGAATAGAGTTAGAGGAGTTAATCGAATACAGTTTATTCGAATAGAGTTAGAGGAGTTATCGAATCTAGTTTATTCGACAGGAGTTAAGTGAATAGAGTAAATCAAATAGAGTTAATCCAATAGGGTCGGTCCAATAGAGTTAATTGATAAGAGTTAAGTGAAAAGAGTTAATCGAATATAGTTATTCGAAAGAAAGGTCAAGTAAGGAAGTTAGTTAAAGAAATTTAAAGTGAACTTTACCTATTTCAAGGTTAGAAATGTTGTTCAGTTAAGGTCTGAGAGGTAATTATACCCCAACGTGATTGGTTTCATTTTTAACTAAGGAATGGTTCAGGTTCGGCAGAAAAGGATGGTAAAGTGAATTTAGTAATTAAAGGAAATGGCTGAGTTGGCATAGCGATATTTTATCTAAACATCTGCTTAATCCAAATGTAGGAGTTTTGGAAATGTTTTCCAAACAAGAATCAGAAATGTTTTCTAAATAGAGAAAACAAGGAATGGAAATGTTTCCAGTGTTAATAACGTATATTTTCTAAATATAGAAAATAGCAAATGTTGAATATAGGGAAACAGGAGATGTAAAATGAACTAAAGAGATTAATGTTAAATGATGTTTGTTCGATATAATTTCCATCTGGAAATAATATCGTTGTTTGCACACTTATTTTTCTTTGATAGTTAACTCACAGATTATCGAAGTTTTGACCATTTTAACGTTGTTAATATGGAGAGACCGGTTGGTTTATTATCCAAAGAACCACTCTGTATTGGCATAAGCGTTGCAAATCATATATGCCAAAGATAATTGAAGACGGAGTAAAGTGCAAGGGCTATTGTATAAGTCTTAGATAACAACGCCTAAGATGGTTATACTGAATAGTACCTTCGGTTCATCCTGTTCCTGGATGACTTGTATGGACGGATGTCTGACAGAGTATTTCAAGACGATCACGTATATTGATTTCTCCAACCGTACCAAGAGTGGAAGCAGAGAAGGAAACTTCTTTTAGCTAACACATAATGTATTGTTGAGGATGTCAATCGGTGATTTGATGGACTTGACGATGTGGCATTCGAAGTGAATCTGATGTGATGATGAAGCGTAACCTCAAGCCTCATCAACCGGTAAATGACAGAAATCGGGCAGGCAGCATGGCTAAGTCGGTCGCTCCAAAGTAGGGTGTATAATCACCTGATCTAGAGTTTCATTTACTTCTAAAAATCTATTGTTGATGCTGTCCCATTCGGGAAACAGTTGCTTATCCCAACCGTTGGTGATATACATTCGATACACTCAAGCGAAATGAGTGGTCGGTCATGTGTGGCCGGGTTGTAAGATGTTCTTGTTGAACCCAGTGTATTCCTTTCTAGAGGTACACTAGCGAAAGGTGGTTCCATACCTTTTCACAGTTGGAAATCCATTACCCAATACGTGCTTGCGGTTTTGATTGTATACTATATATGTAGAACATGAGACGAAAGCGTTTTGCTAAATGATGATTATTATTGTGGTTGATAGACATTATTATAATATCAAAAGAGTTTTGATATAAAGATTAGTTTGGATTCTCATAAGGGAAAATCCCGTTCCGTTATACGGCGTGGTCTTATGAGATATCGTTTACTTGTTCAACCTGTTTTAAAACTGTTTTACTCATACTAGTCCCATGACTGACCCGGAGTTTATTTGTTTGTTTCCCTAAACTCTTGGGTGCCTAATTTGTACGGGCAGTCAAGTAGTTGGGATTTTACAGATATACTGGAAGAGCTTGGAGCAGAAGGCTTCAAGATTATATAGCTATAGGTTATTTCCGCTGTGTTGTAAGTGTTGTACTCTGAAAATGTTATTGTATACATATAATGATTTGATTTCAATGATATGTTATCTATTATATGTTGTTTCGTTCCGCTGTGAGATTCGTGTTACTCTGATGTTGTGTTCTTCTTTTTCTTCTATTCTAAGTTTCTATCTTATCTTTCCTCATCCTCTGTTTTCTTTCTATTAATTTCCTGATTTTCAGTTTAATTTGGGGTTGGACTTGTGTTTTTGGTCAGCTCCAATTGGACTGGATTTTCGGGTCATTACAGTTGGTATCGGAGCTTAAGTTAAGTGAATTACCTTGGCTCTGTGGCGTGACTCCGTAGAGATAGGGTTAGTAATACCCTAGATGGAGTTGAGTGTATATATACGATTGAACGTATTTGTATATGATATAAAAATAATTTTATATTGTGATGATTTGTTGGTTGAGTCGTTTATGGGTTCTGGTCGATCAGTTTGATCCACTGTATTAGTAGGAGTTTATAAACACTCGAATACGATGGGTCGTCACGATATGTTTTGAAAAGAGGGTAAATTAAAATAAGTTACCCAAGGTATATCTTGATATAGAGAAGATATATATATCAAAATTATAAAATAGTGGATATATTGGTTGTTATTCTAATCAAGTAAGATTATAAATTAAATGGTTATGTAAATAACCAACCAGAATTCATATAAGTGAAATACGTGAAATCAGATGAGTTGAATCTGAAATTTAAACCAGAAATTGAGTTAAAATGCTGGAAAATTGGATAAGTGATTGTAAATGGATTTGAATTAAAAATAAGGAAAATTTAAGATCCTGGGAGATTTTAAATTGTTTTACAAGGAGTGTGAATTATATTTTGAAATGAATTTCAAACTGGAAATGTTTAGAAATGGTTTTATAGTATTGAACTCACTTCGATCGCTGGAAAATAGATTCCGATGATGACAGCTGCATCATCAGTATTCATTTTTGAGTTATAAGTGACGAATTACTACCAGAGATACTGTTTTGAATTTGTTTTGGGAAAGACAAGTTGTGTTGAATTTCAAAATGGGATTTATAATATAGAATTTGATATATAGAATTTGAATATATAGAATTTGAATATAGAAATTCAAATGGGATTTATAATATAGAATTTGAATAGAAATTGAATAGAATAAACTAAGTCGAAGAGGAATTAGTTAATCGAGTTTTGAATTTGAAGTTGAACTTTGAAAGGTGATTTGGATTTGTAAATGGATATTCGAGATCGAATATAGAACTTAAATTTGAAATTTGGATTCAAATTAGTAAATAAGCAAGCTAAAAATATATTTGAACATGTCATGTTCAAATATAAAAGTGAAATAGACTAAAGAGTTAATTAACAAATTAATTAACGAATTGAGTTAAAACGACCAGGTATAGTTAAAATAGATCGGGTAGGTATAAATATACATGAGATAGGTATGGATAGGGTATGAAGGTATATAAATAGAATGCTCGACGAAAAGGTATGTATTTAATTCATATATGAGATTTTATGCGCCGTATCGGCTAGCCGCTTGGCTTTTTCTTTTCTTTTGGATTGGTGAGGGCCATGGGAGGCTATTTGAAATATCCCGATGCTCCTAATACAAAGGAGGTTATGGAGAATTTTTCTGGGAATTTAAGGAGTTAGAATATTTTTAAGATAATCTGATAGTTAGAAATCAACGTATCGATATATATATATAGAAGTCGATAAGGAAACGAACTTAGAAATAGAATTGTAAAATAAAAAAGGAAGATTAAGAATAAAATCTAGTAAGAATAGAGAGAGGAAGCGTATACGTGTTTAAAAGTGAAGAAGTAGTTGTATGGTATTGATTATTCGAGTAAGTAGTCATATCTGTTTTGACGTTATAAATGTTATTCAGTCAAGGTCTGAGAGGTAGTTATACCCCAACTTGATTGATTTCATTATTAACAAATAAATAGTAAGATTTCAGGCTCGAAGATCAATGTTGAATAAAGAGTTAGTTGAATATCGTATTTGGGTTGTCGTAACGATGTTTTACACAACATCCGTTTTAACCCAAATAAGTGTAAGCTTGGAAATATAATAAAGAATATTTCCGAAGTATAGAAATAAACGAGATCGGAAAAGAGATAAGTAATTGGAATATTTTCCAATTATAAATAGCATATATTTTCTAAAGTTTAGGAAATAAAGGAAGGCGATATTCGGAAATGTTTTCCAAATGACATAAAAGGGCCATATGGTTATTGAAATATTTGGTTAACAAATATTGATAAAGAAATAAAGAAGCGATTTAACTAATGGAATATTAATTAAGGGCTCTGTGATATGTTCAAAAGGGAAAATTTGATTTTTGAAAAGAGTAAACTGCTTAAAAACTCCCAGGGAAAGACTGTTTGAATTAAAAACAAATTTAGTAGAAATTTGTGAAAGAAAATTTGAATTAAAGTAAAGCCAGTAAAGTGGTAACTGAGATTGAATTAGAATAATATCAAGACAAATTGGGTTGTGATATTCAATTTGAAGTGTAATGGGATAATCAAGTTAAGAGTTGGGAATCAAGAATAAAACTTGAGTTTAAAATGAAATGTGGCTTGGATAAGAGAATGGTTGTGTCGTGGATAAAAGCAGATTGGAATTTGATTGGGATAACATTGGTATATACTGGATTGATAGCATATGGAAGTGATAGAGTTGATATGCCGACAAAAGGTACAACTTTATATTTCTATTGGATATAAGATTTATGAGCCGAATTGGCAAGCCGCTTGGCTGTTTGATTTTCTTTTGGGTTGGAGATGGCCCAAAGAGGCGAGTTGGAGTTTGACCTATTGACCAGTACAAAGGAGGTGCTGGCGAAATTTTTCGAAGAGTTAAGGCATTAGAAAATTTTCAGGATTTTCGAAAATTTTCGTTTATAAGAATTAAATAAATTTTTAATTGAAAATAAATTGGTTCAGTAGAAACTGAAGTTAGGAAGTGAACAAATATGTTCTAACCAGTCGATAGGGTCCTCTACCTTAGCAATTTCGAGGACGAAATTATTTTAAGTGGGGAAGATTGTAATGACCCGCATTGGCAGAGGTATTAAATTAATTTGTCTAATTATATAAATAGTGATATAGTGAATTAAATGGTGGTTTAATTAAATAGCTAGGAATATTTAATTAATATAATAATTAAATAATATATTTAATTCTGAAATAATCAGAATTGGCTGAAATGGCGATATGGTGTGAACTGGATCATCTATGATATTTAATTCAGTTTAGATTTGAATTAGAATAACAAATATATTATATAAACGACAGGTTGAACGTAGAGTTATAATATAATTAAAATCGAGCTCGAAATGGCACTGTAGTTCGTAAATTGGTGATTTGAACTTCAACTGAATGTATAGGATTCGTTTTAAGCCGGATTTCTGTGAAACAAGAAACGTTAGGAGCTGGTGAAGTATATCTTTCTAGTGGAAGAGAAAAATCGGGATTTTGTCGTGTAGATTTTGATTTATGTCCAAATCAAATTTTAGAAAAGTCGTTGTGGAATTCCTTTATAATTTATAAAGGAATTATTTATATTTTAAAAGGGAATTTCAATATAAATCGAATATCGGGTTGACCCAGATTCGAAATATCGAGTTAGAAAAATATAAAGGAATATTCTAGAGCTGTATGGTATTCCACTGTGAATATAGATGTTAATATTTATTTATAAATATTTAATTTAATTATATTTAAATATATTTATATATTTAAATGGGTCATTCAAAGCTTTAAAAAAAGTCATTTTTGCAAACGACCTCCGAATTCGATGAAACCAATTTTAATAGATACGGAATATTATATTATTGTTAGATATCAATTTTCGTAATTTTTAGAGTCACTATGTGGCCGTACGGATTTTTAGAGTGAAAACTGTCAGTATTTCGACTGTTAAAAATACAATGTGTGAGCAAACGTAGTCGGAATTCGACGAAACCTGTTCCGTTGGGACCGTAATGTCGAATTGAAGATGCATGTCCATCTTCGTGATTTTTAGGCATCGTATGTGGTCACAGGAATTTTTAAAGGACATATATATAACGGTTGGTTATAAATTAATATAATAATCAAAATAAAAATATCTAAAAATTTCTATAAATACACATATCTTCCTAAACCCTAAGAAAAAGTTTGTGCATCCTCATATTCTTAGCTGCCTCAAAAATAACCAAAACAAGAGAAATAAATCAAAGAATAAATCAAAAGAAATTGAAATAAATTTCTATAAATCACCAAAGTTGTATATTTGGATTCAACAACGCAAGAGCTCCATCCTAGTGGTTTCAGAATGTGGTGCGATGGGTTTTGGTGAACATCGACGGTTTCCTCCATGTTATTTTTGAAACTAGGGTTCAAGTTATGGCGAGATTTATACAACGATTGATGGATTCATGTTCGATTGTGGATTGAGGGTGAAAAATGACAACTTGTGGTGGGGTTTTTGTGGATTTCGGTGACAAAACTGACGCGTTCACTGTAGTGTTGAAGAACATCGCAACCGGTATCGTGAGGTCGAGTAGAGGGTCAATGGTAGGAGATTGGAGAGGGAGAGACGAGAGAAATTGTAAATATTTTTGTTGGATTTTAAAAGAAGAAAGGAAGGAGGGGTTGGAGCTTGAATTTGCGGAAATGTCAAGGAGGAGGAGCAGCGTGCGTTCTGTTCGGATTTGGGGAAGAAAGTAAAGGGAGCGGGTTGGGCTTTTGGGTAGAGGACGGGTTGGTTATGTCAAAGGGGGTGAGGTCCATTAAAATAAATAGTCAAGTTTTATTTTAATATTAATTAGTGTATAAACTTCTAAATGTAATATCTTACGCATAGAAACTCAGAATGACGAACCGTCGGTCACGTTAGGATCGTATGGACGGACACTACCCAATGGAACTGACTGGGAGTGGAGTAGAACTCGTTTGAATTTATGGAGAAATAAATTGTTTGATTCAAATCAAACAACAGTTTATCGTTCTTTAACGATGAGCTGCAAAAGTGAGTAAATCTCACTAACTATGAACAGTTTATAATTTCATGTTGTATTTTTAGAACTGTTAAATATTGGATGATTGACTGTGTGTTGACTGTTTGATTGAACTGCCAGTTAGTTAGTTGAATTTCTAAATTGATTCTGTTTAATAGACTATATCATTGGGAACTGAAAGTGATGTTATCTATATGGTTTAACATCTGTAATGCAGGGAAATAGGTTGGAGGAATCCAGCTGGATTCCTCAACATTTATTTTACTGTGATTCATATATTGTGATATATGATGTGATATATAATCTGTTGTTGATTATATGTGTTTGGACGATTTTTATCGTTGTTATATGGTATGTTAAAAACCATAAGAAATACTAGAAAGATAAAAGGAGATTTTCAAAGTATATTTTGAAAATCATTTATTTATATAAAATCACTGGATTTTATATATAAAAGGAAAAAGGATTTTTATATAAGGAAGTAATTATAAAATCAATTGAGTTAAAGAAAAATATTTGTGAATCAAATAAAAAGGAGTTATATTTGTCAAACAAATATAAAGGAAAATATTTGCAAAACAAATAGATTAGAAAAAAGGGGATATTTGTAAACCATTCACAAATAGGATTTAAAAGGGAATATTTATCTTGTGATAAATATATATATATATATATAAGTCAGAACTTATATATGGAGAAAAACAGATAAATGGAATATATAAATTTATAAATGATATTTATAAATTTAGTAATTATTTATCATTCGATAAATGGAATATATAAGTCTGAACTTATATAGATAAGAGATATTGGTTTTAACACTGATAGTTTTAAATAGAATGGGTACAACACACTTGTATAAGTGAAGTAACGTTATTAAAGAGAACATTTATAAAGTGAAGAACCGTTACCAAAAGTAAATCTTTATAAATGAATAAACGTTATCAAATAGGAGTTATTCGAATAAGAGAAATCGATTAGAGTTAGAAATGATTGATTAGAGTTAATCAGTGAGGGTTGACCAGTTAGAGTTAGAGTTAACTAATTAGAGTTAATCAAATAGGAGTTAATCGAGTAGCGTTATCGAATATCACTTATTCGAAGTAGAATTATCGAATGTAGTGTATTCGAAAGAAGAATAATCGAATATTGGTTATTCGAGGTGAGTTAATCGAATCTAGTTATTCGGATGGAGTTATCGAATCTAGTTATTCGAGAGGAGTTATCAAATCTAGTTATTTGAAAGTAGTTATCGAATAGTTTATTCGAATAGAGTTAGAGTAGTTATCGAAGAGTTTATTCGAATAGAGTTAGAGTAGTTATCGAATAGTTTATTCGAATAGAGTTAGAGGAGTTAATCGAATACAGTTTATTCGAATAGAGTTAGATGAGTTAATCGAATACAGTTTATTCGAATAGAGTTAGAGGAGTTAACCGAATACAGTTTATTCGAATAAAGTTAGAGGAGTTATCGAATCTAGTTTATTCGACAGGAGTTAAGTGAATAGAGGAAATCAAATAGAGTTAAGCAAATAGAGTTAAACCAATAGGGTCAGTCCAATAGAGTTAATTGATAAGAGTTAAGTGAAAAGAGTTAATCGAATATAGTTATTCGAAAGAAAGGTTAAGTAAGGAAGTTAGTTAAAGAAATTTAAAGTGAACTTTACCTATTTCAAGGTTAGAAATGTTGTTCAGTTAAGGTCTGAGAGGTAATTATACCCCAACTTGATTGGTTTCGTTTTTAACTAAGGAATGGTTAAGATTCGGCAGAAAAGGATGCCAAAGTGAATTTAGTAATTAAAGGAAATGGTTGAGTTGGCATAGCGATGTTTTATCTAAACATCTGCTTAATCCAAACGTAGGAGTTTTGGAAATGTTTTCCAAACAAGAATCAGAAATGTTTTCTAAATAGAGAAAACAAGGAATGGAAATGTTTCCAGTGTTAATAACGTATACTTTCTAATATAGAAAATAGCAAATGTTGAATATAGGGAAACAGGAGAGGTAAAATGATCTAAAGAGATTAATGTTAAATGATGTTTGTTCGATATAATTTCCATCTGGAAATAATATCGTTGTTTGCACACTTGTTTTTCTTTGATAGTTAACTCACAGACTATCGAAGTTTTGACCATTTTAACGTTGTTAATATGGAGAGACCGGTTGGATTATTATCCAAAGAACCACTTTGTATTGGCATAAGCGTTGCGAATCATATATGCCAAAGAGAATTGAAGATGGAGTAAAGTGCAAGTGCTATTGTATAAGTCTTAGATAACAGTGCCTAAGATGGATATACTGAATAGTACCTTCGGTTCATCCTGTTCCTGGATGACTTGTATGGACGGATGTCTGACAGAGTATTTCCAGACGATCACGTATATTGATTTCTCCAACCGTACGAAGAGTGGAAGCAGAGAAGGAAACTTCTTTTAGCTAACACATAATGTATTGTGGAGGACGTCAATCGGTGATTTGATGGATTTGACGATGTGGCATTCGAAGTGAATCTGATGTGATGATGAAGCGTAACCTCAAGTCTCATCAACCGGTAAATGACAGAAATCGGGCATGCAGCATGGCTAAGTCGGTCGCTCCGAAGTAGGGTGTATAATCACCTGATCTAGAGTTTCATTTACTTCTAAAAATCTATTGTTGATGCTGTCCCATTCGGGAAACGGTTGCTGATCCCAACCGTTGGTGATATACATTCGATACACTCAAGCGAAATGAGTGGTCGGTCATGTGTGGCCAGGTTGCAAGATGATTTTGTTGAACCCAGTGTATTCCTTTCTAGAGGTACACTAGCGAAAGGTGGTTCCATACCTTTTCACAGTTGGAAATACATTACCCAATACGTGCTTGCGGTTTTGATTGTATACTATATATGTAGAACGTGAGATGAAAGCGTTCCGCTAGATGATTATTATTATTGTGGTTGATAGGCATTATTATAATATCAAAGGAGTTTTGATATAAAGATTAGTTTGGATTCTCATAAAAGAAAAACCCGTTCCGTTAGACGGCGTGGTCTTATGAGATATCGTTTACTTGTTCAACCTATTTTAAAACTGTTTTACTCATACCAGTCCCATGACTGACCCGGAGTTTATTTGTTTGTTTCCCTAAACTCTTGGGTGCCTAAATTTGTACGGGCAGTCAAGTAGTCAGGATTTTACAGATATACTGAAGAGCTTGGAGCAGGAGGCTTCAAGATTATATAGTTATAGGTTATTTCCGCTGTGTTGTAAGTGTTGTACTCTGAAAATGTTATTGTATACATATAATGATTTGATTTCAATGATATGTTATCTATTATATGTTGTTTCGTTCCACTGTGAGATTCGTGTTACTCTGATGTTGTGTTCTTATTCTTCTTCTATTCTAAGTTTCTATCTTATCTTTCCTCACCCTCTGTTTTCTTTCTATTAATTTCCTGATTTTCAGTTTAATCTGGGGTTGGACTTGTGTTTTTGGTCAGCTCAAATTGGACCGGATTTTCGGGTCATTACATATGCTATGCTGCATTTCTGCTACCTTTGGGGAATTAAGCTACTTTTGTTATTTTAAGTTTTATGCTTCTTTATTTATTCATGGCAGAACTTGTTGTAATGGAAAATGATCGTTGGTACTTTGGATGCAAAAGGTTTTGACTCTTTTTAAAAGTAATGAAATTTAGCTTTTGATTCCTCCGCTGTTTTATTTATGTTTTGTCTTGTAATATTTCTGTGTTTGTTTACCTCGATAACGCTCCTCCAAAACTAGTGTATTCCCTTTGTGAGTGACCCTAGAGGAGGTGGGGTGTTACACTTGGTATCCGAGCAGAAGGTTACCAGACTAGGCAAAAGTTTTTAAACCTTCTAAAACTATTTTCAAAACCGTTTACAAAGAAACATTTTTCAAGAAAAGTCTTGTTTTATTTAAAGGCTATTACCCAACAGCCATTAGCACTATCCTTTGTTTCCTCGTTTGAATCTTTTTATTTCTCATTTCAGCATGTCTGGGAATCTTAACCTTCCAGAGAGTGTGCCAATACCTGGCTGGTTCAGGAGGTACTTAGAGGCTAGGGCAACGATGCAGGCCCAGCAGATATTCCTCCTCCAGCTGCAGCGATTCCTCCTCCTCCTCCTCGTGCAAATGCTTTCTCAAAGATCTGTAGAGATTTTAGGGCCATGGGTGGAAAGGATTTCAAGGGGACTGAATCATTTGTAGAAGCGAGGAACTGGCTCAAAGAAACTGAGGATCTGTTCGTTATCTTCGAGGTGGACGATAGGCAGAAGGTACAGTTGGCAGTATGGTTGCTCAAAGACGAACTTCCTATTGGAGAGTCACTAACGCTGAAAGACCTGTTGACACATGGAAGGATTTCAGGATAAGGTTTGAGATGAAATTCCTCTCACAAGCTGAACGAAGTCTACAGCAGGAAAAGAACTTATCTCTTAAGCAAGGAAGTATGACAGTCAGGGAGTACATCAATCAATTCAATCAGCTGGCCTGGTTTGGACTGGACTTAGTGAATACTCCTCATAAGAAGGCTCTCTGTTTTGTCAAGGGATTGAATGAGCCACTTCACAGCTTGGCTATGACCGGCATACCTATGGGGACTACTTACGAAAAGTTAGTGGACATGGCGCTCTTAAATTAAGAAGACAAGAGTGGCAAGAAGGAGGTCAAGGAGAATGAGTCTCAAAACAAGAAGGTAGACTCCGAGAAAGGAGGCAAGAACAACAACAACAATAATGACAGCAAGTCACGTGAGAAAAGAAAATGCAACTTCTATGGTATTGATGGGCATATAGTCCAGGATTGTAGAAAGAAGAAGATGAATATGGGAGCATGCTTTCAGTGTGGTGATACTGGACATATCAGCCAGAACTGCCCTAATAAGCAAGGGCAAGGCCCGCAAGCAGGACCTTCTGGGGGTACATCTTTAACTTCTTCTCCTAGATGCTTTGTTTTGTCTTGTTATCTTCTCAATCCTATCTTGAGAACCTTAGTTAGAAACCTTTTGGATGTGAACATGTAATTGAAACATGTTATGGTTGATGATTGCAAGTGGTTGCTCGTGGTTGCATAACACACATTAGGCACTAGATCGACTCAGTCACATATTTCATATTGCATATGCATGGTTGCTTATACTTGTACAAAGATGGAAACTTGATATGCTATCATTTGGATGTTGCATATGAATGAATGTTTGTGCACTCATGTAGAGATTATAAAGTATGTTAGGAATTTGCATACATGTTGGACTCTTTACACTAACGTATTTTGCATTAAGGAGGTCTACTGAATCAGTAACCATCTGATCTTTTGCACTAGATAAGTACATATACACACACTCTTGCATAAGTTCATACAGCATTAGAAATCTTTTAAGGACAAAGGTTGCTTGTGGATGATGGTTGAGTAGCTGGTTGATTGGATGATAGGATGCATTCTTCTTAACTTGAAGATTCGGGGACGAAATCCTTTAAGGAGGGGAGAATGTAACAACCCGTATTTTAATAACATGTTAAAACCATAAATCAAGGCAGAATTAAATTTTAAAATAAGAATCAAGGGAAACGGGTTGCGCCATTGCGTTCGTCTCGAAATTCTACTTGGAAACGAGTCCGAGTTTTCGAGAAACGGAGTCCGTATGAGGGTGATATAACCCTCCGAAGTTTCAAGGATTTTCAAAACAAAAAAACAGCTTGAATTCGAAATTCAAATTCAAACCCCAGCGCAGACTAGGCGGGAATTTTCCCTCCCAGGACCTAGTCGACCTGGGGGTCGACACTATGGTCGACCTCCCAGCGACCAGGTCGACCTGGGTGTCAGCCTTGTGCCAAAACCCAGTTTTGAGCCTGGGTTCATTCTGATGTATCTAGACTCGTTTCGTGACTATATTCTTGACTCTAAACCTATATAAACACCCTCCTAGCCCCATTCTCTCTACACCAATTCTCTCTAGCCTTATGCTGCTCAAATTCTAGTTATAATTAAAAGAAAAAAAAGGGACTACTTCTTCTCCATCAAGACTACGCATAGAGATTTTCAAATTGGGGGTTTTCAATTAGAACACGATTAATCAAATAGAGTTTCAACATCAACTTCTGCTTTCTAATTCTTGATCTGTAAGTCCAAGTTACTTTTAGATTAAAACTATAAACTTAATATGGACATGTTAGAAATTGGAATTGGACCTATGTATGACAGTTGATTCATATCTTTTCTTTTTCATCTTAAATCTTGACTTTTGGGAATATTGCTATGAAATTAATTTGGGCATATTCATGTTGTAAATCAAATCCTTTCATGTCCATGATAATATCATGCCTGTGATGTTGAATCAGTTATTATTCACAAGTTTGGGACTATCACCTTATGTCAACTTTTATCATGACTATCACCTTATCATGCTAGATTTGAAATCCTAATGTTTTGAGGCTATTATTCCATATGCTAGTGATGTCGTAACCAATTATGTCAAGTTATATCATGCTAGACTTGTAATTCCTTTTATCACTTTATGCTCGTCCTTTTTTTGATGTTACTCCCTTATTCTGGATTTAGATTTATTTGTAATTTAGATCGATTCACGTTTACATGCGATGGGAATACGATTTGGGTAGATTTGGCAAAACATGAATTGGTTATGAACATAAATCATGAACTTGATAATAGGCATAAGTTAGAACTCGACATGAAACTTGACTTGCCATGAAACTTGACACGAACTTGACATGAAATTTGAACATGGACATGACACTAGAATGAACTTGAAAATGGCCAACTCGAGGTTGGGTTGAGTTTGCAGTGTAATTCTGCAAGAACCGCCCGGCAAATCCAGTACTGCAGACAATAGGATCCAATGTGGGTAGTTGGTCATATTGCGCTTGAAACCCGAGGTCAGACTGAGTTGTGGTGTAAGTCTGCCCAGAACCGCCCGACATATCCAGTGACCTCAACAACAGGTCTGATGTGAGAGGTTAGGGTGCATTAATGAATTAACGCCACATGATAGGGTTTAGTCATGAACATGAAAGACAACACTTAACCAACTTGATACATGATTCGTAGGGTTAAGTCATGAACTGGAACGACAACACTTAGCGAATTTGACATGACACGTAGGCAGGTTAAGTCACGAATTTAAATGACAACTCTTAACCTATTGGACGGAAACCCTAGTTACGCGGTCCATTTCAGTAGTAACCCACTAGATGTATCATGGTTCCTGGAACTAGGCAGGGTGGGGCACGATTACTGGGTTGATTGTAAGCGACCAGAACGACGGCTGAGTTGGTGCGCCAGTGTAGGTTCAGGCGCACTATGGTCATGCACGTAGTCTGGAGTTGAAAAAGCAGGCATTGGGCATAAGTAGGTTTACACTATGCATGCTTGATTCGTGTCGGTGGTTGGCACCCTACGGCTTGATACACCCTATGGTGGACCCATCACAGGTGACTACATTCGTGATAGGGCCGTATGACATAGACACACGAAGAACCAGAACTTGTAGGGAGCCGATCTATTAATGGATCGTTCCTTAGGACCGCGAAATGGGTCATTTCATGATATTGGGCCAAGGGATCATTTCATGGTTAATATATGACATGGGTTTGGGATACTAGTACAGTTGGTGCAGCGAATCTTGAACATGCGATGCTATACTTGATTTATACTTGAATTATCATGTTATCTTAGTCTATCTTGACAGCATCCTTATGTTTACTTTCAGTTTATACATGTCATGTTACCTTTACCTGTTTTTATGCTGAAAGTCACTAGGACTTGCCAGTCTTTATGACTGACCCATTTTCTTTCGCCTCCTTTTTCTTTCGTCCCCCCCCCCCAAATTCTCAGGGAGGAAACTCTAGCACTTAGCTTGGATTTCGCTTGCTTTCGGTTCAGCTCATGTACGGTTTGATCTTGAGCTATGCTATGGCTGCATTTCTGCTACCTTTGGGGAATTAAGCTACTTTTGTTATTTTATGTTTTATGCTTCTTTATTTATTCAAGGCAGAACTTGTTGTAATGGAAAATGATAGTTGGTACATTGGATGTAAAAAGTTTTGACTTTTTTGAAAGTAATGAAATTTAGCTTTTGATTCCTCCGCTGTTTTATTTATGTTCTGTCTTGTAATATTTCTATGTTTGTTTACCTCGACAACGCTCCTCCAAAACTAGTGCATTCCCTTTGTGAGTGACCCTAGCGGAGGTGGGGTGTTACACTTGGTATCAGAGCAGAAGGTTACCAGACTGGGCAAAAGTTTTTAAAACCTTTTAAAACTATTTTCAAAACCGTTTACAAAGAAGCATTTTTCAAGAAAAGTCTTGTTTTATTTAAAGGCTATTCCCCAACAGCCATTAGCACTATCCTTTGTTTCCTCGTTTGAATCTGTATCTTTCTCATTTCAGCATGTCTAGAAATCTTAATCTTCCAGTGGGTGTGCAAATACCTGGCTGGTTCAGGAGGTACTTTGAGGCTAGGGCCAACGATGCAGGCCCAGCAGATATTCCTCCTCCAGCTGCAGCGGTTCCTCCTCCTCCTCTTGCAAATGCTTTATCAAAGATCTGTAGAGATTTTAGGGCCATGGGTGGAAAGGATTTCAAGGGGACTGAATCATTCGTAGAAGCGAGGAACTGGCTCAAAGAAACTGAGGTTCTATTCGTTATCTTCGAGGTGGACGACAGGCAGAAGGTACAGTTGGCAGTATGGTTGCTCAAAGACGAAGCTTCCTATTGGTGGGAAGTCACTAACGCTGAAGGAACTGTTGACACATGGAAGGATTTCAGGATAAGGTTTGAGATGAAATTCCTCTCACAAGCTGAACGAAGTCTATAGCTGGAAAAGATCTTATCTCTTAAGCAAGGAAGTATGACGGTCAGGGAGTACGTCAATCAATTCAATCAGCTGGCCCGGTTTGGACTGGACTTAGTGAATACTCCACATAAGAAGGCTCTCCGTTTTGTCAAGGGATTGAATGAGCCACTTCACAGCTTGGCTATGACCCACATTCCTATGGGGGTTACTTACGAAAAGTTAGTGGACATGGCGCTCTTAAATGAAGAAGACAAGAATGGCAAGAAGGAGGTCAAGGCGAATAAGTCTCAAAACAAGAAGGTAGACTCCGAGAAAGGAGGAAAGAACAACAACAACAAGTCACGTGAGAAAAGAAAACACAACTTTTGTGGTATTGATGGGCATATAGTCCGTGATTGTAGAAAGAAGAAGGTGAAGATGGGAGCATGCTTTCAGTGTGGTGATATTGGACATATCAGCAAGAACTGCCCTAAGAAGCAAGGGCAAGGCCCGCAAGCAGGACCTTCTGAGGTTACATCTTTAACTTCTTCTCCTAGATGCTTTGTTTTGTCTTGTTATCTTCTCGATCCTATCTTGAGAACCTTAGTTAGAACCCTTTTGGATGTGAACATGTAATTGAAACATGTTATGGTTGATGATTGCAAGTGGTTGCTCATGGTTGCATAACACACATTAGGCACTAGATCGGCTCAGTCACATATTGCATATGCATGGTGCTTATACTTGTACATAGATGGAAACTTGATATGCTATCATTTGTATGTTGCATATGAATGAATGTTTGTGCACTCATGTAGAGATTGTAAAGTATGTTAGGAATTTGCATACATGTTGGACTCATTACACTAATGTATTTTGCATTAAGGAGGTCTACTGAATCAGCAACCGCCTGATCTTTTTCATTAGATAAGTACATATACACACACTCTTGCATAAGTTCATACAGCATTAGAAATCTTTTAAGGGCAAAGGTTGCTTGTGGATGATGGTTGAGTAGATGGTTGATTGGATGATAGGATGCATTCTTCTTAACTTGAAGATTTCGGGGACGAAATCCTTTAAGGAGGGGAGAATGTAACAACCCGTATTTTAATAACATGTTAAAACCATAAATCAAGGCAGAATTAAATTTTAAAATAAGAATCAAGGGAAACGGGTTGCTCCATTCCATTTGTCTCGAAATTATACTTGGAAACGAGTCCGAGTTTTCGAGAAACGGAGTCCGTATGAGGGCGATATGACCCTCCGAAGTTTCAAGGATTTTCTGAATAGAAAAACAGCTCGAATTTGAAATTCAAATTCAAACCCCAGTGCAGACTGGGCAGGAATTTTCCCGCCCAGGACCAGGTCGACCTGGGGGTCAACACTATGGTCGACCTCAAAGGGACCAGGTCGACCCTATGGTCGACCTGGGGGTCAGCCTGGTGCCAAAACCCAGTTTTGAGCCTGGGTTCATTCTGATGTATCTAGACTCGTTTCGTGACCAGATTCTTGAATCTAAACCTATATAAACACCCTCCTAGCCCCATTCTCTCTACACCAATTCTCTCTAGCCTTATGCTGCTCAAATTCTAGTTATAATTAAAATAAAAAAAGGGACTACTTCTTCTCCATCAAGACTAAGCATAGAGATTTGTAAATTGGGGGTTTTCAATTAGAACACGATTAATCAAATAGAGATTCAACATCAACTTCTGCTTTCTAATTCTCGATCCGCGCACTGTAAGTCCAAGTTACTTTTAGATTAAAACTATAAACTTAATATGGACATGTTATAATTTGGAATTGGACCTATGTATGATAATTGATTCATATCTATTCTTGTTCATCTTGGATCTTGACTTTTGGGAATATTGCTATGAAATTAATTTAGGCCTATTCATGTTGTAAATCAAATCCTTTCATGTCCATGATATTATGATGCCTGTGATGTTGAATCAGTTATTATTCACAAGTTTGGGACTATCACCTTATGTCAACTTTTATCATGACTATCACCTTATCATGCTAGATTTGAAATCCTAATGTTTTGAGGCTATTATTCCATATGCCAGTGATGTTGTAACCAATTATCTCAAGTTATATCATGCTAGACTTGTAATCCCTTTTATCACTTTATGCTCGTCCTTTTTTTTGATGTTATTCCTTTATTCTGGATTTAGATTTATTTGTAATTTAGATCGATTCACGTTTACATGCGATAGGAATACGATTTGGGTAGATTAGGCAAAACATCAATTGGTTATGAACATGAATCATGAATTTGATAATAGGCATAAGTTGGAACTCGACATGAAACTTGACTTGCCATGAAACTTGACACGAACTTGACATGAAATTTGAACATGGGTATGACACTAGAATGAACTTGAAAATGGCCAACTCGAGGTTCTGTTGAGTTTGCAGTGTAATTCTGCCCGGAACCGCCCGACAAATCCAGTTACTGCAAACAATAGGATCCAATGTGGGTAGTTGGTCATATCGTACTTGAAACCCGAGGTCATACTGAGTTGTGGTGTAAATCTACCCGTAATCGCCCGGCATATCCAGTGACCATAACAACAGGTCTGATGTGAGAGGTTGGGGTGCATTAGTGAATTAATGCCACATGATAGGGTTAAGTCATGAACATGAAAGATAACACTTAACCAACTTCACACATGATTCGTAGGGCTAAGTCATGAACTGGAACGACAAAACTTAGCCAATTTGACATGACACGTAGGCGGGCTAAGTCACGAATTTAAATGACAACACTTAACCTATTGGACGGAAACCCTAGTTACGCGGTCCATTTCAGCAGTAACCCACTAGATGTATCATGGTACCCTGGAACAAGGTCGGGTGGGGCACGATTACTGGGCTGATTGTAAGAGACCAGAATGACGGCTGAGTTGGTGCGCCAGTGTAGGTTCAGGCGGACTATGGTCGTGCCCGTAGTCCGGAGTTGAAAAAGCAGACATTGGGCATCAGTAGGTTTACACTGTGCACGCTTGATTCGTGTCGTTGGTTGGCATCCTAGGGCTTGATACACCCTATGGTGGACCTAGCACATGGGACTACATTCGTGATAGGGCCGTATGACATAGACACACGACGAGCTAGAACTTGTAGGGAGCCGATCGATTAATGGATCGTTCCGTAGGACCCTGAAATGGGTCATTTCATAATATTGGGCCAAGGGATAATTTCATGGTTAATATATGACATGGGTTTGGGATACTATTACAACTGGTGCAGCAAATCTTGAACATGCGATGCTATACTTGATTTATACTTGAATTATCATGTTATCTTAGTCTATCTTGCCCATCTTGACAGCATCCTTATGTTTACTTTCAGTTTATACATGTCATGTTACCTTTACCTGTTTTTATGCTGAAAGTCACTAGGACTTACCAGTCTTTATGACTGACCCGTTTTCTTTCGCCTCCTTTTTCTTTCGTCCCCCCAGGTTCTCAGGGAGGAAACTCTAGCACTTAGCTTGGATTTCGCTTGCTTTCGGTTCAGCTCATGCACGGTTTGATCTTGAGCTATGCTATAGCTGCATTTCCACTACCTTTGGGGAATTAAGCTACTTTTGTTATTTTAAGTTTTATGCTTCTTTATTTATTCAAGGAAGAACTTGTTGTAATGGAAAAGGATAGTTAGTACTTTGGATGTAAAATGTTTTGACTCTTTTTGAAAGTAATGAAATTTAGCTTTTGATTACTCCGTTGTTTTATTTATGTTCTGTCTTGTAATATTTCTGTCTTTGTTTACCTCGATAGCACTCCTCCAAAACTAGTGCGTTCCCTTTGTGAGTGACCCTAGCGGAGGTGGGGTGTTACACTTATATAGTCTATCAACCCATCGATTGACATGCAGCTAAACAATTGGGATTAGTGTACGTCAAATATCATCCCAATACCAATGTGGGGTTTCAATCACCAAACACAGATTTTATTTGTGTAGTTGGGCGATGTGTAAAATTTATCGTCCCAATCAATGTCAGATAAACAGGTGTACATAAACAAATTGTTCGATTTGTAAATGAATATTTATTTTCATTTCAGGAAAATTTTATACCGTTAAAATATATGTTAAAAATTATATTTTTAACAATAAAATATTTATTTCAACACATGAATATTTTATTTTTCATTTCACACTATAATCACAATACAATACAATCCAAACAAGCAATCATGGTTTGTACAATAAATAGTGTCGGGTGCTGCTAAGCACTGTCTGCATCCTAATATATATTCAACTGTAAAATAATTAGAGTGAAAATGAGTTCTCACAGTTGGTTTCCCCTCTGCCAGTTTTATTTCTGATTTTCAGTTCCGTTTGGATTTGGAATTGGCTGAAATTCAAATTCGCTCCTTTTCCATTCTGGTCAGTTCCATTGTGTAGATATTGTCGAGACGATTGCAATGCAACTAATATCACTCAGTTTGGACGTCATATGAAAAAGTTACATCATTTTAAACTTTTATTACATAAATTGAATAACTAATTAATTAATTACATAATTATGGGCAAACCCCCATTTCTTCCTCTCTCCATAATCTCCTTTTTCGTTCAAATTAAAGAAACGCCGCCACCAACTTCCTCATCAGACCGGAACCCTATCCACTGGCGCCACCACCTCCGCCTACCTGCGCACCCCTTGACCCCCAACTCGACGCCCCCTGCCACCTCAAACTGTGTGAAACTGGCGCCACTTCATGGATGAACCGCGACCATCCTGGTGAACTAATTCAAATCATCACCATCGATTATACAGAGCACGAAGAGCTATTCGATTCCCCTTTGAAAAGTTTGAAAATCACTGAACGGATTTAGAGAAATCGATGCGCGATTTTGGGACGATTCTGACCGCATCTATCAGGGCGGCGGCGATTTTGTTAATGGCTAGGGTTTACTGGGGTTGGGCTACTTATAAATATATTTTAATATTAATTTATTTCCAAAAATACTTGTTTCTTGCCCCGAACTCCAAATCAAACCCAACAACTGTCCCCCTACGTAAATAACCCCATTCAAGACACAATAGGATATGCTTCGTAAGCCAATTCTAATGTTTTGATCAGTTTTTATCAAAATTGAAATATAAATCAATATATTGAATTTAAACGTACATTTTAATTTACCGGGGCCATATAACGACTCCAAAAATTCCCGAAAAATAAATCTAGCTATGTTTTGACGATAGGGTCCTAGCAAAACTATTTTCGTTGAATTGAAGACCGTTTGAAAAATGGCAATTTTCAGGTCGATCCAATTCAAACTGAAACTGTCAAAACACATTTAAATTTACTACGCTCACATATTAATTCCAAAAATTATGAAGTTTGAAACCTAGCAATAATATGACATTTTGGATCCAACAAAAGTGGTTTCATCGAAAACAGAGAGGACGTTTGCAAAATGGATATTTTCAAGGGCTGTATATATATATTTAAATTCCATAGTGACTATTTTAAATTTTAAACTAGACATAACTTTCAATTCCCATTACGAAATCTAGATTTTTCACATTCGTTAGAAAGATATAATTAAACAGATTCAAATTTTTCTGGTTTTACTGAAATCCGATTTGTTTTGAATTCTGTACATTCATCTAAAATTTAAAATCGAACTTTCAAACTACCGCGCCATTTCAAACTCCTTTTTATAATTAAAATAAATTTATACGTTTTCTCTTCGTTTAAATAAATTTTTAGTCATTATTATTTAAAATAAATCATTTAAATATTCAAAATCCACGAAATTGCTAAAATAAAAATTTTAAATTGATTCTGAAATCCTTGTTGTTACAATCTCCCCTACTTAAAATATTTTCGTCCTCGAAAAGGAACGGAGCTGAAAGTTGTTTAACTAACCAACTAAACTTTCATTCTTCAACTTTTTAGTTACTAAGAATTTTCAAATTTCTCAAAAATTTGGTTAACATCCTAAATTTTCGAATTTTTTTGCCATAACCCTGCTTGTACGGTGTAACACCGCATATTTTCTGAGAATACTAAAATAAGAAATTAAAGAATAATTAATTTGAAAAAGAAGAAATAGGTGAAACGGGTTGCACCATTGCGTTCATCTCGGAATTCTTCTTGAGATAGAGTCCGAGTTTGCATAAATCGGACTCCGTATGAAGAAGATATCTTTAAATTAAATATTGCAGCAAAACATGAAAAAGAAGAATGAGAAAAGAATAATGTTTAGCATTGTTCTAAGGTTTTAAGCAAAAGACTTAGTAGCTCATTTGATTAGAACATGTGACTTGCATACAAGAGGTACAGAGTTCGATCCCCACCCGCGCCATATTTTTCTTTTAGGGGAATGGCTAAAAGTGGCTTAGTGTAAATGCAGTTCAAAAAGTGGTTTAGTGTGAAAATGGTTAATTGGGAAGATAGAAAAAAAGAATATATATATATATATGATGTATACGCATCATGTGGCGCACGTGGCGCATTTTTTGTTGGTCAAGGATTGTCTTTTTTTACGTGGCCTTCTCTGATTGGCTTTGTGACAAATTCTGAGGTGTTAAGGCTTATGTGTCATGCTATGATTGGCTGAGTGACACATTGCTTTAGTTGGATGGCTCTGATTGCTCCTAGAACGATCTAACGACTCATATAAGATTTAACTTCTATAAAAGCAACCCTAATCCTCACACCCTAAATCACACTAATTCATTCCAAGGAGCCACCATGCTGTCAATGAACGCTCTAGCCTAGCCACCATTTCTTCTTCAATTAGAAAACAAGTTAAAGCTTCGAATCAAAACTAACTTAGAGAATTGATAGTCTTCTTCAAGGGATTGCTTTTCAAATTTAGAAAATAGATCCCAGAAAACAAGACTTTCTTTTCTTTATAAGTCCTGTTATTATTCAGATGTGAACGATTAAAAGTTGTGACTTGTAATAAAATGAAAACTAGAGTAATTCCTAGTTGTCAGATAATGACGATGCAGATTTATGCCTATTCTTGTAACGATTCTATCGTATATGCTTGTGAGATTATTGTGGTTATTATGTTGGTGTTAAACCAACCATATATCATGTAAATTTGGTGACTTTTTCATGTTATGTATCATGCAAGTTGTTTAAATCTATATTTAGATCCATGTTTATTGAATCATGTAGTTGTTTAGGTCTACATTTAGATCTATATTTATTGAATCATGCAAGTTGTTTAGACCTATATTTAGATCTATCTTTATTGAATCATGCAAGCTGTTTAGATCTACATTTAGATCTATGTTTATTGAATCATGCAAGTTGTTTAGATCTACATTTAGATCTATGTGTATTGAATCATGCAAGTTGTTTAGATATACATTTAGATCTATGTTTATTGAGTCATGCAAGTTGTTAGGCTAAGACATGTATTATGTTTAGATCTACATTTAGATCTATGTTTATTGAATCGTACAAGTTGTTAGGCTAAGACATGTATTATGTTTACATTTAGATCTATGAAAATTGGATCCAAGATTAAACTTCACACTCACATGCCTTGTTAAACTTGTGTAAAACCATATGCTTAAGATTCATGTTTGTTGGATCCAAAATAAAATTCGTATTTACATGCCTTGTTAAACTTGGGTAAATCCATATGTTTAAGATTTATGATTATTGGATCCAAATTAAAAGTTCACATTTACATGTCTAGTTGAACTTGTGTAATTCTATATGCTTAAGGTTTATGTTTAGTTGGACCCAAATTGCAAATTTACATTCACATGCCTAGTTGAACTTGTGAAATTCTATGTGCTTAAGATTTATATTTATTTGGATCTAAATTGCAAGATTACATTTACAAGGCTAGTTGGATTTGGGTAATTTCATATGCTTAGACCCATGTTAATTGGATCCAAAAATGCAAGTTCATTATTTTATGCCACGTTTTCATGACACATGTTTAGTTAGATCCTTACTATTTTATGTTGTGTGAATGGTGCGTGCTCCCATCTTTTCCCCTTTTTGTATATAAGTTAGGCTAACTTACGGGCCTAACATCCTATGTGAATTTTGCGAACGTATGACGGGGCTAACGTTGGGAAAACCTTAGAAAATATTATTATTAGCATAATTTGGCCGATAAATAAATGAATGATTAGTGCCATAAAATTGGTATAATTTATATACCAAAAATTAAAAATATGATTTACAGGGTAAATGGGGCATGACTTGAATGGCAATACTTGTGGATAATTTACACATAAATTTGAAAGATAAATATGTAAATTAAGAAAAAGACGAATATACCTAACCCGAGGTTAGATTGAGTAGTGGTGTAAAACTGCCGGAACCGCCCGACACATCCAGTAACCACAACAACACCTATCTAATGTGAGAGGATAGTGCCTCATGCCCAAGGAAAACCCGAGGTTAGATTGAGTTGTGCTATAAAACTGCCCGGAACCGCCCGGCACATCTAGTAACTGCAACAACACATATCTAATGTGAGAGGTTGGTGCATTAATAAATCAATTGATGCTAATGAACAAGATGAATGACTAGGGTTAAGTTAATGAGAAACACTTAACCAATATAACTTGATTTATGGTAAGGTTAAGTTAAAACAAGAGGACAACACTTAACCAATATAACCTGATTTGTGGTAGGGTTAAGTTAACACAAGAAGGCAACACTTAACTAAAGTAGCATGACAAGTGGGTGGGTTAAGTTAACTGGAATTGATTGATGACACTTAACCAATACAACATGATGAACACGTAGGGTTAAATTAACAAGAAACATTTGACCAATACAACTTAATGGACGAACAAGGTTAAGTTAATAGAAAACACTTAACTAATCCAACATGATAAGCGAGGAGGGTTAAGTTAATAAGAAACACTTAACCAACATGATGAATAGGTGGGTTAAGTTAACATGAATGGACAACACTTAACCAATACGACATAATTTACGGGAGGGTTAAGTACATATCGGATTGGTGGGTAATATTAGTACATATAGGCCCACAAAACTTAACCGTTAAATAAATATGCTTGAATCGATGGGAGGGTTAAGTACATCTCGTGTAGGTGGGTAATGTTAGTACATATAGGCCCACAAAACTTAACCGTTAAATAAACATGCTTGAATCGGTAGGAGGGTTAAGTACATATCGGGTTGGTGGGTAATATTAGCAAATATATGCCCACAAACTTAACCAGCAGAAAACCCTAGTAACGGGGACCCATTTCAGCAGTAACCCACATAGATGTATCATGGTGCCCTGAAACTAGGCAGGGTGGGGCACGATTACTGGGTTGATTGTGTAATGACCCGAAAATCCAGTCCAATTTGAGCTGACCAAATAACACAAGTCCAACCCCAAATTGTACTGAAAACCGAGAAATTAATAGAAAGAAGTTAGAGGGTGAGAATAGATAAGATAGAAACTTAGAATAGAAGAAGAACACAACATCAAAGTAACACGAACCTCACAGCGGAACGAATAACATATAATATATATATATAACATAACTTGAAATATACATCTGTACTTGAATATACATCATTATCAAAATACAACACTTACAACACAGCGGAAATAAACAATAACTATATGATCCTGAAGCCTCCTGCTCCAGCTCTTCAAGTATCTGTAAATCCCGACTACTTGACTGCCCGTACAAAATTGGGCACCCAAGAGTTTAGGGAAAACAAAACAAAATAAACTCCGGGTTAGTCATTGGACTGGTATGAGTAAAACAGTTTAAAACAGTTTGAGCAATGCAACGATATCTCATAAGACCACGCCGTATAACGGAACGGGTTTTTCCCTTATGGGATTCCAAAATATCTTTATATCAAAAACTTTTGATATTATAATAATGTCTATCAACCACAATATAATAATCATCTAGCAAAAATGCTTTCATCTCATGTTCTACATATATGGTATACAATCAAAATCGTAAGCACGTATTGGGTAATGGATTTCCAACTATGACAAGGTATGGAACCACCTTTCGCTAGTGTACCTCTAGAGAGGAATACACTGGGTTCAACAAGAACATCTTGCAACCCGGCCACACATGACCGACCACTCATTTCGCTTGAGTGTATCGAATGTATATCACCAACGGTTGGGATCACCAACTGTTTCTCGAATGGAATAGCATCAACAATAGATTTTTAGAAGTAAACGAAACTCTAGATCAGGTGATTATACACCATACTTCGGAGCAACCGACCTAACCATGCTGCCTGCCCGATTTCTGTCATTTACCGGTTGATGAGGCTAGAAGCTACGCTTTATCATCACACCAGATTCACTTTGAATGCCACATCATCAAATCCATCAAATCACCGATTGACGTCTACAACAATACATTATGTGTTAGCTAAAAGAAGTTTCCTTCTCCGCTTCCACTCTTGGTATGGTCGGAGAAATCAATGTACGTGATTATTTGGAAATACTCTGTCAGACATTCAACCATACAAGTCATCCAGGAACAGGATGAACCGAAGGTACTATTCAATATATCCATCTTAGGCACTATTATTTAAGACTTATACAATAGCCCTTGCACTTTACTCTGTCTTAAATTTTCTTTGGCATATATGATTCGCAACACTTATGCCAATATAGAGTGGTTCTTTGGATAGTAATCCAACCGATCTCTCCATATTAACAACGTTAAAATGGTCAAAACTTCGATAGTCTGTGATTTAACCATCAAAGAAAAACAGGTGTGCAAACAACGATATTATTTCCAGATGGAAATTTATATCGATCAAACATCATTTAACATTTATCTCCTTAGTTCATTTTTCATCTCCTGTTTCCCTGTATTCAACATTTTTTATTTTCTAAATTTAGAAAATATATGTTATTACCATTGCAAAACATTTCCATTTCATGTTTTCTATATCAGAAAACATTCCTGATTCTTGTTTGGAAAACATTTCCAAAACTCCTTTATTTGACTTAGACAGATATTTAAACAAACTATCGTGATGCCAACTCAAACCATTACGCTTATTAACTAAATACCTTTAACCAGCCTTCACTATCAAACCTTAACCATTCCTTAGTTAAAGATGGAGTCAATCAAGTTGGGGTAATACTACCTCTCAGACCTTAACTGAACAACGTTTCTGACCTCGAAATAGACAAAGTTCACCTTTTAATTCTTTAACAAACTTCCTTACGTAACTCTCTTTCGAATCATCTCTATTCGATAATTCTTTCCTTCGAATAAGGTATATTCAATAACTCTATTCAATTTACTCTATTCGATTAACCCTTATCAATTAACTCTATTGGACTAACGCTATTGGATTAACTCTATTTGATTTAACTCTAGTTGATAACCCCTTTAACTCTATTCGAATAAACCAAATTCGATTAACTCCTTTAATTCCATTCGAATAAACTATATTCGATTTATTCCTTTAACTCCATTTAACTCTATTCGAATAACTAATATTCAGTAACTCTATTTAACTCTTATTCGAATAACTAATATTCAATAACTCCTTTTACTTTATTCGAATCACTAATATTCGATTAACTCAATTGATTCTATTCGAATAAACTATATTCGATTTACTACTTTATTTTAACTCTAATCGATTAACTCCATCGAATAACTAAATTCGATAACTCCTTCGAATAACCAATATTCTATAACTCACTTCGATTAAACAAATAGATAACTCTTTTTGATTAAACTATAATCGATAACTCCTTCGATTAACTAATAATCGATAACTCCTTTCGATTAACTAATAATCGATAACTCCTTTCGATTAACTAATAATCGATAATTCCTTTCGAATAACTAATTCGATAACTCCTTTCGAATAACTATAATCGATAACTCCTTTTACTTTATTTATTTAGTAAAATAAATATTCTTTTCAATTCTATTTAAAATGTTTTACAAATATTTTCTCTTTGCATTTGTTGAACAAATATTCCCCTTTACATTTGTTTTACCAAACCATTTCCTTTATATCTGTTTGACAAATATATTCTTTTAACCCTTTTGATTCTTATACTTATTTCCTTTTCTAAAAATCCTTTTTCCTTTTATATATATAAGATCCAGTGATTTTATATAAGTAAATTATTTTCAAAATATTCTTTGAAAATCTCTTTTTTTCCATTCCGGTATTTCTTATGGTATTTAACATATCATATAACAAAGATAAATATCGTCCAAACACACATAATCAACAATAGATTATATACCACATCATATATCACAATATATGAATCACAGTAAAATAAATGTTGAGGAATCCAGTTGGATTCCTCCAACCTGTTCCCTGCATCACAGTTGTTAAACGATATAGATAACATCACTTTCAGTTCCATATGATATATTCTATTAAACGGAATCAATATAGAAATTCAACTAACTGACTAGCAGTTCAATCAAGTAGTCAACACACAGTCAATCAGCCAATATTTAATAGTTCTAAAAATACAACATGAATTGATAAACTGTTCATTTAGTGAGATTTACTCACTTTGGCAGTTCATCGTTAAAGAACGATAATCAATTGTTGATTTAGTTCAGTCTTTTTATCCTGTCGTAAATTCAGCTAAGCTCTAGCTCATTTTCAACCGGTTCCATCATGTAGCATTCTCTAATATGATTTCAATTCTCCAGACTGCGCTCAATGTTGCGAGGGATTATCTATTTTACTCTTATCGAATTTCGGGGACGAAATTCTTTAAGGATGGGAGAATGTAACACCCAACATTTTTAATATAATTAAAAATGAAATAAAATTTATGAAAATATGCTTATATAGGTAAATAATGGTGATGTATAATGAGAATTAATTAATACATGGAAGAGAAGAAAATTTAATTCGATAATAGTGTATGTAATGGAGAAGATAGTAAAATAAGGATATTTAATTTAAATATCAGGAATTAAGTAAAACGGACATCACCATTGTGTTCCTCTAGAAATTTTACATGAAATAGAGTCCGAGTTTTCGAAAATCGGAGTTCGTATGAAGGAGTTATGACCTCCCGCAATTTCAGGGAAAAATCAGAAAACAGCCCAGCCCAGAACAGAAAAAAAATGACCAGGTTGACACCTAGGTCGACCATAGTGTCGACCCCCCCTTGGGGAGGTCGACCTGTAGCGACCTGGAGCGGGAGTTTGGGTCCATAAGCGGGAAATTCGCCCCAGAAGCTGTCCAAGTTCATTTTTGAGCACCTGGATGAGTTTTTGGGCCTGATATGTTGGTCTAACATCTATACAAACATCCTAGGCTCATTGTAAACTCTAAACAATTCATGGCAAGGCAATGGCTCTCTTCTAACTTGATTTCTTATTCCTCCTCAAGCTATTGATCTAAATAAATCTTAGATCTATTCTTCTCTCTTTTCTCTACAACATCTATTCTTAAAATTAAAAAGAATGAGATTTAGAATTACTACAACCATGAATAAAAAGAAAAGAGGCTTAGACCTAAATCACTGCGGAAAGAAGGAATTCAGATCTGCAACCTACGCCGCATATGAAATCAAAGATAAATTGAATTGGACATGAAATCAATCAAAGATGAATCAAAAGCAACAAAAAGGGAAAGGGGGAAATCAGTTCAAGGATTAATCCAATTCATAAATCAAAAGGGGCAATCGAGGATCTACATTTTGAAGATGACAAACACTGTGAGTGGAGTTATAATGCACTTTTTGTGTAAAATTATTATTTATCATTCAAACATTCCCTATGTAAACATGAAATGAAATTATTGAATCCATAATGTTTAATATTATCATGCGCTTGATTTTAATTATTATGCCTACGATTATGTGCCTCCTTTTATTCTTTCCCTTTTTGATTTTTAATAACTAGGCTATCTCGAGCCTAGATCTATCATAAAATAAATAGATTGAATTATTATTGCAAGCGAAAAAGGGAAACGCTCGGTTTTGGGCTATGACATGAAATGGAGGGTTTGGTTATAAATTACAAAGAGGGTTAGACGTAATATAACATTGACAAAACCTGAATGCGCAAACCAAGTTTAGAATTATACGCATGAACATGATTTTGGGTTTGGCGTAGAATTGACATCATTGATTTAAGCATGAAATTGACTTATGGATTTGTTAATGGGCACATGTCTCTAGAATAAAACCTGTATTATAACTTGAATTTGGATAAGAACACAAACTTGATATGAATTGACATCTGGAATTTGACATGAAGTTTACATCTAGAACAAGAACATGAAATTGACATGAATATGAATTATGAATTTAATGATAGACGTAACCTGTTAATGGGATTACAAGCATGAATATAAATTGGGAGTTTTTAGTTAAAGCTTGGATTTGGGGAATTGACACTTGACATCTAGATTGAACTTGATACTCGAATTTTGGCACTATTGAAATGCATTGAACATGAATATGGTTGAGTAATTTGTGTAATGTAAATAGGGACAAGATTATGAAACTTGGAATATGACATTTAGAATATGCTTATGAACTTGACATCTAAAACGAACACGAACATGGCATGAATTGGTAGTTGACATTTATAAGAATGCTTGTAAGTTGGGTAATTGGCATAACATGAACTTAATATTTTTTTTGACATAATTATGAACTTGACATATGCCAATTAGAATAGATATGAACCAAACATGAAACGTGGCTAACTCGAGGTAAGGATGAGTTTGCGATGTAATCCTGCCCGGAACCGCCCGGCCTAACCAGTGGTTGCAAACAATAGGTCCAAATGTGAAAAGTTAGTCATATCACGCTTGAAACCCGAGGTTAGACTGAGTTGTGGTGTAATTCTGCCCGGAACCGCCCGACATAACCAGTGGCCACAACAACAGGTCTAATGTGAGAGGTTGTGGTGCATTAATAATTAATGGCACATAATTCGCAGGGTTAAGTCATGAATTCAAAGACAACACTTAACCAAATTTGTGAATGAACGTTATAAGGAGATGGGGTTAAGTCGACACGAACATATGAACAAAACTTAACCAAAAACGGAAATAGGGAATGTTAACTACCTACTATAAATCGAAGTTGAAATAGTCGAAGGGTTAATTAGGGGGTAAACCTGTCCTAGGGACAGAGAAAGACTATGACTTAAGAGGTAATGTAAGACATAAAGGGTGGGATAACCTACAATATGGGGTAAGCTAAGCAAGAACCATGGGAAAACACCCATGCGCTATCACCGAATAAAAGAGAACTTAAGTTATGCTTGAATTCATGGGAAAACCTTAGTCAACAAGTTGAATTATAAAGCGAGAATATGTGGTTTGATGTCTAAGGTAACGAGAATTGACTAAGCAAAACAACGAGAATGATAACTAAGTAATAAGCCTTAGTTAATAGGAACTAAGCAGTAAACCTTAGTTAAGAAAACGGTCGAGAACGGGAACTAAGTTGTAATCTTTAGTTAAGGGGACTAAGTGGTAAACCTTAGTTAACAATATTAAGGGGAAAGGAAACTAAGTGGTAAACCTTAGTTAAGAACAACTAAGTAATAATTCTTAGTCAAGGAAACTGAGCCAGTGCATAAATAGATGAATAACCCGATACGGTAGATCATCGCCTAACAAACGCACGAGGAGGAGCGAACGTTTATCTAATTTCGAGAAAGGCTCCAGCGGACTGGGTTACGAAGCACGTAGCTTCGGGGAACGTGAGGGTACTCTTGGTATCCCTCTGTGAGGTTGCAGATGATCCGCCTGTGTAACAACCCGAATTTTAACAACGTGTTAAGATAAGAAATCAAGGCAGAATTTAATTTTAAAATAATAATCAAGAGAAACAGGTTGCACCATTGCGTTTGTCTCGGAAAAATACGCGAAATAGAGTCCGAGTTTTCGAAAATCGGAGTCCGTATGACCAAGATATGGCCAAAACAAGATTTCAGCAAACTTTCTGGCAGACTACCTGTGTCGACTGTAGTGTCAACACACAAGTCGACCTGCCCCCCCCCCCCCCCCCGTGTCGACTGTAGTGTCGACTCCCCCCTGTACAGGTCGACCTGGTCGGCCTGGTGTGGTCCAGAACCCATTTTTGAGGCCCGGGACGAGTTTTGATGGTCCGGATGGGTTTTAGGGTTAATCCGATGGCTGAAATGAATTGCTACACCTATAAAATAACACCTAGACCTAGCCTAACTCACGCAAATTCATATGACACCTAAATGCTGCTGGAATCTCTCTTGAGCCATGGCCGCCGTCTCCAAATCAAAGCTTAAGCGTTCAAACTCAAATCAAATCAAAGATCAATGCTTCTACAACAAATTCAAGAGGATAGATCAATGACACTGCAACTTTCTACGACAAATTCACTCCCTAATTCATTAGCCATTCTCTGTAAGTGCTAGTTATTTTCAGATCTAAATATTTAAATTTAATATGGGCATGAAATAAAGTGGAATTGAATCTAAGTATGTTTATCGATTCAGATCTATTCCTGTTGCTTTTTGAATCTTTAGTTTTGAGACTTGTCTACCTTTATTCTCATGACAAGTTTGTGATTTATTCAGCAGTTTTCTTGATTCGTGATGATGTTGTCATCAAGTTCTAATCTTTATGCCTATCATGATGTTGTTTTTCTCTATGATCTATTTATTATGCAAATTTCTACCTCCCCCTATTTATTTTCTTTTGATGAACCTTGGTCAACTTCGGACCTTGGCCTAAAATCGCGATTCGCATACGAGATGTATACGGGGGAAATATGGGATTATTGCCTATATGGATATGATTAATAATTGGCAACATGAAATTGGATATTATCATGTAATTTGCAAGTTTGGGGTAGATCTGTAAAGTTTGGTATAATCTTGTTATGATAAAGTTTGCATAAATATTATATACATGGAATTCGACACCAATTGGATCTATG
The DNA here is from genome assembly GCA_030737875.1 of Allium sativum. Taxonomy (NCBI): domain Eukaryota; kingdom Viridiplantae; phylum Streptophyta; class Magnoliopsida; order Asparagales; family Amaryllidaceae; genus Allium; species Allium sativum. The sequence continues at coordinate 208,594,328 of CM060916.1, forward strand.
TAAATTAAATCAAAAGATTGGGCTTATGTTAATTAGGCATATGTAGATTTGGGAATTTGAGCATGAAAGCGATTGTAAACTTTATAATTGGCATAACATGTATTATGAACTTGGGCAACTGGCATGTATTGAAACAAAAAGATTATAGCTTGGGATAACTGCATCATGAATCATCGGATTTGGGTATGAAACTTGATACATGTAATTTTGGCTAGATCTTGACATATGTAAAAAAGGCATGAAACTTAGTATATATGTAAACTGACTAGAATTGGGTACATATATTAGTTGGTATGTAATAGCCTTAAAAGAGGGATAAATATAAATTGAGATAAGTTGCCTTTAATGGCCTAAGATAAATTGTGGTAAAATTGGTATGATTTTGCATACCATTAATTGATGGACATAATTGAGTCAATTATGGACATCGTTAAATTAGGAATTGATTGATAATTTGAATAGGGGAAATAAATTCAAATTGGGGTAAAAGATTATAAGTGATAATCAATGCTTAGGACACGAGGTTGGACTCATTTGTGACGTAAACCTGCCCGGAACCGCCCGGCGAATCCAGTAGTCACAAATGTCAGCCCAATGTGAGAGGTCCTAGGCCCAAATTAAAAGCGTAATAGTTGTAAAGACACGAGGTTAGACTCTTTTATGGTGTAAGACTGCCCGGACCCGCCCGACAAATCCAGCTGCCATAAATGTCAGTCTAATGTGAGAGGTCTTTATAAGGTTACGGCCTTAATGAATTAAGAAATACTTAACCAGATAAACATGTGGTGGGACATGGGGATTAAGTGGGTGACATGTGGGTGACATGTGGAAATACGAACAGTAATACTTAACCAACGTAACATGGTAATTAGACCAGTGGGTAGGGTTAAGTAAATAAGAACACTTAACCAATATAATATAAATGGGTGGGTTAAGTAATATGATTAGGTTAATCTGGACACTTAACCAATTTAATATGTTGACTACGGGAGTGGGTAAGGTTAAGCAAATGTTTAACCATTATAACATGATTAAACTGGACTAGAGAGTGAGGTTAAGTTAATGAGAACACTTAACTAATACAATAGGTTAATTAGACAAGTGGTTGCGGTTAAGTAGTAACACTTAACCAACATAACAGGACAAGCGGGTGGGTTAAGTTAACTTGAATAAGTTGATAACACTTAACCATTATAATAGGACTAGTGGATGGGGTTAAGCTAACATGCACTTAACCAATCTGATGTGATGTGTGGTAGGGTTAAGTAACACATGGGGTTAAGTTAACAAGAAAATTCTTAACCAATGTAGCCAGATAGACGAACGGGGTTAAGTTAATAAACCACACTTAACCAATCAAACATAATAAGCGAGAAAGGTTAAGTTAACTAAGGTAAACACTTAACCATGGTAACATAACGAGTAGAAGGGCTAAGTAAATATCGGGTTGGTGGGTAATATTTGTAAATATAGGCCCACATACACTTAACCATTAAATACACATGCTTGAATCAGTAGCGGGGTTAAGTACACATCAGGGTTGGTGGGTAATATTAGTAAATATAGGCCCACATACACTTAACCATTAAATACACATGCTTGAATCAGTAGCGGGGTTAAGTACACATCAGGGTTGGTGGGTAATATTAGTAAATATAGGCCCACATACACTTAACCATTAAATACACTTGCTTGAATCAGTAGCGGGGTTAAGTACACATCAGGGTTGGTGGGTAATATCAGAGAATATAGGCCCACAGACTTAACCATTAGAAAAACCTAGTAACGGGGACCCATTTCAGCAGTAACCCACATTAGGTATCAACGGAACCCTGAGCTAGGCAGGGTGGGGCACGATTACTGGGCTGATTATAAGAGGTCAAATTAGCGGCGGTTGGTGCAGCAGTGCAGGTTCTAACGGAGTGCGGGCGTGCACACACTTCGGCGCAGAAAATTTAGCCACTGGGCATCAGTAGGTATAAAGCTGTGCATCTTGATTGTGTCAGGGTTGCCACCATGGGACTTGATACACCCCATGGTGGGACCAGCACAGGTATCTACAAGTAGGGGGCCGCGTGACACAAACGAGAACTAGGTCAAGAAGGGAGCCGATCAATAAGGTAGTAAGGGTGCATCAAATATATACATGGCCATTGGGGTGATCGAGGTGGAATCCTCATAATCGATGTACACCTGAAGGCTACCATAATTACGGGGATTGGGATCTGTACAGAAATTCAATTATTCACACAATATTTTATCTGAATATAATATTTTATTTCAACATTTAAACAGTACAAATTTACAACTCCACTATTTGAACACATCACTGATATATAATTCATTACAGTACATTCTTGGACTCGGTTACAGATTCATTTGTATAAACATTCACTCTCTCTCTCATATACATATATTCTCTTGTATACTTGTCTTTGTCAATTTTCTGTCTTTCAGTCTTCTGTCTTTACAGCATCTTCATAGCTCAGTCAGTCCAGTCATCATCTTCTTACCTGTCACATGAAACACACACACACAGTACGCTGCAATAGAAATAAAACAGAATTCATGCGAATACAAATTTTATTTTTTAAATTTTTATTTGCCTCAGATTTCTGGTGTGTTTCTCATCATTTTTCTGACTTGATCTGATTTATATAACCATCAATCTGTGTCTAGACAGCTTGTGATATTCACAGTGATACACTGTAAATACCACAAGGCAGACAACATATGTATATATATATATATATATCAATGCAGGGACAAGGAAACTCATACTGATGGCTGCATATACACACGTGTATAGATATACACGTGTGCACTGCCTCGCCAATCAGCGTGCAACTGAGGAGTAGCCACGTGGACCGTCTCGACTCAGTGCAGCATAGTCAACATGAAGTACAACAAATAATCATGATGAATGCAAAGTCAACATACAAGCTCATGTGTCGAGTCATACGAACTCAAGTCAAACATATCATGAATGTGTAGCATTACAGATCAGCTCAAAATGGCCTGACAAACATGGCAAGATCACTCCAAAACAAGCGACTTTAGTTGGCAAATCACTTTCCTTTCAAACAGCATAGTACAAGTGGAGTATGGGTGCATTAAGCATGCACATAGTACATATGGATGGTGCAAAACATCAAGAAAATGCTCAGCAAAATATGAAATCAGTTTCATGAAACTATAGCATATAGTGCACATTTAAGTGGATGGATATACATGCATAAGTGATGAACAGCAAGTTCATAGCAGCAAACAAAGTGCTGCCCAAATAGTCGAGATAGCAAAGTGGTCAATGCAGCATGGGTCAGCTCATTGGATCATGCACAATGACAAGAAAAAGAGCTGAAGTATACGTGCTCGAGCACAACAGTTTTGAATGACAAAGTGAAGGAGCACATCAATGACACTGGTTCGTGTGATGCAGCATGATAAACACTAACAAGACAGAGCATTTTTTCAATGGGATACATCATAAATGACAGTGTGTACAACTTCAATGGCATGTGCACAAACACAAGTCAGATATGTGAACAGCAAGCATGGGTGATGTACATCAGCAAATGGACAATACAAGATGACAGATTCATACAGCATCAAATAGAGAGAAGCAACACAAGTGCAGTTTTTAATGTCAATGAACAAGTCAACTTCATATTTGTCAAGCATTCAAAGTAGTATTGCAAGAGAGAAAATTGCAAATCGAACTTCCAAAAAATCAGAAAGAAATCAAGTATGTTTCAAGAATGCAGATATTCTTTATGGGACAATAAATCATTTTCGAAATGGGAAAATGTTTTCAAAATTTCAGCATAACAGTGGGTGAAAATAGCAAATAAAACTTTCCAGAAAATCAGAATTTTCACATAAGGGATAATCTTAAATGTTTTGAGAATTCAAAACATTTCTATTTCCAGAAAAATTCAAGCATTCTCGGCAGTTTTGTTTGGGAAAATGAATCAATTATTTCCAGCAAAACAGTTTCCTGAAACGAATATGTTTTGGCAAGGAAACATTTCGGCAATCAATCATTTTGGCAAACAGTGATTATGGGCAAGAAATTGTTTTCACAATTCAATACTTTCTTTTTATTTTTGGCCAAAACATTTTTTAAATCACAATTCGGTTTAAATGGCAAGTGTTTAATAATTCCAGAATTTCAGAAAAGCATTTTTTCCTTTTCTCACATGTTTGGAAATCAATCAAGCAAAGAGATAGACAACACTTTCGAAGACAATTTTTTTAAGGCAATAATTCAAATCAGAATCGAGGCATATAGGGATTTCAGAGCAATTCAAGGATTTATTTCCAGATTCTACAAATGCAAAATGTCCAGAAATCACGCAACAGTTTTTTGGCAAGAAATTACACAAGGGACAATTTCAGTTTCAAAAGGGGAAATTTAAATTTGCAGTTTCATCAAAGGCCTAATTGAAGACCAAATTCACAAGCAAAAATCACGCAAGCAAAAGGGGAAATCATCCAATTAATCAGACAAGTCATACGCCGAAATCAGAGAATGATTTAGGGTTTTCTATTTTTACCCTATTTAGTCACACCAATACATCATGGGCAATTAAGGATCGAGACCACAAACAGTTCAATCAAAACCGCAAGCAAAAATCTCAAGCAAGAATTAAAAATCGATTTCAGAAAACTCACATTTTTATCCATCGTTTCGATCGTCCGAAAGTACCAAATTCAATCAAGAAAAATAGAGGAAGCCACGGAGTAATCATCAAAGACAAGGAGATCAACCAATTCCATCAAGCAACGAATCGATTTGGGGATTCCAGAGAAACCCTAGTTTCTCAGTTTTGAAGCCGCCATGTTTTTTCCAGAAGCAAAAGGATCGGGCAAAAGGAAATAATGAATGGGCCGGCCAAGCATATGTGAAAAGGGGATGACCCTTTAATTATTTAACTCCTTTTGATATTTATTAACTAGGGTTTCATATTTTGTTTTGTAATTTTTGTTGTAATTTCTTTTGTAAACCAATCTGAACAGTTTACTAGTCTGTCAAACTAGGGGTTACTGACTACGGGGTTGTAGGCAGGGAAAATCTGATCTTGGGGACAAAGATCAGTCAGGGTTTTTAGAATAGGGTTAGTACAGCAGAAGGTATTGCGAGTGTACAAAACTGTGTAGGCGGTTAGCGAGGGTCACGAGTCTGTAAGTTTGTGTATGCGGGAGTCTGTATAATTCTATAATAAAAACCTTGGGGAATGCAGTAGTAGGCAGGATTGCCGAAGCTGGGTATATCTGTGTGTTATATATTTACAGCATTTATTTACTCTGATCATTATTTGTGCTGTGATATTTTTTAATATTATAAACTAACTGATAATCTGCGATAAACCCTATTCACCCCACCTCTAGGGTTAATCTAGATCCAACAAGTGGTATCAGAGCAGGTATTTTCTGTTAACTCTAGAGAAATGGTGAATCCTAGTTGTCAGACCATAGAGAGTCAGTCCATTCATATTCCATCTATTTTCAATGGTACAGATTTTTTAAATCGGAAATCAGAAATGAAATCTTATTTAAAATCTATTGATATTAAATGTTGGAATAGTATTAAAAATGGGTATGATATTGTAAGTAGGGTTGATATTGAATTTAATTTACATGCTACTCATATTTTATATTCTTATATTGATAATGTTCAATATAGCCTTATTTCCCATTGTTTGACTGCGCAGGATATCTGGCAGACTCTCAACGCGCTGTATGGAAAAACTAACAAATGCTCAAAATCCCAGAAAGATAACTCAGCTTCAGATTTGTGCTTAACAGGTTGTACAGATGGAAATCCAGATGGAGACTCAACAGGAAATATTTCCTTGATTCACCGTTTAAATGGTTTAACTGAATCTGTTGAGAAGTTAAAATCTAAAAATAAACTTCTGAAATCTGAGAAGCTTGAGTTGATATGCAAAAATAATGTTTTGGAATCAAAACTCAAAAACGTTAAGAATTCTTCAAATTCTAATTGCAAAAATTGTTTAAATTTGGAAACCAATCTTGTTCAACTCAATAAAAATATTCAAAAGTTCGAAAATGAAATTCTAATCTTAAATGAGAACAAGATTGAGTTATCAAGTTTGAACAATCTTCTACAAAAGGAATTTGAAAATTTTAAAATTGATATACATTCCAAACTAGAAATTGCTGAAAATGAAAATTTGTTGAAAACTGAGTCTATTTTGAATGAGTTAGAAATTGAGATTGAAAAACTCAAGAAAGTTGAATCTGAAAATCGAAAACATTTTGAGTCTGAGATTGCTGAGTCCCAAACCAAAATAAAGTTACTCAATGATGAAAATTTGGTTTTGAAATCTGATTTTGAAAGATGTGAGATCACTAAAAATCGTTGTTCAGATTTATTGAAAGAAAATGGTGATCTTAAAACTGAAATTCAACAACTTGAAACAATCTTGTCTAATTTTTCAAATGGTGGAAAATCTTTGAATATGTTGTTGAAAAACCAATTTTCTGTTCAAAATAAACGTGGACTTGGGTTTGGGAAAAATAATGTTTTTGAAAGACGAATTTCGAATGATTTGAAAAATCCGTCAAACAACTTTGAAAAGAATCGATTTGAAAATTTGAACTCTTATAATTTCAAAGGATTTTTGAATCATAAACATGATGAGAATTTGTTTTATAATAATCTATTTGAACAATCCTGGATCCCAAAAAGGAATAAAACAAAATTTGTTAAATTCAAACAGATCTGGGCTCCTAAAGGTACAAAGGTGAATTTAGATGGGTTGTTGTATAAACAAGTTTGGGTACCAAAATATGTGAATAAAATTGTGAGTGGTTTTACAAACTTTGTTAGACCACTCGATCCCCTAAACCATTAGGTACTTGAGGAGGCTGAGGAGGAGCTGTGTAGAAAGAGAAACTAAATTCAAACTGCTTCATATCATGGAATCATTCACAGCTCCTTATACAAGTCTGTTGAGTTAGAGATTCTGATTTACACTGGATTCTGGTATGATCTCTAAACTCAACTCTGTAAATATTTTTCTGTTTTGATTCTTTTTCTTTTATTTATTTCTTCTTCTTCTCCCTTCCATCTCTTTCTTCTGTCTATTCTAATTTGATTTATCACTGCCATATTTTTTGTGCTTCTTGAATTGCAGTATTCATGATATTCTGGAAATTTGTTTTGTGTGTATAGAACTCAAATGTTTTTAATTATTTCCAGATCTTGTACTTAATCTTGTAAATATCTGCAATTGTTTTGAAGTATATTTTTATTTCTAAATTTCTAACGGTGTTGACGTATTCTTGTTATATCTTGAACACTGTTAATCTGAATTCTAAATTGTTTTGAAGATCTGAAAATTATATGGAAATTCACACACCTTTGCTGTTCTAAGTTCATTCTAATTCATTTTAGAAAAGCTCAAGATATTATACTTATTACAGCACACTGTTATTTATCAGTTGTGACAATTCCAGTAATTTTCAGATTGGCTTGAATATCTTTTTGAATTGCCTTGTCTTAGTGATACATCTTAAAATTCATTTTAATTCATGATTAGTACAGTTGAAATTAGTTTGTTTGAAATCATCTGAAATTCCTGATATTTTGAATCTCACATACCTCTTAAATTTGAAATTATCAATCTTGTGTGACTAATTCATTATATCCCAGAACTTGACATTGATTCAAGTGATTTCAAATAAATTACTTTAATTTTCTAATTCATGAATATCTCTCAAATTTGATGTAAATGATCTGAATTTAATCCCACACTTGTCAGATACTTGTGAAATTTTCTTTTGTAAAATTGGTCTTAAAATTCTCTGTTATTCTATGATTATTTGGTTTGAATATCTGTTTGTTTAAAATCATTTGAATTTATTGATTTACTGAAACTCACACATATCTGGAATATATATATATATAAAAAAAATCTAGTGTGATCGATTCATTGAATCCTAATATCTTCATCTTGCATCAAATGATTTCAAATAAACAGTACTTTTAATCTTGGATCATGAATCATATTCTATGACCATCAGAAATGTCTTGATAAGTGTGCTTTGAAACGATTTTTGTGCCGCTCTGATACTGGCGTGAAAATGCTCTAAATGACTGCTTGTATTGAGAAGAATTGTTTGCTGCTCTGATACTATTTTTCAAATATTTGCTTGTTCTTGTCTGCAGTTTTGAAAAATGTGCAAATTTGTTAAGACTGTCTGTTTGGGCTTTGTGAATAAAGACATCAAGTGGTATCAGAAGTTCTTATATTTGTTTCACCCATCTGTACTGAGATTCAAATTTTCACCTTGTATAGATCCATACATCTTTTTTTTGCCTTATACAAATAAATGTGCTAAATTTGTCTGGATGGGTTTGTGTTTAAATTTCTTTAGTCTGAGATGTCCATGATAGTCCATCAGGGTGTAATTAAATTCCTCGATAAGCGAGAACATTTGGTATCAGCCTTTTTCACTCATCTGTTTTTTGAATTATCACCCTGCATAGATTCATTTTTTTTATATAAATCTATTTAATTTCTTCTTGTAATTGTTTTTCAATTTTAAAATTATTTATTTTTTATTCATTCAGAAATTGAAATCAATATCCAATTTGTGTTGTGTTTATAATTCGTCAAAATTATTATCAGTTTTTGAGATTGTGATGAATTGTGACTGCAGTGTATTTCACAACAAGAGGAGATTTTATTTGTATTTTCATGATGGTTGAATATTAATTATAATATCTTTGAACTGGCAAATATTTCACGACCATCTCCTTTATCTATCACCCGTCTGCCATCCATCATGATTTTATATTAATATGGAGAGTTTATTTTTTTTAAGAAAAATCATCTTGTTTTAAAACAGTGAAAATTATTTGTGATAGAAATGGTACTATATTATTATTCAGAATTAGTGAGAATTGAAAATTTTCAATAATCCCTGTACAGTCGAGCTTATTTCATAATATAATCAATTTAGAAATTTATTTCACAGTCCATTTCTGTGCCTACCACATTTCTATCATCCATATTGGTTTCATATACCGAGGAGTTTTTTTTCTTTTATAAAGCTGAAAATGATAAAAATATAATTAATTTATAAGAGTGTCTCTAACCTTATTTAAAAATCCAACCTTCGTTATGCATGGTTATGAGACGTCTTATAATTTAAGCTGCGACTGATCCCATTTAAAAATCCAAGCTCTGGTTATGCGTGGTCAGTGTGCTCTTAAATAAAAAGGAAATAAAGTGCTAAAAATAGAAATAAATTTTGAAATTCTCCTCTGAGTATAAAAGCCAGTCTATCAATCCATCTTCTATTCTGTGAAATATGTTGAAATTTTATGATGTATTATGATTTGTTGATTGATAGGTATTGGGATTTGAGGTTATTCGATCTTGTCACTTAAACTGAATTATTAATTATAGTCCAAATTCCATCTCGATTTTTGAACCTCATATTTTTTTTGGAAAATAATTGGAATACATTTTTTTTACTCTCCCCATTTTATATAAAATTCATCGTAAATCCGTCATTTTCTACAATGCGAAATATGCCACTTGTTCTCAGAATATTATGATTTTTGTTTGACTGATTGAGATTTATGATGATCGTTCTTCCTCTTAAGCTGAAATTATATCTTTAGTCATTTTTCATTTGTATTTTAAACTCTGTATCCTTTTGATGATAACAAAAGGGGGAGAATGGATTGAGATTTTGGTTTATGAGTGAATATTTTATAAATATTCTTAATTTTGAAAATCTATTAAATTCATTCATGCACAGTTATAGGGGGAGTTTAGTTGTAGGGGGAGCTAATAAATAGGGGGAGTTCAATATTCACTGTCAAACACATTTATTATGCTCAAAATCTTTTATTTGTTTGTCATCATCAAAAGGGGGAGATTGTTGTATATAACGTAGTTGTATACACAATTATATGATTTTTGTTTGATGATAACAACCAAATAAATATTACTTTAAATGTGTTTGTTACTGTACTGTTATTCTACAACACAGACAGGAATATAATATTTATATTTAAATAAAATACGACTGTACAGAAATTCAATTATTCACACAGTATTTTATTTGAATATAATATTTTATTTCAACATATAAACAGTACAAATTTACAACTCCACTATTTGAACACATCACTGATATATAATTCATTACAGTACATTCTTGGACTCGGTTACAGATTCATTTGTATAAACATTCACTCTCTCTCATATACATATATTCTCTTGTATACTTGTCTTTGTCAATTTTCTGTCTTTCAGTCTTCTGTCTTTACAGCATCTTCATAGCTCAGTCAGTCCAGTCATCATCTTCTTACCTGTCACATGAAACACACACACACACAGTACGCTGCAATAGAAATAAAACAGAATTCATGCGAATACAAATTTTATTTTTTAAATTTTTATTTGCCTCAGATTTCTGGTGTGTTTCTCATCATTTTTCTGACTTGATCTGATTTATATAACCATCAATCTGTGTATAGACAGCTTGTGATATTCACAGTGATACACTGTAAATACCACAAGGCAGACAACATATGTATATATATATATATATATATCAATGCAGGGACAAGGAAACTCATACGGATGGCTGCATATACACACGTGTATAGATATACACGTGTGCACTGCCTCGCCAATCAGCGCGCAACTGAGGAGTAGCCACGTGGACCGTCTCGACTCAGTGTAGCATAGTCAACATGAAGTACAACAAATAATCATGATGAATGCAAAGTCAACATACAAGCTCATGTGTCGAGTCATACGAACTCAAGTCAAACATATCATGAATGTGTAGCATTACAGATCAGCTCAAAATGGCCTGACAAACATGGCAAGATCACTCCAAAACAAGTGACTTTAGTTGGCAAATCACTTTCCTTTCAAACAGCATAGTACAAGTGGAGTATGGGTGCATTAAGCATGCACATAGTACATATGGATGGTGCAAAACATCAAGAGAAAATGCTCAGCAAAATATGAAATCAGTTTCAAATGAAACTATAGCGTATAGTGCACATTTAAGTGGATGGATATACATGCATAAGTGATGCAACAGCAAGTTCATAGCAGCAAACAAAGTGCTGCCCAAATAGTCGAGATAGCAAAGTGGTCAATGCAGCATGGGTCAGCTCATTGGATCATGCACAATGACAAGAAAAAGAGCTGAAGTATACGTGCTCGAGCACAACAGTTTTGAATGACAAAGTGAAGGAGCACATCAATGACACTGGTTCGAGTGATGCAGCATGATAAACACTAACAAGACAGAGCATTTGTTCAGTGGGATACAGCATAAATGATAGTGTGTACAACTTCAATGGCATGTGCACAAACACAAGTCAGATATGTGAACAGCAAGCATGGGTGATGTACATCAGCAAATGGACAATACAAGATGACAGATTCATACAGCATCAAATAGAGAGAAGCAACACAAGTGCAGTTTTTAATGTCAATGAACAAGTCAACTTCATATATGTCAAGCATTCAAAGTAGTATTGCAAGAATGAAAATTGCAAATCGAACTTCCAAAAAATCAGAAAGAAATCAAGTATGTTTCAAGAATGCAGATATTCTTTATGGGACAATAAATCATTTTCGAAATGGGAAAATGTTTTCAAAATTTTAGCACAGCAGTGGGTGAAAACAGCAAATAAAACTTTCCAGAAAATCAGAATTTTCACATAAGGGATAATCTTAAATGTTTTGAGAATTCAAAACATTTCTATTTCCAGAAAAATTCAAGCATTCTCGGCAGTTTTGTTTGGGAAAATGAATCAATTATTTCCAGCAAAACAGTTTCCTGAAACGAATATGTTTTGGCAAGGAAACATTTCGGCAATCAAGCATTTTTGGCAAACAGTGATTATGGGCAAGAAATTTTTTTCACAATTCAATACTTTCCATTTATTTTTGGCCAAAACATTTTTTTTAAATCACAGTTCGGTTTAAATGGCAAGTGTTTAATAATTCCAGAATTTCAGAAAAGCATTTTTTCCTTTTCTCACATGTTTGGAAATCAATCAAGCAAAGAGATAGACAACACTTTCGAAGACAATTTTTTTTAAGGCAATAATTCAAATCAGAATCGAGGCATATAGGGATTTCAGAGCAATTCAAGGATTTATTTCCAGATTCTACAAATGCAAAATGTCCAGAAATCACGCAACAGTTTTTTGGCAAGAAATTACACAAGGGACAAATTCAGTTTCAAAAGGGGAAATTTAAATCTGCAGTTTCATCGAAGGCCAAATTGAAGACCAAATTCACAAGCAAAAATCACGCAAGCAAAAGGGGAAATCATCCAATTAATCAGACAAGTCATACGCCGAAATCAGAGAATGATTTAGGGTTTTCTATTTTTACCCTATTTAGTCACACCAATACATCATGGGCAATTAAGGATCGAGACCACAAACAGTTCAATCGAAACCGCAAGCAAAAATCTCAAGCAAGAATTAAAAATCGATTTCAGAAAACTCACATTTTTATCCATCGTTTCGATCGTCCGAAAGTACCAAATTTGATCAAGCAAAATAGAGGAAGTCACGGAGTAATCATCAAAGACAAGGAGATCAACCAATTCCATCAAGCAACGAATCGATTTGGGGATTCCAGAGAAACCCTAGTTTCTCAGTTTTGAAGCCGCCATGTTTTTTCCAGAAGCAAAAGGATCGGGCAAAGGAAATAATGAATAGGCCAGCCAAGCATATGTGAAAAGGGGATGACCCTTTAATTATTTAACTCCTTTTCATATTTATTAACTAGGGTTTCATATTTTGTTTTGTAATTTTTGTTGTAATTTCTTTTGTAAACCAATCTGAACAGTTTACTAGTCTGTCAAACTAGGGGTTACTGACTACGGGGTTGTAGGCAGGGAAAATCTGATCTTGGGGACAAAGATCAGTCAGGGTTTTTAGAATAGGGTTAGTACAGCAGCAGGTATTGTGTAACACCCCGCCCCCGCTAGGGTCACTCGCAAGGGAATGCACTAGCTTTAGAGGGGCATTATTGGTAAACATGCACAGAAATATCACAAGACAGAACACATAAAATAGCGGAAGTAAAATCGAACTTTCATAAACATCAATAATTAAGGTCTAAAGCCTTTTACACCAGAGTACATCAAAACCTGTCTTGCAATAGTAAAGAAGCATAAAGACTTTTTCATAAATTATTCCCCGAGTAAAAACAGTAAAGTAGCCATAGCCAGGAAAAGTCCAAGCCATCCATGATGACCTTCAAGCAGAAGAAGTCCGAACTAAACAGCAGTGTTTCCTCCCTGTAACCTGGGGGGAACGGAAGAAAAGAGGCGAAACAAAACGGGTCAGTCAAAAAGACTGAGTAAGTCCTATCTACTTCCAGTATAAAAACAGGTAAAGGTAACATGACATGCATAAACTGAAAGTAAACATAAGGATAACTACAAGATAGATAAACTAAACCAGGGTAGCCGGTTGAACTACTTTAGCAAGGTAAACTAAGTTATCATGATAAACTACGGTGTCATGATAAGTCAAGGTATCACATCGTCAGGTTTCTTATCAAGTATACTATCCAAGGTTATCTACCCTGTCTAACATCCCACGGTATCTATTATGTATATTTTTCCTGGTTCTAACATGTATATTTGCTCTGCACCCCTCGTACTAGTATTCCAATCCGCGTCATGTATTAAACATGAATGTCCCTTGCCCAATGTCATGTAATGGTCCATGTCAACCTAATATATATATATATATATATAGCATATGTAAGTTTTCCCAACTCGTATGTTTCTTTCCATGTATAAGTTCAGTCCTTTGCCGTAGGCCGTACGGGCTTTCCCATGTAAACGTTTTATCCTTGAAGTTATTTTGGACTGCCACCCTTGATCTAGTTGTGTTTCCTTACCATGAACTATCGCGCGTCCACTTAGGATTTATGCCACCTATGACCGCTAGGGATTATGCTACCTAATGAACGTTTCCGTGTTTCGGTCTGGGTTTTGGCCACCTAGAACCACTAGGGATTATGCCACCCGTCAACCGCGCCCTTGATCCCACGTATGTATCGTGAATCGTTTTCCATGTCTAGATGCACATGTTCCCCAATGTGCCATCCGAGTTCCGTGCCAGGGCAAATCAAGAAATACGGAACTCGGTCGGGAGCTTTAAATCGTCTGCCGATGCAGATATCAAGGTCTGTTTTTGTACCCGTGGCTATGGTCCCACGCGACCCCTCCCTCAACTACTGAAAGGCAATCCAAGAAAAATCATGTATAAGAACCACTCCACGGCCCCACTATAGCCCACTTTCCTACGGGCCAACCTCACCCATGGCTCGATAGCCAGCACATGGTCTGTTGGGGGTTCCCTGCCTTTCCGCACGTACACGATTGACTAAAGATGGTAGGTAGTCGGCGATGTGCTATCCAGGGCAAAAACTAAGAATCTTCGACTCCAAGCTAATCCATCCCCGTCTTTAGGTCGCTCGCATAGCAACCAAGGCATACTCTTGGTCCTTCTAACGCAGACCTTAACCTCTCATGGGCCTAGTATAATTACCTGCAGCCCACAGAGGGATCCCAAGAATATCCTCACGTCCCCCGAAGCTTCCACTTCGGCACCCAGTGCGCTGGAGCTTTTATCCAAGTCAGATAACTTGCTCCTACTCGTATGCTAAGCGATGACCTACCGTATCAGGTTACCCATCGCTTTGTGAATTAGTCTTATGTCCTTAGCTAAGAATTATTACTTAGTTACCCTTAACTAAGGTTTACCACTTATCTTCCTTTCCCGTTATCCTTGATTAACCACGGTTTTCTACCTAGTTCCTCTAACTAGGGTTTATCTTATTTGGTTAAGTGCTATCATTCAAGTCCATGACTTAACCCGCCCACGAATCACGTCAAGATTGGCAAAGTATTTAAGTTCAAGACTTAGCCCTACAAGTTGGTTAAGTGTAACCAGAGGCTCATGACTTAACCCTATCGAGTCAAATTGGTCAGGTACTAGTTTACCTTAATTCTATCGGATTATCTTGCTAGATTGATTAAGCATAGATTATCTTAATCCCATCAAATTATCGAGTCGGATTGGTTAAGTATACGTTGGCTTAACCCCATCCTCTAATCGTACTACGATGGTTAAGTATATTCTAAAAAGGCCTTGTGACTTAACCTTAACGGGTCCGCGTATTAGATTGGTTAAGTATAGGTTACTTAATCCCATCAAATCATCATGTATAATTGGTTAAGTATAAGTTGCTTAACCCCATTAAATTATCACGTTAAGTTGGTTAAGTATTGGTTACTTAACCTCATTGACTTACCAAGTTTAAATTGATTAAGTGTTTAACTTAACCCCATCGAATTACCGTGTTTAGATTAGTTAAGGCTTAATTACTTAACCCCATCTAATTACCCAGTCGGGTTAGTTAAGTGTAAATTACTTAACCCCATCCCTAATCATCTTGCATGGTTAAGTGTCATTAGTCAAATTTACTTAACCTTATCAAGTGGCATTAATTTAATTAATGCACTCTCAACCTCTCACATTAGACCTTGTTGTGGTTACTAGTTAAGCCGGGCGGGTCCGGGTAGATTTACACCACAACCTAGTCTAACCTCGGGTCTTAAGCGCGACATGACCAACTTCTCACATTGGATCCTATTGTTTGTAGCCACTAGTTAAGCCGGGCGGGTCCGGGTAGATTTATGCTACAAACTCAACCCAACCTCGGGTTGGCCACTCTTATATTCTCTAAGTGTCATGTTCATCATGTTTCCAAAACATGTTACAAGTTTTTCAAACATTTGGGTAGACCTAAGTTAATAGGTAAATTCCCAAAGGGTAGACCTAACTTAATAGGTAAATTCCCAAGCTTAATTTTTTTTTATGCATTCTTACATGTCAACTTCCATGTTATCTTTCAAGTCATACTTTCGAGTATAAACACATGTCATATTCAAGTTAAGATTTCGCGACATGTTCATGTTTATCTAACTACCCAAAATCGTGTTTTCCCAACGCAAGTAAAGCGAGTCAACATAGTAAGGACACTATGTCACATATTGGTCTCAAAACATGCATGATGCCAAGAAGGGCTTGGCTTCCACATGCATAACATCATAAAGGGATTGGCCATAAACATGCATGATAGAGTCATATAGAGATTGACCATAAGCATGCATACTATCATATAGGATTTGGCCACAAACTTGCATAATATCATAAGGAGGTTTTTGCCACAAACATGCATGAAACATAAGGGGTTTGTGTTCATATGCATGCATAAGCCCCAAGGCCAAGTATTTGGCTATGTTTCACAAGTCAAATGGTTCCCAAAGGTTCATGCTAATCTTCCATAGACAAAGATCCAAACTTGCAAGATAAACTAGGCTAAACATAACATGAGTGACATGATTAAGTTGCTACATCTTAGTCTAAGGTCATAGATCATAAAAAAAGGACAAAGTTAGGTTCACATACATGCATACTTATGTTTTATCTCATCTTATCCCATGCCAACATTAAAACTACCGTTTTGATCCAAAAGTAGCTAGAACTTACATAGGCAAGGCTTAGAAAAGGGGTCATGCATCATCTTGACGAAGAAAGGTGGCTCCTTTGAAGAAGAACCTTCATGAAACTCGCATAGAAATGTTGATTTGGCCTCTATTTGATGTAGCAAGCTTGCACCTTTTGATTTGAACCCGATTTGAATGCATAGGCTCTAGGGATTTGAGATGGAGGCCATAATCAAGATTGATTTTGGCAGCACTTAGTTGCTAGGTTTGATTTTTAGGGATTTAGGTTAGGTTTAGGGTGTTTTTATAGAGATTAGGATAGTTTTAGGCCCTTAGATTAACCCTAGGATAGATCTGAACCATCAAACCACGTCAGAAGCTTCCAGAACAAGACCAGAGACTAGTGCAGGTGCACCAAGCCAAGATGGCTCGGCCACCCGTGTCGACAGCCCAGTCGACAGGGCTGTCGACTTGGTACAAATCAAGTCGACTCCCAAGTCGACAGGGCTGTCGACTTGGGTACTGTGGCGGGACTTTTCCCGCCTGGCCCAAACTGGCCCAATTTTCCAAATTCAAGTTTGAATTTGAAATCTGCTTTTACTTAGAAATTTTCTGAAAACTTCGTTGGGCCTTAATCGGGTCATACTGACTCCGATTTACAAAATTTCGGACTCTATTTCGCGTATTTTTCCGAGATGTACGCAATGGCATAGCCCGTTTTACTTGATTCAGAATTTAAAATTAAATTCTGCCTTGATTCTCGTTTTAACATGTTATCGAAATACGGGTTGTTACATTCTCCCCACCTTTTAGGATTTCGTCCCCGAAATCTCCAAGTTAGGAAGAACATATCCTACCATCCATCATTCATCTACTCAAAACATCATCCACAAGCAACCATTGTCCTTAGATGATTTCTAATGCTGTATGAATACATGCAAAAGGTGTGTGTATATGAACTTATCTAATGCAAATGATCAGGCCTGAATAATCTTTCTAATGCAAAAACATGTATAGTGCCATGAATCCAACATGTATGCAAATAGTCCTAGTCATATAGATACTATATGCGTGCACAATCATTCATTCACATGAAACATCCATATGGCAACACATTCGATTTCATCCGTAAACAAATATAAATACTCGTGCATATGCAATATGAAACGTGATCGTGTCAATCTAGTATCTAACATGTATTCGCGCATCCACGAGCAACCACTTTCAACCATTTGCAACCATATCAATCATAACATGTCTCAAGTACATGTTTACATCCATAGCGTTCTACCTAAGGTTACCAAGATAAGATCGAGAAGATAACAAGACAAACTCCTTACGGGGTTTGTAACAGAAACAGGACCGAGAGGATACCCACCAAGTGATAGCATGCAAGTAAGCTTTACAGGTGAACCAAGGATCAAAGATATACTCTTAAAAAGAGACGTGATGCGCGCGTCCAAGCCGCGTTTCCATGAGCTTAATTCCATCATGCCTTGACCGCCTTTGACTTCATGATTTCGTAGCTCCTTGATTCCTATTTCCAAAGTATGAGTCGGAACACTTTTCACTGTCGCCTCTCGTTTCACTTCCACTTATTCTTCCCCTAGTATGCTCGGCTCAAACATGTCTGCGTACTCATGCAAGCTCTCCAAAATCCACTAGTGAATTCTGGATCTCGTTCCATAAGGTATTCCACGTAGAAGAACTTTCCCTTGAAAGTAAACAGATGCCAACCAGGTTATCAAGCGCACTTACTAGGGTGATTTCTATAACCCATGCATAAGTGAAATAAACCATCCATCTTATCGGCGAACACCACTCGATCGGGCTTCAAATTTCCAATAAAGGTATCAAGGGATTCTAAGTAATTAATCATGACCGAACCCAAAAGGTTACACGAGACTTTGAGGGTATTACCAAGGCTAGTCAAGAGTATAACTACCCTCCTATCAAAACCGAGAGTGGCACCCCTTACTGGATAACCACTTCATCCCTAGAATCCATCCATAACCGAGGCATGTCATTCTCAAGTCCAAAACAAGTCATGAATAAATGGACCGATTCTCCACAGGACTTGAGACAAAAATGGGATTCTCTATTACGCTAGTACTTAAGGTGCAGAGACTCAACTATCGAAGCAGACTTAAATGATACGATGATCCAAACAAAGTCCTAACGGGATGATAGAGAAGAAAAGCTAAACCTTTAACAAGATCGTTACCCTTCTTCCGAGGTACCCTAGAAATGAGAGCATACTACTGCCCTCCCGATGATTTTGTCCTTGTCCCATGATACTTAACTATCCGTCCCGTTCCACCATGCCAAAGATACTCTATCGTCATGGGTTTCATTGTTCATCTTTCTCTCTCATTCTGGGTTGAGCCATACCAACAAGTTGCTCATCCTTAAACTCGTATCCTTTATCCTCTTTCTCACTATCCTTTCTTATAACGCGGCCACTGGTCTCTCGAGAACAACCTCCATCGCATGGAAAGCGCTTTCGTAGATACAAAAGACTAGTCGCAGTTAAAACAACTGTGACTACAGATGGAGAAAAGAAAGGAAAAGAGATTCAATCAAGGGAACAAGGATAGTGCTAATGGCCTTTGGGGAATAGCCTTTTTCTTTTGAAAAGAAAATTTTCTTGAAAAATGCTTCTTTATAAACGATTTTCAAATAGTTTTCAGAAGGTCTTTAAAAAAACGTTTGCTCAGTCTGGTAACCTTCTGCTCTGATACCAAATGTAACACCCCGCCTCCGCTAGGGTCACTCGCAAGGGAATGCACTAGCTTTAGAGGGGCATTATTGGTAAACATGCACAGAAATATCACAAGACAGAACACATAAAATAGCGGAAGTAAAATCGAACTTTCATAAACATCAATAATTAAGGTCTAAAGCCTTTTACATCAGAGTACATCAAAACCTGTCTTGCAATAGTAAAGAAGCATAAAGACTTTTTCATAAATTATTCCCCGAGTAAAAACAGTAAAGTAGCCATAGCCAGGAAAAGTCCAAGCCATCCATGATGACCTTCAAGCAGAAGAAGTCCGAACTAAACAGCAGTGTTTCCTCCCTGTAACCTGGGGGAAACGGAAGAAAAGAGGCGAAACAAAACGGGTCAGTCAAAAAGACTGAGTAAGTCCTATCTACTTCCAGTATAAAAACAGGTAAAGGTAACATGACATGCATAAACTGAAAGTAAACATAAGGATAACTACAAGATAGATAAACTAAACCAGGGTAGCCGGTTGAACTACTTTAGCAAGGTAAACTAAGTTATCATGATAAACTACGGTGTCATGATAAGTCAAGGTATCACATCGTCAGGTTTCTTATCAAGTATACTATCCAAGGTTATCTACCCTGTCTAACATCCCACGGTATCTATTATGTATATTTTTCCTGGTTCTAACATGTATATTTGCTCTGCACCCCTCGTACTAGTATTCCAATCCGCGTCATGTATTAACCATGAATGTCCCTTGCCCAATGTCATGTAATGGTCCATGTCAACCTAATATATATATATATATAGCATATGTAAGTTTTCCCAACTCGTATGTTTCTTTCCATGTATAAGTTCAGTCCTTTGCCGTAGGCCGTACGGGCTTTCCCATGTAAACGTTTTATCCTTGAAGTTATTTTGGACTGCCACCCTTGATCTAGTTGTGTTTCCTTACCATGAACTATCGCGCGTCCACTTAGGATTTATGCCACCTATGACCGCTAGGGATTATGCTACCTAATGAACGTTTCCGTGTTTCGGTCTGGGTTTTGGCCACCTAGAACCACTAGGGATTATGCCACCCGTCAACCGTGCCCTTGATCCCACGTATGTATCGTGAATCGTTTTCCATGTCTAGATGCACATGTTCCCCAATGTGCCATCCGAGTTCCGTGCCAGGGCAAATCAAGAAATACGGAACTCGGTCGGGAGCTTTAAATCGTCTGCCGATGCAGATATCAAGGTCTGTTTTTGTACCCGTGCCTATGGTCCCACGCGACCCCTCCCTCAACTACTGAAAGGCAATCCAAGAAAAATCATGTATAAGAACCACTCCACGGCCCCACTATAGCCCACTTTCCTACGGGCCAACCTCACCCAAGGCTCGATAGCCAGCACATGGTCTGTTGGGGGTTCCCTGCCTTTCCGCACGTACACGATTGACTAAAGATGGTAGGTAGTCGGCGATGTGCTATCCAGGGCAAAAACTAAGAATCGTCGACTCCACGCTAATCCATCCCCGTCTTTAGGTCGCTCGCATAGCAACCAAGGCATACTCTTGGTCCTTCTAACGCAGACCTTAACCTCTCATGGGCCTAGTAAAATTACCTGCAGCCCACAGAGGGATCCCAAGAATATCCTCACGTCCCCCGAAGCTTCCACTTCGGCACCCAGTGCGCTGGAGCTTTTATCCAAGTCAGATAACTTGCTCCTACTCGTATGCTAAGCGATGACCTACCGTATCAGGTTACCCATCGCTTTGTGAATTAGTCTTATGTCCTTAGCTAAGAATTATTACTTAGTTACCCTTAACTAAGGTTTACCACTTAGCTTCCTTTCCCGTTATCCTTAATTAACCACGGTTTTCTACCTAGTTCCTCTAACTAGGGTTTATCTTATTTGGTTAAGTGTTATCATTCAAGTCCATGACTTAACCCGCCCACGAATCACGTCAAGATTGGCTAAGTATTTAAGTTCAAGACTTAGCCCTACAAGTTGGTTAAGTGTAACCAGAGGCTCATGACTTAACCCTATCGAGTCAAATTGGTCAGGTACTAGTTTACCTTAATTCTATCGGATTATCTTGCTAGATTGATTAAGCATAGATTATCTTAATCCCATCAAATTATCGAGTCGGATTGGTTAAGTATACGTTGGCTTAACCCCATCCTCTAATCGTACTACGATGGTTAAGTATATTCTAAAAAGGCCTTGTGACTTAACCTTATCGGGTCCGCGTATTAGATTGGTTAAGTATAGGTTACTTAATCCCATCAAATCATCATGTATAATTGGTTAAGTATAAGTTGCTTAACCCCATTAAATTATCACGTTAAGTTGGTTAAGTATTGGTTACTTAACCTCATTGACTTACAAAGTTTAAATTGATTAAGTGTTTAACTTAACCCCATCGAATTACCGTGTTTAGATTAGTTAAGGCTTAATTACTTAACCCCATCTAATTACCCAGTCGGGTTAGTTAAGTGTAAATTACTTAACCCCGTCCCTAATCATCTTGCATGGTTAAGTGTCATTAGTCAAATTTACTTAACCTTATCAAGTGGCATTAATTTAATTAATGCACTCTCAACCTCTCACATTAGACCTTGTTGTGGTTACTAGTTAAGCCGGGCGGGTCCGGGTAGATTTACACCACAACCTAGTCTAACCTCGGGTCTTAAGCGCGACATGACCAACTTCTCACATTGGATCCTATTGTTTGTAGCCACTAGTTAAGCCGGGCGGGTCCGGGTAGATTTATGCTACAAACTCAACCCAACCTCGGGTTGGCCACTCTTATATTCTCTAAGTGTCATGTTCATCATGTTTCCAAAACATGTTACAAGTTTTTCAAGCATTTGGGTAGACCTAAGTTAATAGGTAAATTCCCAAAGGGTAGACCTAACTTAATAGGTAAATTCCCAAGCTTAATTTTTTTTTATGCATTCTTACATGTCAACTTCCATGTTATCTTTCAAGTCATACTTTCGAGTATAAACACATGTCATATTCAAGTTAAGATTTCGCGACATGTTCATGTTTATCTAACTACCCAAAATCGTGTTTTCCCAACGCAAGTAAAGCGAGTCAACATAGTAAGGACACTATGTCACATATTGGTCTCAAAACATGCATGATGCCAAGAAGGGCTTGGCTTCCACATGCATAACATCATAAAGGGATTGGCCATAAACATGCATGATAGAGTCATATAGAGATTGACCATAAGCATGCATACTATCATATAGGATTTGGCCACAAACTTGCATAATATCATAAGGAGGTTTTTGCCACAAACATGCATGAAACATAAGGGGTTTGTGTTCATATGCATGCATAAGCCCCAAGGCCAAGTATTTGGCTATGTTTCACAAGTCAAATGGTTCCCAAAGGTTCATGCTAATCTTCCATAGACAAAGATCCAAACTTGCAAGATAAACTAGGCTAAACATAACATGAGTGACATGATTAAGTTGCTACATCTTAGTCTAAGGTCATAGATCATAAAAAAAGGACAAAGTTAGGTTCACATACATGCATACTTATGTTTTATCTCATCTTATCCCATGCCAACATTAAAACTACCGTTTTGATCCAAAAGTAGCTAGAACTTACATAGGCAAGGCTTAGAAAAGGGGTCATGCATCATCTTGACGAAGAAAGGTGGCTCCTTTGAAGAAGAACCTTCATGAAACTCGCATAGAAATGTTGATTTGGCCTCTATTTGATGTAGCAAGCTTGCACCTTTTGATTTGAACCCGATTTGAATGCATAGGCTCTAGGGATTTGAGATGGAGGCCATGATCAAGATTGATTTTGGCAGCACTTAGTTGCTAGGTTTGATTTTTAGGGATTTAGGTTAGGTTTAGGGTGTTTTTATAGAGATTAGGATAGTTTTAGGCCCTTAGATTAACCCTAGGATAGATCTGAACCATCAAACCACGTCAGAAGCTTCCAGAACAAGACCAGAGACTAGTGCAGGTGCACCAAGCCAAGATGGCTCGGCCACCCGTGTCGACAGCCCAGTCGACAGGGCTGTCGACTTGGTACAAATCAAGTCGACTCCCAAGTCGACAGGGCTGTCGACTTGGGTACTGTGGCGGGATTTTTCCCGCCTGGCCCAAACTGGCCCAATTTTCCAAATTCAAGTTTGAATTTGAAATCTGCTTTTACTTAGAAATTTTCTGAAAACTTCGTTGGGCCTTAATCGGGTCATACTGACTCCGATTTACAAAATTTCGGACTCTATTTCGCGTATTTTTCCGAGACGTACGCAATGGCATAGCCCGTTTTACTTGATTCAGAATTTAAAATTAAATTCTGCCTTGATTCTCGTTTTAACATGTTATCGAAATACGGGTTGTTACATATTGCGAGTGTACAAAACTGTGTAGGCGCTTAGCGAGGGTCGCGAGTCTGTAAGTTTGTGTATGCGGGAGTCTGTATAATTCTATAATAAAAACCTTGGGGAATGCAGCAGTAGGCAGGATTGCCGAAGCTGGGTATATCTGTGTGTTATATATTTACAGCATTTATTTACTCTGATCATTATTTTTGTTGTGATATTTTTTAATATTATAAACTAACTGATAATCTGCGATAAACCCTATTCACCCCCCTCTAGGGTTAATCTAGATCCAACAGGATCACGTTGTAATTATTATATAACACGGGCTACTAGTTGGGACACTAGGGGTACGGATCCTTGTTACACAGGACACTAGTTGGGACACTAGTAGGAATACGGATCATTCAATGTAAGACACTTATGAGGATGCTAGTTAGGTGGTGCAGAGCAAATAGATATCGTTTTAATGGTAAAGCTTAAAAACCTTGCGATGTTATTCTTGATAGAAACCATGCGGTGGGATACTTGATAGGAATTATGGGATGTTATACTTGTTTCATCGTGCCCGAAGTTTATCTTGTTACCTTAGTTTATCTTGTTATCATAGTTTGTCTTGTTATCTTAGTTTATCTTGCCTACCTTGTCATCATGCTTATGTTTACTTTCAGTTTATTCATACCATGTTATCTTTACCGATTTTTATGCTGAAAGTCACTAGGACTTACTCAGTCTTTATGACTGACCCGTTTTGTTTCGCCTCTTTTTCTTCCGTTCCCCCCCCCCCCTCTAGGTTCACAGGATGGGAATACAGCTTAGTTCGGATCTTACCAAGCTCCAAGGCTCTTTCATGTATGGCTTGGATTTCTCTTGGCTATGGCTTGCTTTGCTTTGTTGGGGAATACTGCAGTTTGTTTTTATGCTTCTTTGTTTTTGAGCAAGACAGATATTTTAACTATGAAATTGGGTATTGGAAGTTGATGGGCTTTTCTTGTAAACATTTATATTTAATAAATGATTTGAAGTACTCCAACTTTATTTTCCGCTGTTTTATATATGTCTGTCTTGTAATATTCCTGTTCCAGTACCCATAATACTCCATTGAAGTTAAGGCATTCCCTTTGTGAGTGACCTTAACAGATGTGGGGTGTTACAGCCTGGGCTCACAGAGGTTAAGGTCTGCGGTAGGAGAACCAAGAGTATGCCTTGGTTGCAATATAAGGCAACCTAAAGACTAGGATGGACCAGCGTGAGGCGGCGATATCTTGTTTAGCCCTGTGATAGCACTCGTCGTCTATCTACCATCTTCAGTCAATCGTAGTACGTATACGGAAAGGCAGAGAACTCCCAACAGACCATATACTTGCTATCTAGTTGTGGGTGAGGCCGGCCAATAGGAAAGTGGGGCATAGGTGGCAGGAGTATAGTTCTCGTGCTTGATTTTCTTAGATTGCCTTTCATTAGTTGAGGGAGGGGTCACGTGGGACCATACCCACTGGTAGAAAAACAGACCTTAGCATCTGCATCGGCAGATAACTTAAAGCTCCCAACTGAATTCCGTATTTCTTGACTTAGCCCTGTCACGGGACTCGGGCCGCACATATAGTGTACATGTGCACCTAGACATCGGAAACGATTCGCGATACATACGTGGGAAAAGGGCGTTGTTCGACAGGTAGCATAATCCCTAGTAGTCCTAGGTGGCATAAACCCTAATCGAATCTCGAAAACGTTCAATAGGTAGCATAATCCCTAGTGGTCCTAGGTGGCATAAATCCTAGTTGAACACTCGATAGTTCATGATAAGGAAACCTAGCCAGATCAAGGGTGGTAGTCCAAACGATTTCAAGAATGATGGCACAACGTTGAAGTAGTATAGAATTACGTGATAAGGCCCGTACGATATACGGCAAGGGACTGTACGTATACATGGAAAGGATTATACGAGTTGGGAAAAAATTACATATACGATGTATTAGGTTAAGTCTACTAGTAAGTGGACGAGAATGACATGGGTTTGTCCTTGGGTGCTAATATTGTGAATAACCTAATAAACAAGAAATTATAACTGAACGGTATATGTAGGGTTACACAAGAGTTTATTATAGTCCAGTCACACAGAACTTATGTTCTGACCCCCTCCTCACAACATGCGCAGGTTAGGTTCATGACAGAGATAGTATTGCTTTACTACTGGCTTGGCAGTATTATTATTAAGGTAATTCTATTTTGAATAAATTATATTTTATTCCTTCCGCCGTGAGCTTCTTTTCAAACTCTGACATGTTTCTTTCTCTCTGTCTTTTCTGCAGGATACCAGAGCACCCAACTCGGGGTCCGATGGATTGGATTTTGAAAAATTCGGTCTGTCGAAACCCGGGTTGTTACAAAACATGTAAAAACTCAAGTGGAGCAGTGTACACAAGTTCAGGCATGCATGATGGACATAGCACATGTCAGGCTTCATGAGAATGAAATGGCATGTACACATCTACCAAAGCATGCACATATATATGTGCAAGATTACGCCAGGTTCAAACATGAAGGACAAGATAAAATGGCAGTATGCACACAAGACTATGTATAATGGCCAACCAAACAAAGGACAGAAGTGCAAACAAACGATGTGGAGCAACAACACAGGTTCGAGTATGCACAAAAAAATGGTGCATGACAAACTCAAGTACAAGCAAGGGATGATACAAACCAGATGAAAGAAGCTATAGTCAAATGAGTATGAGCATGCATACAAGCTCAAGTAATTGAAACAAGGCACAAATACAGGCTCAGGCCAGCATACGTGACAAAAATAAAGGTGACATGCGCAAGTTTTTTCAAGTACAGTATGCACAGGAATTAAAGCACACACAAATCACAATAGAGAATGGTACATGCATACAAATATGTTTCAGAAGCATACTTGAAGCAATATGACGTGTACAAGTGGCTGGTTCAAAATGCCAAATGCCAAGCAGCAAATAAAACATACATGCAACAGTAAGCATGGTGCAACTACAAGACAGACATGAAGCACAATTGCTTGGATGGTAGTTTCAAATACAAAACTACACAGCAATAGGTCAAAGTGGGATCAAGATGGCACACAATGATGATGCAACAATCAAGGCAGATCAATATACAAGAAGCATCATGGCACATATATACACACATATTTCTCTCTCTCTCTCTCTCTATATATATATATATATATATATGTGTGTGTGTGTGTGTGTGTGTGTGTGTGTGTGTGTGTTTGTGTGTGTGTATGGAAAAGTAATGAACCCAAAGAAGCAAGCCACTGGCATGATAACCAAATGCACAAATATATATGCACAGTAAAATAAAATACTGGACAACAATACACAGTAGTTATCAAGAATGCATCTATTCTTATCAACATTTCAAATGTAGCACTTGTTCGAATCTGATATGGCATATTAACATAGTATATGTTCTTATCAGTGAAGTATCACTCAAGGTAAAAGTAAAGGTAATGTATAGTTTCAGGTCTTATCCGACTACTAAAAGCAAACAAAGATATGTGCAAATCAGAAACATATTCTTACCAGTATTCTTGTACAATGCAACGTGACAACAAACATCAACATACAACTGGAATGATTTTCAATCACGCAAGAATAAATACCGCTAATATCAAGGGATATGTTTTGGAATGTTTCTGCATGGCACGAGCACGCAAGAGAAATGTTTTCAGTTTTATATTTGGCAAAATCTTTCAAAAACATTCCAAATATTCAAGCTGTGTAATCAAGCAATGGATTTGTTCTAGAGAACATTTTTGGGCAAGAAATTAATTAACTTTCCAGATTTTTTTTAAGTGGATTTTTTTGTCAAGAAGTATTCCACTGATTCAATACATTTCTAGAAAACATTTTTTTGGACATAAAAATCATTCAAGAAATCGAATGACATTCACAGCAATAAATCAAGCAGAAATCACGCAACAATCAAGTACAATCAAGAGCCAAGTCATGCGTGAAATCAGAGAAGCAAAAGGGTTTTTAACCCTATAAATATACACGCAAATCCATCATTGGAAGCATGGAAACAAAACAACAAATTCAAGAGCAAAAGGAATCAAAACCATAGGTTACTCACAAGTTTCGATCGCAAGCCAAAGCTCAAATCAATCAACAAGCAAGCAACAAAGTCATCGAAGCATAAAAGAATATTTTTTAGAGCAACCAGAGAAAGCGCGATTTGATTTGAAGACAAAAGCCTTAATTTTTATTGTGTCAGCCATTATAGGGAAGAGAGAAGTGATAGAGGAAAATAAAAGGGGACTGGCCATTTTTACTTAAAATTTGAAAGGGGGTTTTTGGTTTTTACGTTTTTATCTTAAGTTGTTTTATTTTTGTAAATGATTCATACAGTTTTCTAGTTTGCTCTAAACTAGGGTTTACGAGTTATGGGTTTGTAATCCGAGGAAAACCTTATCTTGGGGATAAGGATCAGTTCAGGGTTTTGAGCGTAGGATTAGAGCAGTAGTAGGGTTTGCGAGTTTACAAGGTTTTGTAAGCAGAATTCGGTTTTAATACCTAGTAGAAATCTCGAGAATGCAGCAGTAGATAGGGTTTGTCGAAGCTGGGTCAAATCTATGTCATTTATTTTCTGCATTTATTTCATCTCATGAAATATGTGCTATGATATTTTTAATATCTCGTAAAACTGCAGTTAACCCTATTCACCCCCTCCCCCCCCCCCCCCGGGCTCTAGGGTTAATCTAGATCCTCCAGATAAACACCATTGCCTCTAGCACTTTTCATCACCACAAGTGCACCCTAGGAAACCAACAAACTATCACTTTCAATAGTGATCTTACATCCCAAAGAATCTAGCCGCCCCCAAAGAAATAATGGACTTCCTCGGTCCTAGAATATAACAGACATTAGTGAGAGTATGAACCACTCCGTCACACATCCTAATTTGCACGGAACCAATGCCTTTAGACTTACAAATAGAACCATTTTCCATAACAATTTCATTTCCTTCCTTGTCAAAATACGAAGAAAAATAATTCATGTTTGGCATCATATGACTAGACGCCCCCGAATCGAGTACCCATTCATTATCCGAAACATCTGATATAATCGCCATTAAAAGTTCCACTTCTTCCTCACCGACACCTCTCTCCTCAACAACCGATGAAGATGATACTTCCTTCTTTTTCTTCTCCTTATCTGGAAACTCATTCTTCCGATGATCGAGCTTCTTACTAATATAGCACTTGACTTTTCTTTCATTTGATTTTCCTCTCCAACCGGGATTCCTAGATTTGGAACACATCTGGTTCTCCTTCTTCACATATCTCTTATTCTCTACAAATAACCCTTGACCATTATTGGTATAACCACTTCCAACACTCAATTCTTTAATGTGATCTCGCAACTTCTCACTAAAAAGACTCGTCTTGACAACATCCAACGTCAATGTATCTCGACCTTGATCAAACTATTTGAGAAACCCATATAACGATCGATAATGAAAATAACAATATCATCGCCTTTTGCTCTTCCTCAATTTTTAAATCCATCGCCTTCATCTTTATTAAACAAATCATCAAACACATTTAAGTGCGTCTTTAGCGAAATTCCCTCTTTAATACTATAGGTGAAAAACATTCGCAACAAGATCAACGATTAATGAGTTACTTCTTCATATAGAACTCTTCCAGCTTATCCCAAATACTCTTAGAAGCCATCTCACCACTAACTTTGAAGATAACATTCTCTGACATAGAAAGTTAAAGTGTAGTAAATGCCTACTCCTCCATTTCCTCTCTCTCCGCATTAGAGATGTTTGTAGGTAACAAAAGTTTATCAAACTTTACACGATTTACCCGATCCCGCCTAAGAACCACTTTCATCTTTCATTGCCACTTTTCAAAATCATTATCACCATTCCACTTGTCGATAACCAGGTATGATCCTAAAGCCACATATGATCCATGTGCATACGGCACTATACCACTTGGATTAACCATTATGGGACTAATTGAACCTGATTTCAGCATTTCAGTAACTATCTACCAACACCTAATGCTCTAATACCAAATGTTGTGGAGTTTTCCTATTCGAGACCACTCAAACACTAACCCCAATGCAGCAAAAGACAAGCTAAATCGGGATAGAAGTGCAAAAAAAACCAATCGATATCTCAAACCTAAACGAGATCGATCCAAACACCAACCACAGACACAAGACAAGAAATATAGAGAGTAATAACAATAAAATAAGTCACACACCGATTTATTGTGGATCTACAAATGATGTGTTAGCATAAGCAAGTATATGTAAATAGAAGCATAAGCAAGTACATGTAAATAAATATAAACTTTTACTTAGCTTGAATAATTTAAATAGAATATTATAGTATTTTATATTTTGAAAAATATATGTTAAAATATTATATTAAAACTAAATTTATAATGTATAAATGTTATTTTTAAATTCATTTCTTTTATAGAAGATACAGCAGAAATAGCGAAATATAGCCGAAATAATGGGATATACTAGGCATATCAGAATATAGCGGGGCTTAAAGCGAAAACGCTATTTCATAGGCTATTTGGAAATAGTGTAGCAGTAGAAATCAGCTACACGATATAGTGGGGATATGGCAGGGGTAATAGTGGGGAATTAACTGCACAACGTGTTAATGTACGATTACTTGAGATAGAGTTTTATTAATATCAATGAAAAGAGTACAAGAGATTCATTACAATAATCACTTTTCATAAAGAAAAAACTGTTTTTCCGAGAAAAGAATTGAAGAAGATTAGGATTTCCTAAACCCTAATCAGTGGAGGATAAAACCCTTGCTTTGATTAATGAGATTCATTCTCTTTCAAATCTGAAGATATCTTATCTAGGAAAAGACTAATCTTTTGCAATTTCCCAAATTGCACTTAAACCTTCACAAATCAGCTTGCTAAGTCCACAACTTGAAATAACGTAGAAGCCGTCTCAAATGTCTCAGTCATATGGTCAAAAGACTGTCCTGAGGCTCGAGAAAACGATCCTTGTAAGCTCAAACTTCTAACCTCCTTATTCAGACGTCTTGCAGCCTTTTTTGTTTCATCTCATACATCTGTCCTAAAATCCAAATGTCTGATGCAACATTATAGTTGTATTACAACCTGGTCAGACGTCTGAGTTGAAGCATTGAAGCTCACATGGTATTTTCACCTGCGACTTCCTCGTATTAGCTCTGAATTATGAACCGTCTTCTCCATTGCGAATCTACTTCAAACCACTTCAATTCTACCATACAGTGTTGCAAAATTTAACATTAATAATGGCCAAAGAAAGCACTGGTAAGAAAAGACGGTTGTTCGTACAGGAGCTGACAATAAGATAGAGGTCAAGAACGACTGTGAGATCGAGGCAAAGGAGATCTGACTGTTAGAGGAGGAGGCGGGCTTCTGTGGAGTTGAAGCAGAAAAAAGTCAGGTTCCATAAGGATATTAAAGGGAGGAGTCTATCAAGCTATGATAGTGTTGTGAGGTGGTGGGAGCAGCTGTGGTATGCCTAAGGGGTTTCGACTAGGACAAAGGTGATTGACGAACATTGTAGGGAGGGCGAAACAAGTTAAGGTGCACGCGGTGATCGGGGCATCTGTGATGTAGAGGGGAACTCAGGTCGAGTTAGGGTGGCTGGCGGCTCAGCAGAAGGAAGGAGGTGGGGAGAGCAGTATTAGGGTTTAGTGGCGAAGCGGTTCGCGAGGCAGAGGTTAGAGTTTGGTAGGCGAGTTTTGTAATAGAGCATTTTTCATTTGTAGCCCCTTTTTTCCCACTTTTAGCCTCCTTTTGCAAAATATTGCAAATATAGTCCCCTTTTGCCACATAGGTGGATGTTATGTCTGTTCATTTATATAGGCGCAATCAAAGATTGCGCTAATATGAACAAATATTAGGGGAGCAATTCATGATTGCGCCCTGAAGATTTTCCTTTTTTAAAAAACAGCCGACCGACCCCTTTCCTCCTCATTTATAAAACTCTTCCATTTACAACCCAAAACCCCTATACCTCAATTAAATCAAAACCCAAATTTCTTCAACTAAATTCAAGTTCTTAATTAAATATGGCAAGCTCTTCGACACAAGAACAAGCTTTAGGTAATAATCTCTTTAAATTATGTCTCGTTCTTTCAGAAATTGGATTTAGGGTTTTTGATTATCCTTGGGATTTTGTGCACAGTTGATTCATTGCTAGTTAATGATGATCTATTATTGTCTAATACATACAATTGTGGATTTCATGACAGTTTTATTAAGATTCGAAGAAATTAGGTTTAGGGTTGTGGGTAGTCATAGAAATTGAAATTTTAAGGTAGTTTTGTAGAATTGAAGGTTGCTAGATCATTTCATTATACTGATTTTGTGTGGAATTGAAGATTGGTATTCATGTATTTTTTTGGAGAAACATAATACTAAATTTGTTAGCATTGAATTATTGTAGATTACGCAGAGATGTTGGCCGGACCCGTAGACGGGAGCGTCTTATATTTACAGCTCGAACATCGTTCAAACAATGTGGAATTGATGGCGGTAAGCATAGATCACTCATCCCTTCGTCGTTATTGTGCGTGTTAAACTAGTTAAAAAATCAATTTTGTTATTGTGTGGCAGGGCAAAAATCCTATTCAAACCATAGAGCACTCGTCTTTGTTAAAATCGGTCACTTCAAATCATGTCGGTGTGTTAGCACTTCTTGAACGAGCAGGCTTTCTTTTGATGCATCGACTTAGATCTATATAAATTGACCGCCATCTCATAATGGCTTTGATTGATCGATGGAGACCTGAGACATCGTAATTTCACCTCAAATGCAGTGAAATGTCGATCATATTGGAGGACGTAGCGGTTCTGCTTGGCATACAAATCGATGGTCGTCCATTCACACAACCTGAATCAACTGATTATGCTGAGATGTGCGAGAGACTGCTAGGATTTTCTCCTCCAGGAGATGCATGGTGGGGGTTCGATATGATTAGTATGAAGTGGCTTAGGGAACAACTAGCGGCGGACATTCCTAAGGATGCTTCGCAAGTACAAGTGGAGCAGCGTGCGCGTGCGATAATAATTCACATTATCACGTCACGTTTGGTATATGACCATTCGAAATATCAGGTGTGGCTTAAATGGATACGTTACTTGGAGGATTTTGATGTATGTTGGCAGTATGCTTGGGATGGCGCCGTGCTTCGCTACACGTATGCGGAACTATCACGGTTGACTTTAGGGCGGGGTGATTCCATTGGAGGTTGTCTAACATTGGTGCAGGTATTACATCTTATGTTTTATTACACGTATACATCTTATGTTGTATTATACACATATGCATCTTAGGTTTTATTATACGTAAACTCCTTTACAGACTTGGTCTTGGACGTATCTCCCGGTTGGGAGAATAACAATGAAGAGGTTAGAAATTGATTTTTCTTTGCCTTTTGCTTCGAGGTACTATTATAGAAATATAAATTGTAGATAGTTATTTTTAAATTGCGGTAATAAATCTTGAATGTTTTTAATAGGTGGGTCGGCTCGAAGAGCTCGTTGGCGACATCCAGACACAATGTTAAGTTCTATCGTAACGAGTTCGATGTACTCGATTACGATGTTGTTTCATAGACCCTCTACACCGAGGCATTTCCTCATATACCTCCACTGTACATTGCTTCTATCTAGCTTTGGACAGCACACGTGCCACTAATTTGTTTTCGGGACATCTCGAATCATCTACCGGATAATGTGATGAGACAGTTTGGCTTGCTACAACACATTCCTGAGAACCCACTGCACAAAATGGTTGAAGCTGGTAACAACAAGGCCTATCAAGCGGCAATCAATACATGGAACCATCGCTATGATCATGTGCAAGAGCAAAGTGTGGCTGCGGTATCCGCTATGGAATACTACACATGGTATTGGAACATCACGTGCTGTTATATTGTTATTCCCGTAGACCCGCCTCTAGATGTTCCTCAAGGCACGGAACTATACATCCCTAGAGCGCCGCTTGAGCGAAGTCTGGTATGTACATTTTGTTTAACATCAAACCGTATATAAATTAACATGCTCATAATTTGTGTATTACAGACTGATGGAATTTACCATGCGGTCGAGTTGGTTGACGAGTTAGTGGCGGAGGTGTCGGAGCCAGCGAAGTCAAAGTGCTTGGGCATCAAACGCATTCTCCAGATGATTTTAAGGAAGAACAAGCTTGCACGACCGTCACCGCCTCCATCTCCACGTCCTTCTGTGGTTCCCACTCGTATGTCCACTTGTAAGGGGAAAAAGGCTTTAGCTTCATCTTCTCAGCCTTCCCAAACGGAACACGTGCCCGGTCCATCTCAGCCAACCCAGTCGCATGATCCAACTCCTAGGCTTCCCAGTGGTCAAAAATGGAAAGTGGGAGTGCGTAAGAAAACAAGAAATTAGTCATTGCATTTTGGTTTGTTTTAACTTTACATTTTGGCATGTACTTCAAATTAATTTGGTAGTCGTTTTGAAAGTATTAGTTGTTGTAGCACGTTTGAACTTAATGGTTGGAATGAATGGTTTTGTGCGGTCAGTTCCAATTTGTTTATTTGGTTGTAATCGGTTTGTTTTTCTATTTGTATTGAATGATTGTATTGCTTTATCGATTTGTATTGATTTATGGTATTGCTTGTGTCGAATGATAGTGTTAGTCAATGCATTGAATGATGGTATTTTTTTCTGCCTGTGTTAGTGAATTTTATGTTGAAAATCTAGGGCGCAATCCTTAATCGTGCCCTAGGTAGATTTTCAACATCATATTTCTCTCATCATCTCTTGGAGTAATCAATAATCCTACCAAGAGATATCGAGAGCAATATGATGTTGAAAATCTACCTGGGGCGCGATTAAGGATTGCGCCCCAGGTAGATTTTCAACATCATATTACTCTCGACATCTCTTGGCGCGATTATTGATTGTGCCAAGAGATGACGAGAGTAATATGATGTTGAAAATCTAATTGGGGCGCGATTAAGGATCCCGCCAAGATAAGTCAAGAGAAATTTTGCTCCCTGTTTGTCTATAATATGAATCTGGGATACAAATTTGGTTTCGGCTTGGCTCTCGACTTGTCTGCAATCTGAAAGGAAATTGCCCACTTCTCGACAAATCAAGACAAACTCAAAATACATTAATTCCAACCATTCAATACAATTCCAAATACATTAATTTCAACCATTCAAACGAACTAAAATTAGTACACCATCGCACTTGAGGCAAACAAACTACTAATTACCCCCTAACTGCAAGTGTTCAATAACATTTTCGAGACGTCTAATCTTTTGTTCGAGCTCGTTTGCATATACTACTCCCCTTGGGCACAAAGGTTCGTCTATCCATTCTGTGTAATTGCATCCATTTGGATAGGCTGGACATGTCCGCATGCGCTGACCTATATTGTTGCCTTCAGCGCGAACCGCAACTTCAACGGTATAACCGCAATAGCAACGAACTGGACAAGCATCAACATATGGTACTCGATATGCCTCAACTTCGAGCAGTGGATGAGTGACCGTCTGTTCGTATGAGAGTTGAACATGTGGCAATTGATCTTCATGTTGAGGTTGTACGTAGCCCTTTCGCTCGTTGGTTGTTCCTCAAGTCCCATTAGGAAGTCGAGTTCGTCCGTGACCTCTTGTAGTCTCATCTCTTCATACATCTGCTCGTTGGAGTCTGCGGATGATGGCAATGAAGGCACTTTGTATGAGGTGATATAAGTGTATGAGGTGATATAAGAGAATGAAGAGATATAATAGAATGAGGTGATATATAAAGGTGTAAATTGTTG
This sequence comes from Allium sativum, assembly GCA_030737875.1. Classification (NCBI taxonomy): domain Eukaryota; kingdom Viridiplantae; phylum Streptophyta; class Magnoliopsida; order Asparagales; family Amaryllidaceae; genus Allium; species Allium sativum. Next base: position 208,629,810 of record CM060916.1, read on the forward strand.
ATGAGTGTTGAATTAGGACAAGAGCTCAAGGTTTTGGTCAAAAAAGCAAAAGCAAAGTAGTTGTTGCCTACAAAAAGCAAAACAGTGTCCTCTTTGACTGGGGGGTTGAAGAAAATTTCCGGGGAGCAATCATGGATTGCACCCCGAAGATTTGTTCATATTGGCGCAATCGATTGCGCCAGTATAAATGAACAGACATAACATCCACCCACGTAGCGAAAGGGGGCTATATTTGTAATATTTTGCAAAAGGATGCTAAAAGTGGAAAAAAAGGGCTACAAATAAAAATTGCTCTTTGTAATATGTGTTCTCGAAATTATATACATGAAAGCTTAATTACTGAAGAGTGAAGAAGAAATAGGAGAGAGAGAAGAACGGCTGAATATCTAAAATAATGAAGTGATAGTGAAGATAATAAGTAGCAGTCGAAATTTCAAAAGTTTTTTTTAAAACTTGAACCCTTAAATTACGCATCAGAGAAATCACTAAAGTGACCATGATATTTTTCGATTCAATGTTTGATTTTAAATTATGTTCACGTTGGTTTTAACGGATACGCCCAGTTAATTGTGCCATAAATCAAAATTTCAAACCATTCTATAGCCCAAACTAATTATCCAAACACACGAAATAAAATATTGTTGTGCTCAGTGCATTGATACGAACAAAATAGCACACTAAACACTTAAATTTTATGGTTTGCGTAAAAGTTTATTAGTTTTGTTGTATACGCTACTATTAACCGCTAACTAATTATATAAATCGATTTAAATGGAGCTAGTGAAATCGAAATTCGGCAAAACAAACGTCAATGGTATACTTATGAAAATTCTTTGAGTGATTTATTGGAAACAAGTTATTATTTCAAAAACCAACATTTTTGCCATTCATTTATCGACTAATTTTACGTCAATATTTCAAAATCGAATGAATTTATGTTCATAATTATTGATTTAATTTCTTTAATTTAAACTAAAGACTCGCAAACAAGATTTCAAATTCCTAAATTTAGGATCAATATTGTTTCCGCATCATTTACGACTATTATTTAAAGACGGTAAAAAGTTATTTCAAAATTTAGATTTTCTCTTTTTATAAAATTATATTTAACTTAAATTGAAAATGTATATTTAATTTGTCTCTAAATATTATGATAATTTCATCAAAATATTAATTCATTTTAAAGTAAAATGTAAGTTACAATTTACTTTGGTTTCTTTGAATTGAAATATTATAATTAGTTTGATCTCACTTGATCTTCTAATAGATTGATCAAAATTACATATTGTTACATTGCGGGGTAGTTCCCTCCGAGTCCAATTTAGGCATTACTACATTGTTAGATTGAACTCCAACAGTTTCTTTCTGACCTCCTGGTCTTCCTTGTTGTCCGATTTGGTTGAGAAAATTGGGTATTGTTTGCTTTTGCGTTCTAAGCCAATCCTCTTAGCCATCCAATCTAGATTCCAACGGTTTGTTTACTTCATCCATCCTTCTTTGGTGAGATAGACAGAGAGTAAGCTTCATGACTTCCTTCCAATCCATTTCCTTTAGGTTGAGCATCTTTTTTTTTCTCTTCATAACCATATGTCCAATCCTTAGAAATCCAATGGAAGGTTCCCTCCTATCTGGCATGCCAAAATATTAGACTTGTTTTTGGTCCAACAGGCCTGGTAGCCTAAATGCAAATAGTTTGCAGAACAATCACGAATAATCACAGATCCACAAAACATAAATAAAGAAATTAAAATAAGATTAATTAACACGAATAATCCAAAGTTTAGCGTGTCTTCTGATATTAGTCCCAAGTTTGGATTATTATTAATTAATCCCCAAGTTTAGGGGGTCCCTTCGCATATTGATCCCAATTACCTTTTAACCTGTTATAACCGGTTTCAACTTTTCACTTTCCCAAATCAAGGATCTGGTTTTTCTCACCCCATGATTTACTCTTCACCCTCCGAATAAAATTTCAGAATTTTATTTTCAGATTTACCCTTTAACAACTGATTATATAACTTGCCTAATGTTGACATGTTGTACAATGATTAAAAAAGTATCAGTCATATGCATATATGGATGCTCAACGCTAAATTGCAAACAATAATTTAAAATTTCAAAATCAGTATTGTACATGATCATTAAAAAAGGAAAATTAAAGATAGAAGTTATAAATAATGATTAAAAATTTAAAACAGTACAATTAGTGATGTGTGTCATTATGTGTTTTGAGGCCGAGACGTTAACATTATACTGGAATTGCAAAGACCTAAACAGTAAGTAGATAAATCATAACTATAAATGATGTTATTCAAATAAATCGATGTTCAAATGAAGCGTTGATCACCCTAACCAACATTAGGGATGCACGTAGGTTTATTTCAACCAACGACACCGTCTACAAATTTTAATTAATTCAATCAAAATTTTAAAGGGGAGAGCAGCAGAAAAAATTTGCAAGTTGGAAACTAGAAAAAAAATTAAGAATAAAAATGCAATAAGGGCATTTTTGGATTAAATGGGGTGGAAAGAGAAAATAAAGAGGTGCATATTCCATTTTCTAACTAGCGGGGGGTGAAGAGCAAACACTGACACTGGGGTGTTAATAGACGCACCCCCAAATCAATTGTAAATTCATTTTTCTTGTGTTGTAATATATATTATTTTAAGGGTGAATATGCTCAATGCAAGGGACATTATTGTAATTGTTGAGACATCTGAAGTCTATAAATAGAAAGCTCATGTATGTCGTAAGGTGATCTGGATGAATAAAAATGTCTGCTCTCTCTCTTTTCTTGTGTTCTTCTTTTATTTTTTAACACATTATCAGCACGATACCATTTAGTTTAAAAGTTTCAAATAATAAACTTCACTACAATTTTTTTCCGGATAAATATCTGTTTCATTCTGTACTCGTTTGATTTCTCACCAACCTATTTTTTCGGAAATTTGAACGGGTACACGGAATATTATATTTACACTGTTTTTACTGGTTCCTCCTACTTTTTATACGGCATCTATAAATACTTGGCCTGCTGCGCATCATTTTTTTTTAAGAAAATAAAGCTACCTACCTCTTTCTATTATACTATTATTTTCTTCACAGGAGACAAGGTAAATGGAAATGGTCACTTCTCTCTACCTACGATATTATTTTATTCTTCCCTGCTTTTGATTAAATACTTGTATTTTGTGTGATGTCCTTTGTCTTCATTCTATCTGAAGAAATATACTTGTAGTTTCTATTGATATTGTACTGTCTATGCTTATTTCGCATATTGGTACTGTCCATTTTTTTTAATATTTGGATTGGTGTTCAAGTGCGGTAATTTCAATATCAGATTTACTACTTTTCTCCATAAATAATGGCTATGTCCATTTACCCTACTACTTGGTTATAGCCATGCACTATAATGCTGCACGTTAATGTCATTGTTGACATTATGTGCATACGGTTATTCTCCACTTTGAAGTATGATCTCAATTTTGTTATTGGATACGGTAGTTGTACTGTACTTTCATTGTTTTGTTTATTCATTAATCTGTTAATTCAATTTGATAATAGAATATGTATGTTGATCTGTGAGTATATGTCGATCTGTGAAGATAAAAGAATTTGTTTATTATGTTTGTACAGAAGGAAATGTAAAAACTGGGAACTGTCATATTTTATTTTTGAATTCTTCTGAATTTTGTTTAATTAAGCATCTGCAATTTCTTTTTTCCTTTGTGTAGCTCACAAAATTTCGAACATTGGTAAGCTTGAATTCAAGGCACTAGACATATCTGGGGACAATTATTTGTCATGGATACTCGATGCCGAGATCCATTTACAGTCCCAATGCCTAGAAAACGCCATTAAAAATGGCAATAATATGTCCCAGCAGGACAAAGCAAAAGCTCTGATATTTTTAAGATGCCATATCCACGATGATCTAAAATCAGAATATTTAACTGAAAAAGACCCTCTCCACATATAGAACTCCCTGAAGGAGCGATATAACCACCAGAAGACGGTCATACTTCCAAATACGAGACAAGAGTGGTTGAACCTGAGGTTTCAAGATTTTAAAACTGTAAGGGAATATAATTCTGCCATGTTTAGAATTACTTCTAAACTGAAATTATGTGGAGAAAAGGTAGATGACGCGCAAATGTTGGAAAAGACTTTCTCAACATTTCATGCCTCGAATGTGCTCCTGCAGCAGCAATACCGAGAGCGTCATTTTACAAAATATTCTGAACTCATTGAATGTCTATTGATTGCTGAACAAAACAATGAACTGCTTCTTAAAAACTACTCCTCAAGACCAACTGGTTCAGCAGCATTACCTGAAGTTAATGCTAACTTTGCCCACTCTGGAAGAGGTCGTGGCAGAGGAAAAGGAAGAGGACGTGGTCGTGGTCGTGGACGTGGACGCGGATACAACCCCAGCAGAGGTGGTTATAGTGGTTTTGGAGTCAACAAAACTACTAATTTTAAGCAGCAAATGAAAAATGAGCCTGGAAATAGCAATAATTCAGCTGCTGAAAATAAGAAGCATTATGAGGACATTTGCTATAGATGCGAGCGCACTGGTCACTGGTCACGCACTTGTAGATCATCAAAGAAAACAATCGAAGAATACCATAAATCGAAGAATATCGAGACAAATAACACTGAGGGATTGTCCGATAACACTGACCTGAAGTTAGATAATTTCTTTGAAGACTATGATGGGAATTTATTCAACGATGAAAATTTAAATACAATATTCGAAGAAATTGACTGAACCAACCAATGACTAGCCTGAAGCTCATCCTGTGTTTTTTTTTTCATTTCCCTTCAGCATGTATTAGTTTGGAACTTTTATTTGTTTTTCTTTTAGTTTATTCTTATTGAATTGCAGAAATAATGTGTAATGTTGGACTTTGATTAGTTGTTTATTCACATGGATATTTATTTATATTTATGAGTTATTTCTGTTATTGACTGGCTGTATTTATTTCTTAAGGTATGGATCGACAGTGTTTAAATGATGATATATGTCTGGTTGATAGTGGAACTACTCATACGATTTGAAAAACCCGAAGTTTTTCTCTGAATTATCTGAAAATATTTCATATAAAGTTTCAACTATAGTTGGTTCAGCCAATATAATTGAAGGGTCCGGAAGAGCCCATATAGTGTTACCAAATGGTACACATATATTCATTCAAAATGCACTATATTCAAGTAATTCTAAAAGGAATCTACTTAGCTTCAAAGATATAAGAATGAATGGATATCATATTGAAACTATAAATGAAAACAACAAAAAATATCTTTGTGTTATTTCTAAAATTGAAAGCCAGAAGCTTATTTTAGAAAAAATTGGTACAATTTCAACTGAATTATACTTTACCAAAATTGGCATAGTTGAATCTCATTTTATAAACATGAGCCAGAAGTTCACAGATACAAAGAAATTGATTCTTTGGCATGATCGTTTAGGTCATCCTGGATCAACTATGATGCGTAAAATTGCTATGAACTCAAATGGGCATGATTTACCAAATCAGTTGAATTTACCAAATGATTACATGTGTACATCACGTGCACAAGGAAAATTAATTACTCGACCTTCATACAGTAAGATCACCTCTGAATCTCCAGCATTTTTGCAAAGAATTCAAGGTGATATATGTGGTCCAATTCATCCCCCTTGTGGGCCATTTATATACTTTATGGTGTTAATTGATGCATCGACTCGTTGGTCACATGTATGTTTGTTATCTACTAGAAACATGACATTTGCCAAATTACTTGCTCAAATAATTAAATTAAGAGCACACTTCCCCGATCATCAAATTAAATCAATAGGATTAGATAATGCTGGAGAATTCACTTCTCAAGTATTTGATGATTATTGTTTATCACTGGGAATTGAAGTTGAACATCCAGTAGCTAATGTTCATACTCAAAATGGTCTAGCAGAATCACTAATTAAGCGTTTGCAACTTATTGCAAGACCTTTACTTATGCAAACAAAGTTGCTTGTTACAGCTTGGGGACATGCAATTCTGCATGCATCCAAATTGATTAAAATTAGACCAACGGCTTATCATCAATTTTCACCATCACAGCTTTTAACTGGATCCCAACCAAATATTTCACACTTACGAAAATTTGGTTGCGTTGTACATGTACCCATTAGTCCCCCACTTCGTACTAAAATGGGTCCTCAAAGAAGGTTGGGAATTTACGTGGGATTTGACTCACCTTTGATAATTCGTTATCTTGAACCTCTTACGAGTGATGTATTTACTGCAAGATTTGCAGATTGCAAATTTGATGAGTCAAATTTCCCGCCGTTAGGGGGAGAAAAGACCGTTCCAGTAGAATGGCGTGAAATTTCATGGAATAATCCCTCTATGTTCCATTTGGATCCACGTACCAAACAATGTCAATACGAGGTACAAAGAATTTTGCATATTCAAAATATTGCAAATCAAATGCCCGATGCATTTAATGATGCTGCAAAAATAACTAAATCTCACATTCCAGCAGCAAATACACCAACTAGAATTGAAATCCCCGAAGGACCAATAGCAACAAATGAATCTAAATCTAGACAAAAACGTGGAAGACCGATAGGTTCAAAAGACTTGGCGCCTAGAAAAAGAAAGTCTAATGAAAAATCATCAATTAACAAACCTCCCGAAGAGGTTATAAATGATCCAAAGGATAACTCAAAAGAAAATTCCAATTTTCCAAAAATCAGCGAGGGAACTATTATCCCAGAAGAAATAATAGAAGCTTCCGAAAACAAAATAGTACCTAATAATAATGAGATCTCAATATTCTATACGAATTATGGAGAAATGTGGGATCGAAGTAAAATAACAATTGATGATGTATTCTCACTCGCAGTAGCTACTGAAATAACTGAAAGTCGTGACTATAATGAGAATAATGATAATGAACCAACTAGCATAAATGAATGTCGAAAAAGACAAGATTGGCCAAAGTGGAAAGATGCTATTCAGGTTGAGTTAGATTCACTTCAAAAACATGGTGTATTTGGACCAATAGAGAAAACACCAGAAGGTGTTAAAATAGTCGGTTACAAATGGGTATTCGTTAGAAAACGAAATGATAAAAATGAAGTTGTGAAATACAAAGCAAGGCTTGTTGCACAAGGTTTCCTACAGAGACCAGGGTTTGACTTCAAAGAAACGTACTCTCCTATTATGGATGTCATAACATTTCGATATTTAATAAGCCTTGTAGTTTCTAAGAAGCTTGACATAAGACTGACTGATGTTGTGACAGCTTATCTATATGGTGAATTAGATACCGATATTTACATGAAAATCCCAGACGGATATAAATTGCCTGAAGCAAAATCAAAGTCAATGTATTCATTAAAATTGAGACGATCACTATACAGTTTGAAACAATCTGGAAGAATGTGGTATAACCGCCTTAGTGAATATTTAGTAAAAGCTGGATACAAAAACAACCTCATTTGTCCATGTGTCTTTATAAAGAAATCGATAAAGGGATTTGTTATCTTAGCGGTATATGTTGATGATATAAATTTGATTGGAACTCCAGAAGAGATCAATGAATCAATAGATTACCTAAAACAAGAATTTGAAATGAAAGATCTTGGAAAAACCAAATACTGTCTTGGTCTACAGATTGAGCACAGTAAAAATGGTATATTAATCCATCAATCAAATTACATTGAGAAAATCCTGAAGCGTTTTCAAATGGATAATGCATATCCATTTAGTACACCTATGGTTGTCAGATCACTAGATATTAAAAAGGACCCTTACCGACCAAAAGAAGATGATGAAAATATACTTGGTCCAAAAATACCATATCTCAGTGCAATTGGTGCATTGTTATATTTAGCCCAATGCACGAGACCAGATATTGCATTTTCAGTCAAACTTCTAGCAAGATATAGCTCTGCACCAACTAAAAGACACTGGAATGGCATAAAACATATCATGAGATATCTGCGAGGAACCACAGATTTGGGCTTATTTTATTCTAACACAAACAATAATCCGATTCTAGTTGGTTATGCTGATGCAGATTACCTTTCTGATCCACATAAAGCAAGATCACAAACTGGATATGTGTTTACTAACAGCAATGCAGCTATTTCATGGCGATCTACAAAGAAAACGTTGGTAGCAACATCATCTAATCATTCTGAAATATTAGCACTACATGAAGCAAGCCGAGAATGTATTTGGTTAAGATCACTAATCGAACATATTCGAAACAAATGTCAACTTCCCACAACTACAGAGAGATCAACCATTATTTACGAAGACAATGTCGCATGTGTAGCTCAGATTCAAGCAGGATATATCAAGGGTGACAGGACGAAGCACATTTCTCCCAAATTCTTCTTCACACATGAACTTCAAAAAGACAATAAGATAGAAGTGAAGCAAATTCAATCTCAAGAAAATCCAGCAGATTTATTCACCAAAGCACTTCCAAAGTCAACATTTCAGAAGATGGTTTATAAAATTGGTATGCGTCGTTTGCATCACCAAACTATTTGAATAATGCGTTACAAATCAGGGGGAGCATAATGCTATAGTGTACTCTTTTCCTCCACTAATATTTTTCCCACTGGGTTTTTGTTAGTAAGGTTTTTAACGAGGCATTATTTTGATCCAGAAGTATCAACCCTCATTGGAACATTGTCAATATGTTACCTAGAAATGAAAATTGTACTCTTTTCCTTGTTTATGATTTTTCCCACAGGGTTTTTCATAAAAAGGTTTTTAATGAGGCAATCAATTTTATCATCTTTGCATACGCATATTCAAGGGGGAGTGTTGTCATATATATTATTTTAAGGGTGAATACGCTTAATGCAAGGGACATTATTGTAATTGTTGAGACATCTGAAGTCTATAAATAGAAAGCTCATGTATGTTGTAAGGTGATCTGGATGAATAAAAATGTCTGCTCTCTCTCTCTTTTCTTGTGTTCTTCTTTTATTTTTTAACATCTTGTTCCTTTTTCAGCTCCTTTTCGTTTCTTCTTGTTCAACTGGAGATCGTTGTAAATCCATTCCTCACTACCAACTGAAAAAACACCATCTTAAACTCACCAAACTCAACGCAAAATCATTCAGGATGTTCAGCCATGGTGATTCACCGTCGAGGACTTGCTAGCACGTTGAGTTCGACTTTGACGAGGTGATGAGTAGTTACAGTGGTAGTGAAGGCGAGTCGGGCTCTGTTTTTCCATCTCCTTCCCCTTTGATTATCACGAGGTATGACGTGAGACAATGTAGAGTACTTTGTAGGTGATCGAAAAGTTGATCAGAAGGCGAAGGATTTAAGATTTTCTGAGCAGTTGAGGATGCAGCCTGTGGCGATGGAGACGCCCGACCGACTTCTGTAGACTGAAGTGACTAGTCAGACTAAATGCGGTTGAAAGTTTATGTGCATTCTGTTATTATATTTCAAGTCGGGCTAAGTGTGTGTACATTCTGATCTTTGTGAGTCCGAAGTATTTGCGATGAGAGAATTAGGTTGTTGTTTGTCTCGGGCTTAGATATGATGAAACAAGCAGCAAAAGGTATGATGAAACAAGCAGTAAGGTGGTGTGTTCTTTTTTTTAAGCCGACAAGCTGACAATGATCTTCAGTCATAATGTCATTTCCACTTTGTTGCTTTATTGTAGTTTAGATGTTTGATGAGTTGTAAAAGTCGCCACAGTCAGAAAGCTTGGGTTGTCTATTTGCATTTGTTGAATGACATGAATCGATGTGTCGTTTTTTAACAGAAAGAGAAGAACGAACAAGAAGAAATAAACTCACGTTTGATTTGAGAAAATGAAAAGTTTAAACCTGTTATAACAAGATAAAAGGTTATTGGGATCAATATAGGAAATGACCCCTCTAAACTTTGTATTAATTAAAAATAATCCAAACTTAGGATTAATATGGGAAGAAATTTTAGACTTTGGATTATTCCTGTCAATTAATTCATTAAAATAAAGAACATGCAAAATTTATAGTAGTTTAGCAATTGTCTACGTCCACTCTGAAGTAGTCTGTTATTTACATTGTTGGACTACGATACAAAATTTGGATTACAAGAATATAGAGGAAATAAGTTGGAGTTTGAATGTGTTAGACTATCTACGTCGAGAATCCAAAAAGATCCCTAAAATGGGTGCCAAGATCATGTACTTGTAGCTGTATATGCTCTAAGATTGACCCAAAAATCCGAAGAAATATCAGGAAAGCATGTACAACCAAGTCAACAAAAAGTGAGGTTGGTAGTTTACAGGTTGTGTCTAAATCGATACCGATCCGGAGGTTTGGATCGATACCGATCGGGGGTTCGGATTGGTTGCGATTAAGGGGTTCAGATTGAGATCCGAGTTTAGTGGATCGATCTGACCAATAAGTATGATTGTCTATTTCCATTTTGTCTAAATCGTGTGTTGATTCCAAAGTCGTATATTCCTCGATTCGATGTACACTTGCTTATGCCTAACAGACTAAAAACGAGGTACGCTAATCCCTCATTTCGAGGCTTACCAGTTTGACCTGATTGTTAGTGCTTGACCAATCTAATCCATAGTCCAGGACATAGCCAAGTATATTCGCTTTCAACACATCATCTAAGCAATTCTGAATTTCCACAGCCTTATGTTATCATCTACACTCGATTCCCGAGCTATCCAAATATTGAAATTCAAAATGTAACGTCCTTGAAAAAAGAGGGATATATTTTTTTCAAAATGGAGGGGAGGGGTGTGTGTGTCTATCTCTCTGTCTCTCTGTCTCTCTCACTATATATATATATATATATATATATATATATACACACACACACACACACACACACACACACACACACAAAGGAGGGTTATATAGCACCTCTTTTCCATGGCACCCCATTTGCACCCATATATTAGTCATACATTTATGATTAAATAAGTTAGTAGAAGGAGAGAGAATTAGTGCAAAGAGAGAGAAATGGGATTGTGTGGTGGAAATCAGGGGGGCTAAAGGGGTGCTGCACTATTTGGGGTGCTCTTGATCCTAGCTCTTATGTGTGTGTGTGTGTGTGTATATATATATTCACTTGGTTATTATAACCTATGCAGTTAAAGTGCTCAGCAGATCCAATGCGACGGGGGTGTAAAAAGTTGCAGCGTGGATAGAGCGAGCAAATAGCGGAATATAGCGGATGAGACTAAAGTATCATATAAAATTCGTATGTATCGCTTTCACAAATATATGAATGATAAATTAATGAAAAATTAACATTCAACTTAACTACAATTAGTATATTCATAATTTTAAATAAAAGCATAAGTAAATATATGTAAATCAATGTAAAATTTTATTTAACTTGATTAAATTTAATAGAATATTATAGCATTTTATATTTTGAAAAATATATGTTAAAAACTTGTATTAAAAAACTAATTTTATAAAGTTTATAATGTATAAATGCCAATTTTAAATTCTTTTTTATATAGAAGATATAGTGGAATATGTCTGAAATAATGGGATATATCGGAAATATCAAAATATAGCGGGGCTTAAAGTGGAAAGGTTGTTTCAGAGGCTATTTGAAAATAGCGTAGCGGTAGAAATCTTCTACACGATTTAGCGGGGATACCGTAGGGTATTAACTGCACAGCTTATAACAATATGTACATGCATATATTTAGACAACATACAATACATATAGAATGAGCCGATGTGTTCATTTTTCAATGTAAATCCCAACATTTATATATGTCATGTTACATCCTACAAACAATATGTACATGTAAATCCCAACATTTATGCAGTGCCGCCCTACTTCACCATCACTTTGATGGTTTTTGAGGGTTTGCTTTTTGTTAAAAAAAAAATTAAAAAGAAAATACATTGAATATCATGTTGTACATGCACACTGTGTGTGTATGGCATACAAATGTATGTTTATTCATTAAGTAAAATTAAATCATGCAAACTTCGTACTACAATCTATAAACTAAATAAAATACATGATTTTATTTATACAATTTGGAAAATTTTGAAATAAATTAAACTTCACAGACCCAATAATGATAGAATAGAGTAATTTTTTGAAAAAAAAAAAAAAACAAAAACAAAAAATCATTCATATCTTTCGCTATGCGCTGCCCCCGGTCCCAACTGTAGGATTATCAAAAAGCGGGCATTATTCATAATGCGAATAGGTTACTAGGATGCACACTTGATTGTGAAGTACATTTTATAGAAAATCTTTCGAGCACTCGAGCCTACATACAACAAGTTCTTACACTATAGTTTGAGTTTAAACTCTATGTCGTTGGTCTGTAATCTTTCGGAATTCGAGTATCGTTGGTATTAATCTTTTTGGTGTTTGCTCTTCTTTGGCCACAATAGGTTTCTGAAACAGATTAGACTTACTAGCCGATACATCATATTCATCTTCATGGTCATCAAAATTATTTTATATTTGGTTAAGTCAACTGTTATGAGAATTAAATCGACTACCCAAATTTTTATATTTGGATATCTAATTGTAGTTACCTTGATGGTAAGCCCTGCACTTTTGAGATAGATATTATGAACCAAGATTTTATTATTGATTGGTTGGTCTGTCGGTTTAGCTAGCAGTAAATTGTTGCGATCACCGACGATAATGTAGTTAAGATCATCGTTGCGAATGTTGTCGGCAATTTGCTTGATTCTGTCATTTAGAAGTAGGATTGTCGTTGAAATTAGATTTATTATTGAATGATTGAATATTTGATTAGATTGAATTCATTAAAAATAAACCACTTTACCATTGTACACTACATGATAGATTAGTGTTGATTTTGTATAGTCAATTGGAGTGAGTGATGTACGGAAATTAGAGTAGAATTTGATTTTCTGTTAGTAAATGATAACCTAAGCAATACTACCTACGAAATTTCGGCTACCATCATTGCTTTTATACAGCCTTAAAGGATGGATAAGCATGCAACATATTATCTTTCACCCTTGTTTCAGCATTGCTTAGGATGCGTTTGAGTGTCGCGGAATATTTTGACGGGGAATTTTAGCAGACCATTTAATTAAGCGGAGAATATGTTTGTGGGTTTAAGCAGACCAATTTATTTTTGTTTTTAAATTTAATTAATATATGTTTAAAATAGAACAATATCGTTAAAGTAGAATAACACTGTAAGTCAAACATAACAGTCCACTGCATAATAATATTACATAAACTGATAAAATACAGATATACAACACATTACTAACGACGATGGAAATTTCTCAGTTTATACTTTATAGTATCAAGTCTTGGTCAGACAGTACCTCCACCACTAACGCATCGTGCCCCAACAGCCATATTCTGAGCCGTTGGGGCAACTGTCCGTTTTGTTGAACACAGTCCAAAATGGACTGCCGAACGTGCCCTTAGTTACACTTATAATACTGGGTAAATTTATTAGCATTATAAATGTTGGCTATATCGACAACTTTTGATGCTTGTTTCGGCATTGTTTTGTTTATTATAAAGTGACCGATTAAACCATTGATAGATGTGGACTAGTGTGGCTGACCCATATGGTGGGACAGTACCAAGCAAAAGTACAATTCAGACCATATGTGTAACTGATAGCAATGCATTATAGATGGACTTAAATTCGATGATACTTAGGCAAATGAGTTCATTTATTTGCACCATGTTATTTGCTCTTCGCCCCAGTAAATGGAAAATAAAATACACACGCCAGTATCCCCCCCCCCCCCCTCCCCGCTTGTTCCAAAAGTTACTACTTTTTTTATTGTTTTTTGTTTACTTCTTATTTCAAAATTGTTGTTTGTTCGTGCTGCTGTCTCTTCAACATCTTGATCGAATTAATTAACGTTTGTCGATAACGTCGTTGATTGCCTAACATTGGTTACGCTAATTAACGCTCCAATCTAAGTGTTGATTTATTTAAATTAACACCTCCTACTCCTACAGTAACAATTTAATTATTTAATATTCAGACATTTGCTATTTTTGTACACTGTCGATCTGTTCAGTCTCGAAATACATAGTTATATACACCGTTTACTTTACAATTTTTAAAATTTTAATCATTGTTAGCAAATTTTAATCATTATTTGTAGTTCATATCTTTAAAAAATTTAAAATCACATACACCTCTGACTTTTTATTTTAATTATTGTTTGTAATTTAACCTCAAACATCATACATGACTGATTTTATTATTTTTAATTGTCGAATAACATTAGACAAATTATCTATTTTATCATAAAGGATATAAATTGAAAAAATAGTTTAAAATTATAATTGGGGGTGACGAGCAAATAACAAGGCAGCAATAGCCGAACCCGTGGCAAATACCATCATAACCGTTTCCTTGGTAGTTGGTACGTGTACATGCTCATCACACAAAATTATTTTACATCACATTTTAAGTTAATTCCTACGATCTTATACGCATGTAGATAGTCAAATTCCTCAAGTCTGATTGACTCCATCAGCACCTTCCTCAAATTTTTTTTTTTTTTTTTTTCCCTTTAAAAACCGTCCTTTTTAGTTTCCTTTGCCCCCTCTAACAGGGATTCAACCAAGCTTTAATATGAGAACTAAAAAACATGTTCGAATGGACAATAAGGTTTTGATTGCATATTAATAAAATTTCCCACTGTAACAGCCACGCATAAATTACAAACAGAAGAAATGTCAAAGATCCATGATCAACTCATGTAGGCTAACAGCTCTACGAAAAACAAAACCGAACAGACATCATATGTGAAAACACGAACAAAGAGATATTTCAGTTGCTATAAAACAGATGACAGATTCAGCTTCTAACAGGGAAAACAAAACAAAAAAGGTATAGTTTTTACATCACTAAAGCTAGCATAATCTGATTAATAATACAATAGGTTATGAGCTCTCTGCGTCCAAATTACCAAACCTCCACAAAACCTGAAACTGTATATGCAAGCATCTTTCCAACTCTTAAGCACTGTTTCCCACCCTATAAATTCTGCATCTATATCCTGTACTCCAATACCTAACATGACAGAATCACTCACATCAAATGTATACAGCAAAATACACATAAATTTTATGTCAATGATCAAAATGTATACCAAATCTCCACAGCTGTTGGTGAACGAATCACGCAACCTAGCAAGTGAATCTTCCGATTTCACCGCTAGTGATTCTACCGGTTCAGTCTTAACTGCATTTTCAGGTTGTCTAGCGAACATCTCGATTTCTTCAGCTTTTGCTGCAGTCTCAATAGCTACATGCTGCATGGGTAAATAAGCATTTTAAGTAAAGAAACTGTGTTAAGTGTAATTTTTGTATTAAGAATATGTATGCAAAGAGCAAAATATCACTTGACAGAGTTGTCCAATAGTGACAGTTGGTCGACAGCAAATGTACGGCATCTCTAATGTACGTGCACTTTGTTCATCCTTAGGAAGCAATGTGAGATGTACATCAAACTGAAGACAAAGATTCACACGGCTTTTGTTACAGGTAGTTGCCAAATATTCAGTAATATAAGTAGGCGATGAAGCACATAAATTTAGTGGTTCATGGTGTTGATCATTAGAGCAAATTATGTTGTAGTAGGAAGCTATAGCTTGTACTTGTAAATGACAATAATATCTTTTCTATATTATTCCTTTGAAAAAATCGTCCATGCAATTTTTCTTTTAAATGCTACTATGACAAAACTGATTTTGTCAAAACCTACCGCAGTACTAAAAAATTTGAAGGGTCACAAAGCAAATTACCAAATTGTCCCCATGAATTCCTCCAAATAACCTCAAATACTCTGCTCCTATATTTTGACTGAAAAATCTTTTTGTTCCCGTAGACACATCCTAAAATTTGTCAACTAAAGTTATAAGACAGCCATAATTAGTCAAACATGACAGGACTTTTCTTGTTGCATGATTCATACATGGAACTGCTTTCCCCTTTAACATGTATGGCCATAATTATTAATGATGTACTAGGTACATTAAAAATAAATGGAAGGTTTGGTGTATACTAGAAAGCATACATATATTGTACTGTATGGGCAAAGTAGAAACATGTAAATCAGTACTTCAAATTTGGTAAGGGTAATGTATCACTAAACATGATAAGCTGAACAGGTTTCAAGGAACAATGTCAACAATGCCAAAAAAATAAAATAATAATGAATAAATAAATAAATAAACTTTTAATGCATCATAATATTTTTTGATTTTATTTGAAAGAAAATATTTTAACTCAATTAACCAATGCATTGACAAATTGATTCTTTGGCCCTTTTTGATGAAGAAGGCAAAGTCGATGTATATTTTTGGTTACCAAATATACTGCTTATTAACTGGTACCAACATCTTACATCATTATCATTTTCCAGTAAACCACAATATGTTAGCAGAGAAGGAAAGCATTATTTATGCTTACAGATGACAAAATTACCTTCATTCAATTTATTAGTTAATTTTGAGTATAATTAATGCTTTAGGTGTATTTTTGCAATCAAACCAACTTCACATCTGCCCTTAGGACACATGTTAACAAAAAGCTTTACTAGTAATAACATACCTCATTGTCATTTTCTTGCAACGTACGGAAGTGATCCACCAACTTAGAAACACGGCCACCCTTGACAAATCTGCCATTAGCTCCATTCGAGTTGCCATGCCTTGTCTGACTCCTTACACCACCCTTACCCCATACTGGTATTTCCCTATTCACTATTTTCAGTTGTGAGCATTGCATATTTTCTCTACTAGTTCCCATATCGTTGTTATTATCTTCACCACCTGGAGCAGTGATGATGGCTTTACCTGGTGAGGACAGAGGCGTGGGCCATCTTTTACATCTCTTTGCCCTTGAGTTGTTAGAAGAGAGTTCGTCTGTGGATGAAGAATCTCTATCATTATTGCTTTTGGCATCATCTTCATCTTCATCGGATTCTGCAAGTGAACTGTTGCGAGCACTGCTTCTACCTTGAGTTCTTCCATACTTCGATTTTCTTACGAATGCTCTTGTTGTTGCTTTAGCTGTTGTTTTCTTCTTTCCTAATGCTTCAGTTTGCCTTCGTAATGTTTCGGCTATGTCTGCTTGAATCTATGGGAAGAACCATTGAACAAATAGAGAAATACAATTAGGTTTCCGGATACTGATATTGTCGCACACGAATTATAGATTATTACAAATAAAAGTCAACACACTACCCGCTGGCAATCAAAAGCGTTTTTATTTTTATATTTCTTGAAAGTCCTTTCAGAAAGCCATAGGAAGTCGAAAAGGCAACTCAGCCAAATATTATAAGTTGAAAAACTAAACTGTAGCAAAATTAATTTTATTTGCTTCTAAGTTAGAAAGTACCTTCTAAGGTCATCAACTTTTACTTGTCCAAACAGCCTTTTTAACGTTTGGTTTTAAAAAGAAAAAAAGTAACTTCATTCAAGCCAACAAAGAACCCTTCATGGTATTACAAGAAATATGCTCTTCCATTGGATCATTATTAGCTACTTATGATTTCTTAAGTTTAGTCTACTTTGTCACTTGCGCTACAAAGACAGTTCATAGAGAGTGTAACCACAGCTATATGCATATTACTCTTTGTTTTTGAAAATAAGGCATTGATACTATATAATGTCTGAGGATAAATTTTGGAGCCCTATGTAGTAGTCGTCCTAGAAATAGCACTAAATACTAGTAGCTAAAGCTTCCATGGTTATTCTTAATTCATTAAGTAATGAATAAAATAAAATAAATGGTAGTTCGTCCTTGTGAAACTAGAACATATCTACTAAATACATCCTACCTTCTTGTTTCGACTTCTTTCATCTTCGTCGAATGCCAATTCCTGAGCAAAAATTGAGTTCAGCTCAAAAGTGAGTACAGTAAAAGAAGTCAAATAAATTTTTGCATCCGTATTAGTCTTATGATTCGATCTTACCTCTTCCTCATACTTATCAATGTTTGGATATATAGCAGAAATTAAGGCATCATAATTTGGATCATCCCTTAATGAACGCCTACTTGGACAGTGAGTTCGACATGCAGGGCATTCATTATTTCTGCAGGTTTAAGTTAGTAAAAATAAATGAAAAATAATAATAATGAAAATGCTACATAGATATCATTCTGTAGTGTTCCATATCAGCAAAAAAAATTGTGGTAAACACAGTGGAAACATACCCAAGCCGCATAGACTTATTAATGCATTCTCTGCAAAAACGATGTAGGCATTCCATAACTGTCCTTGTTTTGCGGATTATCCCTGCCACATAAATAACATTGAAATGAATTAAGACATGTTTGCAATGTGTAGGTGATTTGTAGTTGAACATTGAAAACGAAATTAGTAAGCAATAATATAGAAGGCCTTAAAAAAAAAAAAAAAAAAAATCCAAGATATAAGCAAACGAAACAGTAGATCTGAGATCAAACTTATATCATGTATATAATACTTCTCGTATAAAACTTAATACCTAAGCAAATTGGGCACTGCACTTCTTTCCGTATATCTGCTAATTTCACAAAGACAAATCTGCATATGAAAAACCATAAACAATATAACTTTTAGATCCAAAAAAAAAGTTGAAAGATACCATTATCAGTAAGAAAAATATATTAGATACATGATATAATTACCATCATTACCCAATATGAAACACTAAATGTCTAGAAAAACAGGATGTGAAATTAAAATTAACATTGATTATATTGTCATGTTGGAATGGTGTGTTAATCATTCAAGTTATTTAACCAAGCATATACACAATCTTTTTAAGGAATAGCAACATACAATATAGCTCTACCTCCATGATTATAAACAACAGATAATATCCTAAAATTTACTGCTACATAAAACTACCAAATAACAAGAAGAAGCATCTGTTACATTACTTGAAACAGCAAAAAGTGTGCTCCAGGTTCCTATGTTTGCTATATACGTATTTCAAACTTAACCCTTATTATACATTGCAAGACTCCGCAAACAATATATCAGATATAAATTTTAAAAAAGGGAAAAATATCAACCAAAAAACAGCGAACAAACTGCGTGCACAGATACTCAAAGCAATATTTTTATTGCTCAAGTAATTGAGTGAACAACAAAAAGAATCTCCCATCTTGAATGTTTCCTGAAAACTTGATCTATAGTGAAGAATAGTTTCCAGCCCCTTAATTTCATCATATTCCATTTATGGAGATTCAAAAAGATGTTTTGTAACTCCTCTAAAGTGAGAAAACGTCAAAATTGTGGCAAAACATTTGGTTGTGTAGTTGAAACTTATATGTTGATCCTGCTGAGTGTATATAATAGCCAGGTCCGGAAATAAATAGCTGAAACACGGCTAGTTAGCAAGTGTAAGATGTATAGCAAGAACCTTCAAGACAACCACGAAGAGCATCTTAGGCAATATTGTGTTAATATGAAAACTAGCTTAGAGTTATTTATGAAGTGTTCAGGAACCAACAAAAATTTTGACTTAAAAGTGATAGATTACAAGAAAAAAAAAACACACACACACACGCACGCGCGCGCGCGCGCGTGCGCGCACACACACACACACACACACACACACACATATATATATATATATATATATATATATATATATATATAGGAAAGTCTATTTAGCACAAAAGTTTGACACAAATTGAGGGACACAAAATTTCAACCGTTGGATCACCCATGATTTGCACCTCTCATATAAAAACAAATTAAATATGTGGCTGAGATTTTGTGTCAAACTTTTGTGTTCAAATGGCCACTCTCATATGAAATCTCAACCGTTGGATCAACTTATCCTTATGTGAAGGTGGAAATCAGGGTACAATCCGATGGTTGAGAAGTTGTGTCCTCTAATTTGTGTCTTTATATATATATATGTATGTATGTATATGTATATGACGAGCGTTCAATGGCACCCCAAAGGCCCCCGATAACAGCCCGCGTCCATATTAAAATAAGTGAGTGGAAAGTAAGAAAGTGAGTGGAATGAGAGAGAAGGAGAAATGAGTGGTGGAAACTAAAGGGCAAATGGAGTGCTGCACTGCTACGGCTGTCATTGAACTTGGCTATACGGCTGTCATTGAACTTGGCTATATATATACACACACACATGTACATATATATATATATATATATATATATATAGAGAGAGAGGCTATTGAGACGCAAAGTCTGGACAGTTGGATTTGTTTATCTTACCGTGGAAAGTGAAATTCATGGAAAGATCTAGTGGTTGAGATTTACTGTGTCTAATTTTGTGTTTAACTAGAGTTTCCCATGTATTTTGCAGCACTCTTTATCACCTTTATCCTACCGTGAGCTACACTAATCCAAATCCAATAAAATTTTGTAGATGTTCAATCCACATATATATTATCATCTATCCAAAATTTGAGTTTGTTCCGACATTCGTAACATTTTAAAAATCTTAGCTCAATCATTCATCGATCAGACATTTATTCGAACCGTTATATTTTACAAATGTCGGAATGGACTCAAATTTTGGATAGATGATGATATATATGTGGACTGAACATCTACAATGTGGACTGAACATCTAACAAATCTTATTGGATTTGGAATATTGTAGCTCATGGTAGGATAAATATGCTAAAGGAATGCCCCGAAACGTCTCTTATATATATATATATATATATATATATATATAGTGAATATTATGCACACATCCCTAAAACCAAACTTAATTAGGCTGACATCCGGTAATAAACTTATTATAAATTTAGTCCCTATTTTTCGAAAATTCAAAAGAAAAAAAATCATGTAAATTCTTATTTAAATAAGACACGTAAAAGCTAAAAAAATCAGACCCAAAAAACATCAAAAAAGGAGTCAAGAACAAAAAACAACGAAATTGCAGTTTAATGCATAATAATATGCAAGTATCGCATTTTCCTTCGTGCATCCGTGCATGTTTTCAACTCATGCATTTGTGTTTGATACTTTTGCATACATCTATGCAACTACTGCGTAATTTTGGCATACAAGTGTGCATAAATATCAGTTCAAATTTCGGCATGAAATACCTGCATACATGTGTGCAAGTATTCCAATTAGTTGCACACATGTATGCAAGTTTCGGTCCAGAATTTCTGAAGAAAATAGTGTATATAATAGTTGCATACATGTATGCAACTATTGGCAAAAGTTGCATACATTTATGTAACTTTTTTTTTTTTGATTGCGTGGACTTCCGAGAATATTTCCAGATTTTAGAGTTTTTTTTTTGTTTTTTTTCATGCGATAACGCCAAAAATTTTGGGTGAAAATTGAAAAAGGCGGAAGTTCTATGAAGAGTAGGCGGAAGGCACAAAACAGGGACCGGGTTTATATTATAAACATGACAGGGACGTGAGCTTTATTTTAAACTATAATAGGGATGTGAGCCAAAAGTACCCTATATATATATATATATATATATATATATATATATATAATTCTATTACACATTTTTAATCAGCTAATCCGCCCTATAAAACAGGGCTTTTGACTTTTAACAACATTTAAAATTTTAATTAGTTTATCCACCTAATCGTATATTTTTCTTTCTTCTCTGTTCTACTTCGTATAGTTCTTTCTAAAAACTTACATCTAAATCCAAGTCTAGGTGGACTATATCATTCAACTTAATAACTGTGCATTTTTTCCAACAAACGTTATGTTAAATTTCAAAAGATGGAATTACAGAGCATGGATCGGTTTGTACAAATTAACCCCTCGTTATCTTATCCATCTATAAACCGCTACATGTTCTGCATTTTACTGCATACAACGCCTCACGAATAGTACACTATGGAATGTACAAAGCATGACCTTCATGCATAGCATTTTGTGCTGTGAAGTTCTTCAACATCTTATTGAGAACCGTTTCGTTCATTTTGTTCACGTGCATAACAGTATAAAATAAACAGTCATAATGGTTCTACTTAAGAAGAAAGAGCATCACAACACTGAAGTAGACAAAACTGGCTTTTAATGGTGGAGTTCTTTGGAATTTGAGAGGTTTCGATGGTTTAAACAGATGTTTACACATTTCTAATTATTTTGCTGAGGATAATCCCTCCATGATGGATTGCTAGAAACCAAAATTAATGTGACTAGTTTAACCCGAGTGGTAATATATTATCAGACCATTGGATACCATATGACAACTGCAGACGTCATTCTAGCTTACATTGTGATAAAATAAATGGACTAACCCGGTCATTTGTGAAAGTTTGCAATATATGACAGCAAGTATTGTATGTAATGTAATAGAACTAAAGCACCATCCTTAATTACTTCCGTATATACTGCAAATTTACGAAGTGTCTGAATATCATTATGGAAATTTATTGCTCAGAAAGCCGACAATTGCAGACACGTTAGTTTAGCAATGTAGAAAAACAGAGCCCAAAAAAAATGAAATCTTTAAGTTAATCCGCTTATGGATTAATTTACAAATAGTTGTAGACCAACTTATCAAAGTAAAATGGTGGATTAACTAACGGAAGAGAAGGACAATGTTTGGTGTAAAGTACAAAATTATAGTGAACCCCTGAATTTCTCCATTCACACTAAAAATTGATCTTGAAGCTAAAATTTTAGCCGCTTGTCCTTAAGGCTAATTTTTTGTTGATTTGGTCCTTGGGCCTAAAAATCCCTATATATGTGTGTGTGTGTAACGTCTATCTAGGCACAAAATAGGATATAAGAAATTTCAACCATTAGATCTTCCCCCGAACTTCACATTCCATATAAAGACAAACCAATACAATGGTTCACAATTTGTATCTTTAGTTTTATGTCTCAATGGCCGCTCCTATATAAACACACATATGTGCACGCACACACACGCATATATATATATATATACATACATATATATATATATATATATGAGATAGGATCAGGAGCACCCTTTTAGCCCCCCTAATTTCCACCACACAATCTTATTTCTCTCTTCTCCCATTAACTCTCTCTCCCTCCACTATCTTATTTAATAATAAATGAGTGGCTCTCATTAAGGGGCTTTAGGAGTGCTACAAAGTTGGGGTGTCATGGAACCCTCATATATATATATATATATATATATATATATATATATATATATATATATATATATATAGACACACACACACATATACGTATACATACATACATACACGAACGGTCATCGAAGGCTATGGAAGGCCGCTCATCTTAAAAGGTGTACGACAACTCAGTACGCACTACGTCCCCTTGGACCTCCACTACATCAAGTTAATTTTGCTCAGGGGTTAGTTGCTCAGGGTATGGCTCGAACTCGCGACCTATTACCAGGTGTGTGTGTGTACATACAGAGACCCATTACACCGGGTTAATTTTGCTCGGGATAGTTGCTCAGGGTAGGGCTCGAACTCTCGACCTATTACCAGGTGTGTGTATGTGTACGTATGTATGTGTGTCTGTGTACATACATACATACATAAATATATACACACACACCCCTTTGACCCACGTATGTCCGCCTAGGGGCGTAATTCGGTCGGACCGGACCAGACAGAGGTATGTTCAGTTTCTGTCCTAAAAAATCGTACCGAATACGGACCAGACCAAATTTTGTTGTTCTAATCCATGTCTTAAATAAAATCAGTCGGATACGGAAATATGTTTTTCGAACACGAATACGATCGAAGTCGGTCAGACATGACTACTTATATCACATCTTGTACATTTTATAAGTTTTTCTCTAAACTATACACCGAATTACAAGGAATTCAGACGAATTCGAACAAGCCCGGACCGAACGTGATTTTTTCTCGTATAAATTTTGTTGCCCTAACTTGTGTCCTAAATGAGAATCAGACAGACTCGGAACGGACATATTTCGGTCACGGACATTGGACATTTGTACAAAATTTAGAGCCTTATGTCCACCTTGCATTTATATTGGAATAAGGTAGTGGAGGGAGACATGATTAGTGGATGGAGAGAGAAAACAAATGTGTGGTGGAAAACAGGGGGACAAAAGGGTGCTAGCACCGTTTGAGATGTTATTGAACGATTGCTTATATATGTGTGTGTCTATATATATATATATATATATATATATATATATATATATATATATATTACAGAAGAAATTTGAGCTTATATATCCAAATAACTTTTCTTTTTAATACTATTTTAGAACCAATTGGAATTTCATGGGTCTGACAATGGATACCTCAAATATTTGAAATACATCTGCATGTGCCTTCGAAAACGGATAATATCTGATATTCGGAAAAACAGATATGGATCCGCATCTGAAAGTTATCCATATGTTTTACGTTGAAAGGTTTTTACAAATTTTACCAATTTGTATCCCTTACGGGGGGGTCCGGGGGTAGCAACCCTCCAAGGTATGGTGTGAGGGTAACGCTCCCGCTAACATGGTTTGACCTGCCCGATCAGATCACGGAGGCCCAAAAGGCACCTTGAACAAATGCTTCACTTCCTCTACAATTACACATTCTGACAACACAATCACTCCACTTTCAATTTCATTTTCAAAGTTACAAAATAACAAGCATCATCAGATAAATTTCTAAATGCATTTTTGATCTATGCAAGTAATCACTACTTGCACATATAATTTCCACCGTATCCTGAAAAATTGTTTTCAGTCAACCCGTTGTGATAAAGGAGGGAAAACATTTTTGAAAGACAACGATTTATTCGTGACTTAGGACGATTAATCTATCTAAAATACTTCAACATTTTATGTCAAAAATATACTTAATATTTGCGTAAAATACGACGATAAAAGTGTCCTAATTTTTTAATTAAGCTAATAGTTTGCATTATAGTAATCTAATGCACATTAACTGCTCAAAACTATTAATTAATTAAATTTTACATGTTTATGATCAATAGGATTGAAAAAAGTTAATGCTAAAAGATTTTTTTTCTATATATATTTCTTGATTCATCGATCGCTAGCGGATAAGATAATAATTTGATATATGTCTGTATCCGCAAATGCAGATATGCAACATCCAAAAATAACTTTGGATGCAAATTCGAACATAACACTATCCATATTTGAAAATTTACACTTACAGACCTACATGTTCCAAAGTAAAACTGCTTTTAGGTAGTATTAAGAAATATTGTTGGCAAACCGGTATTTTATTATTATGTTCAATTATTATTTTTGTTAATCCAAATATTTGGAGGCTGTAGACTTGTAGTAATATCTCCCAAGACAACTAGAAGTCTATTTTTCTTTTGTTTTAGTGTTATATGTTCTGTACCAAAATTATACTTTGCACGAACAATACATAAACAATCAGCTACAGTGAACGAATGCAGCTTTTGCACATCATTTCATATTAATCAAAATCATTCTTATAACCCAAGCATTTCTTCTTTCTATCTCTTTCTTAGCATCTGTGTACAACATAGAAACTCGTATATCTGTCTCTAGTTCTATCCTACAATTATTTGTAACCCAGAGCCTCGTCTAACTGTTTCTAATACTTCTTAGTATTTATATACAACAAAGGAACTCATCAAACACGTTCATACTCATCCCGTATAGTATTTTTCAAATACCAAAACAACCAAATCGATCAATCAAATCGATCGAACAAAACACGTAACCAGAAACAGAAACATAACATACTCATCTTTCTCGTGCCCGCTTTCTTCACCTTCGTCGTCATCAGCGCCCGAATCTGAACCAAAACAAGCCACATCAAAAATCAACATACATTACGAAACTCGAGATCACGAAATCCGTACCTTCCTCCTTTTTCGGCGAGTCTAGCTTCAGCTTCTGCGGCTTCTGCTCCACAATCTCTTCTTCCATGTCCTCCTTCACCTGCGGCGGTGGCGATTGGTCGTCTTCCGACAACGGTCGCTTCTGAGACGGCATTCTTCTGATACTAACAAGATTTTTACGATAATTTCAGTGACTATAACAGGAGACCTGCATGAAGCAGAAGAACACGAAAATAATAGCCTTGGACTTGCTCCTTTCCCTTTGCTCCCTTCCCTTGCCTATTTATTTATTTATTCCTATAATTTCTTATTTATTTCCGCTTTGCTATTTTGTAAATGACGCAAAAGCCCTTGTTGATGAACTTGGATTTGGGAAAACGGAGGCGACCAGTGAGGTGTAGTTTTGTCATTTCGTAGTAATTACAAAGGATTGAATTTTGATCTGCACGCAGTTTCTTTGGCTAATGGATCCTAATGGATCTGCTTAATTTATCAACGGTTCAGATCATGGCTCCGTTTACATGTTAGTACATCATTTTGTATATCTCGGCGTATTAGTATAGCTGAACTACTGATACTACTCGTCTCACGTAATTGATGTACGTTTCTCATTCACAACTTCCAATAACGTATAAATGAACATTCACAACAAAAATACAGTTTTGAAGGTACTCTCTGTATGTTATACAATAGTAACGCATATATAATTGCCTTCTTTGCTTTGATTCTTCTAGGATAACGGTAAGATGTGTCTAACATACATGTTAGGATTACTAAACTATACAAACAAGCAGTGTAAAAAGAAGATATCAATATTTAAAGAGTTTTTTTTTTTTTAAATATACAATAAATCATTCTCTAAGATGCACTTAATCAGCTGTATCATCAAGCGTATCTTATTTTAATTCAAAATGACAGTTTGTTCGCTTTTAATTTTATCAAAAACTGCAAACACAAATTTTGAAGGGATCCACATAATATTATGTTATTACCCTTTAAGAGTTTCAAGAATCAAACACTATACCATTTTCTTTACGAACTTATGAATCTGTTAAAGTAGCGACATGCTTTAAACATTCAAACACTTCTAATTAATTTTCTACTAAGGTACACATAGATTCTCATGCAAATCATCCAAATTAATCTTTTATTTTACTTTTTACAACTTCTTCAATAATTACATTATATAATGTTATGAGTCCTTTTTTGAATACATACGATGAATCAATAGCGTTGGTATTGTCTTTTTTTAAAAAAAAAAAAAATGATCTCACTATTTTCCTTTTTAAATACTTTGTAGCATGCTTTTTTATTATCTATAACTTTTCACTACATTATTCAATTTATTAGAAAAGCGTCATTTTATTTTTGATCAACTTATAAATCTTAATAAAACAATTTACAACATAAAATTCAATTGCGCTTAATCCTTTCTAAAAAAAAAGAGATTAACAGTCTAATTTTATGTTGAGGTTGAATAATTGGGTTTTAGTTTGTCAATCAAAGATAATTCACATTAATTTAAAAATATGCATAATTATGACGTATGATTATCTCATGTCCAAACCAATTACTCAATACACAGGATTAACCAAAACATATCAGAAGTAATCATACAAGTTTGCATTTCGTTTTCCCAATTTTTTTTTAAAAAAGAGCGATCTTCTCTAAAAGAAGAGCACCCATGTAATTTTCACCAATGCGAACGAGATATCCAGCAACAAGAAGAAGGAAAATGATTGAATAGAGGAACTCCCAAGCATTCTTGATCTCAGATGTGCCCATATCAATGGAACGGACGACTCATTATTTCGATGAATCATTTCTTCGGGCAGAAGAAGATTCTGTAAACACTTATTCGAAATCTCACTTATCAGAGTTAAAAGAGGTATTAACAGCCAGATAGGTAGCAATAACCTTTTGTATAAAGAAAAGAAAAGGAACACTCTCGCACATTTAAATGTTGGAGTAAGGAATACTAAAACCATAAAAGTAGGGAAGCGAGTAATAATTGGATAATCCATTGAACAACAAGAATGAGGAGTGCAGGCATGTGAGCATGTGAACTCATAAACTTTGAACTCATCTCCTTAAACATAGCACTAGAGGCGAATAAAATAAAATAAAACAACAGTGACATTGCAAATCAAAACACCGTCATGAGACAATAATAGGTTGATAATCACAACAATCTACAATCAAGAATCCAGCTGTGTAAATATCCAAGCATGAACCAAACAATCTCCAGCTTCCATAATCTAAAAAGCTTAATTAAAATATGAAAACTACGGATGAGATCTTGCTTGGGCCGATAAGGTTAGAAAGACTTCGGGAAAAGAAAGATGTGGCCAACAGGTGAAAGCGGGGCAAAAGAAACCAGGTGGGTTGCTTCACCCATTGGAAGTTCCGCGATGGAAGTGGGATAGCGTCTCGATGGATTTTATGGACAGGTTACCCAGATAGAGAAAGGGTAATACGGGAATTTGGGTTATGGTAGACAGACTTACTAAGTATGCCCATTTCGTACCCGTGAAGAGCAAGAGGACTGTTCCATGTCTAGCTTCAGTTTATATTTGAGAAATAGTTCGGTTGCATAGGAAACATGACGTATTCCATATGTTACATTTGAGGAGGTGCCTACATAAGACCGCAGAGGCGGTAGAGCCGAGCTTGCTTAGAGAAATAAAGGTAGAGTGTGATGTGATTATTCGACGAGCTCCTACCCGCATCCTTGGGTCAGGGATTGGGAAGTTGAGAAACAGAGAAGTTCGACTAGTCAAAATGAAAAGGGTAGAAGGAGAGAGCAATGCTGCGTTCGTTATACCCATTCCTTTTTGAGGGTATGTCCTTTAATGTCTCCTCTATCGTTTGCCTAGTGCTTATCTTATCTTTAGTATGTCCTCTCATTAGTATCTTTGACCTCTAGATAGGGTAAACCTATGGTTGAAACATGTGTTTGAGACATGTTATGATTGATGGATGCATGTGGATGCAAGTGGTTGCTAGTGGTTGCTCGTGGATGCATATACACACACATTAGGCACTAGATCGGCTCAGTCACTTCATGTTGCATATCGCATAAATGGATGTGGTAGTTAGATGGATGGATGTATCATGGCTGTGTTATCATGTGGATGATGCATTTTTGTGTATGGTTGTGCACGCATATAGAAATTGTATGTGTCAATAGGGTTTCGCATACATATTGGATGCATGGCACTATCATGGTTTGCATTAAGGAGGTCGACTGAATCAGCAGACCGCCTGATTTTGCATTAGTATACGGACATATACACACACTTTCTGCATATGTTCATACATCATTAGAAGTTTCTAAGGATAATGGTTGCTTGTGGTTGATGGATTGAGTAGATGGTTGTTTGGATGGTAGGATATGCATTCTCCTTAGCTTAGAGATTTCGGGGACGAAATCCTTTAAGGAGGGGAGAATGTAACACCCCGAATTTCGGTTAATGCTAAAATTCACTAATTGCAGAATAAATAATCTCAGATGTGAGAATTGGGGGAAACGGGCTGCGTCATTGCGTTCGTCTCGGAAAAATACGCAGAATAGAGTCCGAAATTTTGTAAATCGGAGTCCGTATGGCCTAGTTAAGGCCCAATGAAGTTTGCAGAAAATTCAAAGCTAAAAACAGATTTAAAATTCAGTTCTAAAACAAGTTTGGAGCCAAAAGCGGAAAGGGCGGGAAAGTTCCCGCCTAGCCCCGTGTCGACAGGCATGTCGACAGGGGTGTCGACAGCCCTGTCGACAGGGGTGTCGACACAGGGTGTCGGCCCTGTTGATCTGGGTGCACCAGATCTGGTTTTTGGGTTAGTCTTGGGCTGTATTCTAGAGATTTCCGAAATCTAAGGGTCCTAATCTAATCTAGGGTTAATCTAAGGGCCTAAAACACTCACCTAATCTATAAATACACCCTAAACCTACCCTAATCCATACTAAAAATAGAATTGAGGGCTACATGCCGCCAAATTAAATCTTAGAAGGAGCCTCCACTAATTTATGAAGAGGGTTGCAAGCTAATCACTCTCTAATCAACCTCTAATCCATTCTAAGCATCTTAATCTTCTTCATTTGGAGTGCAAATTTGCTAGTTGTGAGTTTCTATCACTTTGATGATCGATTGCTAAATTAAGTAGATGAGATATGATGAGATCTATGGTTTTGCATGAGGATTAATGGGTTTTCAAGTCATATGATATGATGTGAATATGATAATCTATGTTTAATATTAATCCTATGTTATGCATGTTGAATATGTGAGTTTATGCAAGTTGGATATGTGGGTTTATGCAAGTTAAGTATGTGGGTTTATGCAAGTTAAGTGGTGGGTTTATGCATAATAAGTAATTGATTCTATGCATGCTAAGTATGTGGTTTTATGCATGCTAAGTGTTTGGTATTATGCATAAATCATGACATGCAAGTTTACCCTTTTAAATGTGATGCATACATACGCAAGATGACACCTTTATATGCTATGTATATATATATATATATATATATATATGCATGTTTACCCTCCTTTAAGATGCAAGTCATATATGCAAGTTCAACATGTTATGCAAGTTATGTGTATGCTTATATGCAAGTTCAACATGTTATGCAAGTTATGTGTATGCTTATATGCAAGCTCAATATGTTATGCAAGTTATGTGTATGATGTTATGTAAGTTATGTGCATGTTGTTATGCAAGTTATGTGTATGATGTTATGCAAGTTATGTGCATGATGTTATGCAAGTTATGTGTATGTTGATATGCAAGTTATGTTTATGATATTATGCAATTAATGTGTATGATGTTATGCAAGTTATGTGCATGATGTTATGCAAGTTATGTGTATGTTGATATGCAAGTTATGTTTATGATATTATGCAAGTTATGTGTATGATGTTATGCAAGTTAACATGTAACATGTTGTGCAAGTTCACACCTTTAAGACACGTGCAAGTTCACCTTTGTATAACCTATGAACACTTATGCAAGTTGCCTTTATATATGACATATGTATGTTCATGCAAGTTGGGTTATTTAGTAATGCTAGTTGGGTTAATATCCTGATGTAAGTGGACACCTTTTAACCCATGTTAATGCTAATGTATGCTAAGTGAAACCCATGTTAATTGTGAAAGAATCTTCTCTTGGAAATATGTCGTGTTAGCATAAGTACGTGGGAAACGATGGGGTTAATAGACATGTTAATGAAATGGTGTGAAATGGTTATGATTAAGCATACCATAAAATGAATAAGCATAAGTGGGAATTTACCTATTGAGTTAGGTCTACCCCATGGGAATTTACCTATTGAGTTAGGTCTACCCATGTTATGGAATTGGGAATTTACCTATTGAGTTAGGTCTACCCATATTCTTGTAAATGTGAATATTAATTAGGGATAATTAATACAAATTATGGGGGTGATTAATTAGGTGTAATTAATCTACTAAGACACGAGGTTGGACCCTTTTGTAGCATAAGACTGCCCGGAACCGACCGGCAAATCCAGCGGCTACAAATGATTGGCCCAATGTGAGAGGTCTTAGTCATAAACTAAATACGTGACAAGTGTAAAGACACGAGGTTAGACTCTGTTATGGTGTAAGGCTGCCCGGAACCAACCGGCATATCCAGCTGCCATAAAAGACAGTCTAATGTGAGAGGTCTTTACAAAGGTTACGATCTTAATTAATTAAGAAACACTTAACCAAATTAGCATGTAGAGGGACATGAGGGGTTAAGTGGGTGCCTTGGGTGGCATGTGGAAATGTAGTAGTTGCCCTGGGTGGCAATAGAAAATACGATTAGAATACTTAACCAAAGTGGAACATGTAATTAAACACGATTAAAGGGTTAAGTAAGTGCCATGGGTGGCATGTGAAAATACGATTAGAATACTTAACCAAAGTGGAACATGTAATTAAACATGATTAAAGGGTTAAGTAAGTGCCATGGGTGGCATGTGAAAATCTAGTGGGTACCTTGTATGACAATTAGAATATGATTAAATGACTTAGCCAAAATTTATAACATGTAAGTGGACATGGTTAAAGGGTTAAGTGGGATTCACTAGAAATAACAAGCTTAGGTGGTAGCTTGTGGGGGCCCATTTCAACCAATATCCCAAACGTATCTTAGTAGGCTCGACTCTAGTCGAGTGACGGGACACGCATATTGGGCTTGACTATAAGAGGCCAAAACGGGTTAGCGGTGGCAACGCAGGACCAACGGGTTTCATATGCGTGTGTGGACCCGGGCTGGTTGTTAAGTCGTTGTTACATCGTGTAGATATAAAGCCGTGCACCGTTGATATTATCAGGTTGCCACTTTGGGGAATGATACACCCCATTGTGGGACCAGCACGGGTATCTACGTAAGGGAGCCGATCGCTTGGGAGTAGTGGGTACACCTATGTAGTTAGCTAGGGGTACACGAAACTACTGGGTAAAAATTACTAAGTACATTTAGTGGGATCAACCTTTAAGTAGGAATTACTCTTGGTGGGTAAGACTGGTGTGGTGCAGTGTAGGAATTACCCTTGGGTGGATAAGTCTGGGGTGGTGTAATCTAGTAATTATCCTTGGGTGGATAGATGCGTCTTTACGGTTATCTTAGTTTATCCTAATTCTAACAAGCTGCTTAGTGTAGCCATTCATCCCCAGACGTTACCGTATATCAAGCTTATGTCTTCTCTGGTTACTTTAATGATTGTATTGTTAAAGTTATAGGACTCGCTCAGACTTATGTCTGACCCCGTTGTTTTTACCTTTTTCCCAACCCTCAGGTTATCAGAGTGGGCCCAGTACGAGCGGGCTTTGATCAGGCTGCTTTATTCTCTTTTGGGAGCTTGGACCATAGGTGTAGAGCTCAGTTTACCCTTTTCTTTTATGGCTATCAGTTCATGTATTGGGATTATGTACTTTTATTTATCAGGATGGATATTTTGTACTTGACTCTTACTATGGTTTTGTGATGTAACCAAACATGTTTACTTTCCGCTGCATTGAAATGATGTTTTAAAATTTTCAAGTATTACTTATATCTGTCTTGTTGTAATTTTTCTGTTCTATATTCACTTAAAATACTCCACCGATGTTATGCCATTCCCTTAGAGAGTGACTATAGCGGGTGTGGGGTGTTACAGTGCTAGCACATAAGATGCATTTTTTGGATGTGTGAGAAGAAAAAGGTTATATTTCTTGGATTACAGTATATGAAAATATGCACAAAACTCGAGGAACTCATTTTATAAGTAAATATGGTTATCGTGTAAATGCCGTAGGAAAAGAAAATTACTGTACATGAACTTTATCATGTGGGAGCACCAGTCAAAACAATCATCAATCACGTATAATGAATTAAGAAAAATGTATAATAGTGAGAAACATACAAAAAAAAAATTACTAGATAATTTCTCTCCTTCATCATCAAAGCTTGAGACTGTATCGATAGGTTTAAAAAATAACAAAAAACATTGTTGATTGGATATTTGACAAAACAAACGATGTTAATATGACTGCTAAAATTTACAGTTATTTTTCATTATGTTGGACATAAACTTATATTTCAAATTTGGTAATTAATTAATATATGTTGAACAACTAAAGGTATATAACAAATGTTAAAGCTTAAGCATTAAGGATTATATCACAAAATTTGATATCAATTAAACACACTTCAAAAATTAATTTAATATCAACTAGACATACTTGCAAAATGATTTGATATCAACTAAACATACCTTCAATCACATGAAAAGCAGTGTGGAGATGCATTAAAACTTATGTATGTTGAATGAATGCATTGCACTAAGGAGTAGGCAATATGATTTAACTTCAAGACTAAGGCATGTTGATTCAATATTTATTACCACAATATGATCCAAACCTTAATCATTGAATTGTTGATTCAACAGTTATTACGACATCAAGATCTAAATCTTAATCATTATATCATTATGTATTTTATATGTAAATCGATAAGCATTCTTCAATTGATGAAAACATAACCTTGAGAGAAAAATCATGCACAAAACATTATGGAGCTGCAACTTCCATGATACCTTTAAGTTTAACTTAAAAGATTGTCCAGATATGCTCCATTGGTCCTTAGAAAAACTTACAATACTTACAAATATTCTTGACAATATTCTAAGCATGCATATGCTTTGGCCATAGATAAACAATTATTATGATTGAATCAATATATTTTCAGTTATTATGAGTTAATCCTAATTGAACTTCTATACAATAAAAGAATTCACATTAGTCTTCCTTCACCATCTTTTTTTAGCAAATGTATTTTATTAATTGAATTTAGCATGTCATAAGTAGACAACTAACAATATCATGTGTTTATGTTTATGTTACCGCTTTTATCATTGTCGTATAGCTTAATTTTAGATTGATAGTAAATTTTATGGTATATGTACATAATACAAAGGATTTTAGTATTTAAGAATACTCCTATATATTATGGACAACTAAAGGAAAAGACCAACTGTAACATGAATTTAGCAAGTAGATATGGTGAGGCATAAGATTCAAAAGCTAAAAGAATAAAACAATTTTACATCTTGGTATAGTTCAAATATAAGCAATCAATTAGATAAATGTAGATGATGCATACTAAATTCAAGTATATAAATTTATTTTTTGTTTAAATTAGAAGATTTTTTTCTATTTAAGTGCATGTATATGATTTGAATAGTTCTCTAATTATGTTAAACAAGATCCCCTTGGCAATCACACAAATGAAATGATCGATATTATATGAAAAATATACATTTCGATATTTTTATGGAAAGAATTGATAACAAGATATTATACATAGAAAAAGATCATAAAACTGGGTAAGAATGTATTTAAAATTGAAGTAATTCGTTTATTAATTTAATAGAGTTTCAGGCGAAAATAATGTGGATCCAGACCAAATTAAGTAGCACAAATATTCATTTAAGCAAGTAAGTTTATATAAAAATCGCCACTCTAAACGTAAGTATTGTTCAAACGTTGTGTACCGAAGTCATCTTGGATGACGCGTTATATTAGATATGCAAGTATAACATGTGTCGGAAGACATGCGGTTATTTATGTTGCAATTTTTCTAAAATTCACACATTTGTTTATTTGTCCTCTTAAGGAATAGGAAAAACTCATCACATAGTGAGCTCAAATGCATTTATTAATATCTAAGGGGTTGCAATTTAATAACAGAAAATTTAGGTTTATTACAAAAACTGAAACATGGTAACCTAAGTTTCTTCCTGAGAAATTCCATAGTTCATTATAAATATTTTATATTCCTAATAAAATGCAATAAGAAGCAAAAGAAAGAAACTCTACCATTTGAAAGTGTTTGAAACTTTTTTTTTCACATTTCAATGGACAAACATATTTGCAATAAAAATTAAAGCAATTTTCACATATATTTCTCCTGCCTTTAACTAAAAGTAATTCAATTTAATTAGAATATATGTGATACAATCAAACTTTTGTCTATATTTAATGATCAAGCATTCAAAAGTGTAACCAATTATAAACTAATGAGTTAAAATAAGACAAAAAAATAAGAATGGAATAAATAATTTATTAGCATTAGTTAAATACAGTTGATCAACATTGGCAATCAACTATCTCTGTGAAAAATGTCATCATTTCAGTAATATCTATAGATACTTTCAGTAGGAGCAGAAATAAAGTTGTGAATCTCAATCTTGAAAAAATATAATTTGAGTAATTGTATTAACATGGAAGATAAGTAAACAAATGCCAAATAAAAAATATATTTATCCTTTAAGCCAATGTAAAGTTGAAGGGATTTTCATTAGGGCGTTTCTTTAGCCAAAACATGGATTTGTTTCAAACTCGTGGAAGATATAAGAGTACATAAATTAAGGTTCGATGTTAGAGTGAAGAAACTAAAGTTTGTTGTGACATTCTACTATTGAGAATGACAAGAGAGTTATGATTGTTTAGCATTAAACGATATGTGGAGGAGTTATGCAAATATGTGCTTGGAGTTTAACAACAATATCCTTATCACAGCATATGATACTATAAGGGCATTTGCGCAACTTTAAAAGCTTTAAATGGATGTATTTTACTATATATGTACACACACACGCATGTACGCACGCACACACGTATGTAAGTAACGTCCATTAAACTTGTGTAAAATATAACTGGATTTGTATTATTTTTGGTTCAAAACAACAACTCAATTTACTTATGCATAAATTTGTTTATTGTTTAAATTATTAAGGAAAGAGATATATTATGCGTGAAGTTTATCATTTGAAGTGTTTCATATTCCAATCATTAGAAAGACAAATATTAATGAATGGACATGAGAACACATTGAAGTAACCAAATATGTACTCAACTGTCTTTGTTAAAGTGGGTTAGTTTGTTAAATATTAAATATGCCAGCTAACTTTATCGTATTCTTTTTTTTTGGTTCACTTTTGAACCTGTATAGCCTCAATTTAAATGTGTTGCCTCCTTATATTACAACTCCAACTATATCCCAACCATTGATAACAATTTCGATTGCAGCCCACAGCGAAATCAAAGCACCTCCAAGACAACATAGGGAATAACATCTCTATCCTCCCATCCACACTATCAGATCATCCCCTCATCCAAGTATCAGGTATCAACAATTCTGGAGATTTATTGAAAGCAACATCTAACGTTGTATCCTTCTTCCCTTCCTTCACCTCTTCCTTTGCCCTCGTCCATAAATGATCATGCAAACATAAATTATATTTTTTTAATCAAAGAATTTAGTTGTAAAAACAAAATTTTATATATGCATTTGGATGTACATGAGGAAAATTATCAAACAAACATGGTACAAATTTCGAGAAGAGTATGAAGGTGTGATAACAACAGTAAGACATACCTGTAATACATAAAAAAGGTTGCATTCACGAAGCAAGTGTTGTGGTACCAATAGTAAAGCGTACTCATATATTACATAAAAACTCTCCATGCAAGAACAAAGCGTTGTCACATAGTAGGTGAAGGTCTATTCTCACTAAAACTTTGTTGTG
This sequence comes from Allium sativum, assembly GCA_030737875.1. Classification (NCBI taxonomy): domain Eukaryota; kingdom Viridiplantae; phylum Streptophyta; class Magnoliopsida; order Asparagales; family Amaryllidaceae; genus Allium; species Allium sativum. The sequence continues at coordinate 208,666,649 of CM060916.1, forward strand.
CGAATAATTGCACAAATCGCTCCAATACCCAATTTGTTGTGCAAAAATTTGATTTGATTTGCACAAACTCCAAAACTACACAGCGGAACATAAAAGGCGCAGGAGCAGTAGAAATAGAGGATCTAGCTTGTCGATTAATTATCAACAGTCAACACAATGAAAAATAACCACCAAACAAAACAAAATAGAAGAAGAGAATAAGACACAATGATTTAACATGGTTCAGCTATACCTACGTCTATGGACTCAACAACTATTCTTTATTTCACTGAAGAGAGTACAACAAAAGAGAACACAAGAGTGAAATTACAAAATTATAAGTAGTACATGGAGAGACTAATCTATAATTACAAGTTGAATAATCAACTTCAACAAAAACTTGTTTGCACTTAAAACCCCTAATTGATTAACAACATAAATTAGGATAACTGAAGAAGAGGATAATGGTGGATGCTCTCACACATTCATGCTCCATAAATATGAACAATAAATAGGCTTGGGGATGAAAGGTTGTCTGGAGATAAAGAAATTAATTTATTGATTGTCTTGAAACCTTTCCAAGTGTCCATGATTTAATTACAATGTAAATGAAAAGTGAAGATCTTGGTTTTCATACATTTCCTTCCTTGCATGATTCTCCAATCTAATAATTTATCTCTTCATATTACAAAATCAATGAATATACATCTTTCCCCATTTATAAATCCATTAATTAATTAAGGATTATGTAATCAATTTATTCCCTATCAAAATCCTCTCAAATATTTCCACATGTAATATAATTGATTGACTGGACCAATTAGCTAATATCTTTCCCTCTTAAACAAATATTTGAATTACATAAAATCAACTCTCAACATTGATTCAAATATAACAGTATCTCTTTATCATCATATCCTAGCAAACTATTGGGTCTACACAAGCTTAATATGAACTAGTTTGGGCGGTTTTGCCCAAACAGAGCTTCAAAATCTTTCCCAAGTATAAGAAAGATAATATGCACATTAACAAACATAATGCTTATGAGCGAATATCAAAATTCTTTAACATATTCGATGTAGGAGATAAACATGTAGAAACTATGCTTCGAGAGGCCAATGGAGATTCAACACGCTTCACCTTTTCCATTCCAAATTGAGTGAGGACATACTCAATATTATCTACTCTAATCTCCTTCATAAGAATTTTGCTAGAATTTTCTTTGTTAATACCAACAGATTCACCAACAAACTATGCAACATTCAAAGCATAAGATGAAGAATCGTCATTACAAATATGCTTACCAATAGGACCAACTGAACTAAAAGGCGTTTTCCGCAACTGAGCTCTACCTAGAGTCTGAACCTCTGAAATCTTCTCACCAACCAAGGTACCATCGGAAATACCGCTTTCTCTTCGAATATGGAAACAATTTGATGACTCCAAACATATTTGGAAATTTTGTGTCTCCACCTTCAATAAAGACCTCTCATTAAATATCGCATGCCTGCTAGTCACAATTCTCTTGGTTGTTTTGCACCACAACCTATACTTTTTCATTCCTTCTCCATAGCCTAACAAAATGTGCTTGCTTCCCCTAGACTTCAACTTATTATGTCTCTCATCTTCTAAATAAGCTGAACAATCAAACGCTTTAAGGAATGAATAATCAACATGCTCTCCTTTCCATACTTCTTTTGGGGTCTTCATATCTATGGCAATATAAGGTGTACGGTTGATGAGAAATAATGCCATAGATATCACTTCTACTCAAAATCCCTCTTCTAGATCAGCAGTCAGTCTCAACCTCATAGCTCTTACATTTGTAACATCCTTAATTTTTAGAGTATTTTAATTAATGATTTAATTTAAAATTTTGGTTTATTTATTTTATTTGCATTTTATGGGAATAATTTTTATTTTGATTATCTAAAACTAAATTTGTTTGGATTTTATAAAACAAATGAATTTTATTTTTGATATGAATACAATTTAATAATACAATTCAATATTTGCTATTTTAGAATCTTATTTATGGTAAATTTTAATCAAGTTATTTATTTGCATTCATTCTTGAATTTTATATAAATATTTAGTTCGTATAATTATACCCTCCGTTTTTAATATATATGGGATTATATCTTTAATTTGATTTCAATTCGTATTGATTGTTGTTGATGTAAATATAGCAAAATTTTAATTATATCTTTAATTTAATTTCAATGTGTGTTGATATTGTTGGTGCAAACATTGATTACCTTTTAAGGTTCAACGTACGTTTCTTAATATTAATGTTTTGCTTACATGTTCATTATTTTCAAAATTTAAACCATTCTTTTCTTTTGCCGAATATTCATTCAAGCCATTAGTGTTTTTCCATATATGTCTCTTTATTTATTTTGTCTTGTATCCATTTACCGTTTAATTTACCTAACGTTCCATTCATCTTTTATTCTCTACGTATATTCACAGTTGATTATTCTTTCCAAAATTTCTTTCTAACTTTTGTCCTTCCCTAATCCTCGCATGCTCCATATTAAACCAATTCACATTTTTTTCTATCTTGTAGCTTTCCTTAACACTTTCTATGCTACCTCCTCATTTTTCATATTCTTTTCTTATAACATGCAAACGTGAAGACACAACAACTCCTATTTTTTTAAATCTACTTGTTACCTGAAATTGCCAAGCGTTATCAAGCATTAAATGCCAATAGGCACCTTTCTCCGCATGCATTACGTTTCCATATATTTATGAATCCATCTTTATCCGTTTATTCCCATTACCATATTTGTCTCCATTTCCATTCCTTTTTTTAAAGCTGGTTTATTCTTGTCTATTTATTCTTCATGTTTCTCTCTTCTGTCCCTTTTATTTCTCATCTCTTCGCGGACAAAAGAAAAATGGGCATTGAAGCTCCAATTTATACCCACGCCAGTTTTTCTTCTACCATTCTCCATGTTTGTACCCTTTACCATTTTTTCCTACTCACTGCCATTCCCTCTCCTCACGCAAACACAAGACCTCGGCTCCCTCACAACCCCAACCGATCAAACTTGTGCCTACAACCCACCAGCATCACGTCACCAGACCAATCTCAGCCGTAGCTGCACCTTCCTGAAGCCCACATCCACCCCCTCGCCTCGCCTATGATCCATATCCAATCGAACCCCTGCTTCCACTTTTTCTCTTTTCCCCTTGTGTGTATGTGCGTGTAAGTTTTTTTATGTGAATGGCGTGAGTTTTGTTTTTTGATTATGGTGTGTGTTATGTATATCTTTGTGTGTGCATGAGTGTCTTGTGTGAGTTCTTATTTTGGTGTATATTTATATGTTAATACGAGTTGCTTTTTAAATTTATTTGTTTTGGAAAATATATGTATAGATATATTTTTGTATATGTGTGTGTATATATATATATATAATTATTTTGATGTGAGTTTGTTTTTGAAATTTATTGGTTTTCAAATTATATGTATATATATATATTTATTTATGTTTAATTGTTTATATGTAAATATATATGGCTTGCGTGTATTTAGTTTTGTGTGTTTTGTTTAGGCGTACGTGTTGGCGTGTGTGTATATACAATATTTGGGATATACGTGTTTGTGTGTAGGTTGTGTGTGGTAATATACATATGTATGCGTTGGTGTTGAGTTGTATATTTGTGGCATGGTGTTAAGTGTCAAGTTGGGAGGGTGTTTACTTGTTGGTTGTATGTTGTGGGTGTGAGTTATTACATATGTATATATATACTTGTTTGAAAACTTATTGGTGTTTAATTATTATTTTTGTTAATTAAAAAGTTATATAATTGGTTTTGGGTGTTTAAAAAATTTATAATATATATATGTTATAATTTGTGTTGTGTGTACGGTGTGTGTGTGTGTGTGTATGTGTTTGTTTTAATATAAATTATGTATATATGTATATATACATATATATGTGTGTGTGTGTGTTTTACGGTTTTATTTGTGTGTGTTTGCATTGCATGTAATTTAAAAATATATATGGTTTGGTGCTATATAATTTAATATATATATATTTATATAAGTAATTTGGAATGTGTCAAATTATAAATATATAGGTATATATTAATTCTACTGTATATATGTTTACGTTAATTATATATACTATTTTGAAAAAGGATTTGTTGTGTGTTTATGTATAATTTGTGTTATGTGTACGGTGTGTGTGTATGAGTTTATGTGTGTGTTTCAAATTATATATTATATATAAGTGTATATGATTTAGTATGTGTTAGCGTTGTGTTTTATTTAAATGTATAATTTATAAAATACATTTTTGTGCATCGAATTTGAAATATATATATGTTAAAATTTTCTATGTGCTTGCATATAAAAATATTTTTTTTTGTATAAATAATTTATTGGGTTTATTTCTGAGTCAAGTTTGGTGTTGAGTTTGAGAACCATTCCAAAACTCAAATAGCCATACCGATCCATTGAAAATTCCCTAGCCTCCTCTTATAAAATAAAATAAAATATTAAGCGATCATCGAGTTAAAATCCATTCAGAATCATGCCTGCAAGTCGTCGTTTCATTTTGGGCCACGAAAGGTGAGTTTATCTCACACCTGACTCACACTATTTCATAGATGTTAGATTAAGTAAATGAACTGTTATGAAATGTATAAGATTGCTAGTAAAAATTGTTTGTTTAAATATACACTTTCATATGTGACACGATATTAATATGACATGTATGTACATTGATTATATATGACTATGATGTGATTGATGATATGTGATGATTTGTTATGTTGTAGATACCCCTAGTTTAGGAAAAATCACTAAGGGTTGAAATGATACATACCCGAACGGACATTAGATTAGGAAAAAATCGTTATGGGTTGAAATGATAGACCTGAACGATTTTTACTGAATTTGGGATTGCCGGTTGAAATGATAAACCCGTAGAAATTTTATAAATTGTGGGTTGAAATGATAAATATCTGTATCACCTGACCATAGGGTAGAAAACTATATACGGACACCGTTGGTCAAGTTTTCGAATTAAAATGATTTGGAAAATTTGACTGTAATAATATTAATTTAAGATCTTATATTTTATATTTATATTTTAAAGATTTATACTTAAATTTTGTAAATTTTTATATTATATGTTTTAAAATGATTTTATGAGTTAAAATGTATTTAAATGCTTATTTAAGATTTTACTTATAATTTATTTATTTTAAACTGTATAAAAAATACATTAATAAATTATAATAAATTATTCTTTTTAAACCTATTTCTAAATTATTTTAAACCTATATATGTTTATAAAGCTATTTTCTATATAAATTTATAACTTATAAATATATTTTCAATGCTTAGTTTATATATATTTTATAAACTTTAATAATAAACTCAAATACTCAATAGGTGGATAAGTTCAGATTTCGTGATTTAAATTCGAAGTTTAAAGATTTAAATTTATATAACGACACTTGATTCAATGAATTTGATTTTAAAACAACTAAATGCGAATTTTGAATTGACGTAAATATTGAACTTTATAGGAAATGAACGTGAATTGCGTAATTGATTTGAATTTGAATTCATAATTGATATGAATATATGAATTTGATTGTAAATTGACTGAATATGAGTTGAAATAATTTTACATATGGAATTGATTTATAAACTGTTTGGTTTTAATTAAAGAAATTTCTTAAATCGATTTATTTCAAGATATGATTTTATAAAATGGCCACGGTGTGGAAAATGTAAACGTTTGGTTGTTAAAGAGACAAGGATCGGATATTGTCATACTCTCTGCCAATACCAAAAACCACTTTAACAACTGTGTATGCGGTGGAGTTCCGAAATGAAGTAGGATGGTTTAGAGGCGATTACTAGATTTGAAGAAAGAGAACGATGATGGATAGTCTTGACCTTCGGGTCATAATTAAAATGACTAAAACAGGAGCCATACCCAGGTTAATGCGAGCTAGCTCCTCTTAGCAGACATGCTTCTTCGATACCATATATATTACTTTGTGATCGATTGGCGCCTTTGATTCTAGGAGTATTATCTGGGGTGGGCGGTAGTCGCGGCTATGCGTTACCACCGGCCTGGGTCCGTAATCCGGTAGAATCCTACTGATGGGTATTGCCTCGATGCCTTGTCATATTTATCCTGATCGAGCCCCTATGATTTTGATTGGACATTGTCGTATAGCGGCGCATCCCTATCTACCGATCATTACTAGTGTTTTATATGCAATGTTTACGACAATGTTTATAAACATTGTAAGGGTAAAAATGTAATCTCGCTTATGCTATTTTAATATGTTATATTTAACCATAGACACTATTATACTAGCGTATTATATTATATAATATTAGTTTAACGGATCCTTATAGGATGGTGATCCCAAACATCCTTTAAGTTACTGATGCATTTTATTGAACATTTTATTTGAGTTGATTTAACTTCCATGAGAATGTTAGTCCTGATCCAAGTTGTTTTGTTTTGCATTATTGTTCGGGTCAGATCGAGTATTGCAGTGTTGAGATTTCACCTTTTGAAGCTGGAGACTGTTGAAGATATCACCTCTACCTATTGATTCTGGATATTTCTCTTTTGTATTAGAAATTCTTGTATTTAGACTTCCGCTGTATTTAATTTTATAACTCTGATATTATGTATAAATTTTGATTTTTATTTAGTAGCTTCATGAACTACTATTATATAATTTATTTATTCCACTGTGAGATATTCTGTTTTTCTATGGCTGTGATTCTGTGATTTATTCTATTTACCTTATAAGCTAATAAAATTCTGTCATATCGAACGGTTTGAATTGGTTTAATTACCATCTTGAAGTGGACGAAAGACGGTATGTTACACCTATGATATTCGACACATGCTCTCCGCCACTCCAAAAGAATGAGACTTCATAGAAAAATCTCTAAATACATGCTCGGATGGACAACAGTTAGTGAATTCTTGTGAGCAAATTCACTACTATTGCCAATTCTAAGAGCTCTCAGCTTCTTTTCGCACTTATATTCAACGAAGGCATTTCACTTCCGAAATTGGGCAAATATTTCGTCTTTGGCCTTTAAGAAATAGACCCAGACCATACGTGAGAAATCGTCCATAAACAAGATGAAGAAACTGGCTCCACCTAAAGATGTAATTGGGGTGGGTCCCAACACATAAGAATGAACATACTCTAGAAACTCTATAGCTTTAGGTTTTCCAAAATCAAATGTGACATGCTTATTTTTTCCAAAAGAACAATCTCCACAAGATCTAGGCTTTGATTGAGAATCAACTTCCGATTCTTTAATACTTCAATACTCTCCTCATCAACATGACCTAAACGAAGGTGTCATAACTGAATATAACCTGGAACGCTAGAATCAGTAGAAACTACTGAATCTCTCAAGACTGTCTCTCCGCAAAGCATATAAATATCACTGACTTGCACCCCTTTCATCACTACCAAGAAACCCTTCGCCACTCTTAAATTCTCTCTATACATTATTATCCTCATACCAAGTCTACTCAAAGCTCCAACTGACAACATATTCTTATGCAGCATCGTAACATGTCTAACATCCGTGATAGTTATAATAACACCATCATGCATCTTAAACCTCACACTTCCAACATCCACAACTTGACAAGATAGGTCATTCTCCAAATGAACTGCTCTACCAACAATCTTCTCATAACTGACAAAATAGCTCCTATCTGGCGTTTTATGTCAAGAGTCTCCAGAACCAATCACCCAATTTGTAATCTCTAAAGGTGAAATATTAACTGAAAATAATGATGTATCACTATCACATCTATCTACATCTGATATAACTACAGCCAGAATTGAAGCTTTCTCCTTGTTATCTCTCTTCTTTTTAAGAGTTGAACACTTTCATATGAAATATCTCTTCTTCTTGCAGTAATAGCAAGCACCTCTTCTAGAAACCATGAAGTGGGACATATGCATGTCTCCTCCAAGGCGCTTCTACATCTTATCTCTTTCCCTAAGTGAATGAAGTTGTTACTAAAGAACACTGTCATTAATCTTCACTTTGATTTTCCATATCCCAAAAACTTCTCTTCTAACAAATTTGGTGATATCATAATTTTTTATACCGCTACTAAAAGAATTAGTCATTGGTAACCAATCTAGAAAAAAACAGCTAGCTCAACGATATACAGGATCTAGATTTGCTAATTGAACATCAATCTAATCTGATAACAATTATTCAATTATATCAAACAAATAGTAAATAATTACAGCGAAGAAACAAACAGATATACAATATTTATATTGGTTCTACTACCATCGAGATGATATACGTCCAGTCCAAAGGAGAGGATATCATTTCATATCAGAGAATTACAAGAGATTACAAAACAAGAGTTTACATATCCAAACCTCAAATTAGGCTTAACAAGAAGGGACCTTCCATTTAGTGATCACTGGGGCCATGCCAAGATGGAAGTCTACCCCCAATATATAGCCAGTGAAATATATGTGAGTCATCAATTATCTTACCAAGATATGGTAAGAAATAATGGAAGCCAATTGTAGAGGAAAAAAATGACACAAATATAATAAGTAAATCAATCAATTCCTTTCCTTAGCAAAAATGAAAGAAAATAATCCCTGCATTTATTTCTTTGCCATCTCATGCACATGCAATCGATAATTTATGTGTTCTATATTAAAAATATTTACTTTCCATTTTGCATATTTGTTTCCATCTATGTATGATTTTGTATCACTAAATTTAATGCTCCACCTTGATGCAAAAGCACATATCATCAGCACCCCACCTCTAGTCAAATTTTCTTATCAACATAAAACTCTTCAAAAGAACCCCAGTTTAATCCAAAATCTCTTAGTGAGATAGAAACCAAAAATGAATATTTACTTAATGGGTTTCAACAAAGCTATCCCCCATAACACCTTGTTAACGAGCTCAGACTACGTCCCCGCCCGCCAACAAAATGTTGCAAATATCCAAGATCAAAAGAAGGCAAATTCCTAAGTAATCTTAACACCACTAAGGACAAAAATAATTCTCTTAATCACCAATTCAAATATAGAGCCAAAATCCAAATCTCTTTATGCAAGATAAATCTCTTTCCTTCCACATACCAGCATGTAGCACCATTCCTTTAAGACGACATCACAAAATCGACAATGTACCACAATGACACCAAATCTGCCAAAATCAACTCTATGAAATGAACTCTCCAAGATGGCTTCACAAGTTGATAAGCCTCAACGACGTCAAATCCGTCACCAAAATCAGCTACATCAGATATAGCTTCTAAATCTAATAGTCCCTTAAACACACTAAACTCTTTATCACCTAACTCTGATAGAATGCGAACATTTCTCAATTGAACTCAAAGTTATACAAAGTCATCAAATACTTGGAAAGGTCACTAACACATCCAGCGGTTCGTCCTATGTCACTACCACCTCTAAGCAGTTTCACCAAGCTATTTTCAACAAAGAGTCTCTTTTCTACGGTTGGTCAGGCTGCATTCTAACATATAACTCCACCTTAATGATAATCCGGAGCTCAAGGTACATTAAAGTTCCAAGACTGGAACACTCTTCTCTCTCAACATAGTATTTTCCACCAAAGTCTCCTTTTCTCCCATAATAGCAATAACATAATCACCACTGAATCTACCAACCTTTGTAAAAATAATTGATGCTAAAATAAATCGCCTTGCTTTGAAACCAATCTTTTGTGTGAATAATTGCACAAGTTACTCTAATACCCAATTTGTTGTACAAAAGTTTGATTTTATTTGCACAAACTCCAAAACTGCACAGTGGAATACAAAAGGCACAGGAACAATACAAAAGGAGGATCTAACTTGTCGATTAATTATCAACCGCCAACTCAATGAAAAATAACCACCAAACAAAACAAAATAGAAGAAGAGAATAAGACACAAAGATTTAATGTGGTTTGGGTACGCATACGTCCACGAATCCAACAACTATTCTTTATTTCGATGAGGAAAGTACAAAAGAGAACACAAGAAAGAAATACAAAATTATAGGTAGTAGATGGAGAGACTAACCTATAATTACAAACCGAATAATCAATTTCAACAAAAACTTGTTTGCACTCAAAACCCGTAATTGATTGACAATATAAATTAGGGTAACTGAACAAAAGGATAATGGTGGATGCTCTCACACATTCATACTCCATAAATATAAAGATATAAATAGGCTTCAGGATGAAAGGTTGCCCGAAGATAAAGAAATTAATTTCTTGATTGTCTTGAAACTATTTCAAATGTCCATGATTTAATTGCAATGTAAATGGAAAGTGAAGATCTTGGTCTTCATACATTCTTGCTTGCATGATTCTCCAAGCCCATCATTTATCTCTTCATATTACAAAATCAATGAATATACATCTTTCCTCATTTATAAATTGATTAATTGATTATTGACTATGTAATCAATTTATTCCCTATTAAAATATCCTTTCAAATATTTCTACATATAACATAATTGATTGACTAAATCAATTAGCTAAAAAAAATTCCCTCTTAAACAAATATTTGAATCGCATAAGATCAATAAACTTACCATCCATATTTCTTTGTACAGAATCTGGTATATGAAAGTTAACACATAGCTTAAATTGAAATCTGACCACAAATATAGTAAGTCAACCTTATATCAGTTAATCAGTAATAATATATAAGTATCATGAGTTAGTTTCAGTTGGATTATAGGTTTAAACATTGGCATCGATCTCAGATTAGTGTACACCGTTAAACAAAAACCTAATATTTGACTTTTACTCAATATAGCTCATAAAAATTTATGATGCAAACCATAATTAATCACTATAAACATTGCAATAGTTGTTATCATGGAAATCAAGCTATAATACAATGCCAAACATGCCTTAATAATCGTATAAACAAAAATTCCTTATACTGAAAAGCCATGTCTCTGTCTAAAGTACTTGAAGAAAAATAATTTGAGAGGAAGAGATAAAAAGTTTTGAAGAAGACAATATTTTATTGCTTTTTTCTTGATTAATACATGATTGACATAAGACTCATTTTATACATGCATTTTCTATTTGAAAGAAGGATTTGGATAAGATCACAATAAATCCTTTCCAAACATGACCAAATAAGAAAAACAGAAAACATAATTTAATGCAATATTAAACACATGCAATTTAATGCAAGTTTAATTTATTCCAACAATGTCTCCCCTAAATTAAACTTGCTTCTCACTTCCAATCTTTCTGCGTTTCTCCTGAAACTTTGTCTCACTTCCAATCCCCCTGTAAACTTGGTTTTTTCAACTCGTACAAAAAAAATTTAGTTTTTGTATTTTACGTGCTTTGGCATAAATAAAGAAATCATCCAAGCTTTCTTTTTCCTTTTCTTCTTTTCCCACATGAAGATCTTCAACATGATTTCTCGAATCTTTGTTGCAGAGCTCCGTTCTTCTCGTTCTTCTTCATTGCCATAAAATACTCCAAAAAGTAAGCTCATCAAATTCCAATCTTGGCACCGCATTATAAATTTTGAATGAATCATACATAATATCTCTCCATTCAATTTCTTCGTAAAATTCATACCTAAGCCCTTTCATTTTTGTTGTTTCTTCTTTTACCTTTTCTTTATTCTTTATTTCAGTTTCTTCAAATGTTTGCTCATTCTTTAAATCACCTCTCATATTTTTAATTTTTTCTCCTTGATTGACGACTTTTTCACCTTTATCTTCTTTGATTTTGCACCTTTTATAATTTGCATCATCTTTGCTGACATCATCTTCTTTGTCTTTTTCACCTTTATCTTCTTTGATTTTGCACCTTTTATAATTTGCATCATCTTTGCTGACATCATCTTCTTTGTCTTCATCTTTGATTTCTTATTCAGCAATCACGTCTTTAGATACACATTTTCCTTCTGTTTTCTTCATATTTTGCTCATTGGATGCTTTATCAACAGCTTTGCAAACTTCATTTATGTCCCACTCCACTTTCTTAGATGTTCCGTGAATTTCCTCCTCAGTGTTATTTTTCTTGTCTTTCTCTTTTTCTCCAACTTGAGTATTTCGATTAGTGACATTCACTTCAACATAATGTAAAAGGGAAGAAAAGAAGGACAAGAATGAAGAAGATGAAGGCAAAGAAGTTGAAGAAAACAAGATTGTTGATAAGGAAGAAAAGATTGGAAGTAGCGAAGATGCTAATGCTAAAAGAAACGACAAACTAATGCAAGTTTAATTTATTCCAACAATGTCTCCCCTAAATTAAACTTGCTTCTCACTTCCAATCTTTCTGTGTTTCTCCTGAAACTTTGTCTCACTTCCAATCTCCCTGTAAACTTGGTTTTTTTAACTCGTACAAAAAAAATTTAGTTTTTGTATTTTACGTGCTTTGGCATAAATAAAGAAATCATCCAAGCTTTCTTTTTCCTTTACTTTGGAGATCAATTCTAGAAATCATGTTGAAGATCTTCATGGTGGAAAAGAAGAAAAGGAAAAAGAAAGTTTGGATGATTTCTTTATTTATGCCAAAGCACGTAAAATACAAAAACTAAAATTTTTTGTATGAGTTGAAAAAACCAAGTTTACAGGGGGATTGGAAGTGAGACAAAGTTTCAGAAGAAACGCAGAAAGATTGGAAGTGAGAAGCAAGTTTAATTTGGGGGAGACATTGTTGGAATAAATTAAACTTGCATTAGTTTGTCGTTTCTTTTAGCATTAGCATCTTCGCTACTTCCAATCTTTTCTTCCTTATCAACAATCTTGTTTTCTTCAACTTCTTTGCCTTCATCTTCTTCATTCTTGTCCTTCTTTTCTTCCCTTTTTTTCTTCAATTGCATAATTGACAGACTACAAAAGATGCATGCATTATTTATACATGCTTAAGAAAATTCTAGATAAGATCGCATTAATACATTTCCAAACATGACCAAATAAGAAAAACAGAAAACATAATTTAATGCAATATTAAACACATGCAATTTAATGCAAGTTTAATTTATTCCAACAATGAGCTCTGATACCAATTGAAGAAAAATAATTTGAGAGGAAGAGATAAAAAGTTTTGAAGAAGACAATATTTTATTGCTTTTTTCTTGATTAATACATGATTGACATAAGACTCATTTTATACATGCATTTTCTATTTGAAAGAAGGATTTGGATAAGATCACAATAAATCCTTTTCAAACATGACCAAATAAGAAAAACAGAAGACATAATTTAATGCAATATTAAACACATGCAATTTAATGCAAGTTTAATTTATTCCAACAGTACTAACCCAAAATCATAAAATCCATACTGTTTAACTAGCATTATTAAGTTATTCGATTTACACTTTGGATTATGTCCTTTTATTTTGCGAGTGCAAAATATTGTAGATGCTAGTGTGTAACTGGCATGTAAATTAAAAATTCAACCAATGAAGAAGATATAAAGAAGTGGAAGATTCTAGGTCCTTAACCATCTAACTTTTGATTCAAATACTATTATATTAATCTACTCACGGAATGTGGACCTCTACTTCCAATAAAAGTTAATTTAATAATCAGTATTTCAAATGCTGATACTTTGCAAATATTTAAAATTCTCAAACTAGATAAATGTCTGCTATGATTTTTCATTGCAACTTGACTTTGATAGAGAAAATGAAAAATATTTTTCTTTAACAAATCAGTATGTAATCTTTGTACCTTACACATGTTCTTCTGAATCGAAAGTCTTGGGTTCTGATTCAACCCTCAATTTCTACTTTCGTTATGGTATATATGTTTTATTGGACTTGGCCTTTTTATTAATTCAATATGTTACCATAGCGAGATGAGGAAAAGAAAACACTTAAGATATTGAATCTTAGTAGTACCGTCTTACTGATCGGCATATTAGTTATGGTTATCCGTTGGTACTATTTTAGTATATATTTGTAGTGTATATATGTAGGGAAATATCATGTAATTTGTTAAGTCATTTTATTTGTCATATCATCTTTGTAGTAACTGCACATTGATTATTGGTCTCTCAGTATCATAACTATTTGTTATGTAAGTTGTTGAGTCATCCTATTTGTCATCTCGTCTTTGTAGAAAATGCGCACTGACTATTGGTCACATAGTATCATAACTACTATTTTTTTTATGACATGTAGAATCTTTTCTAAGTATGCACATCCTGTTTTGGTTATGATATTCTCTAAAAACTTCTTGATAACCATCTTTTGTTAATTAGTTTTAAATTCAAGGAGATTACCAAGTCATGTTAACGTTTCCTTGTATTCATGTGCTAGAGCATCAGATTTCCTAATCTATGGAGTACATCAGTAACCATTTCTGCACTTGCAATAATACCCAAATTCTCTTCATAGAATACACATCTTTGTTTCATATCTATTAGCTTTTGGGTCAAGTTATGATTCTTGCATAATGCAATTATTGATATTATAATAATGAACTTCATCGTCCTATTGGAATTAACCACTATATATATATATATATATATATATATATATATATATATATATATATATATTGGTTTTATATTAATCAACACTTACTGTTGTCCAGAGGAGCACAAAGTTGCAAAATCACAACGTCACAGTTAAGATTCTTAGGCTTTATCCTCAAGAGAAAGAAGATGCATGGTTAAAGCTCACAATAATGAAAATGGTATCAATTTGATTCATTTGCCTCAATTGTCATTCAAACAAACACTTATATTATGTATTATTCATATAAATCTCGATTTTAATTTTTTCTATTTCTGTAGAATTTAGATATAACTTTACTAGTGTAGTTATATGTATAAGGTATTATTAGAACTAATCCTCATTGCTAAATATAGTAATACTGTTTGGGTGTACCCATAAAATCATCTAACATCGAGAAAAAGAAAATATTTATGCTAGATACACATTGACTCACATAGTAAATATTGAATATATTCAACATATCCATCTATTATTGATACTCTTTGCTAAATGCCACCTATTACAAATTAAGCTTATAATGAGCCTACATAAACCTTGGATTAAATGAAACATCATTTTATTGTGGTTTTGAGCTTGTGCTTCTTTGAACATTTATTTTTCCTAATAATAAGATCTTGTATTTCTCTTGATAGACATGAGTCTCTGTAGAATTTTTTAAATCATAATGAGTATCTTGGCACTTATAACTACATGCAATAATTGCAAATTAATAAATTATCTTCTAGTACAAAGATTTTGCTTATCTTTCCAATATCTTTTTCCATAAATTTTCATGACTTTTATGTCATTTCCTAAAATGCGGCTTTGGTCAAAATATTGAAAAGCACTCGTACTGCTAAAGGAAAAAAAATGAGTGTACCATTCGATCCTAATGAAAACTATAGAATTTAATGAATCTAATACATAATGCACAAAATGAACAACTCCTATGTCGGTAGTGTCAACTTCATATGTGAATATCATTGCTGTTTAATCACTAAAGTAACCGACATCATATAATACACACATGCTCTGTAGAATAAATATATTATACAAATATCCTTGGCATGCAACTCTATCACTACAATTTTTTACTGAATTTATACAGTTGGAATAACGTTTTTATATATAGGATAAAAGAATCAAAAAATAAATTTATTTTTACAAACAACAGCTCAGTGCTACTATGCAAGCACTTTCCTATACTCATATGATATAACTAACAAGACATGTTATGTTAATCAAAATGAAAGTATTCTATTAGTGTGTACGTCAATAACCCTCAAAGTCGAATACAAGAATATTAAGTCTTTGAGATGACATAATACGATGCATTATTAATCATCAAAACATGAAGTTTTAGACCTAAGTAGTTGATATCAGATGTTTGCAATTTAATTTTGAACCTAAATAAAACATTTTAACATTCGAAGATGATGCAAAACAAAACCAAGCTTTTAAATTAGGCAGTTAAAACATAGTTCGCACAAATACGAAATATTTAATGCATATTATGGAATAGAAACATTAATATTTATCAAGTTTTGCATACGTACTTTAGTTGGCATTGACTTCCTTTTCTTGTTTTTAATCTTCTTATGCTCGTTTTTTGTTCTTAATATTCATTTCTACAAAGGAAAAAAAACCATCAAGGAGTTAGTGCTACAATAAAGGTTAAAGCGAGTTATAGGAGGTGTAAACCAAGTCTACACAAAATACAAATGGAGATTCACATAACTCATGTTTTTATTCTTCGCTAAATGAATCTATGACAACAAAGGCACAACAATACTTTATGATTTTCTTAGATTGTCAATATCACTTCAAGAATGATTTCCTTATTTCTTCTCCATCGTATAACCCCTTCTTCTTTAGAGCTTATTAGAGTCCCTCCCTTGTAATAAACACTCATTGCCACATAAAAACTACAGTCGAAAAAATAAGCATTCAAACATACAGTACTAATAACTTTTATCTTTTGTAGATTAAACTTACACCATTGTCATTGTCAAAGTACTAAAAAATTGTAAAGAGATGCTCTTATATATCCATTTTATTCAAACGCATTGTTACACTAATATATTTCACATAATATATTATTCCACGTCCATTAGTATTTGCCTATTTTATTATTTTCAAATTGATTTTATTCTATACCAACCTCATGAAAAAAAAGGGAAGATTTTATATTTGATAGAAAGTAATTTCTAGACTTAAATCACACAGCGAATAACCACTAAACTATTATAAAATTTGGAAACTTTGATTTTCTATAAAATTCATATAGAATATAAGCCGAAATTAATTTACAGACTGGATAAATATAAATATCATTTAAAACCATTTAAATTCATAAGAAAAATACAAGGGATAGTGAACAACTTGGAAAGTCCTTATGAGAAAATGTGTTTCGATGAATCCATTTGGTTGTTAGAAAGTGGGAAGTTGAGGAAGCGACATGAGAAGTAAGCTCAAGGGGATATGATATAATTATGAAAAAGGGAAACAACTCTAACGTGAGAAGACAAATAACACAATTACCCTTACTTGGGTTTGTTAAGATTTGTGATACACAAATCACGATTGTGGACAACAAATTATCTATGTAGATCCACTTTTTTATGGAGAGATTTATTGCTATATTTGTGGGATATTTGAAAGTGAAGGCAAAGATTATTTGGTGCTTATCCAATAGATTTTTGACATATATGAATATAACTCGGGTGTCAAGAAAACTTGGGTATGAAGCAATTCATTCTATAAATGGCCTAGTTAACATCTTCATTAGGTGTGGTTGACAGTTATTAAATAAAATCATTAGGATTGGTGTCATTGTTCTTCATTATCTTTCTCCTCAAATTGTTTAGCCATCAGATATTCTCTATCTATTTCTCAATAAAGTTATTATTTCAACTTGTGCTTGTTTGTAATGATAGTTGAGATCGACCGTAATCAATATTTTGGTGAATCAATAAAGAGGGTGGTTGGGTGAAATATTATGTGTTCATATTTTCGATTTTGTTTGTGTTGTTGTTTGTTTATCAATCTTATTCATCTCCAAGTGATTGGGTGAAAAAGGTTCGCTTCGGTTGTTTTGTCAAACTTCCACTGCGCACAAAACCCCAGTAGTTGTTATCTGAGCACATATCATAACTTGGAGTGTTTGTTGGATTGAAGATTGTTGATGTTGGAGATAATGACATTTTCAAAGACAGCTATTTTGAATGGGAAGAATTGGGGTATATAAAAGCTGAAGATGGAGGGCGTTCTATATCTCAATGATTTGCATGATCCTATTGATGGAGATGGAGAGATTCCTTCTAATATAGACGAGGGAAAGTGGAAAAAAATGGACAAAAAGGCGATTGCATTGATTCGCCAATATTTGGATGATTCGTTGTTCCACTATGTGGCTGGTTGTGAATCCACGAAGGTAATGTGGGACAAATTAGTATTGTTATATGAGTCGAACACTATACTAAAGCAGCAAATTTGGCACATAAGGATGCAGAGATAAAAAAACAACTTAAAGCCGTATCAAATTTGGTAGTGCTCACATCTGTACCAGACCACATTTTGCGACTGCACGACCCCCAAACACCTTAAATCTGACCGTCCATTAGCAAAGTTCCGGATCAGTTAATTTGATACGAGTTCGGGCCGAATCGAATGCGTATCATATTGTGCATACCCTTTGATCACTTAGAACAAAAATTTCGGCTGCTTCCCTTCCCTCTTTTTTACTTCAATGGTGATTGAAAACCCAAATTAGGGTTTTTGGTCACCAAATCGTGTCTCCACATTTCTCTGGAATCTCCTCCTCTGACAGAGACGAGCCGCCCTCTCGTTCGATCGAAACCGAGCAACCCTAGGTCCATAGCCCTCCTTTGATAACAGCTATGTGTTTCTAATTTTATGAAAACCATTCTTTTCATCTGTCTCTGAGGTTAAAAATGAAAAGAAATTTGAGATGTTAATTGTACTGAAGTGTGTCGGTATGTGTTTCAATGGAATTGTGTTTTACATGCCTGATAGTAGGGCACAAATTGATGGATTTTGAATTAGTTCAGTCATAAGTTCTGGTCTTATTGTGACAAGTTTAAGTAGAAATTAGTATATTTTTTGTTTTGTTTCCGATTGGTATGTATTATCTGAAGGATTTTGAATTCTTTTTGGTAAGAAATTGCAAGTTGTTATAGTTTGATTTTCACATGATTGCTACTTTGTGTTATAATATTGTCATACTATATCATACTTTGTAATGATTACTCTGTTTTGAGAGATAATAGGTTTACTCAAAATATATTAACAGGTTTGCTGAAAACTTGGAAGACGGATGATTACTCAACTTTCTGGTTAAGAATTTACTGGGCGATCCACCAAGTGGATGCATTTTAGCTCACGTGCAGGGTCACTTATCCATGCTTATTAGCTTTATTTCAAGTGTCAAATGCTACTTCACTTAACCTTAATAAAAAGCTACTTTCACTAGCAATTTTCACCTACTTTCTAGCAGAGACTGTCTAGTGTAAGTTGCACTACATAGTCTACTCCAAAGAAACTGAAAGTTGCAAGTGAAAACAACTTTTTCCAAAGGTTAAGCGAAGCCACATTCAGCACTTGAATAAAGCTAATAAGCATGGATACCTGACCCTGCATGTGGGCTAAAATGCATCCACCTGGTGGATCACCGAATAAATTCTTAACAGAAAGTCGAGTATTGAGGACATCCGAAGATGATGATTCTTTAGACGTTGGAGTAGGTATATATAATTTTATTACACTTGTACATGTTGTTTGCACTTGTATGATGCCTTGCTAAAATCATGTCCATAATTATTATGCGCATATGGTAGTTTGATTTTACTCTTACACTTACATATGTATTTTGTATAGCCAGAATTTTGGACCTTAAAATGTTGGTTATGTCCAAGATTATTACTCTTTGATCAACAGGAGTCCATGATTTTGTAGTGGTTGCATAGTAGATATTTAATGGTATTTAAGCACAACAAGAGCCCAAGAACTAAGTTGCTACTATCATGGCTTTGGGTTCCTATCCGCTACTGCAATGAATTTAGGCTGTCTAGACTGAAAACAAATTCTTACCTTTTGTAATTGATATTCAATGCATAGGTCCTCCGCCATCTGGATTTATCATGGTTTCGGGATTATCCGATAATGCTTGAGATCGTTACTTGATCCATAGCTCTACCATTGATAAGAAGGACCTAGTTGTGAGATATTCAAGAGAGGACATGCCAAGTATTTTGCAAAAGGAAGAGGAGGAAGATAGACTGAAGTGGAAGGCACGTGAGAAAGGTAAATTTGTATTCTCTATA
Organism: Allium sativum; assembly: GCA_030737875.1. Taxonomy (NCBI): domain Eukaryota; kingdom Viridiplantae; phylum Streptophyta; class Magnoliopsida; order Asparagales; family Amaryllidaceae; genus Allium; species Allium sativum. Next base: position 208,686,476 of record CM060916.1, read on the forward strand.
TTTACTTATTTATGACATTTATTAGCCCGATTTATGCAAGCACAGCCCTAACTTTTGGATAATTGAACACAAAATTTGTACGTATTTTCTAAGTTTTAGTTGGTCACTTTTAAGCTACATATTAGTTACACTCGGGGATGGAGCTAGGATTCAAATATGACCCGGTCAATAAAACTAGTTCACGCGATATGAGCATAATAATCCTTTTAATAATTAACACTAACGACATTATGGCGATAAGAGTATACTCCCTTCTTGAAAAGGTAATTTACTTCAAAGTTTGATTAGTCTTTTGTATTCTTTCATTTTATATAGGTTTGTAATCAAAAATAAAATAAAAGGTAGAGTATGAATACACAAAACAAGTATTTGGAAAATGGAATAACAAATACATATGGATTAAGCAGCCTAATGTATAGTGTTTTTATTTTGCAAATACTTACCTAGGCTATAGCCCAGGTAGTCTTACCTTTGCATCCCTCCCTGGTGCTTACACGTACATATTAGTTGGTCGCTTTTAAGTTTGAGCGTCATTCAAATCGACCTTTCGCTTGTGGCCTTAAGTCGTGTAGACTTAGAGTTTAAGCACGGTGATCAACCCTATAAATGTTTGTGCTTAGCCCCCGTCACATACGTTGGAGTTAGTGCGATGTCGAATTTTGCCTTTAGATTTATAATCACATGACATCAATTAGGATTAGTTTAATTCTCCCAAGTCCTGAAACAAGGGTTGGTGGTTGGATACTCGAGTTATAAGCATTCAGTTTAGATGTGTAAATTGATCGTATTTTAGTATTTTGCGCTTGTATGTGTAAATTGATCGTATCACAACTATCGTACTTCGGATAAGAGAATACCCAAGAATATGATAAACCAAGAGACTTTGATTAATGACGTAAGGTCTTTTTCATTTAGGGCCAGAATTATCCAAAGTCTCGCAACGCTATACCTTTCTGCAAAGTTTCTAGTCCGAATTGATAATAAGCGCTATACCTTTTGTAACTGATATTTGGCGCCATACTTTTTGCGTTGCTACGCTTGATTGAAATTGGTTGCACTTATTCACTTGTCTATATAGCTCATTGTTATGTATTTCTGCGATTCCATGTCTTTACTTGACATTTTTTGCTGTTAATTCATGTTATACATGGAATTGTTTTATATTGTCACCATTATTGACCTAATTTATCGCCATTATCGTTTCGTACTTGAATTTTGTGTAATGAGTGGTTTGGTATTTTCATGAATATGCACAAACTGTGCATGTGATTCGTGCACACATCAACAGTTAATTAGCTTAATTATGCTCATCGCTACTTTGAAACATATAAATTTTGTGCATTATGTATATCAGCATCTACCTTACTCATCACTGCTTTGATTTACAGCAACATACGTTTCATCAGCATGATCAACACGCTCAATCTACCTGGCCTCCTATAGATCTGTTTTTTTCTCTAAGTTTCTGTCACTTTGTAATTTGATAAAGAATCTTGGACAGTTTCCTTTTATTTATATGCTTTGTATAAATTGTGTTATCCTTTTGTATAAATTGTGTTATGAAAAATATGTGCTATAGTTTATGTTTTATATAAATATATATATACATACATTCATATACATACATTCATATACATACATATATATATATGCATATAATTAGATACAGTTTAAGACCGTGTCTAGTAAACAATTAGATACGGCTAAGAGCCGTATGTTATGACTAGTGAGATACGGTTTAAAACCGTATTTAATAATTTAATATGCCATTTTTTGATATAGCTTATGGTCGTTCCTAATTGCATTAGATAAGGCTAAGAACACAACCTAATTAGCATATATGGTGTGGTGGAAAGTGCTACAAGTATGGCTTTTCTAGTATGAAAGTTGGTACAACTGAGGTTAGATGAGGAAAAGTCAGTTGCACAACATTTGAACGAGTTTCAGGATGTCATCAATCAATTGGCAAACATTAAGGTCAATTCTGATGATGAGTTGCAGGCTCTTTTGTTGATGAGTTCTCTTTTGGATAGCTAGGAGACTTTGGTTGATTCATTAAGTAATTCCAATGCTAATAGAACTATCTCTTTAGAAACGGTTCGAAGCAGTCTTTTGAATGAGGAGCTGAGGAGAAAATGGTCGGAGTTGAAATCAGTTCAAAGTGAGGTGATGGTAACAAGGGACTCGAAGGATACAATTTGGAAGAAAAAGGGAGCCAAGGGTAAACGTGCAATCAGTTATTTCCATTGCAAGTAGGAAGGTCACAAGCGCAATGATTAATATTTATATATATGTGAGATATGAAGAAGAAGAAGAAGGCATAAGGTGATATTAATAGTGATGAGACACGGGTAGGCTTTGTTAAAGGTACCAAAGGAGATTCTTCATGGGATGTCCTATATAGTGTTCTGGAGCCTTGGAAGATAGATTCAGGAGCTAGTTTTCACATATGTCAAGATGTAAAAAAAATTCTTTGTATGATAAAAGTGTTGGCATGATAAAGACGACCAATGGAGTAGAGATACCAATTTGTTGATTTGGAGCTATTAGGTTTTAGATGCATGATGAGTGGTGAGAGAAGTGACGGGTGTGAGGCTTATACCCACTTATTCGCATAACCTCATATCTCTCGGTCAGTTAGATCGCGGTTGCACTTATGAGACTCGAGATGGAGTTTTAAGAGTGAAGAAGGGTAGTCGTGTGATGATGCGAGGAGTTTTGGAGGAGGGAAACTTATATAGTCTGGTCGATTCGGTGGTCGATAGTGGAAGGGGGTGACGGTTGAAGAACCTAGTCCGCAATAAGGTGGAGAGGTTCATATGGTCACTGCTAATGGTACTAAGGTGGAGGATCATGGTATCGACAAGGTTCTAGATGTTGATGATGCTCGAGTGATCCCAGAGATGAAGATATCATGTCAAGCGGAAGACGAATGTTGAGTTGTGAATCCACAAAGACGAGATGGAGGTCTTTGTGATATTACAAACGCTTTTGAAGATCGCATTGGCATGGTGCATGAATGAGAGAGGTGAACCATTAGTGGGTAATGGTGGAGGTTTGTAACGATGTTAATTGAGAAAAGTAGGTTGAAAGTGAGAGCTAACTGAATCTGAAGCACTTCTTCGAGGACCAATGCAATATGGATGGATGTATCCATTTGAGAGGTGATATTGAATACCTGTGATACTTGCATTAGTTTAAAATTTAGATTTATATAAAAAAATAGAAATTAAATTAATTTTGTTATAGGTACTTGAATCATTTGAAGAAAAAATTTATACAAAAAGCACGAGTGGAAGGTTCGATTTGAAAATCATATCTTGAAGAAGAAGCTTCATTTTTTTCTCCTCATGAAGAAGCTGTTGAACATGATTCTTCTCAAACAGTGTTATCTATATTTAGACAACATGGAAGACCTACTGAAAAATGTATGGAATTATGGTTAGACGAAAGAGATTAGCATGTAGCACACACATATCTTCTTTTAAATTGTGTTGATGTTGCACCATTTGTCAGGTAATATTGAATTCATATATAATTCAATTATACATATATAATAATAATAAAGGGACATAATACATATTTGCAGCATATATGAATCACGACAACCATCTGGCGATATCAGTAAAGAATTTGCTGAATGATTTTCAAACTATGTTCATGATCCAATAATATGTGATGTTGATGAATAATTATGACATCTTGCTCTCATACCAAAAAGAAATGTCAAGGCTGATCCAACATTCTTCGTTAATGGATTTAAATCCAACACCAAAGATCACAGGACTAAAAAATTAATATGTAACAGTGGTGTATTTGTCAAAGGTAATGATGATCCAAAAGAGCATATAAAAAATATTTACGATGTCTTAACATAAGTTTTAGAGTTGACATATTATATACCACCTGCAGAGATATTTTTTATTCAAATGTAATTGGTTTAGCAGTGTTCCTGGTTTTGGAATAAACGTGCACAAAGATTATAAGCTAATTGAAATAATGCGTACCTTACATTACTATAAGTAAGATCCGTTCGTAATAGCTAAGCAAGCATTACAAGTTTATTTTGCTCCATATTCATCCTTAAAAAAAAACTAAAGCAGAATGGTAGGCTGTGTTTAAAATGAAGGTAAGATTTACATTTAATGGAAATAATATTCTAAACGAAGCAGCATATCAAGCGGATCTTGAGCCAAATACTAAAACAATAATCGACAATATTGATGTAGGGTCGTTGAATGATGAAGCGAATTTTTAATAGATGCATTTGTAAGTACCGAAGAAAATGATATAGGATACAAGACCAAGTCTCGGTTAGAAAATGACGAAGGCTGATCATAGATGGCATCGTTTATTGTATAATATATTAGTTTGAGCTATGTATTACGAATGATGACAATGTTCTGTACTATTTTGAGTTATGTAATAACAGTGATGACTATATATGATCTGTATTATTTGAGTTATGCATTATTCTTTTCATATATGATCAAGTGCAGGTTATGATTGTGATATTATATGTTGTATGATTATCGCTTGATTAATGATTATGTAATTCTTATGTGATCATTATTTTTTTTCTATGCATTATACGATATGATTGCGACATATGTTAACGTCAAAAGTTGGTCTAGTGATGGTCAACCCCCAAAGTGTGTTGTTCACACACAATCATAATCACAGAGTGCAAGAAAAGAAAGTAAACACAAGAGACACAATATTTTTATACTGGTCCGGCTTCAACCAAGCCTACGTCCACTTTATAATCTCTATTTATATTGTCGATTACAGATTACAGTTTCTTTTAATTGAAAAAAAGTAGAAAAAGATGTTGTTTATACACAAAATCCTTGTGTTATAGGGAGTCGAAGAGTACGGTAGGCTATTTTTGGAGTGCCAACCATGGACATTTTAGTAGAAGCTTTTTCGCCTCCATTATATTTCAGGAAGTGAGATATTTATAGGCAAGAAGGTTGGCCGAGTTGAGTGCAATGTGCCAAGCATCTTTTTCGGGGTCGACCATTGTAAATCAATCCCAAAAAGGAGTTGTAGGCGGAGGGTCCCAGTCTCCTGCTAAGGAACATTTCTTCTAGATAATTGTGGTATATGTGGAGCTCGAGATCTGGTGTATGAATAGTAGTGCATGTAACAGCTGACCGATTCTGTAGCCTTAGGAATAGGACTTCATCTTGTAGCATATAATCTAGCCTGATATTTAGATCCGATATTCCAGGCTCGATCCGATCTTCCAGGAGTGATTCGATCGACCGGTAGGTTTTGACTTCGGAGGTGTACGCCAATTTTGAAGAGGGACATCTTTGCTTGTTGTGAAGTTGGCTCGGTTTGAACCATAATCGATCGATCCAGAATTAAAGTCGATTCCAAGGACAGAGGGTTCGATCAACATCTAATAATGAGCCTTGGTCTTGAATTGTGATGGCTTTTGCCAAAAAGCTGGTTCACACTTTGCCCTCCAAAACATATCTTTTTGGTAAAGGAAGATGTGTTCTGGATCTTCCAGAAAATGTTGAATAGAAATTTGTTGTATTGTAATCCCGAAAGCCATGGTTACACCAAACCATATTATGAAGAAGGCCAGGAAACCGACGACCACTGATGATTGTATTAAGGCCAGAAAACCAACTATCACTAAGGATCATATTACGGCCGGAAAACCGACAATCGCCAGTGATCGTATTAAGGTCGAAAATCCAAGAATGCCAGAAAACCAATCGACCATGCCAGATCAATTTTGGAGAAAAGTAGAAGTACTTGAATCTTGCCAAGTTAATGTGTACCTATAAAGAGCTTAAGGTAGGTGCGTTAAATCCTGAAGATGTCATTCGATGTTTTCAAGCATAAGCCATACTTGGGTGTTTGTTAGGATCATAAACCATACTCAGATTGTGATCGAGTTTTCTTGTCAAGTCCTGATAAGGTAGCTCAATTCGCCAGGTATAAGATATATCTAGAAATCTGAAGAAGGGTATAAACCATATCAGATAAGCTAAGGAGGGGTATAAACCATACCCAGTAGTTTTTAAAGTGGGGCCTAAACCATACCTTGGAGTCAGAGCATAAGCCATACCCAGGGGTCGAGTATAAACCATACCCAGTTTGGTAGCAAAGTCTAATCTTTCAGGCATAAATAATACCTGAAATCCTAGACTCAATCATCAACTATGCTCGAGGTGTGATTTTTTCCAAAGAAATTGAGTATAAACCATACTCGAGACTTAGTGGTATTTACTTGTCATGTCCTAACAAGGTTTAGTTTGAGTATCATCCATACTCTTATTGGAGAAGAACCAAGTTTGTCATATCCTGACAAGTAGTGTTTTAGGAAAGGTACCTACCATTCCTTAGGGGACAATCATAAACCATGCTTGGTTAAGATAAGGTTAGGTTCGGCACATCGTGACGAGTGAATCGTATATCCAGGTATCAGCCATACCTTAAGGATGAGTATAATCCATGCACGGTTGTGGATTGAGGACCTTGCCATCCTGGAAAAGTACTTTCATTTATCAAACATAATCCATGTCCGGGAAATAAATTTTATTTATACCTAAATTATTACAAAATCAAAGACAAATCTTGATCGCTCAACGGTTGAATCCAGAGAACACCTTGGGATTACATCCTAACCCCATTCATGTGTACTTCAACCCAACCATTTTATTCATAGAATAACTGGGATACCATTAAAAGATAAAAAATTAAATAGTGGTGTATCTCTTATATCCTAAGAGATGCAATAGGGCGATCTAATCCAGATCGATTGATGATGATGCCACGATTGCTAGGCTCGGGATCCTTCCCGTTTCGAGGATCATGGTAACCGATCCGAGGATCATGGGATAGTAGCTGTGGTGGTGCGGATGTTGCAGATTTGTTTAACATACTAGGACATCTCTCCACGTCTAACCCTTTCTTCGATGAGATCGCGCAAGTATCTACTGTCATTGGTGCCATAACTTGCCATATCATGGTACATGCAGTGCTTTCCTGATTCACGTTCTCTTTGGATCTGCTTCTTCCTGGGAGGCTTTGGGAAAGGAAGAGATCCTCGTACATCGAGATATATGTCCAACAGAGAGAAATTGAGCTCGGTATAGTTTTCATAGTTGGGCTCTCTCCAAAAATACACATTTCTGTCATTCTTTTCTGAAACTTTCCCTTTACCTTTGTTTTGGACAACGGTGGATGCTCCTCCATCCTTTTTAGCGAATACCTCGAGATTTTTCATCTCGGTATAAGAATCCCCTTGCCAGAGGAATTAGTTTGCTTTGGCAAAGAAATCTCCAATATCTCTTAGAGGGAGATCTTGAAATCAGTTTGGTCCAAGACACCATCCATGGCGGTTATAGGCACCATCAATGGCTCGGGTCGATTGACCGATGCTACAACCGCATTGAATCTTTCTAAGAAGGAGCGTAGGTGTAACATACTAAAATTTTGGCAATAGAAATTCATTACTAGAATTTCAAAAATAGGAATTCCTGCAACTGATGGAATTTGACCATGAAATTTTAACTGATGCGTTCGTCTCGGAATTCTAGTCAACTTTCATATTTAGAGTTTCATGAATGGAAGCCATATGAAAAAGTTACAGACGAAATACGATAACGGGTGGAAAATAAATAAATCAAAATAATTATATATTATAAACCATATTTAACTAGCCTCATTAGGCGATTGGCAACCCTAGCAGTCGACCCACTGGGCGCTAGAACGCCCAGTGACGACTAGGGTCAAAGGGGTTAGATTATATTATATTATTAAACGAATGGACGGATATAAACTAAAGTAAATCTAACGGTTCATGGCCAATTCCACTCCTATAAATAAAGGGGGTAAGGCCTCATTATTTTCCACAAAAATCTGTAGGTAGTAGCGAAGATCTGCCATTTTTCTCACTCTTCAAACCTAATTTCTTAATTAAAAATATATTCATATACAAAAAATCAAATACAAATCATATAGGATTAAGAGGGATTATCAGATCCAATGGAAAAGAATGGAATTGACGCTCTACATCAGATTCTCCCCTCTCTTCCAATTTTTTTTTACATATCTACAGATCTGAAAGTATCCCCTTTTCAAATAAATTGTAGATTTATAAGAATTTGGGAATTTTAGGCCTAAAAGATTATTCAAACTTCAGATTTGGATGCTTTCAGGTGAGTGGAAAATTTATATATATAGTTATAATGACCTATTTATCTTGTTTGAATTAGACCTCAAAATATATGCCTATTTTTATCAGATCTGTTCATAATGTTGTTGTATTTGAGTTGACATCTAACAGATTTGCTAGTAAATATTGTCAAAACATGTAAATTGTGAATTATGGTTAGGAATAAAATTAATTATAGGATTTTTAAATTTTTTTATATGTATTTCCTATAATTATGTTGTAAAATGTGTTGTAGGTCATTGTAAAACACTAAGGATTTGGAAATCCGTCCCAATAACACTGTTTAGATGTAGTTTCTTCCAAATCCCTAGTTTCATTGTAAGTTGATGGATTATGTGGTTTTAACTTAAAAGAATTATACCTATTTGCGTTTGATGTTGTTGGGGTTCTTGGCATAATTGTTGTAAATATGTCGTTTTCCTCTTTTCTGAACAAAAAGACATTATTTTGAATTCACAAGAGATATGACAAAAAGATTGAACAAATATATTTCTTGTGAATTTGAAATATGTTTATCCCAATAATCAGGCATACTTTACAATAACTACAGCTAATGGTCTTTTTGTAAGATTTGGAACCTTATGACAAGATTGAATGCAAAAAGGAATGTTTGGATATTGATTAAACCAAATCATTAAATTTAAAAATAATAATAAGGAAAATAACTATGCTAACCGCATGAAAAATATAAATATATACATTATTCGTCCAAATCCGTGTAAAATGGTAAAATATACATTAAATTGAATGTCTGAACGATATTCAGTTATGGGATTATATATTAAAATGTAATCCTAATATTTTGTGGTGACCACTGCAGCAATTAATACAATTAATTGCTTTAAATAGAATCACAAAATCTATAAATAACAATTGTAACTGATATTGATTGGGGAAAGTTGAAACTAATTAGGATTAACGTTGTAAACCTCAATTAGGGAATTTGAATCATAACCGCATTTAGACACGACGTTAAGTTCAACTAGCGGTACAGGTCTGCTTGGAACCGCCCGGCAAATCCAGCATTCACAAGTTGCTAGCTTAATGTGTGGGGTCTAATGCGTAAATATAAATGTACTAAGACACGAGGTTAAGTTCAACTTGTGGTAGAACTTAATGTGCGAGGTCTTGTGCATGTGTGTATATGTATATATATATATATGTGTGTGTGTGTGTGTGTGTATCTTTACTAATAATGCAAATACTTCTAAGATGGTGAAGCTTTTTAGAACTTCCCGATCAGCCTTTTCACACGTAATTGAAAAAATTGAATTGAACGAATAGATCGAGGGCATATAGGCCTTTTCATAACCCATTTTCTGATCCCACTTCACTTACACCGCAGTTACACAAAAACAAGGGTATTATCGTCTTTCCCATGCGCACCACGTTCCCAAATTAGTTGCCAGCATAAACATTTCATCACCGCCTCACTTTCTCAACCATTTCTTCCTCATGAACCCCTGAAAATTGAAAGAGAAAAGCCGTTCCAAGATAAATCAACTATTCATAAGCTATTTTGAAAATGGTGGCATGGAGACGTTTAATTGATTCATGGCAAAAGAGAAGTTGACCAAAGTCTTTCTCTCCTTTTTCGATTCGGTAAGACGATTGACTTTTTGTAATCTTTTCATAAAATATTGATCAGCAAGTTATATGTTCTATGAATTTTAATATACCATTTATTTTTTTAAATGTCGACCTCAGTATGAACAACGATCATGAAACAATAAAAGAAGTGGCGATGAGACCAATATTGATTTGACGTAATCAAGTGCAGTGGTCAAAAATTAGATTCGGATCTGCAAAGAAGATTAATAAAGGAGTTGTAAGGTCAAAAATTATCATATTCTTATTTTTGGACTGTAATCATATACCATAGAGATAATTTGTAGTATTGGTCTGTTTCAGGGTGAAAATTTCACTAGCATCTTTCTGGACAATTCAAACGTGAGTTGATGAGAAGTAAAAGAAGAGAAACTTATAAATCTATTTACTGTACTTTTATTATGTTGAAATTTGTTGTTCCTACAGGTGGATACAGATATAGTACACCAAGATCTATTGATTAGGGCAGAAACAATGTCAAGGAAAATGCGGGCACTAATGCAGCATTAATAGTGAAGAATGTTAGAGAATAAAATTAAGAAACCTAAGATTATGGTAGAGGCTGCTGCGAAGATCCACATTTTTGACCCTACTATGCGTCTTTTGGATGTGATTGTAAGTTAAACTGAATCTGAATAGAATGTTAATGAATTTTCAATTTTGTGGATTCTATGGAGTTATCATTGATAAATTTTAATTTGTTATTTTTTCGTCTGGAAGGAACTTATGAAGTGAAGCATGATGTATAACTAATGATATTTTTAAATGATTTCAGGAAGGCATTCGCTTCAGTCAATACTTCTTAATTTTGTTGGCATAAGATGTTTAAGGAATCACCTATGGCGAAGTTAATTAATGTAAGTTTTATTTCTTTACAAACTTGGATCTTGGTTATGGTGATAATATCTTACAAAATGACCTATAAAGTTTCTTTAATCTATTAATATGTGTGAAATTATTATTATTTTCTGGCCAGCAGTGTTTGCATTATGGTTATTGTTAATCATTCTAAGTTAATCATGTTTATGAGATATACGTATGGGATGATTAGTTGTATGTTCATGTAACCAAACATTTTCAGATTGCTAGGAATATCACCAACATTCCATGTCGATCATGTTTATGATAAAGTTAGTTTAAAAATAAAGTGAAATTGTATGTTACATTTTATTTTCACTCATCGTTTTCTTTTGATATATAATTAACGATTTCTACTCTAAGTTTGTATTAAATATGTTCTTTTAAGAGATAGCAAAGTTTTGTACTGATTAATGCTTGAGTGCATCACTGATTAATTTTTTCTTTATCTCTTTTAACCTATTTTTTCACATTATAGTTTCCACATTTTTTCCAATTCATACGTCGATACATACATTTGCATAATAAGACAAACAAACTTCAGAAAATATTGTCATATACTAAGTCTGCACAAAAATTAAATACTATTTGTATTCAAAATTTTCTTGGCAGGTGATAACTATCCTTTTTCAGAATTTTCAATGCTCTAATGCATATTCTGGCATAGGAAAAGTAAATAATCACCTCAAGTCTTATTTCAAATAAAAATAAACCATGTGATCAGATCCGGAAATCTAGAATATGAAATCACTAGAGATGTATTTTTGTAACAACCCGAATTTTAATAACATGTTGAAATATATTTTTTTAAATGAGAACCATGGGAAATGGGTTGCGCCATTGCGTTCGTCTCGGAATTCTGCATAGAATCGAGTCCGAGTTTTCAAAAATCGGAGTCCATATGACCGAGTTATGACCTCTAGAAGTTTCACGAATTTTCAGAATCAAAAACAGCTCAAAAATTCGAATTCAAAATTCGAATTCAAGACCCAGAAACGGGCTGGGCGGGAAAATTCCCTCCCAGAGCCCAGGTCGACCAGGGGGTCAACCTAGGGGTTGACCTGGCCAGACCAGGTCGACCATAGGGTCGACCTGGGGGTCGACCTCCCTGGTCGGCCTGGGTGCGACTGGTTGGCTGGGTGGGTCTGTTTGCGGGCCTGTGACGTTTTCGATGGTTCAGATCAGTTCTAGAGTTGATCTAAAGGCCCTAAATGGTTCCTAAACCTATAAATACACCCTAAGACCTAACCTAATTCATAACAAATCATTCTTACACCAAAATGCTGCTGAAATCCCTCTTGATCATGGCCGCCGCCTCTAAGCGATTTCCTAAGCTTTCATACACAATCCAACTCGAAGATTAAGGCTTCTACAATGATTCAAGACAATAAATCAACAACGCCGTAGCATTTCTACAACAAATTCAGTTCTTTATTCATTAGCCACGATCTGTAAGTTCTAGTTATTTTTAGATCTAAATATTTAAATTTAATATGGGCATGTGATGAAGTGAAGTTGGACTTTTGACTCAAGTCTATTTCTGTTTCTTCTTGAATCTTGATTTTTGCGCTTTTCTACCTTCATTCTCATGCCAAGTTTATGATCTATGCAGCAATTTTCTTGATTCGTAATGATGTTATCGTCAAGTTGTAATCTTTATGCCTATCATGATGATTTATGTTGTTTTCTCTCTGATCTTGTTCTTATTGCAACTTCTACCTCCCCCTAATTATTTTCTTTTGATATACCTAGGTCAATTTCGGACCTAGGCCTAAACTACGATATACATGCGATGGTATACGAGGGAAATATTGGAATACTTCCTAGTGGAATATATGTGTTTGGTGGAATCGAAGGCATAATACGAAAATTGGATGTTTGGGGATAATTTACCATCAACATGAAACGGGGTAATTTTGGGTATTGTCATTATAATGGTTATTGCGCGATTGGGATTGATAGATGTAATTTGATATGGATCTTGATATATGTAATTTGGCTAGAACTTGTTATGGGTAAATTGGTGTAAACACTACAACAAAAACACCATATTACAACTTTAATTTTACAACGGTGATAAACGCACCGTTGTAATAAATGGGTTTTTACAACGGTGGTAAAAGCACCATTGTAATAAACGGTTTTTTACAATGGTGGTATAAACACCGTTGTAACTACAACAAAAACACCATATTACAACTTTAATTTTACAACGGTGGTTAAAGCACCGTTGTAATAAATGTTTTTTACAACTTTTTTCCAGAAAAGTTGTAATAAATTTATTTTTAACAACTGTGTTGTTTTGACAGTTGTAATAAAAGCCTATCACAACTTTTATTTTTTGACTGTTGTAATATATGACTATATTATAATATTAATTATTTTCATTAAATAATTTTTAATAATTAATATTTACAACTAATTAGTAATTATTAGTTAATAACCTATATATTATTATTAAATATTTAATTAAAAATACTTCAATAAATAAATAATTCATGCTAATAATTAGTAATTATTAATTAATAATCAATAAATACATATTAAATATTTAATTAAAAATACATCAATAAATAAATAATTCCTACTAATAATTATTAATTAACAACCAATTAGTAACTATTTAATAATAATCAATATATAAATATTAAATATTTAATTAAAAATAATTATTTATAACTACTTCATTATTAAATACTAGTAATTAATTAGTAAGTAATAACTAATGAGCGGTTAATAATCAATAAGTAAATAACAATTAATAAATATTTAATTTATAATTAATCATGACTATTAGTAGTAATTAATATTTAGTATATAATATTTTTTTAATAAGTAATCGTTGTTGAAAGTTTTTCCAAAATCTTTTGTCAAATATGATCCCTACGGAGGGGGGTCCAGGGGGTGGCAACCCCCCAAGGTGGGGGTGCGGGGGCAACGCCCCCGCTAACGGGGTTCGACCTGCCCGGTCAGGTCGCGGGGGTCCGAAACGGTACATTTTGTGTACTGTTGAATTTGAATCTTACTCAAAATTTAACAACAATCGTTAATTAAGTAACAATTGTAAGTTAAAAATCAGTAGTAAATAATAATAATAATTTATAATTAACTAAAATAATAATTGAAATTAATGATAAAAACATATATTAAATAAGTAATAGCTCCGCGCTGCAGCTATTTTTAGGGACAGTTTAATAGTTCAATCCAAATTTTAAGAGGAAAAACAAAAAAATTGGCTCCAACTACTTCAAGTTTAAGCGGGAAACCGAAAAATTAGCACCGACCTACTTCGTATTTTTTTAACAGTTGCGTCCACCCATTCTTCCCCTAAATCAATACCGACCTGCCTCCAACCATTCATTTCCCCAAATCAAAAACTAAAATGCAATCGAGCTTTCTTGTCCTACAATGGTGACTAGGGTTTCCGCCGCCCCATTCTCTTCCTCAGTTTCCGCTCTTCTGCTCTTCTTTTCCTCGTTGTATCCCTTCCTCTTGTCCCCTCTCTTCTCCGTCCTCTAGCCCTAGCTTTCATCGTCGTGGGTAGGAGCTCGCCTTTCTTCCTCTATCTCTACTTAATCGGCCGCCTCTTTTCTGGTTTTCTCCTCTTAGTCGATCTGTTTTGTGGATCTGTTTTGGATTTGATGAATACGGTAAGTTTTGGATTTGCTATTTCCCACCTTAAAAGTTTTGGGGGAACGCACGTCTTGGCCTTGTTAATAGCTCACTAATCCTCTTTCAGATCTCGTAGTTACTATATGCTGTGGATTAAACTTATTCCAGTGTGCCAGATGTTGTCAATATCTTCATTGTACTGGAGCATCACTATTGGAATTTAAGGTATTGTGACTGTGGTGGCTTTTGTTGGTTTGTTTGTTTGACTTGGTTGGAACTTGGATATGTCATTTGTGCTGTGAGTGTTTTGACTTGGGTGTTAGTGTGGTCGTTCTTGAGTTGTCTGTGCTTTGGTTAGCTTTAGGATTTGTTGGTATTGCTCGGTGGTTTTGGGTTGCTGGTCGGTTGTGCTTTGTCGGAGTTCTTATTGATTGTCTTTGAAGTGTTAAATTGTGTTAAATTGTTTCGATTTCATATTAGTCTTTGAAGTGTTAATATGTTTGTCTAGAACTATATACCTCACTCTTAGTGAATAATACACTTAGAAATAGATGGTTGCCAATTTTCCTTATCCTTATTTTCTTCATTGGTCCAAGTAACTAGCTTGTTTGTTTTGCGTAATTGCACTGTTGTTGACAATTTATAATTGTTACACATAACTCTTATGTCTGTATATTGGAATAGATAACGTTATCTAGGCCCGATAATTCTCCTTTGATCCCACTTTGGATTAGGAGTTGCAAAGATGTTAGTAGCATGCATCTAAGTATTGACAGGATTTCATTTGATTTTGATTCATGCTTATGATTAAATTAAATTTTGCTACCAACAAGTTTTAGCTGATGGAATATCCAGTTTTCAATATCTGATACAACTAATTCACTATCAAACAATATATTGGGTTAGTAAATGTGTATAATATAGATCATGGTTCAGCGTGTAACACCCCACTCCCGCTATGGTCACTCACTAAGGGAATGCCATAGCATCGGTGGAGTATTTTAGTGAATATAGAACAGAAAAATTACAACAAGACAGATATAAATAGTACTTGAAATTTAAAACATCATCTCATAACAGCGGAAGTAAAACATGTCTGGTTACATCATAAAACCACAATAAAAGTCAAGTACAATATCCATCAAAATAAAGAAGTACATAATCCCACTCTCATACAATAGCCAAAACAAAAGAAAAGATAACTGGGTAACTGGAGCTTTACATCTATCCAAGCTCCTAAAGACTGAAACAGCAATCCGATCAAGCTCCACTACTGCTAGGATCCACCGTAGGACCTGAGGGTTGGGAAAAAGATAAAAACAACGGGGTCAGACATAAGTCTGAGCGAGTCCTATAACTTTAACAATACAATCGTTAAAGTAACCAGAGAAGACATAAACTGATATACGGTAACATATAGGGATGAACGGCTACACTAAGCAGTCAACTAAACTAAGATAAAAGATAAAGACGCATCTACCCTTCCAAGGGTAAATTACTAAACTGCACCACACCAGTCATTCCTAACTTAAAGGTTGATCCCACCCATGGACTTATAAAATTAACTTAATAGTTCTCGCGTACCCCTAGGTGACTAAGTAGACGCCACGGGGCCCTACAATCCACTAGGTGTACACACTACTCCCCATTCGATCGGCTCCCTAACGTAGATACCCGTGCTGGCCCCACCATGGGGTGTACCATTCCCCAACGTGGCAACCCGATATAATTAACGGTGCACGGCTTATATCTACACGATGCAACAACGGCTTACCTACCAGCCCGGGCCCACACACGCATAAGAAGCCCGTTGGACTTGCGTTGCCACCGCTAACCCGTTTGCCTCTTACAGTCAAGCCCAGTATGCGTGTCCCGTCCTCGACATGGGTCGAGCCCACAAAGATACGTATGGGTTACTGGTTGAAATGGGCCTCCCACAAGCTACCCACCTAAGCTTGTCCCTTTTTCTAGTGTATCCCACTTAACCCTTTAATCATGTTTTAATTACATGTTCCACTTTGGTTAAGTATTCTAATCGTATTTTCTATTGCCACCCAAGGCAACCACTAGATTTCCTCATGCCACCCAAGGCACCTACTTAACCCCTCATGTCCCTCTACATGCTAATGTGGTTAAGTGTTTCTTAATTAATTAAGATCGTAACCTTTGTAAAGACCTCTCACATTAGACTGTCTTTTATGACCGCTGGTTAAGCCGGTTGGGTCCGGGCAGCCTTATGTCATAACCGAGTCTAACCTCGTGTCTTTACATTAATCACGTATTTAGTTTGTGCCTAAGACCTCTCACATTGGGCTAACATTTGTAGCAACTGGTTAAGCCGGTTGGGTCCGGGCAGTTTTACGCTACAACTGAGTCCAACCTCGTGTCTTAGTCAATTAATTACACCTAATTAATCACCCTCATAATTTATATTAATTATCCCTAATTAATTACACATTTTTAAGAATATGGGTAGACCTAACTAAATAGGTAAATTCCCAACTCCAAAGTGTGGGTACACCTAACTTAATAGGCAAATTCCCAACACATAGTATGGGTACACCTAACTTAATAGGCAAATTCCCATACTATGTTCATTTATTTTATGTTATGCATAATTATATTAATTTCACACAATCTTATTAACTTATGCATTGAATTAACCCCATCGTTCCCACGTAATTTCGTTCTCATGACATAACACATATAAAAGGTGTCAACTTACATATGTATGAACATGTTTCAAAGGTGCCATCTTGCATATTAACAAACACATAACTTGCATATGAACTTGCATAACATGTCACATAACTTGTATATAATCTTGTATAACATGTTACATAAACTTACATATTAACAAATACATGACTTGCATATAATATGTCACATAACTCACATATTAACTTGCATAACATACTTGCATATTAACTCATAAACTTGCATAATGTGTCATCATGAACTTGCATATTAACAAACATGTAACTTGCATATTAACAAACATGTAACTTGCATATTAACAAACATGTAACTTGCATAGCATATCTTGCATATTAACATACATGTAACTTGCATATTAACAAACATGTAACTTGCATAGCATATCTTGCATATTAACATACATGTAACTTGCATAGCATATCACCATGAACTTGCATAACATGCATATGATCACATAGCCCACAACTTGCATATTTAGCATCATGCAAACATAACATACATCATACTAAACTTGCATAAACTTACATACTCAACATGCATAAACATAGGATTAATGTTAACATCATATCATATGATTCAAGACTCATTAATCCACATACAAAACCATAAATCTCATCACATCTCATCTACTTAGTTTAACAAATGATCATCAAAGTGATAGAAACTCACAACTAGCCAATTTGCACTCCAAATGAAGAAGATTAAGATGCTTAGAATGGATTAGAGGTTGATTAGAGAGTGATTAGCTTGCAACCCTCTTCATAAATTGGTGGAGGCCATGAGAGCTAAAATTTTGCCATAGTTTAGTTGTAGGATAGATTAATGATGATTTAGGGCTAGGTTAGGGTCTTATTTATAGATTAGGTGAGTGTTTTAGGCCCTTAGATTAACCCTAGATTAGATTAGGACCCTAGGATTTCGGAAATCTCTAGAACACAGCCCAAGACTAAACCAAAACCAGACCTGGTGCACCCAGATCAACAGGGCCGACACCCTGTGTGGACACCCCTGTCGACAGGGCTGTCGACACCCCTGTCGACACCCCTGTCGACATGCCTGTCGACACGGGGCTAGGCGGGAATTTCCCCTCTTTTCCGCTTTTGGCTCCAAACTTGTTTTAGAACTGAATTTTAAATCTGTTTTTAACTTTGAATTTCCTGAAAACTTCTTTGGGCCATAACCGGGCCATACGGACTCCGATTCTCGAAAACTCGGACTCTATTTCGCGTATTTTTCCGAGACGAACGCAATGACGCAGCCCGTTTCCCCTGATTCTCACATCTGAGATTAATTATACTTTAATTACTAACCCTTAGTGTTAATTGAAATTCGGGGTGTTACATTCTCCCCGACATAAAGGATTTCGTCCTCGAAATCTCTAAGTTTAGAAGAACATATCCTACCAACCAAACAACCATCTACTAAACCATCAACCACAAGCAACCATTATCCTTAGAAACTTCTAATGATGTATGAACATATGCAGAAAATGTGTGTATATGTCCGTATACTAATGCAAAATCAGGCGGTCCACTGATTCAGTTGACCTCCTTAATGCAAACCATGATAGTGCCATGCATCCAATATGTATGCGAAACCCTATTGACACATACAATTTCTATATGCGTGCACAACCATACACAAAAATGCATCATCCACATGATAACACAGCCATGATACATCCATCAATCTAACTACCACATCCATTTATGCGATATGCAACATGAAGTGACTGAGCCGATCTAGTGCTTAATGTGTGTGTATATGCATCCACGAGCAACCACTAGCAAACAATTGCATCCACATGCATCCATCAACCATAACATGTTTCAAACACATGTTTCAACCATAGGTTTTACCCTATCTAAAGGTCATAGGTACTAGCGAGAGGATATACTAAAGATAAGATAAGTACTAGACAAGCGATAAAGGAGAAGTTAAAAGACATACTCTCAAAAAGAAATGGATACAAAGAACGCATCTTCGCTTCCGTCTCCCAAGTAGCATTGCTTTCGTCATCTCCCCATTGCACTTTAACTAGCTGAACTTCTCTGTTCCTCAACTTCCTAGTTTCTGACCCAAGGATGCGAGTCGGAGCTCGTCGAATCGTCGCATCACGCTCTACCTCTACATCTTTAAGCAAGCTCGGCTCTACCACCTCTGCGGTCTCATGTAAGCACTTCCTCAGATGTGATACATGGAATACATCATGAACACCACTAAGTCTGTCGGGCAACTCCACCCTATATGCCATCCGTCCAATCCTTTCCTTAATAGGAAACGGCCCAACAAACCTCGGTGCTAGCTTCCCAACGGACCCAAAGCGAACAACATTTCTCAACGGAGATACTTTGACAAAAACCATGTCCCCAACCTCAAACTCAAGATCCGTCCTTCTCCAATCCGCATAAGATTTCTGTCTATCTTGCGCTGCTTTCATCCTTCTTCGAATCAAATCAATCTTCTCTGAAGTCTCTCTAACCATATCTGGCCCAAGCAAGATCTTATCCGTAGATTCCCACCAACATGTAGGAGATCGACAAGGCCTTCCATAAAGAGCTTCGAAAGGAGCCATACCAATACTGGACTGAAAGCTGTTATTATATGCGAACTCCACCAAAGGAAGATGTTCTTCCCATGTACCTCCAAAATCCAAGATACAAAGCCTCAAGAGATCTTCTAAGATACGGTTCACCCTCTCGGTCTGACCGTCCGTCTGAGGATGATATGCGGTGCTCAAACACAACTGAGTCCCTACCGCCTCTTGCAAACTTCTCCAAAACTCACTAGTGAAGATAGGATCTCGATCACTCACAATGCTGGATGGTACGCCATGCAATCTAACAATCTCTCTAACATAGACTGAAGCAAGCCATGGAGCGGTCCTCTTACTCTTCACGGGTATAAAATGGGCACTCTTGGTAAGTCTGTCTACCACAACCCAAATTCCCGTATTGCCCTTCCTCGATCTCGGTAACCCATCGATGAAATCCATCGAGACACTATCCCACTTCCATTGCGGAACTTCCAATGGGTGTAGCAACCCACCGGGTTTCCTTTGCTCCGCTTTAACTTGTTGGCACACTAAGCATCTAGCCACATACTCGGCCACATCTTTCTTCATACCGGCCCAGAAGAAAATTCTCTTCATATCTTGGTACATTTTGTCTCCACCGGGATGAATAGTCTTTCTTGAACGATGTGCATCATCCAAAATAGCCTTCTTCAAACCCTCATCTTGCGGTACACAAAGTCTACCGTCTCTATGCAACCATCCCTTATCATCTATGGTGTATCTACCCAAATGGCTGGACGACTCCCCCCTTATAAGCTTCTCTACCAACTCAACCAACTGTGGGTCGTCTCGATGAACCTCGCCAATCCGTCCCAAAAGAGTAGGTCTAACCTCCAAGGATGCCAACAAACCAGGTACAAAGTCAACAGAAGGTCTGAAGTCGAACAAAGAAAGAAACTCCAAGCTTCGCCGTTCCACGAACAATGGACTCAAAGATAGCCTTTTTCTACTCAAGGCGTCCGCCACCACGTTACCCTTGCCAGGAGTATACGCTATCTCGAAATCATAGGATGCTAAGAACTCCATCCACCTTTGCTGTCTTAAGTTTAAATCCTTCTGAGAGAATAAGTACTTCAATGATTTATGGTCAGTGAACAACTCGAATCTCTCACCAAGAAGATAATGGCGCCAAGACTTAAGTGCGAAAACAATCGCGACCAACTCTAGATCATGGGTAGGGTAATTCTTCTCATGCACTCTCAATTGCCTCCCTCCATAGGCTATTACCCTTCCCTCCTGCATCAAGACTGCGCCTAATCCTGTCCCACAAGCATCGGTATAAACAACAAACGGCTTACTCCCATCTGGAAGTACTAAAACTGGAGCGGTGGTCAAAGCTCTCTTTAACCGTCGGAAAGCATCATCACAATCTACGTCCCATGAGAAAACCAGATTCTTTTTCGTCAAGCGGGTTAATGGGGCTGATATCTTCGCGAAGTCTTTGATGAACTTCCTATAATATCCTGCCAACCCCAAGAAACTTCTTACTTCGGTAGCATTTCTAGGAACTTTCCAATCCTGGATAGATACTATCTTTGCGGGATCCACAGCTATCCCTTCCTTAGAGACCACATGCCCTAAGAATCGCACTTCTCTTCTCCAAAAATGACATTTAGAGAATTTAGCTTTAAGACTATGTGCTCGAAGAGTCTCCAACACTTCTCTGAGATGTAAGGCATGCTCTTCTTCACTCTTGGAAAAGACCAAGATGTCATCCACAAAGACCACTACAAACTTATTCAGATACTCTCTGAACACTCTACTCATTAGATCAACAAAGTATGCAGGGGCGTTTGTCAACCCAAATGGCATCACTAGCCACTCATAAAAACCATCCGGAGTCCGGAAAGCAGTTTTCTCTATACTGTCCTCCGCCACTCTTAACTGATGAAACCCTGTAGCCAAGTCCATCTGCGAAAACACTGAGGCGCCAACCAACTGATCAAAGAGATCATCTATTCTCGGTAATGGGTGTCTATTCTTCTTCGTGAGCTTATTAAGTTCTCTATAATCCACACAAAGTCTGAGGGACCCATCCGCCTTCGTGGCAAACACTACTGGAGCTCCCCACTCCGATATACTTCGCCTTATGAACCCCTTCTCAAGCAACTCCCCTACTTGCTTATGAAGTTCTCTTCTCTTACGAGGAGCCATGTGGCGCACTGGCAAAGACACTGGTTTGGCATTGTCCACCAAATAAATTCGGAAATCTATCTCCCGCTTCGGAGGCAAATCCTTCACCTCTTCAAACACATCCGGATATTCCCGGACCACTCTGACAGAACGCAAACTCTCGACCGAAGCATCGAGCGATTCAAGATAACTTAGCAAAACAGATTCCATGGGATTACAAGAGATCTCGAGAGTATTACCCAAGCGGGTCATAAGCCTGACAACTCTCCTTTCACAATCAAGAACGGCACCATTACTGGATAACCAGTCCATGCCCAAAATCAACCCATAGCCCGTGAAGCCCAATACAAAAGCATCACATCCAAACTCAACGCTAAGTATAGAAATCTTCAAACCCAAACATATCATAGACAGATATATAGAGCCCCCAATTGGGTTTGAAACAACCAAGGGATCATCAACTAGACTGGTGTCTAAGTGCAGTGACTCAACTAACGATGATGAGATAAAAGAATGCGATGCGCCAGAGTCAAACAAAGTACGAACTGGATGATCAAACAGAAAAACAAGACTTTCAACGGAAATAGTTCTACCTCTCTGCTGAATCGGTGGAACTGAGAGAGCCTGAACTTGCCCCCCTGACTGAGGTGGTGCCATAAGAGCTTGCACCTGACCTCCTGAGGTAGACCTCGTCTTCTGCCCCTTCTTTGGGCAGTCTTTCACAAGATGTCCTGCTTCACCACAATGAAAGCAACCGGTCTTCTTCTTTTTGCGACAATCCTTGCTGAGGTGGCCTGGTGTCCCACAATTGAAGCACTTCTTCTTCTTCTTCTTCTTGTCACCATTGCCTTTTCCACCCTTGCCTTGTTGTTGTTGTTGCGGTTTCTTCTGATCCCCCTTCTTCTCTGGTGCCTTAGAACTCTTATCATCCTCATGCATAAGTGCCATGTAGACAAGCTTCTCAAAGGTGGCCCCCATAGGAATATGAGTCATAGCTATTCCTTGCAATGGTTCGTTCAAGCCTCTAACGAACCTCAAAGCCTTCTTCTCCGGTGTATTCACCAACTCTATGCCAAACCTTGCTAATTGATTGAATTTGTTGACATATTCTTTCACCGTGAGATTCCCTTGCTTCAAATTCAAGAACTTCTCCATAAACAGATTCTCTTCCGCCCTTGAGAGAAACTTAGCCCCAAACCTTTGCTTAAAATCTGCCCAAGAGTCAACAGGGCGTTCTCCATTAGTGACCTCCCACCAGAATGAGGCCTCTCCCTTCATTAACCAAGCCGCCAACTTGACTTTCTTTCCCTCTTCCACTTCAAAGATATCTAGCAACTCTTCCACTTCCTTAAGCCAATCTCTAGCCTCTACGAAAGTCTCTGAACCTAGAAAAGGTTTTCCTCCTATAGCCTTGAACTCCTTGCAAATCTTAGCAAAATTATCCACTCTAAGCTGAGGAGGAGGAGCGGTTGCCTCTGGTGTAGTAGCATTGGCTGGACCCGCAGCTGCGGCCCTAGCCTCTTGCAACCTCCTATACCATAGTGGTATAACTAAGCCCTCTGGGATGTTAAGATCTTCAGCCATGCTGAAACGAAAGAGGAAAGATTCAAAAAGGAGATTCCGAAAGATAAAGATATGGCTATTGGGGATTATGCTTTTTCTTTTTCAAAAACTTTTCCCTTAAAAGACATGTTTTTGAAAATACGTTTTCCAAAAATAATACCTTTACTATTTTCTAAAAAAATATTTTTCTCAAAAATTTATCTGTTCCGGTAACCTTAAGCTCTGATACCACGTGTAACACCCCACTCCCGCTATGGTCACTCACTAAGGGAATGCCATAACATCGGTGGAGTATTTTAGTGAATATAGAACAGAAAAATTACAACAAGACAGATATAAATAGTACTTGAAATTTAAAACATCATCTCATAACAGCGGAAGTAAAACATGTCTGGTTACATCATAAAACCACAATAAAAGTCAAGTACAATATCCATCAAAATAAAGAAGTACATAATCCCACTCTCATACAATAGCCAAAACAAAAGAAAAGATAACTGGGTAACTGGAGCTTTACATCTATCCAAGCTCCTAAAGACTGGAACAGCAATCCGATCAAGCTCCACTACTGCTAGGATCCACCGTAGGACCTGATGGTTGGGAAAAAGATAAAAACAACGGGGTCAGACATAAGTCTGAGCGAGTCCTATAACTTTAACAATACAATCGTTAAAGTAACCAGAGAAGACATAAACTAATATACGGTAACATATAGGGATGAACGGCTACACTAAGCAGTCAACTAAACTAAGATAAAAGATAAAGACGCATCTACCCTTCCAAAGGTAAATTACTAAACTGCACCACACCAGTCATTCCTAACTTAAAGGTTGATCCCACCCATGGACTTATAAAATTAACTTAATAGTTCTCGCGTACCCCTAGGTGACTAAGTAAACGCCACGGGGCCCTACAATCCACTAGGTGTACACACTACTCCCCATTCGATCGGCTCCCTAACGTAGATACCCGTGCTGGCCCCACCATGGGGTGTACCATTCCCCAACGTGGCAACCCGATATAATTAACGGTGCACGGCTTATATCTACACGATGCAACAACGGCTTACCTACCAGCCCGGGCCCACACACGCATAAGAAGCCCGTTGGACTTGCGTTGCCACCGCTAACCCGTTTGCCTCTTACAGTCAAGCCCAGTATGCGTGTCCCGTCCTCGACATGGGTCGAGCCCACAAAGATACGTATGGGTTACTGGTTGAAATGGGCCTCCCACAAGCTACCCACCTAAGCTTGTCCCTTTTTCTAGTGTATCCCACTTAACCCTTTAATCATGTTTTAATTACATGTTCCACTTTGGTTAAGTATTCTAATCGTATTTTCTATTGCCACCCAAGGCAACCACTAGATTTCCTCATGCCACCCAAGGCACCTACTTAACCCCTCATGTCCCTCTACATGCTAATGTGGTTAAGTGTTTCTTAATTAATTAATTAAGATCGTAACCTTTGTAAAGACCTCTCACATTAGACTGTCTTTTATGACCGCTGGTTAAGCCGGTTGGGTCCGGGCAGCCTTATGTCATAACCGAGTCTAACCTCGTGTCTTTACATTAATCACGTATTTAGTTTGTGCCTAAGACCTCTCACATTGGGCTAACATTTGTAGCAACTGGTTAAGCCGGTTGGGTCCGGGCAGTTTTACGCTACAACTGAGTCCAACCTCGTGTCTTAGTCAATTAATTACACCTAATTAATCACCCTCATAATTTATATTAATTATCCCTAATTAATTACACATTTTTAAGAATATGGGTAGACCTAACTAAATAGGTAAATTCCCAACTCCAAAGTGTGGGTACACCTAACTTAATAGGCAAATTCCCAACACATAGTATGGGTACACCTAACTTAATAGGCAAATTCCCATACTATGTTCATTTATTTTATGTTATGCATAATTATATTAATTTCACACAATCTTATTAACTTATGCATTGAATTAACCCCATCGTTCCCACGTAATTTCGTTCTCATGACATAACACATATAAAAGGTGTCAACTTACATATGTATGAACATGTTTCAAAGGTGCCATCTTGCATATTAACAAACACATAACTTGCATATGAACTTGCATAACATGTCACATAACTTGTATATAATCTTGTATAACATGTTACATAAACTTACATATTAACAAATACATGACTTGCATATAATATGTCACATAACTCACATATTAACTTGCATAACATACTTGCATATTAACTCATAAACTTGCATAATGTGTCATCATGAACTTGCATATTAACAAACATGTAACTTGCATATTAACAAACATGTAACTTGCATAGCATATCTTGCATATTAACATACATGTAACTTGCATATTAACAAACATGTAACTTGCATAGCATATCTTGCATATTAACATACATGTAACTTGCATAGCATATCACCATGAACTTGCATAACATGCATATGATCACATAGCCCACAACTTGCATATTTAGCATCATGCAAACATAACATACATCATACTAAACTTGCATAAACTTACATACTCAACATGCATAAACATAGGATTAATGTTAACATCATATCATATGATTCAAGACTCATTAATCCACATACAAAACCATAAATCTCATCACATCTCATCTACTTAGTTTAACAAATGATCATCAAAGTGATAGAAACTCACAACTAGCCAATTTGCACTCCAAATGAAGAAGATTAAGATGCTTAGAATGGATTAGAGGTTGATTAGAGAGTGATTAGCTTGCAACCCTCTTCATAAATTGGTGGAGGCCATGAGAGCTAAAATTTTGCCATAGTTTAGTTGTAGGATAGATTAATGATGATTTAGGGCTAGGTTAGGGTCTTATTTATAGATTAGGTGAGTGTTTTAGGCCCTTAGATTAACCCTAGATTAGATTAGGACCCTAGGATTTCGGAAATCTCTAGAACACAGCCCAAGACTAAACCAAAACCAGACCTGGTGCACCCAGATCAACAGGGCCGACACCCTGTGTCGACACCCCTGTCGACAGGGCTGTCGACACCCCTGTCGACATGCCTGTCGACACGGGGCTAGGCGGGATTTTCCCCCCCTTTTCCGCTTTTGGCTCCAAACTTGTTTTAGAACTGAATTTTAAATCTGTTTTTAACTTTGAATTTTCTGAAAACTTCTTTGGGCCATAACCGGGCCATACGGACTCCGATTCTCGAAAACTCGGACTCTATTTCGCGTATTTTTCCGAGACGAACGCAATGACGCAGCCCGTTTCCCCTGATTCTCACATCTGAGATTAATTATACTTTAATTACTAACCCTTAGTGTTAATTGAAATTCGGGGTGTTACAGTTCAGCTGAATAATTTGTGGGAACCATGTCAGACCATATTTTTAGCCGAAATTGCTGAAATAAAACGTTGATATCTATGCTTTATTGGTGCCATCTGTTGTTATTAATATGCGACTAATGCAAGGCAAAATGTTTTTTCTAATAGATACTCGAGTGGGAGTTAGCATGGAAAAAAGTACGAAAATTTCATTGGTTTGGCTGAAGAATCCAAGATCAAGTAAGGTTTCTACCTCAGAAATAAGGTTTTGCATGCTATTTTTTTCCATAGTTCTGGGTAAAGTAGCAGTTTTTAGGCTATGTCTGTCCAGGAAGATATATAATTCTGTCCATAAAACCAATAAAAAAATATATATATGTGTGTGTGTGCGCGCGCGCATGCATATATATATAAATATGTATGTGTATATATATATATAAATTGGTTTTTTTTCGACACAAAAATAAATGAAATGCAAAATATATATACATTTGGGCATCACTGTACTCATGAATGAATGACACAGAGTAATAAGGATATTTGACGATGAGCATGATGTTGAAATGGATGATCGATTGGGGATGCTGGAGCATAAAGACTTGGTGTATGTCAGTGTGTATGTATATTTATACGAAAGTGTGTATGTAACTGAGTGTATTGAGTGATCAGTTTGTAGTGAGGAATGTATGTATTGTTATGACTGTATTATGTAAAAGTGAGTTGTACGATAGTGGATCAGAAAGTTGTACTAATTCAAATATTGAAATAAAATATTTAATTGATTATTTCAGATCAGTGTAGTATCATTTTATTCAATATAAATATTTATTTTTATATGAAATGTAATGTATAACGAAACAAAAATCATATTGTTATAATTAATTGTAGTAGGAATTACTACAACGGTGGAAAAAAGTTGTAATATATATTACTGCAACGGTGCAAAAATGTTGTAATATGTATTACTACAAAGGTGGAAAAAAGTTGTAAAATATACATATTACAACGGTGTTGCAACAGTGTAAAAACGTTGTAAAAGATACGAGTCTATTACAACTTCTTAATACACGACGGTTTGCCCACCGTTGTAAAATGTATATTACAACGGTGTTCCACCGTTGTAATAGGGTCATTTTGTTGTAGTGAAACGTGGTATACATGTAATTTTGGGTATAAAACTTGATCTATGTAAATTGAGCATAGCTTTGTAAACATGTAAATCATGAATCTTGACATATGTAAAATGGCATGAAACTTGGTATATGTGTAAATTGGCATAAAATTGGCATACATGTAAAACGACATGAATTGAACATATGTAAATTTGGTATGAACTGGGCATATGTAAAACTGACATGTAATCTAGAACTTGGGCATATGTTAATAATGTAAGATTTGGAGTTGAAACATATTTGATAATTTATGACTTGGTAGAGGTTTAATATGAACGCGCCTAAGTTGGGTTTTGGGTAGATGGCATGTATTGTAAATAAAAGGCTATAACTTGGCATAACCTTATAGTGAATTAAGGTAATAATTTGGGAATACATTTTGGGGTAAAAACGTGAACTATGAACTTGATAATTGACATATAACATGAAATATGAATTTGGTTGAAACATGAACATGAATATGAATATGAACATGAACGTGAACATGGCTAACTTGAGGTTGGGTTGAGTTTGCAGTGTAATTCTGCCCGGAACCGCCTGGAATATCTAGTGACTGCAAATAATAAGATCCAATGTGAGAAGTTAGTCATATATTGCTTAAACCCGAGGTTAGAATGAGTTGTGGTGTAATTCTGCCCGGAACCGCCCAACATATCCAGTAACCGCAACAACAGGTCTAATGTGAGTGGTTGATGCATTAATAACTAATTAATGCCAACAAACAGACATGCTAAGAATGGAAAGGTTAAGTAATATGACTAGACTAATGACACTTAACCGATAGGACATGAATGGATGGGTTAAGTAAACCTGAACTTGATTACTTGAGAACACTTAACCAATATAACATGTTAATTAGAAAAGTGGGTAGGATTAAGTTAAGAACACTTTACCGTTATAACATGACTAGTGGATGGGTTGAGTCAACTTGAATGGGTTGATAACACACAACCAATATAACATGACACGTGGCAGGGTTAAGTCAATTTGAACATATAGACAACACTTAACCAACTTGACATGATACGTGGGCGGGTTAAGTCACGAATTGCTTGAAAACACTTAACCAATTTGATATGCTAGAATAGCGGGGTTAAGTTATGAATCACTAGACAACACTTAACCAACTTGACACGATACATGGGCGGGTTAAGTCACGAATTACTTGAAAACACTTAACCAGTGCAATTTGACGAATGGGTGGGTTAAGTTAACTTGGATGGGTTGGCGATGCCTAACCAATATGACATGGTGTGTGGTAGGGTTAAGTAAACACGCGAAGGCAACACTTAATCGATATAACAAGACATGCGGTAGCGTTAAGTATAACAAGAGAAAACACTTAGCCAACTTAACGTGATGGACAGAGAGGGTTAAGTACATATCAGGTTGGTGGGTAATATTAGTATATATAGGCCCATGAACTTAAATGTTAAATAAACATACTTGAATCAATGAGAGGGTTAAGTACATATCGGGTTGGTGGGTAATATTAGTAAATATAGGCCCACAAACTTAACCATTAATAAACATGCTTGAATCAGTGGGTTAAGTACATCACGGGTAGGTGGGTAATATCTGTATATATAGGCCCACAAGCTTAACTAGTAGGAAACCCTAGTAATGGGGACCCATTTCAGTAGTAACCCACATAGGTGTATCATGGTACCCTGGAACTAGGCAGGGTGGGGCACGATTACTAGGCTGATTGTAAGCGGTCAAAGCGACGACGAGTGGTGCAGCAGTGCAGGTTCTAACGGAGTGCGGGCGTGCACACACTTCGGAGTAGAAAAAGCAGGCACTAGGCACCAGTAGTATACACTATGCATTCTAGAATTGTGTGTGGCCGCCACCATGGACCTTGATACACCCCCATGGTGGGACCAGTATAGGTACCTACAATCATTGGGGGCCGTATGACACACTGAAGTAGCATAATCCCTAGTTGGACCTAGGTCGTATAAACCCTGAATCCGAGAAACATTCAATTGGTAGCATAAACCCTAGTTGGACCTAGGTCGCGTAAACCCTGGTTGAATCTAGGAAGCGCCCGATAGAAAACCCTAGATTTGATCTAGGTGATAAATAATAGATGTACACCTGAAAACAACCACAATTTCGTGGATTGGGATCACGTTATCATATGATCATTTTATATAGATCACTAGTTGGGACACTAATCAGGTGGTTAGAGAAAATAGATATCACTGAAATATTTTAATGACGAAGCTTAGAAATCTTGCAATGTGATACTTGGTAGGAACCTTG
This sequence comes from Allium sativum, assembly GCA_030737875.1. Classification (NCBI taxonomy): domain Eukaryota; kingdom Viridiplantae; phylum Streptophyta; class Magnoliopsida; order Asparagales; family Amaryllidaceae; genus Allium; species Allium sativum. Next base: position 208,716,486 of record CM060916.1, read on the forward strand.
TGATGCTACTCTTGATAGGAATTATGGGATGTTATAAATTATTCATCGTGCCTGTAGCTTAACTTGTAATCATGCTTATGTTTATTTTCAGTTTATTCATGTCATGTTATCTTCACCTGTTTTTATGCTGAAAGTCACTGGGACTTAATCAGTCTTTATGACAGACCCGTTTTGTTTTGCCCCTTTTTCTTCCGTTTCCCCCCAGGTTCGTAGGGTGGGAATACAGCTTAGTTCGGATCTTACTAAGCTCCAAGGCTCTTTCATGTACGGCTTGGATTTCTCTTGGCTATGGCTTGCCTTGGTTTATTGGGGAATATCAGGATTTATTTTTATACTTCTTTGTTTTTGAGCAAGACAAATATTTTAGCTATGTAATTGGGTATTGGAAGTTGATGGGCTTTTATTGTAAATGATTATATTTAATAAATGATTTGAAGTACTTCTTCTTTACCTTCCGCTGTTTTATATATGTCTATCTTGTAATATTTCTGTTCCAGTACCCATAATGCTCCACTGATGTTAAGGCATTCCCTTTGTGAGTGACCTTAACAGATGTGGGCTGTTACATTTGGTATCAGAGCAGAAGGTTACCAGACTGGCAAAGGCTTTTTAAAACCTTCTGAAATTATTTTCAAAACGTTTACAAAGAAGCATTTCTCTAAGAAAAGTTTTGTTTTACGAAAGGCATATTCCCCAAAGCCATATGCACTGTCTTTTGATTCTCCCTTTGAATCTCTTCTTTCTCTCTTTTCACCATAGTTTTGTAGGCGTACGACACATGTCGGAGGGCAAAGAAGTGCCCAACCTCCATCTGTAGCCGCAGTAGTTCCATCTACGACTAATCTTATTTCAAGCTTTGTAGGGTTGCTGTGCGATGGAGGTAGCTTTCGAGAAACTTGTCAACTAGCTATACAAGGATAGTGAGAACAAGGATAAAGAACACAAGCCTAAGGATGAGAAACTTGCTGATATGGTTTAATTCATGAAGGAGGAAAAGGTGAAAGGGGAGAGGCCAAAGTGAAAGAATAATAAAACCCATGACAAGAGAGAGTATCGTTAGTATGATAAAAAGGGACATGTAGTTAGGTGTTATAGGACAAGGACAAGGGCAAAGGACAAGATTGTCAAGAGGGCAATTGTATGCTCTCACAACTAGCATACCTAAGAGAGGTGGTAACGTGTCTGTTAAAAGTGTAGCTTTTCTTTTCTATCATACCGTGGGAACTTTGTTTTTGTACATCACATCCTTTTAATTCTGCTTCGATAGTTGAGTCTCTGCACCTAGTACTAGCGTGGTAGAGGATCCCATTTTTTTCTCAAATCCTGTTAGGGAATTGGCTCATTTATTCATGACTTGTTTGGATTTGAGAATGTCTATGCTAAGTGTTGAGTTTAGAAGTAATGCTTATGTTTTTTTGGGCTATGGGTTGATCCTAGGGATGGAGTGGTTATCCGGTAATGGTGCCATTCTTGAGTATGAAAAGAGGGTAGTTAGACTCTTGACTTGCCATGGTAATGCCCTCGAAGTCTAGTGTAACCCTTAGGGTTCTGCCATGCTTAGTTACCTAAAATCTCTTGATACATTTATTGATCCGCTCGAGTAGTGTTAGCCACTAAGGCGGATGGTTCATTTCGCTTATGCATGAGTTATAGAAAATCACCTTAGTAAGTACATTTCGCAGCATGGTCGACATCTGTTTATTTTCAAGAGATAGTTCTTCTGCGTGGAATACCTTATAGTGAGTAAACGAGATCCAGGATTCACTAGTGAATTTTGGAGAGCTTGCATGAAACCATGAGTACGCAGTTATGTTTGAGCCAAGTATACTAGAAAAAAAAAGTGAAAGTGGAACGAGAGGCGATAGTGAAATGAGTTCCAACTCATATTTTGGAAATAGGAGGTAAGAAGCTACGAAATTGTGAAGTTAAAGACGGTAAAAGCACAATGGAGTTAAGCTCAAGGAAATGCGACTTAGAAGATTGAAGACTAGATACGCGCATCATATCTCTTTTTTTAAGAGTATATCCTTGATCCCTCTTTTCCTGAAAAGCTTACTTGCATGCTATCTTTTAAGTATATCCTCTCGGTCTATTCTCAATCCTATTTCTGTTGCAAACCCCATAGGGAGTTTGACTCATCTGTTAGTAATACATGTTGGGGCTTGAAGGTGTTCGTTGGGTTGACTAAACTTTTTGGGTTTTATAGGATATGGGTTAGTTTTAGGAAGGGATTTCTTGTGACCTAAAAGGATTCCATCAAGCTTAGTTTCCTAGAAACATATATATTGGTTGGGTTGAGAAATTCTTTGAGTATCAGTCTGATGTTGATTTCGGTCTTTGGGGCTGGTGCTTACGGAGTTCTTCTCCTAATCAGTATATGTGACGTAGATTTCCAGTTTTGACATTGCCTAATGGGCACAAAGTTTTTACTTGCTTCTATCATTCGACTATATCTTTAGGTAGGAACAATTGGGTGTAAACATGTGTTTGAGACATGTTATGATTAATGGTTGCAACTGGTTGCAAGAGGTTTCTAGTGATTGCTCGTGGATGCATATACACGCACATTAGACACTAGATCGGCTCAGTCACCTTTCATATTGCATATGCATGAGTGTTTATACTTGTTTATGGATGAATTTGAATGTGTTATCATGTGGATGTTGCATATGGATGGATGTTTGTGCACACATATAATGTTTATGTGTCTAGAACTATTTGCATACACGTTGGGCTCGTGTCACTAAACATATTTTGCATTAAGAAGATCAATCAGGCCTGATCATTTGCCTTAGATAAGGAACATATACACACACCTTCTGCATATGTTCATACAACATTAGAAATCTTTTAAGGACAATGATTGCATATGGATGATGTTTTGAGTAGATGGATGATTGGATGGTAGGACACATTCTTCTTAACCTGAAGATTTCGAGGACGAAATCCTTTAAGGAGGGGAGAATGTAACAACCCGAATTTTAATAACATGTTGAAACAATTAATTTTTCTAAAATGAGAATCATGGGAAACATGTTGCGCCATTGCGTTCGTCTCGGAATTCTGCATAAATCGAGTCCGAGTTTTTGAAAATCGGAGTCCGTATGACAGAGTTATAACCTCTAGAAGTTTCACGAATTTTTAGAATAAAAAACAGCTCAGAAATTCGAATTAAAAAATCGAACTCAAGACCCAGAAGCGGGTTGGGCGGGAAAATTCCCGCCCAGAGCCCAGGTCGACCAGGGGGTCGACCTGGTGGTCGACCTGCCCAGACCAGGTCGACCATAGGGTCGACTTGGGGCTTGACCTGGGGGTCGACCTCCCTGGTCGGCCTAGGTGCGACTGGTTGGCTGGGTGGGTCTATTTGCGGGCCTGAGACGTTTTGATGGTTCAGATCAGTTCCAGGGTTGATCTAAAGGCCCTAAATGGTTCCTACACCTATAAATACACCCTAAGACCTAACCTAATTCATAACAAATCATTCTTACACCAAAATGCTGCTGAAATCCCTCTTGATCATGGCTGCCACCTCTAATCGAGTTCCTAAGCTTTCATACACAATCCAATTCGAAGATTAAGGCTTCTACAATGATTCAAGACAATAAATCAACAACGCCGCAGCATTTCTACAACAAATTCAGTTCTTTATTCATTAGATACGATCTGTAAGTTCTAGTTATTTTCAGATCTAAATATTTAATATGGGCATGTGATGAAGTGAAGTTGGACTTTTGACTCAAGTCTATTTCTGTTTCTTCTTGAATCTTGATTTTTGGGCTTTTCTACCTTCATTCTCATGCCAAGTTTATGATCTATGCAGCAGTTTTCTTGATTCATAATGATGTTATCATCAAGTTGTAATCTTTATGCCTATCATGATGATTTATGCTGTTTTCTCTCTGATCTTGTTCTTATTGCAACTTCTACCTCCCCCTAATTATTTTCTTTTGATATACCTAGGTCAATTTCGGACCTAGGCCTAAACTACGATATACATGCGATGGTATACGGGGGAAATATTGGAATACTGCCTAGTGGAATATATGTGTTTGGTGGAATCGAAGGCATAATACGAAAATTGGATGTTTGGGGATAATTTACCATTAACATGAAACAGGGTAATTTTGGGTATTGTCATTATAATGGTTATTGCGCGATTGGGATTGATAGATGTAATTTGATATGGATCTTGATATATGTAATTTGGCTAGAACTTGTTATGGGTAAATTGGTGTAAACGTGGTATACATGTAATTTTGGGTATAAAACTTGATCTATGTAAATTGAGCATAGCTTTGTAAACATGTAAATCATGAATCTTGACATATGTAAAATGGCATGAAACTTGATATATGTGTAAATTGGCATACATGTAAAACGACATGAATTGAACATATGTAAATTTGGTATGAACTGGGCATATGTAAAACTGACATGTAATCTAGAACTTGGGCATATGTTAATAATGTAAGATTTGGAGTTGAAACATATTTGATAATTTATGACTTGGTAGAGATTTAATATGAACGCGCCTAAGTTGGGTTTTGGGTAGTTGGCATGTATTGTAAATAGAAGGCTATAATTTGGCATAACCTTATAGTGAATTAAAGTAATAATTTGGGAATACATTTTAGGGCAAAAACGTGAACTATGAACTTGATAATTGACATATAACGGGAAATATGAATGTGGCTGAAACATGAACATGAATATGAACATGAACGTGAACATGGCTAACTCGAGATTGGGTTGAGTTTGCAGTGTAATTCTGCCCGGAACCGCCCGGCATATCCAGTGGCTGCAAATAATAAGATCCAATGTGAGAAGTTAGTCATATCTTGCTTAAACCCGATGTTAGACTGAGTTGTGGTGTAATTCTGCCCGGAACCGCCCGGCATATCCAGTGACCGCAACAACAGGTCTAATGTGAGTGGTTGATGCATTAATAACTAATTAATGCCAACAAACAGACATGCTAAGAATGGAAAGGTTAAGTAATATGACTAGACTAATGACACTTAACCGATAGGATATAAATGGATGGGTTAAGTAAACCTGATCTTGATTGCTTGAGGACACTTAACCAATATAACATGTTAATTAGACAAGTGGGCAGGATTTAGTTAAGAACACTTAACCGTTATAACATGACTAGTGGATGGGTTGAGTCAACTTGAATGGGTTGATAACACTCAACCAATATAACATGACGCGTGGCAGGGTTAAGTCAACTTGAACATATATACAACACTTAACCAACTTGACATGATACTTGGGCGGGTTAGGTCACGATTTGCTTGAAAACACTTAACCAATTTGACATGCTAGAATAGCGGGGTTAAGTTATGAATCTCTAGACAACACTTAACCAACTTGACACGATACGTAGGCGGGTTAAGTCACGAATTACTTGAAAACACTTAACCAATGCAATCTGACGAATGGGTGGGTTAAGTTAACTTGGATGGGTTGGCGATGCCTAACCAATATGACATGGTGTGTGGTAGGGTTAAGTAAACACGCGAAGGCAACACTTAACCGATATAACAAGACATGCGGTAGGGTTAAGTAAAACAAGAGAAAACACTTAGCCAACTTAACGTGATGGATGGAGAGGGTTAAGTACATATCAGGTTGGTGGGTAATATTAGTATATATAGGCCCATGAGCTTAACCGTTAAATAAACATACTTGAATCAGTGAGAGGGTTAAGTTCATATCGGGTTAGTGGGTAATATTAGTACATATAGGCCCACAAACTTAACCATTGATAAACATGCTTGAATCGGTGGGTTAAGTACATCACAGGTAGGTGGGTAATATCTGTATATATAGGCCCACAAACTTAACCAGTAGAAAACCCTGGTAACGGGGACCCATTTCAACAGTAGCCCACATAGGTGTATCATGGTACCCTAGAACTAGGCAGGGTGGGGCACGATTACTGGGCTGATTGTAAGCGGTCAAAGCGACGGCGAGTGGTGCAGTAGTGTAGGTTCTAACATGGTGCAGGCATGCATACACTTCGGAGTAGAAAAAGAAGGCACTAGGCACCAGTAGTATACACTATGCATTCTAGAATTGTGTCGGGCCGCCACCATGGGACTTGATACACCCCATGGTTGGACCAACATAGGTATCTACAATCATTGGGGGCCGTATGACACACGCAGGTCGCATAATCCCTAGTTGGACCTAGGTTGCATAAACCCTGAATCCGAGAAGCGTTCAATAGGTAGCATAAACTCTATTTGGACCTAGGTCGCGTAAACCCTGGTTGAATCTAGGAAGCGCCCGATAAAAAACCCTAGATTAGATCTAAGTGATAAATAATAGACGTACACCTGAAACAACCACAATTTCGGGGATTGGGATCACATTATCATATGATCATTTTATATAGATCACTAGTTGGGACACTAGTCAGGTGGTGCAGAGCAAATAGATATCACTGAAATATTTTAATGACGAAGCTTAGAAATCTTGCAATGTGATACTTGGTAGGAACCTTATGATGCTACTCTTGATAGGAATTATGGGATGTTATACTTGATTCATCGTGCCTGTAGCTTAACTTTCATCATGCTTATGTTTATTTTCTGTTTATTCATGCCATATTATCTTTACCTGTTTTTATGCTGAAAGTCACTAGGACTTACTCAGTCTTTATGACTAACCCGTTTTGTTTCGCCTCTTTTTCTTCCGTTCCCCCCCAAGTTCGCAGGGTGGGAATACAACTTAGTTCGGATCTTACCATGTTCCAAGGCTCTTTCATGTATGGCTTGGATTTCTCTTGGCTATGGCTTGCCTTGGTTTATTGGGGAATATCAGGATTTATTTTTATGCTTCTTTGTTTTTGAGCATGACAGATATTTTAGCTATGTAATTGGGTATTGGAAGTTGATGGGCTTTTATTGTAAACAATTATATTTAAGAAATGATTTGAACTACTTCTACTTTGCCTTCCGTTGTTTTATATATGTCTGTCTTGTAATATTTCTGTTCCAGTACCCATAATGCTCCATTGAAGTTAAGGTATTCCCTTTGTGAGTGACCTTAACGGATGCGGGGTGTTACAATTTTGAAGGACTGTTTTCTATAGTGTAACGGGTATATCTATTACTTTTGATATCATTAGGGCAACTCCAGTCGTTAGAGTTAAGGGGGGAATATTAAGGGGAAGCCAGCCAGTGGCTCGCTTCAGCCTTAATATTAAGGCTAAGCTTCATGATCCCGTTCAGGACGCTGAAGCCCATCCTAGCGCCTATTTTATAGGCACCAGGATTAGGCGCCTATAAAATATGCGCCATGATCCCCCTCCCCACCACGTGCTGCTCCTATACCCGTACTTTTACCTTGTTACCCCTTCCAACAGCTATAAACGGTCACATTTTTGAACTACAACAGCTATAAATAGGTCGTATAGAAGTTACAACGGCCATAAACAATCATAATTTTTATTTCTCTATAAATATCGGTATGAGTAGCTCATTGTAAAACACACAGACTTCTTCAAATCCACCATACTCTTTATCTACCAGTAAACAACGTTATATTCATTCCAATTCAGCAACGTAGCGATGAATACGAATAGTTGGAATTTCGATTCTCAACCAACCGAAGATCTTACCTCTTATTCAGCTCTACCACTCTCGTTTCATTCTTCTGCGCCGTGGACCGGGGACGAAGATAAAGATCTTTCTTTAATGTACTGCCACTTTTCAAACGATTCAGTCAAGGGAAATGATCAAAGTGGGGAGGCATTCTGGTCAAAAGTTATGTCTACTTACAACAAAAAGCACGTAGAAAGGACAAGATCAGTGTCTGCACTTTTCGGTCGATTTGGGAAGATTAATCGACAAACCCAATTCTTTGAGTTTCAAGTTCACAAAATTAGAACCGCAAATCCTAGCGGAATGGGTGGTGAAGCCGAATTGGTTATAATTTGTAACTCTCTAATTCGCTTGTCGATATTTTATTTACCTACCACGAAAGCATACCAATATTCATTATTTTACCATTCGTAGAAGCGGATGGCGAATGACCAATCCTTGAAATTATTTCCTAGAGAAAATGGTGCGAAAAAACCGCATTACTACCATTTTGCTAATTACTATGAATTGCTCGTTTGTCATCCGAAATGGAGTTCTAGCAACGCGAAGACCTTAAGAGATGTTCAAACGAAGGCAAAAGCAAAGGAAAAAACAAGCCGAAATTCCTATACGTCAAGTCCAGGGGAATCTTCGCAGAGAGATTCTAATACTGGTGAAGATGCAACTCCTGAATGTTATGAAGATGCAAGACCTATGGGCCAACGTGCTACGAAGAAGAAAAATGCTGTTCAAAACCAATTTGATTCTCGGTGGGCGCAGATGCACGAGAAGCATGCCAGAGAAAATGAAGAATGTCAAAAACGTAGTGCAGAAAACTTGAGGTCTTAAAGCAGTTAACCGAGATTGAACGTGGTAGGTTTGAGTTGGAGCGACAACAGCAAGAGACCTTTGTAATGCAAATGGATGTCACCGAAATGGATCCACTATCGACACAGTACTGGATGGATTATAAACCGTGTATTGTTGATAGTCGTGCTGGATCTAGGCGTATATAGTTTTATTATGTAGTGTTGTACTGCTTTAATTGTTTTTATCTACGTATTGTTTTCTAGTTTGAATTAATCAATGGTATCCTATTTTATATAAGACAATGTGTATGTATCGAATAATTAAAAATAATTGAAAAATATGTGCTTGGTTCTGGCGCCTATTTTATAGGCGCCAGAACCACTGGCCCAACCTCCCCGCTTCAGGGCTGAATATTCAGGACACTGAATATTCAGCCCTGAATCCACTGGAGTTGCCCTTATATATACATGATCAAATATTCAGATAAGTGTAGAATTGGATGAAGACAAATTGGTGCCTTTTTCAATAATTTATTTCTTTGGATATGTTTTGCTTGATTGACCTTTTTGTATCACTTGCATCTAAAGCGCTGTTTCCAGTTGGAATTTAATCAACCTTCTACATACAAATCCGAGGCTGCTCTTATGATAAATTCCTTGGTTGCGACCGTAATTATTCTTGAAACCGAAGAGGGTAACATAGCCTACAAAATACCTTACTGATGCAACCATTTGAGCATGGAAATTACAGATCCAGCATGGACATCAATAGATGAAAATTATATAGTGTATTTTGAGAAGCATGACTGCTTGAAATATGGTATAAGGTGATTCGTATTAGGTTCTTCTATGATATTTTGGATTTTGAAAACGTAATTCTATGGCATTATCTATCTCCTCCTAGGGAGTTGATGATATGAAAGTAATCTTTCTGGCTAAATTTTATTTTTGTTACTTTACTGGGATGATGCAAGTATTCTGGATATGCAGTATATTTAACTGTGTTTACTAAATGACCTGACAACCGAAATTTTGCATAGATATTGGATTTTGAAAATGGAATTCTATGGCATGATCTGTCTCCTACTAAGGTAATCGATGGATGAAGGTAACCTTTCTGCCTAAATTTAATTTTTGTTACTTTACCGAAATGATGCAAGTATTCTGGATCTACAGTATAGTTAGCCTTCCCCTTACTTTTAGTTTATCACTGTTTATGTTTGTTGCATGTATCTAACAGTCTGTGCATTATTTAACTATGTTTACTAAACGATCTGACAACCAAAATTTTGCATAGATGTTCTTAAATTTAAAATACTGTTCATTAGTTAATTCCTATTTCAAAAACTTACTGTCAAATGATATGCTTTAATTTGGCAGTATGCACATTCAATTTGCAAATATTAGTCATTGTACCTTTATACATATTTAATGAATTGTACATATTTAATGAATTATATGTTGATTGATACTTACCAATTCCTCAAATAGTTTCCAAAAATAAATCTTTTACATGGCTACTTTATGAAATAGGCTTATTGTTGGATTTTACTATGACTCCTTCACTGATATTATCAATATCTTGGTCACTGAAATGGTATGGTACGACTATGTATTAAATGAAGCTTAATTTTTTATAATTTTCACACATCAAATATATACAAGGCTTCTGCAAACTTCAACATAAACAATCTCAATATTTTGCCGTAAAAACAATATAATTAAACAATTAAATTTCCTTCCAAAAACTGCAGTATCAAAAAGTTTGATAGCCTATTATTATGCTAAGGCTTATCATTATTTGTTTAAAATGTTTCTGTTTTTTTACTCTTGCTGTTATCATTCTCTAATATATATTTTTATCATTTTCTAATATATTTTTTCATACTCTAAATTATATCAAAGCTTTACGATAGTCTTAACTTTCCATATACTGGACACTTACCAAATATTTAGAGTGTTACCATTCTAGAGTTATTTATTTCCAATGTCAAACATCTGCTAGGCACAGACCATAGATGGTATGAAACATTCTCATACATTTCTATTATTTTACCCTTTTTAACCACTTAAACTGTAGTATGAAACACTTTATCATACTATGAAACGCTTTATTATACTATATATAGTATAGTTTTAGGATTATAGATTTTTGCCAACTTATTAATGGGTTTCCATTAGCAAAGTCTTTAGATAAAAAGCTGCAATATTTAGAGAATAATCTGTGTAATTAGACAACCAAAAGCTCCAAAATAACCACATTACCATCAATCTTAGCTCAATTTTGTGTTTTGGCTTATAATGCTATATTTTTTAAGATATCTCTACTCTCACTCACACCTTATGGTTTTTTTAATGACACGGTGATCACAGACTTTTGTTTCGGGATAGTTTTCACATATCAAATATTTAAACAATTACCATTGTTGAATTATTTACTAAACAGTGTACAATTTTTGCAGGAAACATGGCATAAAATTATACTGACAAAAGCCTCCATAAATGATTGAGTTTATTTACCCGCATGACTGCATTAACAAGCGGATTGGAACCTCAGTTTTCTACTTGGTCCTTAAATGGTATGCTGAATTTTGTTTATTATTATGTGCATGTATCTTTAATTTAATTGCACGATTGAAGTTTGTTTTTTGATTTCTGATGATACTTGCCAAATATTTAGACATTTTATAACCTTTTTAATCAGTTATGACTAATTTTCCACCATAACTATCTTATATATATATATGCCAAATATTTAACGATTGGTACTTACTAATTCTTCAAATAGTTACAACAAATTATACTTTTTGCATGACTGCTTTATTACATAGATTGATAATGAGATTTTACGATCGGTCGGTCCTTCACTGATACTTTCAAAGATGTTTGTATTTGTTACCATATGATACTGTGACTTATATTGTATGAAGTTTAACCTTTTGATAATTGATACCTACTAAATACTTAAATGGTTTCCATGTGAAAACTCTTACTTAAACAGACAATATTAGTAAACATGTTTTCCAATTAATAGAGTAAATAGATGTCACTTTCTACCATTTTCAAATCCAAGTAACAGAGTAAATAGTTGGTAAGCTAAAATTTTGGGGTTTGACTATTTGTTCTTGCCGTTGTATTTTGCGATTTACCAGTCAAATTATGCATCTGTTCTTTACATCTGACAATTTCTTACAAGTTTATTGAAACACCCCACCTCCGTTAGGGTCACTCTCAAAGGGAATGCCCTAATTTTGGTGGAGGTTTATAAGTATAAGTCACAGATACACAAAACAGATATAAATACACATATTTTTGAACAGCGGAAAACAACAACAATCTTTTTATTTCAATAAAATACGTGTTACATAAACCATGTCATAATTATCTTACAATACTTCCAAAAACACAACATCTTCACAACTGTCTTGATTACATTATTTTTAAGAAGCATAAAAACATAAGTAAACTGCATAAGTCCCATAATTGCTGTCCAAAGCCATAGTCCAAAACGAAAAAGATCCAAGCAATACATTCTTTTTCTTCAAGCTGGATGTGAAAACTGGTCAAGCTGCGGTATTCCCTCCCTGTGGACCTGGGGGGGGGGGGGGAAACGAAAGAAAAGAAGACGAAAGAAAAGTAGAGTCAGACATAAAGCCTGAGTAAGTCTATAACTATTCAGTCTATGAATAAAGAACTGGGCATGATAAGTATAAACTGGAAATGGGAAAGCACTATAAACTAGGTTAAGTTGTCTAGAGTCGAATGTACTTATCGTACCCCATATTAATCTCTGCATCCATATAAACTAGTTCCCAACAGGCACCCCATAATCAGGGTGAAGTGATTCGTTTCTAATGATCGGCTCCTACTCTCATAGTTACATGTGTCTTACGGCCCCCGTTGTTGTAGTTACCTATGCTGGTTCCACCATGGGGTGTATCAAGTCCCATGGTGGCGGCCCGACACAATCCTAGAATGCACAGGTATGCTACTGGTGCCCAGTGCCTTATTTTTCTGCGCCGGAGTGTGTGCACGCCGCACCCCGTTAGAACCTACACTGCTGCACCACCGCCGTCGATTTTGACCTCTTACAGTCAGCCCAGTAATCGTGCCCCACCCTGCCTAGTTCAGGGTATCCTGATACACCTTGTCGGGTTACTGCTGAAAAGGGTCCCCCGCTACTAGGTTTTCTATTTCTAGCCAACATGCTAAGTTGGTTAAGTGTTTTTGTAAACCTAACCCCCAATCAGTCTGTATATTTTAGCATGTTCCATTTGATTAAGTATTAATTCAATTTACTTAATCCTATCAATCCTGACTCAACCTTAATTGTCTTATTAAAGCCTCAACCTCTCACATTAGACAGATATTGTTGTGGCTGCCTGTTGCCGGTTGGGTCCGGGCAGTCTTACGCCACAACTCAGTCTAACCTCGGGTCTTTATTGGGCTCCGTGTTTAACCACCCACATTGGATAGGTATTGTTGTGACTACTGGACAGCCGGGCGGTTCCGGCCAGGTTTACATCACAACTCAATCCAACCTCGGGTTAAACACCTCGTATTTTCTAAATTTACATATTTTGTCTCTTTCTTTTTTATATGTAAATATTTGCGGCCCATTATTCAAATTCATCTTTATTGGGTAAAATTAATTTATACCACTTAATTGTTTTCAGGGTCGTTGGCATGCGTCAAACATGCCAACACATATGTTTATATTTTAACCCAAACGTCATTACCCCCGTTTCATACGTTTTCTACAATATAACACATGTTGGGTTTAACATTTAAACCCAACTTAGCCACATAAAAAGGGGAAGGCTTAGAACATGGAGTTTATATATTCTAAGTAACATAAAAATTAAGGGGAGTGTGAACGCATGAACTTGCAACATAACGATCTAATTAACATGAATTAGGCACATGTGAACTTGCATTGTAATAGCATATAATCATGGCATAAACATACTTAAACATGAATCATTCTATTCATATAATCATGGCATAAACATACCTAAACATGAACCATTCTATTCATATAATCGTGGCATAAACATACCTAAACATGAATCATTCTATTCATATAAACTTGCAATTGGAATGTAAATCTAACTTAATTATGTGTCACATATATCATCATATGATTTCGATAACAACATAGGCCCTAAACATGTTTTCAACTAGGCATAACACCAAACATAGTTTAGTCATGTTCATAAAGATGCTTACTTTTGTCTCTAATTCAAAAGTATGGTTTTACACTTGAATCACGATGCCAATTCCAACATAAATTCATATAAACCATAATACTTAGTTGAATCCAATTACACACTAAAAGTGATCATAAAAGTTTGTACATCATATTGGTATATTAGTGAATCATATACTTGCATGAATCTCAAATAAACTACCACAACATATAGTCGTTAACATGAATCATATACTTGCGAATATGCAATAGGCCTAACATCGTTACACCACAATATCCCAAATCGATTCAGAATTAGAATCATAGCAACATACAATCATGAATTAAATTAAGTACAATTCCATTTCTCATTTTACATAAATCAAAACTCAATTGTTCATTCACATCGGAATAGCACTCTACTTACAACGTATGACGAATCTTCAATTCAGGAATCTGAATTCTGAATTTGGAGATGCTATCCTTTGTTGTAGGCGTTGTTTTGATTTAGTTGTCGTTGCTTTAAGCTTTTGAATTGTCTCCTAATCGTCTCTCTATTTTGACGGCTATTCCTAGTCGTTCCTCAGCAGCATGACGGTCTCATCCTCATTTTTGTTTGTATGAATTAGGTGGAGTCTTAGGTCCTTTTTATAGAGTTTGTGAATTGATTAGGACCGTCGATGGAGCTTGGATTAATATCAGCCATTCATTTGAAGGAGAGACCAATCAGGAGCTGACACCTAGCCCTAGTGACAAGGCAAGGCCCAGAAATTCGGCCAAACACAGACTAGGCCAGCCAGGGGGCTGGGTTCAACCTGGCTCAGGGGCCAGGTCGACCCCCCAGTCGACCCCCAGGTCGACTATCTAGTCGACCTGGGTGCCCCAGGTCGACTACCCAGTCGACCTGGGTGCCTTGGGCGGGAAAATTCCCGCCCTGGCCAATCCGACCCAATTTTTGAAATTTAAATTTGTTTTTCTGAGCTGTTTTTGTCTGTTTGAATTTTAACTGAATTCTGAAACTTCCGGAGGCCATATCTCCCTCGTACGGAGTCCGTTTTACGCAAACTCGAACTCTATTTCAAGCAGAATTCCGAGACGAACGCAATGGCGTATCCCGTTTCCCTTAATTTTTTGATTTGAAATTAATTATACTTTAATTTGTGAATTTCACTGTTATAGAAATAACGGGGTGTTACATTTATTGTTTGATAAGCTAGCGTAGCTTTGACCGATGATAAGCCACCTAATATAGGCCATGTAGGCCATGGATCCATAGTTAAGCATCAAAGTAGTTAGCATCCAGACCAGATATACTGAAATGCTACATCATCTACTTTACGTCTTAATTAACATTTACTGAATTAATTTTCCTTTGTCGCGTCTAATTGTATTTCCGTTTACACGATAAAAGTTAATTCATTTCATTTCATGTGGTTGCATTTAAAATCCAGTGAGCAAAACAAGTGATTGGTCTTCATTTCAGGTTTCCGAAATACCTGACGACTAGATGATATAAAGTTTAGTATATTTACTCAAATTTCACTGCTTTGCATTGGCAGGTTAAAAATGGAATCCATGCTCCTCTTAGTTGCCACTTACAAACTACAATGCAAGGCTGTGTTACACCACCATAGTGGTGATTGGTGAACCATTCTGTGCTTCCCTCCTTATATGCTCATGACATTAAAATGGAAATCAGATAAGTTACTGATTACTAATACACACTGTTAAATATTGGGAATCATAGGTTAAATCGTTTTATAATTTGTAGCGTCCCGCAATTTTAACAGTTTGTATTTGAATATTTAATCAGTTTAAATATTTAATTTGTTATATAAGTGGATTTATATATTAATTAAAACGAAGTTGAACGTATAAAAATATATATTAAATATAATCGAGCCCGTAATATCGCGGCAGTTCGTAATTTAACGTTTTGAACTTCAACTGAATGTACAGAAGTCGTTATGAGTCGGATTTCTGCGAAACAAGAAGCGTTGGAATCTGTTGAACTGTATCTTTCTAACGGAAATGAAAAATCAAGATTTCGCGTTATAGATTGTAAATTATATCCAAATCAAATATTCAAAAAGTCGCTGTAGAAGCGTATATCGGCCGTAACGGTTATTTGAATATAACTTGATATCGGTTGCAAATCGGGATAAGGTTCTTTTAAGGCGCAGCGATAATTTAATTTTTAGGATTTTTCTGTAATTATTAATTAATTTAATATGCAACTTTTTATTTGGAGTATTGTGCACCCTGTATCGGTATTTTGGGGTTTCACAATATAAGTTAATCTACCGGTATTATTATATTTCTGGGATCGTGACACCTCGTTGAGCACGACCGTACTCTTACTTCTGTCCGTGCGTGAACATAATTTATAACAAAACAAATATGAGAGCTCCTACACATGCATGTTATTGATATCATATTTGATGCGATAAAATGTATTTATTCATGAGTTATTAATATCCAACAGACTAGAACACTACTCCACAACAATGTACATGAACTAAAATGGACAATAAATTTAGCAAATACTATACTACATCCTAGTCCTACTACCCTACAGCATCCGAACGTGCTACCCTATCCCTTAATAATGAAGAAAAACCCTACCTGCCTATAATACTTCATATCAAAGCCATGCCGATGTTTCTTGTCTCTTCTGTAAATGATGCCCAAAAGTCCAAGAAAATCCTGCCGACTTCCTTCTGTATCTATACAGTACGATATGTTTTCTTAAAATAATTTGGTTGACGGTGACAAAACATACTTGTTTTCTTCTTGCATGAATATTAAACACAGCTGCCATAACCTAAATTATATATATATATATACGTACTGACAACAATCACCCCTGCTCACAACCTATATACCTATTACGGTGATTAAATCAATGTGAACCTATGCGTTCTTATCAACCCCTTACCTGTACAGCATGAAATTAATGTGAAGCATGGCGCAGACCATAACCCTGCACTCTGAGCTAGCCGAGAAAAATATGACCTACGGTGGAAATGACCCCCTTCTTATCCCCTTTTCTCTTCGTTTATATATACACTACACTCGAAAACCATAGTATCTCAAGAAAACAAACTAAACTCTAATCTGTCTTCACCAAAGTAAATACGAACAGCGTGGACTTTGAATGAGGGGGCGCCGAAGCTGGGTGCGGATTTGATTGTAGATCCTCTTTTGCATGGGATCCATGAGTTGAACGTGAATAAACGTGTGGAGGAGATCAACGTTGGTAGGAAGGAGTTCATGGAGAGGAGGCCGGTTGAAGTAGTGGGTTTGGAGCAGAAAAATGGACGGAATGCATGGATCTGGACTGGAAACGAATGTCAAAAGAGGTGAGGGACTTTGTACTGTAGGTTAACGCATGGAGTTGGTGAGGATGTGTGCTTGTATGTGAGGTTAAGGCTGTGACGAAATGAAGTCAGCAAGACAATAGGGTTCATGGCGCTAGCTAGTATTGTAGAAGAGAAGTGATAGGGTTCGTTCTGTACATGGTGGATGATGGGAACATTTGAAATAAAGGATGCCATTGCATGGATAGTGAACGTATGGAGAGCAGGCGTATGGATGCTGTACGTGAGTTATAAGTATGGCGAATGGAAGGAGCTTCATACTGAAGCAAGAAAAGGTGTGTGGGTTTCTTTGGGGGCGAGGTGTGTAGAACGTTGAAGAAGAGTGTGTTGTGCATGTCAACAAAAAAGGGTAGAGAAGAAAGTGGCAAGTTTCGAAGGGTGATGCGCTCGGTGCATTGAAATGGCGATGAAGTCTACATTGGGAAGTGTACATGCGTGAAAAGGATCAGAGTCACATATACGTGAATTGGTGGGTGGGTTTTGCTTTTGGTTGCCTGCAGCATGGGAGGAGGACTAGTACAGGAGAATGGCATGTGAATGCGGTAATAGTTGTTGGCAGTAGTTCATATGCTATTTTTGGAGAAGAGACAAAATGGTACGGGTTTCTTTTTGTTATTTGAGGTGTAGTCTTGTAGAAGAGTTTTGTCCAATAGTTCTGATCGTGGTTGGAGATTTGCGATTTAGGTGGAGGATGGTGGCAATGAAGTGACATCAGGAACAAGCGGAGATCTGGGCCTTGTATTTTGAAGTGGGCTTCGGGTCCAATAAGAAAAAAATATGGCTTGCAAGTGGAATGACAATACCGTGAACGTGAGCGGATGAAATCGGTGAAGTAATGAATTTGGCCGAAGTAAATATAATTGAACACCGTTTGAAGCGTTCGAATCGTATCAAAGAATACTATGCTACGAAGCTGATTTGAAGCCATTGGGAGTTCGTTACAAATTTTAGCGAAATCAAACGGCTTACCAGATTTTTCAACCGCAAATCGTTATTTAATGGTTAACGCGCCAAGGTGAGTAAATTCACTCACTCTGATCTATTTAAATATTTTAATTATATTTTAATATTGGTTGAATGATGTGTGATGGTCGTTTAAGCAGGTTACAATTAAATTGGTTAAAATTATCAAAACGGTTATATATATATGAACCATTGGTTAAACATTGATCTTGTTTATCTTAGTATCGCAAATCGACATGATAATGATGTTGTTTGTGTGGACTGACATCTGTGGATGCAGGAAACCGGTTAGAGGAATCAAACCGGATTCCTCAATATTTGTATGTATTGTTTGTTTATATTATTTATATATACACGGTCTGAACTGAAATAACATTATTAGGAATTAGATCTAAAATTCGATGATGTCAAACGTAATAAAGTAAGTTATTTTAGGAATTATAATCTGATAGGATAGCAAATATTTAGATTTAAACAACAAGTTATAATAGGATATGAAATCGATATTTAGTTATAAACCTGATATTGATTTAATAAGAACATGACTTAGAAACAGAACTTATCATATAAAAGAGAATATAGCGACGTATTGCAGTAGTTATAAAGAAAATATAGCAGCATATCCCATTAGCTATAAAAGAGAATATAGCAGCATATCCCATTAGCTATAAAAGAGAATATAGCAGCATATCCCATTAGCTATAAAAGAGAATATAGCAGCATATCCCATTAGCTATAAAAGAGAATATAGCAGCGTATCCCATTAGATATAAAAGAGAATATAGCAGCGTATTGCATTAGATATAAAGGAAAATATAGCAGCGTATTTCATTTGTTATAAAGGAAATTATAGCAGCGTATTGCATTTGTTATAAAGAAATTAGAACCCGTTGTACGTTGGTCGAGTTGAGTAACTTTCGAGGCGTCAATCTGATGTTGGTTTCGGCCTTCGGGGTTGATACTTAGAAATTTATTCACTTACCGATTTATAACGCGGAACTAATAGAGTAGAAGTGAAGGGAAGTAAGGAAGAGTTTATAAAAATATGGGAAACTAGAAAGTTAGTATTAAATAAAAGGGCCAGTGTTTGTGAACGGATGTTTGTTTTTACTTCGATAGTTAAATAATCGACTATCGAAGTGTTTTGACCATCGTTGTCAGTACGGATAGACCGGTTGGATATATTATCTGAAAACCACTCCGTATCGGCCTAAGCGCTGCGAATTAGATTATGCTGAAGATTTGAAGACGGAATGAAATGCAAGGGTCGTCCAGTTCCATAATGGTGCTTTTTGTTTGTCCAGTCCCAGGACAACTTGTATGGACGAGTGTCTGACAGAGTATACCTGACAAATCACGTACAGTTGATCTCTTAAAGGTATTACGTCTGGTGGCGGAGGAATTCGTTCCTCTTAGCTTTTATACCCGTGATATTTTTAGAAATCGATTGGTGAATTGATGGGTTTGACGATGTGGCATTCAAAGTGAATGGTGATCAGATATTCTGAAGATTAGACGTAGCCTCTAGCCTCACAAACCGGATATGACAGAAGTTGGGCTGGGCAGCATGGCTAGTTGGGTCATACCCAAGCAGGGTGTATTGTCACCGATCTAGAGAAAATTCATATTTGTTCTTCTTTTCGATTCTGTATCTTCGGATTACGGTTGGATGGCCAACAACCGTAGTGGCAATATATTCGCTACACTCAAGCTAAATGAGTGGGTGGTCATGTGTGGCCGGGTTGCAAGACGTTCTTGTTGAACCTGCAGTGTATACCCTCTAGAGTACACTGATCGGAAGGTGCTCCCATACCTTGTCTGTTGGAATCCAATCTCTAATAAGCGCCCTGCGGTTTATGATTTTATACTATATATGTGGAACGTGAGATGTAAGCGTTCTGCTACTTGATTATTTATTTGTTTAGACATTATTATAATATCACTGGATTTTGATATCAAATTATTTGGGTTATAGTAAGGTCGTCCATGTTAGTTGTGGGCTGGTCTTACTATTATCCTTTTATTTCAAGAGGATTTTCAAAGTTAAACAGTATGGTTGGAATTTACTCACACCAGTCCCATGACTGACCCAGAGTTTATTTTGTTTTGTTTTCCATAAACTCTTGGGTGCCCAAATTTATACGGGCAGTCAAGTGTTCAGGCTTTTACAGATACACTTGGAGGAGCAGGAAGTAGAAGGCTTCACCACTAGTTATGTAGAAATTATTTCCGCTGTGATGTATATGAGTTAGACTCTGATATGGTATGTATATATACAAATTCAGATTTGTATTTCAAAGTTATGTTATATAATACATTTTATTCATTTCGCTGTGAGTTTCGTGTTTACTCTGATTCTGTTCAGTAGAGTTCTTCTTCTTCTTCTATTCTATTAGTTCTATCTCATCTTTATCACCCTCTAAATTCTTTCTATTAAAGATCTGTATTTTCGTGCACTTTGAGTTGAATGTGTAGGGTATTAGTCAGCTCAAATTGGTACGGATTTACGGGCCTTTACAGTTGGTATCAGAGCTGAAGGTTAACTGATTACCTTGGCTCTGTGGCGTAACTCAATAGAGATGGGGTTAGTAATACTCTAGATTGAGTTTGAGTGTATATATATGAGCGCGTATTTGTAATCAACATAAAAAAATGTTTTATATTGTGTTGGTTGATCTGTTAAGTGGTGTATAAATTCCAGGTCGACGCGTTCAGCTGACGAGGTCGATAGGGATTTATAAACGCTTGGTTAGAGAGATTCGACATAGTATTGTTTTGAAAGAGGGTAAATGAAATAATTTTACCCGAAATATATTTTGATATAAAAAAAGTATATAACTTGATATTATTATCATATATTAGATATGTGATCATTATTATGATCAAATAAGATTTATAATTGAGATGGTTATATTAATAACCAATCGAATTATTATATAAGTATAATATGCAAAATCAGATGAACTAAATCTGAATTAAAACCCGAATTGTAATAAAACTCTAGAAACTTGAAAAGTTATTGTAAATAAATTTTGAATTGAATATATGGGAATTTTAAAATCCTGGGAGATTTGAAATTGTTTTCAAGTGCTGTGAAGATATTTTGAAGTCATTCCAAAAGTAAAAGTGTTTGAAATTAAGTTTTGATAGTGATATAGTATTGAACTCACTTCGATCACTGGAAAATAACCCTAATGATGAACCATGGCATCATCAGTGTAATTTTCGAGTTTCTAAAGTGACGAATTACTACCAAAGATTTTGTTTGAGGAAATAAGTTGTTTTGAATTGTTATTGTTATGTATATATGATTTCATACTGATTTGAAATAATGACCCAGGAATTTAAATATTCTGAATTTTAACTTATGAAGTTAAATATATTGGAACAATAAAAGTGGATAAATTTGAACTTAAGTTAGTTACATAAAAAAAATTGGAATTTAATTGAGGTTAGTTAAGTGGAAATCGGATTGGAATAGAAATAACCTGGCAAAGTGATTTAATTTGTGGAATAAGATTTTGGAATGGATTTGGAAGGTGAGTAAGAGCTTGGAATTAGGATCGGAACTTGAATTTTGAAATGAAATTAAGCTTCGATAAAACGAATGATCAAAGTGGATGATGAATTGATTGGAGATCGACCAAGGATTGATTTATGGGGATGTGAAGTATGAAATTTCAATCAAGCAGGTTGAGAGGAGTTAGAATTAGAGCATCTTCACTTCTTAGCAATTTCGAGGACGAAATTATTTTAAGGGGGAAGGACTGTAACGTCCCGCAATTTTAACAGTTTGTATTTGAATATTTAATCTGTTTAAATATTTAATTTGTTATATAAGTGGATTTATATATTAATTAAAACGAAGTTGAATGTATAAAAATATATATTAAATATAATCGAGCCCGTAATATCGCGGCAGTTCGTAATTTAACGTTCTGAACTTCAACTGAATGTACAGAAGTCGTTATGAGTCGGATTTCTGCGAAACAAGAAGCGTTGGAATCTGTTGAACTGTATCTTTCTAACGGAAATGAAAAATCAAGATTTCGCGTTATAGATTGTAAATTATATCCAAATCAAATATTCAAAAAGTCGCTGTAGAAGCGTATATCGGCCGTAACGGTTATTTGAATATAACTTGATATCGGTTGCAAATCGGGATAAGGTTCTTTTAAGGCGCAGCGATAATTTAATTTTTAGGATTTTTTTGTAATTATTAATTAATTTAATATGCAACTTTTTATTTGGAGTATTGTGCACCCTGTATCGGTATTTTGGGGTTTCACAATATAAGTTAATCTACCGGTATTATTATATTTCTGGGATCGTGACACCTCGTTGAGCACGACCGTACTCTTACTTCTGTCCGTGCGTGAACATAATTTATAACAAAACAAATATGAGAGCTCCTACACATGCATGTTATTGATATCATATTTGATGCGATAAAATGTATTTATTCATGAGTTATTAATATCCAACAGACTAGAACACTACTCCACAACAATGTACATGAACTAAAATGGACAATAAATTTAGCAAATACTATACTACATCCTAGTCCTACTACCCTACAACATCCGAACGTGCTACCCTATCCCTTAATAATGAAGAAAAACCCTACCTGCCTATAATACTTCATATCAAAGCCATGCCGATGTTTCTTGTCTCTTCTGTAAATGATGCCCAAAAGTCCAAGAAAATCCTGCCGACTTCCTTCTGTATCTATACAGTACGATATGTTTTCTTAAAATAATTTGGTTGACGGTGACAAAACATACTTGTTTTCTTCTTGCATGAATATTAAACACAGCTGCCATAACCTAAATTATATATATATATACGTACTGACAACAATCACCCCTGCTCACAACCTATATACCTATTACGGTGATTAAATCAATGTGAACCTATGCGTTCTTATCAACCCCTTACCTGTACAGCATGAAATTAATGTGAAGCATGGCGCAGACCATAACCCTGCACTCTGAGCTAGCCGAGAAAAATATGACCTACGGTGGAAACGACCCCCTTCTTATCCCCTTTTCTCTTCGTTTATATATACACTACACTCGAAAACCATAGTATCTCAAGAAAACAAACTAAACTCTAATCTGTCTTCACCAAAGTAAATACGAACAGCGTGGACTTTGAATGAGGGGGCGCCGAAGCTGGGTGCGGATTTGATTGTAGATCCTCTTTTGCATGGGATCCATGAGTTGAACATGAATAAACGTGTGGAGGAGATCAACGTTGGTAGGAAGGAGTTCATGGAGAGGAGGCCGGTTGAAGTAGTGGGTTTGGAGCAGAAAAATGGACGGAATGCATGGATCTGGACTGGAAACGAATGTCAAAAGAGGTGAGGGACTTTGTACTGTAGGTTAACGCATGGAGTTGGTGAGGATGTGTGCTTGTATGTGAGGTTAAGGCTGTGACGAAATGAAGTCAGCAAGACAATAGGGTTCATGGCGCTAGCTAGTATTGTAGAAGAGAAGTGATGGGGTTCGTTCTGTACATGGTGGATGATGGGAACATTTGAAATAAAGGATGCCATTGCATGGATAGTGAACGTATGGAGAGCAGGCGTATGGATGTTGTACGTGAGTTATAAGTATGGCGAATGGAAGGAGCTTCATACTGAAGCAAGAAAAGGTGTGTGGGTTTCTTTGGGGGCGAGGTGTGTAGAACGTTGAAGAAGAGTGTGTTGTGCATGTCAACAGAAAAGGGTAGAGAAGAAAGTGGCAAGTTTCGAAGGGTGATGCGCTCGGTGCATTGAAATGGCGATGAAGTCTACACTGGGAAGTGTACATGCGTGAAAAGGATCAGAGTCACATATACGTGAATTGGTGGGTGGGTTTTGCTTTTGGTTGCCTGCAGCATGGGAGGAGGACTAGTACAGGAGAATGGCATGTGAATGCGGTAATAGTTGTTGGCAGTAGTTCATATGCTATTTTTGGAGAAGAGACAAAATGGTACGGGTTTCTTTTTGTTATTTGGGGTGTAGTCTTGTAGAAGAGTTTTGTCCAACAGTTCTGATCGTGGTTGGAGATTTGCGATTTAGGTGGAGGATGGTGGCAACGAAGTGACATCAGGAACAAGCGGAGATCTGGGCCTTGTATTTTGAAGTGGGCTTCGGGTCCAATAAGAAAAAAATATGGCTTGCAAGTGGAATGACAATACCGTGAACATGAGCGGATGAAATCGGTGAAGTAATGAATTTGGCCGAAGTAAATATAATTGAACACCGTTTGAAGCGTTCGAATCGTATCAAAGAATACTATGCTACGAAGCTGATTTGAAGCCATTGGGAGTTCATTACAAATTTTAGCGAAATCAAACGGCTTACCAGATTTTTCAACCGCAAATCGTTATTTAACGGTTAACGCGCCAAGGTGAGTAAATTCACTCACTCTGATCTATTTAAATATTTTAATTATATTTTAATATTGGTTGAATGATGTGTGATGGTCGTTTAAGCAGGTTACAATTAAATTGGTTAAAATTATCAAAACGGTTATATATATATGAACCATTGGTTAAACATTGATCTTGTTTATCTTAGTATCGCAAATCGACATGATAATGATGTTGTTTGTGTGGACTGACATCTGTGGATGCAGGAAACCGGTTAGAGGAATCAAACCGGATTCCTCAATATTTGTATGTATTGTTTGTTTATATTATTTATATATACACGGTCTGAACTGAAATAACATTATTAGGAATTAGAACTAAAATTCGATGATGTCAAACGTAATAAAGTAAGTTATTTTAGGAATTATAATCTGATAGGATAGCAAATATTTAGATTTAAACAACAAGTTATAATAGGATATGAAATCGATATTTAGTTATAAACCTGATATTGATTTAATAAGAACCTGACTTAGAAACAGAACTTATCATATAAAAGAGAATATAGCGACGTATTGCAGTAGTTATAAAGAAAATATAGCAGCATATCCCATTAGCTATAAAAGAGAATATAGCAGCATATCCCATTAGCTATAAAAGAGAATATAGCAGCATATCCCATTAGCTATAAAAGAGAATATAACAGCATATCCCATTAGCTATAAAAGAGAATATAGCAGCATATCCCATTAGCTATAAAAGAGAATATAGCAGCGTATCCCATTAGATATAAAAGAGAATATAGCAGCGTATTGCATTAGATATAAAGGAAAATATAGCAGCGTATTTCATTTGTTATAAAGGAAATTATAGCAGCGTATTGCATTTGTTATAAAGAAATTAGAACCCGTTGTACGTTGGTCGAGTTGAGTAACTTTCGAGGCGTCAATCTGATGTTGGTTTCGGCCTTCGGGGTTGATACTTAGAAATTTATTCACTTACCGATTTATAACGCGGAACTAATAGAGTAGAAGTGAAGGGAAGTAAGGAAGAGTTTATAAAAATATGGGAAACTAGAAAGTTAGTATTAAATAAAAGGGCAAGTGTTTGTGAACGGATGTTTGTTTTTACTTCGATAGTTAAATAATCGACTATCGAAGTGTTTTGACCATCGTTGTCAATACGGATAGACCGGTTGGATATATTATCTGAAAACCACTCCGTATCGGCCTAAGCGCTGCGAATTAGATTATGCTGAAGATTTGAAGACAGAATGAAATGCAAGGGTCGTCCAGTTCCATAATGGTGCTTTTTGTTTGTCCAGTCCCAGGACAACTTGTATGGACGAGTGTCTGACAGAGTATACCTGACAAATCACGTACAGTTGATCTCTTAAAGGTATTACGTCTGGTGGCGGAGGAATTCGTTCCTCTTAGCTTTTATACCCGTGATATTTTTAGAAATCGATTGGTGAATTGATGGGTTTGACGATGTGGCATTCAAAGTGAATGGTGATCAGATGTTCTGAAGATTAGACGTAGCCTCTAGCCTCACAAACCGGATATGACAGAAGTTGGGCTGGGCAGCATGGCTAGTTGGGTCATACCCAAGCAGGGTGTATTGTCATCGATCTAGAGAAAATTCATATTTGTTCTTCTTTTCGATTCTGTATCTTCGGATTACGGTTGGATGGCCAACAACCGTAGTGGCAATATATTCGCTACACTCAAGCTAAATGAGTGGGTGGTCATGTGTGGCCGGGTTGCAAGACGTTCTTGTTGAACCTGCAGTGTATACCCTCTAGAGTACACTGATCGGAAGGTGCTCCCATACCTTGTCTGTTGGAATCCAATCTCTAATAAGCGCCCTGCGGTTTATGATTTTATACTATATATATGGAACGTGAGATGTAAGCGTTCTGCTACTTGATTATTTATTTGTTTAGACATTATTATAATATCACTGGATTTTGATATCAAATTATTTGGGTTATAGTAAGGTCGTCCATGTTAGTTGTGGGCTGGTCTTACTATTATCCTTTTATTTCAAGAGGATTTTCAAAGTTAAACAGTATGGTTGGAATTTACTCACACCAGTCCCATGACTGACCCAGAGTTTATTTTGTTTTGTTTTCCATAAACTCTTGGGTGCCCAAATTTATACGGGCAGTCAAGTGTTCAGGCTTTTACAGATACACTTGGAGGAGCAGGAAGTAGAAGGCTTCACCACTAGTTATGTAGAAATTATTTCCGCTGTGATGTATATGAGTTAGACTCTGATATGGTATGTATATATACAAATTCAGATTTGTATTTCAAAGTTATGTTATATAATACATTTTATTCATTTCGCTGTGAGTTTCGTGTTTACTCTGATTCTGTTCAGTAGAGTTCTTCTTCTTCTTCTATTCTATTAGTTCTATCTCATCTTTCTCACCCTCTAAATTCTTTCTATTAAAGATCTGTATTTTCGTGCACTTTGAGTTGAATGTGTAGGGTATTAGTCAGCTCAAATTGGTACAGATTTACGGGCCTTTACATAATTCCTTTGTCCTACAAATTAGTATTCTTTTTGTTTTTGCTGTTGTATGTTCACGTCTTGCACTCCTCTTCATCTCTGGCCATGGACGAAACCTTCTTCCGCCTCGATGACGACATTATAGGTAAAATCGATTTATAATTCCTTTATTCCTACTAATTTGTATAATTTATTTGTTCTAACACACTGTTATTAAATCGAAGGTTAACAAGATTTCTTCCCTGAAAATTCACCTTTGTCTTCACTTGATTTAACATGATGTTACTTATTGTTGTAAATTAGGATTCTATATCTGCAAAAGAACATTAATAACTACCTTCATTGTTGATGTTATATGTTTGTAGTATATTTACGTTATAGTTTATTTCTAACCATGGATAAATATCTCACAGAACCAAATTAATAATTTTTTGGGTTTTTCCCAATGCAGACCAGTTTTTTCCTGTTAAATAATTTATTTCTTAATTACAACTATTGCCTACTGCTATCTAACATTAAATTTATTTTACTACAGAAATTGGAACCAGCGAAAGTAGATAGCTTGGAGATTGCTTCTGTATGGGTTTTGCCATTTTGGTGCGGGTTCATTACTTTGAAATAAACATACCTTAATCAACGTTTAAGTCTCGCTGTTCAATAATGTCTATATTGGAACATAATAAATAGCTATTCTTTTTAATATGTACTTGAAATAAATATACCTTCCATGGTTTTCTGTGTACCCATTACATTTTTTTAATATGTTTTGCTCCTATGTCCACTGATTATATATTCCATCGTCGTGAATCTATCCAATAATTTTTTTATGTTTGGCTTCCTGTGTATGCCTTCAACCAGGGTGAAACTGGCACGGTTGCATTTTCCCTATGCTTAGCTTCACAATCTGTATGTTGTTCCTATTAGTTTTGGTGGGCTATGTTATTGCTTTCCCACCCGTCTCTGTAGATAACCAGTCTTTGCTTCGGTTGTTTATGCACACGTCCATCGGACATGTATTCATACTGGTATATATATATAACAAGCAACAAATAAATAAGAATAGTAATCGTCTGTTGGGGTACAACAAATAGATACTTTCGGGACTGATAAATGATTTCGTTAGGAAAATATGATCGATATGGTCATAAATGGCAATAAACTTAGGGATAGAAGCAAATTGGTGTAAAAAGGGGATTACTGGACACTGATTGTTGTCGAAATACTAAGTCTAATGAGGGAAATAATCAAATAAATATCTTAGGGTAAGGACGATATAACTTTCCTTATTTATACCAGTTAAGTATAGAACTTATAATTAAAAATTAGAATTGGGCTTAGTAGGTTAATGATATAAAATATTACTAACCATAGGAACGCTTGACGATAATAAATCGGGTACGAATAGTATTTCCGTGAGAGAAACTAAGCAGAAAGGACATAATGACGTAGCCCGCTTTATCACAATAGGGAAAGGTATTAAAGGCTAATATGGTAAAAACTTAATAACCTTCGCGAATAGCCCGCTTCCTGGGTCTTATGCGGCTGGGGTTGAAGAGTCCAACTGGGAGTAGGTCTTTCAGTTTAGGGATATTAAATGGCATGAGTGTGTTGGGCCCACCCAAACCTGGAAACTAAAAACGTCAGATATGGCTACCTACCCTACGGGAAGTAATAAGCGACTAAGAAGGTTATCTAATAAGGTGAAGCGACCCAAACTTCCCCGTAAAGGAAAGCCCGGATTGAGTAGAGAACACGACAAATCAAAATACAAACAGAAGAATTTCATTGTTTATTACAACAGTTACATCAGAGTACAAGAATATAACAGAGTATGAATAAATAATACACATTTGAAAATATCAGAGATTAAAATACATTACATAGCAGCGGAAAAATAATACATAACACAACTGTAAGAAATACACGGATACATGAATATAGCTCCAGCTGTAAACCAGGATTCTGTGAATATAATATCTACAAAAACAAAACTACTAGCGGTCCGTGTGGAAAATAGGGGCACCCAGAGTTTAGGCTAAAACAATAAACTCCAAGTCAGTCATGTGACTGGTGTGAGAACTAAAACAGTTATTAGCTTGATTTTAAAGTCAGGTAAATCATGGGACGATACCGTATAACATGGAACGGGTTTATCCCCTATGAATACTAGTGCATAAAAATAACATCACAATGCTAAAGAGAAAAATGAAGCCATTATAAGACTCAGGTCCTATCTCACAATGAACGCAGTCGAGGGTAGAGTTCTCCCTTATAATAGCCAAATATGCTTGATACACGAAATTTCATCTTTTATTATTACTATAAGTGAAGAAATCAACTTCAAATTAAATGTATCAATCATAGGCGGCGTAGGTACCATTATATTACGTCGCCATATATATATTTACAACTAAAACCGAATATCCCGTATTGGAAATTGGGTTTCCATCTATGAACCGAGGCCAAGGATGGCTCCTCTCCACTTCGAGACACACTAGCAAGTGCCCCAGGACTACGCACTCTGGGAAACCCTTGGATCTTCATGGTCGGTCATCCGTCGATGATTAGTTATACCATAAACTATATGTTAGTCGGTTCTATCGAACCTCTAAAATGGTCAGTATGTCGACCATCTCCCATCTGTCCCGTAGTGACTGATATATCCAACGATCCCGTAGTGATCGATATATCCGAGGTACCTCGTTTCCCATCAAGTAATAATAGTATGCAACATCCACATGAGTAAACAGTCTGGGCTCCATACCATGACGTTACTCATAGCTAGAACTAACATATGTCCATTTCCATGCAGTCATTATCCCGTTTTTGGTTCACACCTGGGTGTGAGGCTTGTGAATTAACGCTACACAAAGCTATGCAATTTAAAGTCATGCTTTGATCATCAACCACAAGACTCTGCTTTTCAACAAAAGCCTTGATCATTTGCATCTCAGCATTCCACACTGACAATTCACGCCAAGCGACTGATATCTATTGATATATAACCTCTAAACTTGTAAGCCTTAGAGAAGGGTTCTAAGCAAGAGAATAAATTCTCCGCCACCAAACAGATATATATTTAATAGAGATCAACCAACACAGAATAAAATCCAATGTTAGACACACATCCATTTACAAGTTCGTTCTGGGTCTGAACGAAACCGGAGACACCCTATTCCTCGTCCCATATGTCCAACACAGGAGAGAGGCCCTCGCACATCCGGTCGATCTCCAAGTACGTCTGGACGATCACCACTTATTACCTTGTCTTGAGTGTACAGCCCAATCAAGATATCAGTAATCATTGAAACGATGTAAAGACCTCTGGTCTTCAACCACCGTCTTCATCGTCGACTTATCGTCAAATCAGTTATTCAGAATGGGAACCCGGCCTTTCTGAATAACTCGCGTATGTTATAAACAAGTGCTATAAAAACACAACATACGCCTCATTCCAATTATGAATATTCTTTTATTTAAATATTCATATCATTAGGGAAAGGTTCCCATTAATTTCATCAAAGATAAATTCTTTTAAATTTATTCTTTAATCTTCCTTTGGATATCATTTCAAACTAAATTAAGGTTTATCCGAACTAGTCGGGATTAGCGAACCTTACCAAAGTAATCATTTGTTTGATTTCCCAATCCCAACCTATTAATCCCATAGAGCAAATCTGGTAATACTCCATATCTAACACCACGGTGTTATCGGTAAATTTAGTTACCACTTCACGTTCAAATCTAATTAAAGATTTAACTATCTCTTAGAGCAAAACTGTTGATACTCCACTTTCGATCATTTCCCAAATTTGGTAATTTAAATTATCACTTTCACACTTCAATCTAATTAAAGATTCATTAAAACTCCACTTGATTTTAATCTTCCCAAAAAAATATTAATGATTATTTAACTTTGGAAAAGCAGACATGCCGCATCGACAATCTACACCGTACTATTGATTTCTGCATATATATAACCTCTAAGCTCGTACGTCTTAGAGAAGGGTGTTAAGCAAGAGAATAAATTCTCCGCCACCAAGCAGATATATATTTAGTAGAGACCAACCATACAATTCGAAATAAATTGTTAGACATGTAATCCTGTCTTTAACTAGGTTAAAGAATTAATGTCATTTAAAACACAGTTCACGATAAACTCAAATCACATTCCATTAATTATGGAATTTTCACAGAAAACAGATCAATATATATAACCGATATCAATTCCCGTATCCGACTAATAATATAAATGGAATAACGACAAAGCGTTTTAAATTCCATATATATTAACAGCCTTCCTCCACAGAAGCTCACTTCGATTATTATCAAATAGAATTCCATTCAATTCCAATTTAATATATTAAATTGGAAAACTTTACTTTGTAAAATCCCCTTTAAATCTAAATAAAAAGATTTATAAATTCCAAATTACATTTCACGGTTAATTGGGTTAAAGAACAAATGTCGTTTAAAACATCGTTCACTATAAACCCAAAAATCCAATTCTTTTATTCAATTCCAATTAAATATTAATTAATTAGAAAACTTAATTAAATCTTAAATTAAAGATTTATTGTTTTCTCAACTAGGTTTAAGAACAGTGTTAATAAAGACACCATTCAGAAAACCATAAATCCCATTTGATGTCAAAATACAAGGCTCTGAATAGAAATTATACTGGCTTATATTCAATATCAAATTCTGAAACCAACAAATATTATATTGGAAATAACGATATAAATATATCTTCCAAATTACCGTAACAATATTTGTATAATCACGAAATCCAACATCGAAATATTCCGAAGATGATCTCTATTTAAATCCACTCCAATTCATATATTGGAAATTTTGGTTATATTAAAACCCATTTCTCAATCCAATTTATTTATTTAAAAATAATTGGATTATAATTCTAGTTAATAACTAGTTCATTTCGATAAAAATATATTTTTATCTTTTCAAATATGGAATTTTTCATCTCAATTCTTTTCAAATCATTTACTATGATTTTACACAAATTATTAATATTTTTAATAACTTTATTAAGGCCCTTTCAGTTGATTTCCATAAACGGTCATCAAACTTCACTTACAACGACCTTTTCCAAATTTAATTTGGGCATAATTCCAAATCCAACCGTTAGATTTCACATCTCTTATATTCTTGGAAAGCTCTTTTCGATACGAACCCAACGGTTCCAGTTTTTTGAGAATCCGACGGTCGGATCTCCTGTAATGTCAATTCGAAGTCAATGGTCGAAATTCGCGAACGGCCGCGGCGTGGCGCGTTCTATTCAGGCCATTAAATATATATAATATATATATTTCATTGATTTCCATTTAAAACGTATTTTATAAATTCGTTTTAAAACGATTCCAACTTCATTTTCAATTTTAAATCAAAATTGAATACTCTATATCATTATAATATATAAATGATAATATTTTCAAAATATCAGGTTTTGAAATCATTTCCTTTTCGATATTCATTATAAAAATGAATAAAATCAATATAAATACCGTTTGCGTTAAAATGGCGCAAATCTAATCAACATGGCTTATATATTTCAATATTTCCTTGTCCATCCCAAATCGGACATCAAATCCGATTTTAATTCTTTACTGAATATTATTTTAAAATATTCGTTATTTTAAAATATTCGTTCTTTCTGAATTGGAATCAGACACAGTCAATTACTATATAATGTTATTTATTTGGATTTCATACGCACGTGTGCACAACAATAATTATACACTATCAACCTTTATCCAGAGTGCAATTTACAACTGTATAAGCGTTAAAAATAAATAATTAATGCTCATCACAGTCTGTCAACCCATCGTCTGACATACAACTAAATATTGGAATTAGTGTATGTCCAATATCATTCCAATACCCATGTGGGGTTTTCAAACAACAAATACTGATTATTATTTGTGCAGTTGGGCGATGTGTAAAATTTATCGTCCCAATCAATATCTATTAAATGGGTGTACATAAACAAATCGTCCGATTTGTATATGAACATTTATTTTCAACACATGACCATTTTATACGGTTCATATATTCAATAAAAATTATATTTTTATTGTTCTAATATTTTATTCCATACATGAATATTTTATATATTTTATTCATTCAATAAAAATGATATTTTTATTATTTAAATATTTATTCCATACATGAATATTTTATATATTTTATTCATTCAATAAAATGAGATTTTTATTATTCAAATATTTTATTCCATACATGAATATTTTATATATTTTACTCATTCAATAAAACAACGTAGTCAATTCAATCCAAACAAACAATCATGGTTTGTACAATCAATGGTGTCGGGTGCTGCTAAGCACCGTCTGCATCCTAGTATATATTTAACTGTAAATAATGAGAGCGAGAAGGAGTTCTCACCTTTGGTTTCCACTCCGTCATTCTTTAACTGTAAAGTTTGGATTCTGTTTTACTTCCAGACAGTTCCATCGCAATCTGGTTCATGCGTATATATATATATATATATTAAAAAAAATCATATTTTTAATACGATGTTTTATATAATTAGAAACCACATTTTTAAACTGTTCTATATATTTTTAAAAAATATATTTTTAAAACAAAGTCATTTATAATAAAAATCATATTTTCAAACTCCCATATATATATATATATGTAAATCACTTTTTAAAAACAATGCTTTATATGTAAAAATTATATTTTTAAAACAAATCTATTTTTATTTTGAAAACAATTCTATTTTTATTTTGAAAAACAATTCTATTTTTATTTTGAAAACAATTCTATTTTTATTTTGAAAAACGATTCTATTTTTATTTTGAAAAACGATCTATTTTTATTTTGAAAAACAATCTATTTTTATAGTTTAAAAAGAATGTAAATTTTATTATTTAAAAACAATGCAATTTTATTTTATTAAACTATAATCTTTTTTTATTTTATAAAACTTTGATCCTTTTATTTATTTTTAAAACAATGTTATTTACATTTATTAACTAATTCTATAATTAATTAGCTTTAACAACACAAAAAAATTATCATCCTTTTCTTCTTCTTCGTTTATTCCTTCAGCAAACCTAATATCGAGAAAAGCTCCTCCTCTTAATCTGATTCGCGCCGCCACGTTAAGCAACCAGACGACGATTTGGAAGCGCCACCTGAGGCGCCTGCACGTGCGCCACCCATAGCCAGAGCAGCGGCCAACTTGAGCCTCCCCAAATCCGCCTCAAACAGTAGCCTTTCCAGCCCCGAATTCACGCCCAATACCTTTCGAATCCTGATTATATCTGTATGGATAACAAGACCTTGTCGACCTCTTTAATTTTGTTTGGGAACTTCTTGAAATCGAGGGATGGATTTTGAGTTTTGGAGAGGGAAGAGATCGATCGTTTCTGATCGTGGAAATCGTGTGGAGGCGGAAGGTTCTGTGGCGTTGACTACAAGACAAAATTTGACCCAATTTAGGATTTGACCATCATTGCTTTATATATGTGAATTATAATAATATTTAAATCATTTTATAATTCAAAATCATCACGAACTCCAAATCAAACACAACGAATGTCGCCCCTAGCTAAATACCCCTATTCTGGAGACAGTGGGATATGTTTCGTAAGCCAATTCTACTGTTTTAATCAGTTTTTCTTTAAATTAAAATATAAATCAATATATATTCGATTTAAACATACATTTTAATTTACCGGGGCCACATACTGACCCCAAAAATTCCCAAAAAACTAGTCTAGCTATTTTTTGGCAAAAAGGTTCTAACAAAACTAATTTCGTCGAATTTGGAGACCGTTTGACGGTCATTTGCAGTCGATCCAATTCAAGTTTAAATTACCAAACACATTTAAATTTTCCACGCTCACATATTAATTCCAAAAATTATGAAAATTGGAATCTAGCAATAATTTGACATTCTGGATCCAACCAAAGTGGTTTCATCGAAAACGGTGGTCGTTTGCATAATGGCTTTTTTAAGGGTCATATATTATATTAAATTCCATAGCGACTATTCTGGGTTTTCAACTGGACATAACTTTTTATTTTCGTTATGAAATCTAGATTTTTCATGTTCCTCGGAAAGATATTTTCAAACAGATTAAAATATTACCGGTTTTACTGAAATCCGATTTATTTTGAATCCTGTACATTCACTTGAAATTTGAAATCGAATTTTCAAGCTACCGCGCCATTTCAGGCTCGTTATATAATTAAAATAAATTTATTCGTTTAACTTCGATTTAAATATATTTTTCGTCATTATTATTTAAAATAAATCATTTAAATATTCAAAATTCATTAAAATTGCCAAAATAAAAAAAAATTAAATTGGTCCTGATTTTTTGGGTTGTTACAATCTCCCCCACTTAAAATCTTTTCGTCCTCGAAAAGAACGAAGCTGAAAGTTGTTTTACTAATCAACTCAACTTTCATTCTGGCATTCATTCTTCAACTTTTCCACTTCTGAGAGTTTTCAAAATTTTCAAAAGTTTGGCTAACACCCTAAATTTTCGAAAAAATTCACCATAACCTCCTTTGTAAGGGGAGACATTTAAAACCGCAACTAGCCATGCAGGGCCCTCATCATCCAAAAAGAAAAAGAAAAATCCAAGCGGCTAGCCAATCCGCTCATAAAATCATCCAGACCCAATAAATTAGTAAACATGTACCTATTTGTCGGGCATACAATTTTATTCCTCTACTTAGCTTCCTTGCTATGACATGTTCAATGTATTTACATATGCATGCATGCATTTTCAATCTATTTTCAATTCAGTTCAATAATTTGATTCAATTTGGCTTCATTTACCATACATTCTTATATTGGTTTTAATTAATTACCATTCCAATATTTTTATTAGTTAAACTAATAATCAAACAACATAACCAAAAATCAATTGGTTAATCAAAATTTTAAATTCGTAACTTTGATATGTATACAAAAAATCATGTTTTTGATGCCATTTCACAACAATAACCCTATCTAGTTTTGGTTCTCACACCAGTCAATTGAAAATATATAGACATCCCACTTTCGAAACTCGAAAATAAACTACTGATGGCGTACAGTCATAAGTAGAATCATCACCGGGCGACTAGAATGTGATTCTATATCTATCTAGTATATTTGAGGCTTCGAATACACGCTAGCTAGCGTATATTCAAAATCTTCGTATACTCAGTTGTCTAATCAATTTAAAATAATATATTCAAATACGTATAATAAGGTTTAAATTTTCAAAACAAAATTTGTTTTCATTTTCATTTTAAAAATAACACTCGTATAACTCATTCTAGGATACTACTGGTCCCATCTCTAACGAGTCATTCTTATTGGATATTACTAATCCAATCTCTAATGAATTCTTTTGTATGGTTCTAATGTGTCTTGTTCTCGTGCTCTACAAACCAAAGCTCTGATACCAACTGAATCGACCCAAACTACCCCGTAAAGGAAAGCCCGGATTGAGTTGAGAACATGAAAAATCAGAACACAAACAGAAGAACATTTCATTTTTTATTACAACAATTACATCAGAGTACAAGAATATAACAGAGTATGAATAAATAATACACATTTGAAAATATCAGAGATTAAAATACATTACATAGCAGCGGAAAAATAATACATAACACAACTGTTAGAAATACACGGATACAGAGCATTCCGAATATAGCTCCAGCTGTAAACCATCATCCTGTGAATATAATATATGCAAAACCAAAAATACTAGCTACTCGTGTGGAAAAAGGGGAACCCAGAGTTTAGGTTAAAACAATAAACTCTAGGTCAGTCATGTAACTGGTGTAAGAACTAAAACAGTTATTAGCTTGATTTTAAAGTCAGGTAAATCATGGAACCACGCCGTATAACATGGAATGGGTTTATCTCCCATGAATACCAGTGCATAAAAATAACAGCGCAATGCTAAAGAGAAAAATGAAGCCATTATAAGACTCAGGTCCCATCACACAATGAACGTAGTCGAGGATAGATTTTTCCCTTATAATAGCCAAGTATGCTTGATACACAAAATTTCATCTTTATTATTACTATAAGTGAAGAAATTAAATTTCAAATATAAATGTATCAATCATAGGCGGCGTAGGTACCATTATATTACGTCGCCATTTATATATTTACAACTAAAACCGAATATCACGTATTGGAAATTGGGTTTCCATCTATGAACCGAGGCCAGGGATGGCTCCTCTCCGCTTCGAGACACACTAGCAAGTGCCTCAGGACTACGCATTCTGGGCAACCCTTGGATCTTCATGGTCAGTCATCCGTCGATGATTAGTTATACCATAAACTACATGTTAGCCGGTTCTATCGAACCTCTAAAATGGTCTGTATGTCGACCATCTCCCATCAGCCCTGTAGTGACTGATATATCCATCGATCCCATAGTGACCGATATATCTGAGGTACCTCGTCTCCCATCAAGTAATAACAGTATGCAACATCCACATGAGTAAACAGTTTGGGCTCCATACCATGACATTACTCATAGCTAGAACTAACATATGTCCATTTTCATGTAGTCACTATCCCGTTTTTGGTTCACACCTTGGTGTGAGGCTCACGAATTAAAGCTACACAAAGCTATGATATTTAAATCCATGATTTGATCATCAACCACAAGGCTCTGCTTTTCAACAAAATCCCTGATCATTTGCATCTCAGCATGCCACACTGACAATTCACGCCATGCGACTGATGTCTATCGATATATAACCTCTAAACTCGTACGTCTTAGAGAAGGGTGTTAAGCAAGAGAATAAATGCTTTGCCACCAAACAGATATATATTTAATGGAGATCAACCAACACAGAATAAATTCCAATGTCAGACACACATCCATTTACAAGTCCATTCTGGGTCTGAACGAAACCGGAGGCACCATATTCCTCGTCCCATATGTCCAGTATAGGAGAGAGGCCCTCGCATATCCGATCGATCTCCAAGTATGTCTGGACGATCACCACTTATTACCTTGTCTTGGGTGTATAGCCCAATCAAGACATTAGTAACTATCCAAACGATGTGAAGACCTCCGGTCTTCAACCACCGTCTTCATCATCGACTTATCGTCGAATCAGTTATTCAGAATGGGTATAAACCCGACCTTTTTGAATAACTCGCGTAACTTATAAACAAGTGTTATAAAAACACAACGTACGCCTCATTCCAATTCTGAATATTCTTTTGTTTAAATATTCATATCGTTAGGGAAAGTTTCCCATTAATTTTATCAAAGTTAAATTCTTTTAAATTTATTCTTTAATTTTCCTTTGGATATCATTTCAAACCAAATTAAGGTAGCGAACCTTACCGAAGTAATCATTTGTTTAATTTCCCAATCCCAACCTATTAATCCCATGGAGAAAATCTGGTAATACTCCATATCTAACACTACGGTGTTATCGGTAAATTTAGTCACCATTTCACATTCAAATCTAATTAAAGATTTAACTATCGCTTGGTGCAAAACTGGTGATACTCCACTTTCGATCATTTCTCAAATTTGATAATTAAAATTATCACATTCACACTTCAATCTAATTAAAGATTCATTAAAACTCCACTTGGTTTTAATCTTCCCAAAAATAAATATTAATAATTATTTAACTTTGGAAAAGCAGACATGTCGCATCGACAATCTACACCGTAGTATTGATTTCTGCCAATATATAACCTCTAAGCTCGTACGTCTTAGAGAAGGGTGTTAAGCAAGAGAATAAATTCTCTGACACCAAACAGATATATATTTAGCAGGGTCCAACCATACGGTTCGAAATACAATGTTAGACATGTAATCCTGTTTTTAACTAGGCTAAAGAACTAATGTCATTTAAAACATATTTCACGAAAAACCCAAATCACATTCCACTAATTATGGAATTTTCACAGAAAACAGATTAATGTATATATAATCGATATCAATTCCCGTATCCGACTAATAATATAAATGGAATAACAACAAAGCCTTTTAAATTCCATATATATATATATATATATATATATTAACAGTCTTCCTCCGCAGAGGTTCGCTTCAATTATTATCAAATCGAATTCCATTCAATTCCAATTTAATATATTATATTGGAAAACTTTACTTTGGAAAATCCCCTTTAAATCTAAATAAAAAGATTTACAAATTCCAAATTACATTTCATGGTTAATTGGGTTGAAGAACAAATGTCGTTTAAAACATCGTTCACCTTAAACCCAAAAATCCAATTCTTTTATTCAATTCCAATTAAATATTAATTAATTGGAAAAATTCACTAAATCTTAAATTAAAGTTTTATTCTTTCCTCAACTAGGTTTAAGAACAGTGTTAATAATGACACCATTCATGACAAACCCAAAATCCCATTTGATATCAAATAATAGAAATTATATCGGCTTATATTCAATATCAAATTCTGAAACCAACAAATATTGTATTGGAAATAACGATATAAATATATCTTCCAAATTTCCATAACAGTATCTGTATAATCACGAAATCCAACATCGAAATATTCCGAAGATGATCTCCATTTAAATCCACTCTAATTCATATATTGGAAATTCTGGTTATATTAAAACCCCTTTCTCAATCCAATTTATTTATTTAAAAATAATTGGATTATAATTCTAATTAATAACTAATTCATTTCGATAAAAAATCTTTTTTATCTTTTCAAATATGGAATTTTTCATCCCAATTCTTTCCAAATCATTTACTATGATTTTAAATAAATTATTATTTTTAATAATTTTATTAAGGCCCTTTCTGTCGATTTCCATAAACGGTCATCGAACTACACTTACAACGACCTTTTCCAAATTTGATTTGGACATAATTCCAAATCCAATTGTTAGATTTCACATCTCTTATATTCGTTGGAAAGCTCTTTTCGATACGAACCCAACGGTTCCAATTTTAGGAGAATCCGACGGTAGAATCTCCCGTAATGTCAATTTGAAGTCAATGATCGAAATTCGTGAACGGCCGCGACGCGACTCGTTCTATTCAGGCCAATAAATATATATAATATATATTATATATATTTCGTCGATTTCCATTTAAAACGTATTTTATAAGTTCTTTTTAAAACGATTCCAACTTCATTTTCAATTCTAAATCAAAATTGAATACTCTATATCATTATAATATATAAATGATAATATTTTCAAAATATCAGGTTTTGAAATCATTTCCTTTTCGATATTCATTATAAAAATGAATAAAATCGATATAAATACCTTTTGCACTAAAATGGCGCAAATCTAATCAACACGGCTTATATAATTCAATATTTTCGTGTCCATCCCAAATCGGACATCAAATCAGATTTTAATCCTTTACTGAATATTATTTTAAAATACTCGTTATTTTAAAATATTCGTTATTTTAAAATATTCGTTCTTTCTGAATTGGAATTGGACCCAGTCAATTACCATATAATGTTATTTATATGGATTTCATATGCATGTGTACACAACAATAATTATACACTATCAACCATCATCCAGAGTGCAATTTACAACTGTATAAGCGTTAAAAATAAATAATTAATGCTTAATGCTCATCACAGTCTGTCAACGCATCGATTGACATACAACTAAATATTGGGATTAGCGTATGTCCAATATCATCCCAATACCCGTGTGTGGTTTTCAAACAATAAATACTGATTATTATTTGCGCAGTTGTGCGATGTGTAAAATTTATCATCCCAATCAATATCTGTTAAATGGGTGTACATAAACAAATCGTCCGATTTGTATATGAATATTTATTTTCAACACATGATCATTTTATATGGTTCATATATTCAATAAAAATTATATTTTTATTGTTCATGTATTTTATTCCATACATGAATATTTTATATATTTAATTCATTCAATAAAAATGATATTTTTATTGTTTAAATATTTTATTCCATACATGAATATTTTATATATTTTATCAATTCGATAAAAATGAAATTTTTATTGTTCAAATATTTTATTCCATACATGATTATTTTATATATTTTATTCATTCAATAAAACAACACAGTCAATTCAATCTGAACAAACAATCATGGTTTGTACAATCAATGGTGTCGGGTGCTGCTAAGCACCGTATTCATCCTAGTATATATTTAACTGTAATAATGAGATTGAGAATGTAACAACCAGGAAAATCAGAACCAATTTAAATATTTTATTTTGGCAATTTTAATGAATTTTGGATATTTAAAATGATTTATTTTAAATATCAACGGTTAGAAATTTATTTTGAATAGAATTAGAATGTATATATTTATTTGAATCGAGGTTAGAATATATATATATTTATTTTAATTATAAAAGGAATGAAAATGGCACGGTAGTTTGAAAATTCGATTTCAAATTTCAAATAAATGTGCAGGATTCAAAATAAACTAGATTTTTGTAAATCCAGAAATATTTGAATATGTTTGTATATATCTTTCCGATGAATGTGAAAAATCTAGATTTCATAGCGGAAATAAAAAGTTATGTCCAGTTGAAGATTCAGAATAGTCGCTATGAAAATATAGCCCTTAAAAATGGCAATTTTGCAAACGACCTCCGTTTTCTACGAGACCACTTTTGTTGGATCTGGAATGTCAAATTATTGCTGGATCCCAATTTTCATAATTTTTTGGAATCAATATGTGAGCGTGGTGAATTTAAACGCGTTTGTTCAGTTTAGTTTGAATTTAATTGACTGGAAAATGACCGCTTTCAAATAGTCTCCAAATTCGACGAAATTAGTTTTGTTAGGACCGTATCGTCAAAACGTAGCCAGATTTATTGGAGTCAGTATGTGGCCTGGGTAAATTAAAATGTACGTCAAACTCAATTTTGAACGTTAAATTAATTTATATTTTAATTTAACAGAAATTGACCGAAATAGTTGAATTGGCTTACCGGACATATCCCATTGTGTCCAGAATGGGGGTAATTAGCTAGGGACGACAGTCGGTGGGTTTGCATAGGAGTTCGAAATGAAAACTTACTTTTTTGAAATTAAATGGAATTAAATAAATATATATATATATTATTATAATAATAAAAGTCAAACCTCCTTCCTATTCTTTCTCTCCCCTAAGCCTTTCCTTTCAGATCGAAGAAGAATAAATAAATAAAAAATGATCGTGATTTGCTCCAGGGGCACCGCCACCACATCGCGCCCCGTCCTTCGCCACCACACTCTTTCTCCCTTCTTCACCTGAAAACCCTCCAAACCCGCTGCTCCGACCATGATTGTCCCGCTGCCGACGATTGCCGCACTCCCCCTCCGCCTTGCCTGCGCCTCGCCCCATCGTGCGAAACCTCAACAACCACCCACCCCCGGCGAAAGAAAACAACCTGTAAGCATTTCTATTTTTATTATTTTATTATTTTTATAGTAAAAATATGATTTTTAGTTTTTGAAAATATAGGATTTTTATTTAGAAGAAAATTATGATTTTTATTTAAAAGAAATATTTGATTTTTAATTAATAGAAGAAAATTTTGATATTTAATTCATAGAAAAAAATTTGATTTTTAATTTATTGAAATGCTTTGATTTTTTAAAACTATAAAGTTTTGATTTTTAATTATACTAAGATAAGATTTTTAATAATATAAAAATATGATTTTTATATATATAGAAGAAATATAAAATATGATTTTTATATAAGTAAAGCGTTATAAAAATATTGTTTTTATCATATGAATAAGAATATAAAAATGTGATTTTTATATATATTATGAAAATTGATTGTGATTGTGATATGGAATGGAAAATAAATATTCATAAGGTTGAAATAAAATAATTTATCATTAAAAATATAATTTTTAATGTGTATATGAAAAATAAATATTCATTTACAAATCGGACGATTTGTTTAGGTACACCTATTTGGCTGATATTGATTGGGACGATAAATTTTACACGTCGCCCAACTGCACAAATAATAATCAGTGTTTGTTGTTTGAAAACCCGACATGG
Source organism: Allium sativum (assembly GCA_030737875.1). NCBI lineage: Eukaryota > Viridiplantae > Streptophyta > Magnoliopsida > Asparagales > Amaryllidaceae > Allium > Allium sativum. The sequence goes on from CM060916.1 coordinate 208,759,332, forward strand.
GTATTGGGATGATATTTGACATACACTAATCCCAGTTGTTTAGTTGTATGTTAATCGATTGGTTGACAGGATGTTGTAAGCGTTAATTATTTATATTTAACGCTTATCCAGTTGTGTAATGCACTTTGGATGATGGTTGACTGTGTTTGATTATTGTTGTGTACATGTGTGTATGAAATCCATATAAATAAAATTATATGGTAATTGACTGTGTCTGATTCTAGTTCAGAACTAACGAATATTTTAAAATAATATTCAGTGAATATTGAAATGTGATGCCATGTTAAGTAGTTAAACGCCATTTTGACATGAACGGGAATTTTATCGATTTTATTCATTTTATAATGAATATCGAAAAATGATTTCAAAATTTGATATTTTGAAAATATTATCATTTTAATATTAAAATGATAGGGAATATTCAAATTTGATTTGAAATTTGAAATGAAATTGAAATTGTTTTAAAATTAATTTAAAACGAATTTGTTAAGGAACATTCAAATTTGATTTTGAAATGAAATTGAAATCGTTTTAAAATGAATTCAAAACGAATTTGTTAAGGAATATTCAAATTTGATTTGAAATTTGAAATGAAATTGAAATCGTTTTAATGAATTTAAAACGAATTTGTTAAGAAATATTCAAATTTGATTTGAAATGAAATTGAAATCGTTTTAAATTGAATTTGTTAAGGAATATTCTATTTTGGTTTAAAATTGAAAATGAAGTTGAAGTCGTTTTAAAACGAATTTATAAACGATTTATAAAATACATTTTAAATGGAAATCGATGAAATATATACATATTATATATATTTAATGGCCTGAATAACACGTGCCGCGCCGTGGCAGTTCGCTGATTTCGACCATTGATTTCGAATGGACATTACGGGAGATCCAACCGTCGGATTCTCCTAAAACTGGAACCTTTGGGTTGGTATCGAAAAGAAATTTCCAACGAATATAAGAGATTTGAAATATAATGGTAGGATTTGGAATTATGTCCAAATCAAATTTGGAAAAGGTCGTTGTAAGTGTAGTTCGGTGGCCGTTATTGGAAACCGACTGTATGGGCCTTGATAAAATTATTAAAAATATTAATAATTTGTGTAAAATAAAAATAAATGATTTGGGAAGAATAATGATGAAAAATTCCACGTTTGAAAAGATAAAAATATATTTTTATCAAATGGACTAGTTATTAATTAGATCTGAAATCCAATAATTTTTAAATAAAATAAATTGGATTTTTTGAAATGGTTTTATATATAACCAGAATTTCCAATATATGAATTGAAATGGATTTGAATCAAAATCATCTTCGGAATATTTCAATGTTGGATTTAGTGATTATATGGATATTATAATGGAAATTTGGAAGATATATTATATATCGTCATTTCCAATACGATATTTGTTGGTTTCAGAATTTGATATTGAATATAAGCCGATATATTTTCTATTCAAAGCCTTGTATTTAATATCAAATGGGATTTTGGGTTTGTTGTGAACGGTGTCTTAAATAACACCGTTATTAAAACCAGTTGAGAAAAGAATAAATCTTTAATTAAGCTTTAAAGAAGAATTACCAATTAATTAACTGTTAATTGGAATGGAAAATGGAATATGAATTGGGTTTATTGTGAACTGTGTTTTTAACGACATTTGTTCTTTAATCTGATTTACAATGAAACGAGATTTGTAATTTATAAATCTTTTTGTTAAGATTTAAAGGAGATTTTCCAAAGTAAAATTTTCCATTTTAATACACTAAATTGGAATGGAATTCAATTTGGTAATAATAGAAGTGAATTTTTGTGGAGGAAGACTGCTGATATATATGGAATTTAAAAGGCTTTGCCGTTATTCCATTTATATTATTAGTCGGATAGGGAAGTTTATATCGATTATATATATTGATCAGTTTTCCGTGAAGATTCCATAATTAATGGAACGTGATTCCATAATTAATGGAATGTGTTTTAAATGACATTAGTTCTTTAACTCAGTTAAAGACAAGATTTATTTTCTGAATTTGAATAATAATCTATTACTTAAACAAGAAAACAGGATCTACATACCGCTGTTGTGTACATCCCGCTGTACAGTATTTTAAAATAACGCAACGTTGTTCCGTTGCTTCCCCTGCAAACCACTCGCCTTTTCACTATTTTCTTCCCATAATCGTTTGACCCCACGATATAAGTCCCCAAATCTTTTTTCTTCTTCCCACCCACAAATTATTCAACTAATCCCTAACTCACCATTTTCCCCTAAATTTATCCTCCGGACATCGATGTTTTACCGTTGCAGTCATTATTCTCCTATCCACTACTTTTCAAAGCCTCTTTTTTTATTTCTCACTTCTTCTCATCTAATCTGGTAATGTCCCCATTGGAACGAATTCGAAAATCAACAATCGCTTATTCGAATTTTACTGCACAAAATACATGGTCGATATTCTCTGATCCAGAAGGCATTCATTTCTACCAGGAAGGAATAGGTATTTTTTTCTATTGCTACGATTCTACGAATTCATGCAGTCGTCTACTCACAATTCAATTACAGATCCTTTCTTCAGTTTCATATATATTCATGTTTCTTTGTTTCAAATTTAGTTTCACAACAATCCGATTAATCAGCTCTTCAAACGCATTGTTTTGATAAACCCATATTCCTATTTTAACATTTGATATGCTTTGCCCTGATTCTGCATATATTGTCATGCGTATAATTGCACAAATATGCTTATGTTTTGGGCATTTAAATATGTTCAATTACATAAGTGAAGGCAGATATAGACACATGCAACCATATCGTCTGTGTATCTGATCACGTTGATCTACTTGAAGTAATGACCAATAAGTTTGCTGATGTTCATTGAACATGGTGGCTGCAGCATGTTCTTTAAACTATACAACCATGAATAATATGCTATTATTATCAACACCTTAGATACCAGATAGTGATGAATGTCTTACTTACTCTTCCTTCGTGCTATATACTTCTGGCAAAGTGATGGGATCTTGTGCAATTTAACAGTACTGGTTAACGGACTATGAAAAAAAAGCACGTTTTAAACTACTACAAGAATAAATTGTAAGCATGCTAACTGTTATTTTTTTCTCCGGTACAAAAACTATTCTACAAACCAAAAAATTGTAAATGGTATAAAAATATTTATTTAATTTAGGTTAAGTATATAGTTTTGTAGTTGTACAGGTTAACGAATTTATAAGATTGAAATATATACTGAAACTGTAAAATTTTGCATTACTGAACATACATACATACATGTATATGCATATACATATGTACATATTTATACGTGTGTATATTTTTATATGTATATATGTATGTATGTGTGTGTATAATACACACACACTCACATGTATGCATCTGTGTGTGTGTATTCCCACGAAACTTTGAGAAGCATTCATGTCACCACTATGGTTACAGACAAAACATATTTTTGAAATTTGTAGAAATACTTCTAGGAGAAAGATGCATATTGTGAATACGATAGATTAATTAAAAGGAATGCGGAAAAGGCAGAGAAAGGTTGCGGATCAAGAAGGCTGCATGGTACATATAGTAAATTAAATAAGCAATTGATGGTATGAACTCAAGATTAGAAGATTTGAAAATAGATGTGGAAAATGAATCAGGCAATTAACATGACCTTCATTTATGATATAGTAAAATGCAGTTTATTCTAAGTCGCATTATTCAGACCCTTTCCTTGCCACAGGACCGGGGTACAAATGATATCTGAACTATCAAAATATTTTCATACATGGGTAAGAACCGGATCACTTCATGCAGGGGTAACCAAGTTTATTGTATTCAACAAGTTTTCAATTCGAAATAGTTTAAAAGAGGACCAAGCCTATAATCAATACAGATCTAGATAGGGTAGAAAGTTGTGTACAAAATATTAAATATGGCGTCCAATGTGGTGAATACAAAGGCTATAAATATTTACTTGTTTGGATTAGTGAAAAGTGGAACTTCAGCAAACAAAACTTTTATTCCTCAAAAGCCCAGAAAACCAAATACAAAGCATCAACTATTTATACAAGTAAATGGGCTCTTCTCTCACAGTCCAGCCCAATCAAACAACAAATAGGAAAATACAAAATGAAACACTATACAAATTGAAAGTAAAATACAACCATTACTAAAACAAACAACTAAAAACAGCTTATTAACTCTACAATTAGTTATACTGTTGTTTCATCATTTGGTTTTTGTCAGAATAAAAATGATACCACACTAACGTATATTCGTATCCCAATTAAGGTTGACATTTCACATATGTTTTGTTTGAAGCACATTACTCACGCATCATAGAGTACTTCATACTCAGCTTACACATGTTTGGAATGTACTTTTTATTATATATTCTGTAATGAGTTTTTAAATGCTTAAGTTTATTTTAAAATGTTCTTAAAAACTTAGTTACCTTTACTTCCTAGTCCCATCACCTTTTTGGGGCTATTTAATTGTTATTTTACTTATGTACCACATCACATGCAAAGTTGACTACCGTACATGGTGTTGCCCTTTATTCTCTCATCACTTGATCTGGATTCAATGGGCTTGAATCAATTAAAAACATGATTTTGCGCTATACCTCCAACATTTTTTTAAATACCTATAAACGGGTTTTTGAAATCCATTTGTTGAGCATTAAAAAAAGCAAGCTGAAATTAAAAGCCGTATAGAATTTGAATCGACTTCAAAAATAATCAATTTATATGCTAAATGGTGTTTTGATTCTCATTTACCAATCGATGTTTGAGAAAAAAAATGAGAATTCATCTTTTTCTCCATTCTTCATGCTCAGCTCCACACTATAATAGTACGAGGAACATAAAGGAAAGTGCCGATTTCCCATATTTCTTTCTTTACCGCTCATGTTGGAGATGCTCTACGGCAAAATGCGCCTGTTGGTGCAAGAATTCTTTAACGAAATAGATCTTTGTCCGATAATTGACCTTGATGAAGTAGTAGTTCATGATTCCGTTGTGCAAAGTCAGCTGAAGCCATTGAACTCAAGATATATAACATGATTTGCTCTTATGTTAAGTTATTTCTGTACATTCTGTTTTCCATCATGTCCGTGGGACACCTGCCTTTCATACTGTCTTGGAGCTGAATCTACCGTTCCTAATCGTTGAACTGTGTCATGTCTCTGATTATAACATTTCAGTAACTTCAAATTCATTCACTCTTTTATTACATATTTCATTTTCTACTCTTTTAATGATATATGCAGCTAGATTCAAAGCTTTTTTAGCTTGAACAGATGACAACTCAATTTTGGATGTGCTATGCAAGTACATCTGACATGTCCTGAATGCCTACAGTAAGACCATATTCGTCTTTGCTTATTTTTCCTTAACTATACGGCCTATTCTGATAGGTGATAATGATATTTGGAAGTGTGTTTGCATGCTGTAATTACTTATGTCGGTGTTGACAATCAAGTTTGAACACAGTGATAGGATTAGTTTGACACTTCAGCTGGATACAGCAGATTATCCTGAATGATTTATCAGTCTCTGTTACAACATGCATTTGCTGCTGTGTTAACCTAACCAATTGGAAAAGGTTACACAACACAAAATTTAAGCACTGCACGTGTGCGAAGCACGGGCCAATGTCCTCGGGCTTTTAGTGAAATGACCATGAACTCCTTGAGCAAGGTCAGCGAACTACTATTCTATGTTGACTATAACTTGCAGTTGTCAGCGTCCAAACCGACGTCAGCAGAGACAAATCCGATGTTGCGGCAGGTGTCAGAGAGGATCTTCTCATAGTCGACATTGGCTTTGGTTGGTGGTGATTTCACCAAAAACCATGACCATGTTTGTTTTGGTGCATGTTTCGCAGGCGCTTTGCTCTTGGGGTCCTGAGCTAGGCAGGCGCCGAGAACTGCACCAGAGACTTGGTCACAATGTTTGTTTGGATATCCTTGGTTTACAGATTCATATGTGAAAAGGAATGTGTCTTCTAAGGCCATTTCTTTCAAGAGAGATACTGCTGGACTTACGTCTATTTGAAATTTGAATTGAAAGATAGATTGGACTTAATCCTTTTCACAGAGAGATTACCAGTTAACATGCTGCAAATTAGTGTTTGAACCTGCACTGCTTCAACAGTCCTTCGATACGGTTTGAGGATGAATCAGTCCCTTCGCAATGCAACGGAAAGACTGGATACAATCCAACACCCCAGTACGGTACACATGCCTGGTGCAGTGAATCAGGTTGCCCTAGGCAAGACAAGCGAAAGTGTGGGGTAAAAAAAATGTTGAGTTGCCCCAAGGGTGGTTGATCAAAAAAGTTTCTGGCAGGATAGGTTGCTGGAAAGTTGATGAAGGAAAATACTGGAGGAACAACACAACAGGATTCAAACTCACAACCAGCAGATCACAATTCTTGTGCGCTTCCACAGCACCACACTCACTTTGGCTTTAAGTTTATTACAGTATATTTAAAATTCGATATCCTGGTAACCATCCACCACCACTTCCTCCCCTCCGTTGCCCCGCCCAGTGGGTTGCCCCTGGCGGCCGCCTGACCTGCCTAGCCCTGGAACCAGGCCAGACTGTACATCCTCAAATGTTTAATGTTCACCTTTACTTAATTTTATAGCGTACACACATTAATGATTCCAAAATTTCAAATGTATGCCCTGCATGATTAATGGCAAGGCACATCATTTACCTGCACTTTCTGTCCCATTTATATAGTCTAATAAATCAATGATGTTGGTTTGTATTATCAAATGCAGGATGCAAACCAACTTGTAGCACGATAATGGTGGCATGGGGCTATGTATCTCAAGACTTTGTTTAGGTAGTGACTGCTGTAAAAAAGTGCATTCTACCCTTTAATAATATTTTGATATATGATTTATTTTAGGACAAAACCATCATATTTCATATGATATTTTTTTTGCTGTTAAGGTTCATTTGATGGAAAACTTCAGATGTGAGCAGCAGGAGCAAATTGGTGCTTGATGTTGGTTGTGACTTGACCAATTTTCCCATATCTGCTGCTTATCTAGAGAAGTTTCAAGTTGTTGCTTAATTAGCTGACTAACAGGCGCGGATACTTTGTTCAACCATGGTCTAACATGTAGTGGTGACAGAATGTGCATACGATGAGTTCAGCAGCTGCTTAGGTCAATTTTAGGGCCGTTTATAGTTTGATAGTTGCAGCTATGTATATGAAAAATTTGAAAGAATGGAACGAAAAATACTGCTGCTGATTAGCTAACTTCTTACATATGCAGATTACAATTCAGAAATAATAATTGGATATAAATAAAGCCTTCATTTTAATTATTTCCAGACATGTTCGGTACCTCTTAGGGGGATTGAATTATATTATAATACCTTTTTAGTACTGTCCTGCATAATATGTAAAACAGAACTGATGTGTTATATAGGATTTTTCCGTCCTCCTGTACTCGACAAATGGACAAAAATTGGTTCTATTTAGCTTCCATTTCTGTACTCAATGCCTTATAAAACCAATGCGCAAACTATTTACAGTGACTTAATATCAACCTATACCATGCTAAAAAACAATGCGCAAACTATTTACTTTACGGTGACTTAATATCAACCTAAACCATGCTAAAAACCAAGGCGCAAACTATTTACGGTGACTTAATATCAACCTGTACCATACTGCAATCACTGGCCCGTGTGCGAAGCACGGGCAGCATTCTAGTTAAGTAATGATTTTTGGAGATTAAAACTAAATGGACTTTTACTGAATCTTTAATTAGACTAAAAGGTGAATCTGATAACTAAAATTATCAAATTCAAGAAATGGTCGAGAATGGAGTATCACCAATTTTGCTCTAAGCAATAGTTAAATCTTTAATTAGATTTGAACGTGAAATGGTAATTAATTTTACCGATAACCCCGTGGTGTTAGATACGAAGTATTACCAGTTTTTCTTCATGGGATGAATTGGTTGGGATTGAAAAATATAACAAATGATTTCTTCGGTAAGGTGCTCTAATACGGACTAGTTTGGATAAACCATAATTTGGTTTGAATTGATATCTAAAGGAAGATCAAAGAATAAATTTAAAGAATTTATCTTTGATAAAATTAATGGGAACCTTTCCAAAAGTGTGACGGTCTGCCCCGCACCAACTGACATTTCCTCCGAAAGTGCGCTGTACACATGCCCGACTAGCACGGGACGGTCGCCAAAGAAAGGAAAGAAGAGAATGAACAAATCAAGGAACCTGTAGAATGTCTCACAGCGCATGGAATCAAAATATAATAATAACATAATCTTTGACATAAAACAGGCGAGACAGTGTATAAGCTGAAAACTAAACCAACATAGCAGCGGAAATCCAAATACAACTTATTACAACTTTCCAAATTTACTGTCTCTAAACAAAAGAAAGCTAAAGTAGAAAATCCACGCCTAATGCCCAAGCAGTGATCTTCAATAACACAGGGAGAATACTATATATATCATACGTGGAAGCCTCCTGCTCGTCTCCGGATCATCTACCCGTGCATCACCAGCTAACCTGTCTCTAGTCTGCTCGTGTGAGCACCCAGAGTAATAAGAGGAGACATAAAACTCTGGGTCAGACATAAAGCCTGGTATGAGCGATAAGCATCTAAACAAAACAATAACAGGTATAATCCAATCATACCTGAACCTGGACCTGCAACCAAAGAGTTAGCACTACATACTGTACAACACTCTAAGGTGCCATTTCAAATGGTGTAAAGATAACGGGGGTGGGGTGTGCATGTCATAGTGATGTCAAACAATCAAGCATAACAAACATCCTCAAATCTCTCACTCAGTGCGTAAAGCATACGATACCCACTACCTTGGTCACCTAATCCTTTGGGCCATGACGGAATCCAATCCATACAACTATCGCTACAAGCCCACTATCCATCTCTCAGTAGTGAACCAAAGTTATGAATACCGACAACCCCTTTGCACACGTCCCGCAGCAAAGCCCAATCACGAAGTGAACTCATTGGTTCCCATCTGGATCCTGAGCTCTAACTTCCATTTGGACTACCTTTGCATCTCGGGTTTTTAGTCTTCACCGGATCGGTTCGATCTTCCTTCTTCACTCTGCTTCGGATCGGTTCGGATCTTGCCTAGCCATCGGTTCGGTTCGGTCTTCAATGTCCTCCACCAATTCATGCCAAGCTTCTTCGGATCGGGTCGGGTCTCAAGCCTCTCCATGGTGCCTTGGTTCAGGTCGGGTTCACAACGTTGCATCGGTTCGGATCGGGTGTCCCACTTCGAGTCGGGTCGGGTTGCCATCTACCATCCAGTTCGTGCTCCAACTCCTCTTGCCTCGTCCGGTCCCGTTCCCTATTCTAATCCGATCTGATCCCTTCGCCATACTCCGGTCCGATCCTGCTCCATAGGTCCGATCTGATCCTCTGTCCAACTCCAACTCTAAGCAGTGGCCTTCCTTCTTGCCAAACTTCTTTGGTGCCAGATTCCAGTTCGGGTCGGGTTCCTTGCCCAGCTTTCCTATCCGATCCGAGCCCATACCCGATCCGATCCGAAACCCTGCACAACTTTCTGCAACTTTTTCCAGCAACTTGTTTACGCCATTCGACGACGTTTTCGACCAATCTAACTATACTAATCAATCACAAAACAGTTCATACAGTCATAGCAACATAGCAAACTAACCACAAACACCAAAACAATGAATTTACATGTCAAAATGGATCAAATATACCCAAAACCTCATATTTCCGTTAAGCATGTTTAAGCAAAACTAATCATAGGGTTAACAAAACTTAACCAAATTTCTACCAGAGGCATAAAATATTATTTTCGAATTTATAGATATTTTTCTAGAATTTATTAGTGTATAAATTCGCTAATCTTCACTAATTACCCTTAATTAACCGTAATTAGTGCAAAAACTATGCAAATCACTCACCTTGGCCACAAATAAAATTTTCAGAACTGAAATGTAACACCCCACATCCGCTAAGGTCACTCATAAGAGGGGAATGCCTTAGTTTTAGTGAAGTATTTTAAGTGAATATAGAACAGTAGAATTACAACAAGACAGATATAAGTAATACTTGAAAATTTAAATCATCATTTCATTGCAGCGGAAAGTTAAATACATGTTTGGTTACATCACAAAACCATAAACCAGAGTCAAGTACATAATATCCATCTTGATAAGATAGAAGTACATAATCCCACTACATAACTAATAGCCATAAAAGAAAAGATAAGCTGGGCTTTACTTCAACGGTCCAAGCTCCAAAGGATAGATACAGCAATCCGGTCAAAGCCCACTAGCACTAGGCCCACTCTGATAACCTGGGGTTGGGGAAAAAGATAAAAACAACGGGGTCAGACATAAGTCTGAGCGAGTCCTATAACTTTAACAATACAATCATTAAAATAACCAGAGAAGACATAAGTTGATATACGGTAACGACTGGGGATGAATGGCTACACTAAGCAGCTTGGTAAACTTAGGATAAACTAAGATAACCGTAAAGACGCATTTATCCACCCAAGGATAATTACTAGATTACACCGCCCCAGACTTATCCACCTCCTTAAAGGTAATTCCTACACTGCACCACACCAGTTCTACCCACCAAGAATAATTCCTACTTAAAGGTTGATCCCACTAAATGTACTTAGTAATTTTTTACCCAGTAGTTTCTTGTACCCCTACATAGGTGCCGTCTGCCCCTATCTTTACTAGGTGTACCCACTACTCCCAAGCGATCGGCTCCCTACCGCAGATATCCGTGCTGGCCCCACAATGGGGTGTATCACTCCCCAAAGTGGCAACCCGATACAACAAGTGGTGCACGGTCATACCTACACGATGCAACAACGTCTTACCTACCAGCCCGGGTCCACACACGCATATGAAACCCGTTGGACTCGCGTTGCCACCGCTAACCCGTTTTGGCCTCTTATAGTCAAGCCCAATATGCGTGTCCCGTCACTCGACTTGAGTCGAGCCCACAAAGATACGTTTGGGATATTGGTTGAAATGGGCCCCCACAAGCTACCACCTAAGCTTGCCACTTTATCTAGTGAGTCCCACTTAACCCGTTAACCATGTCCACCTACATGTTACAAATCTTTGGTTAAGTCTTTTAATCATATTTTAATTGCCACTTAAGGCCCCCACAAGCTACTACTTAAGCTTGTCATTTAATTATATTTCAATTGCCACTTAAGGCCCCCACAAGCTACTACTTAAGCTTGTCATTTAATTATATTTCAATTGCCACTTAAGGCACCCACTAGATTTCCACATGCCACCCATGGCACTTGCTTAACCCTTTAATCATGTTTAATTACATGTTCCACTTTGGTTAAGTATTCTAATCGTATTTTCTATTGCCACCCAAGGCAACCCACTAGTTTCCTCATGCCACCCAAGGCACCCCACTAGTTACTACAAGCCACCCAAGGCACCCACTTAACCCTCATGCCCCACTACGTGCTTATATGGTTAAGTGTTTCTTAATTAATTAAGACCGTGATCCTCATAAAGACCTCTCACATTAGACTATCTTTTATGACCGCTGGTTAAGCCGGTTGGGTCCGGGCAGCCTTATGTCATAACCGAGTCTAACCTCGTGTCTTTACATTAATCACGTATTTAGTTTGTGCCTAAGACCTCTCACATTGGGCTAACATTTGTAGCAACTGGTTAAGCCGGTTGGGTCCGGGCAGTTTTACGCTACAACTGAGTCCAACCTCGTGTCTTAGTCGATTAATTACACCTAATTAATCACCCTCATAATTTATATTAATTATCCCTAATTAATATCAAGTTTTTCATAACATGGGTAGACCTAACTCAATAGGTAAATTCCCATGGGGTAGACCTAACTCAATAGGTAAATTCCCACTTATGTTAATTTATTTTTATGGTATGCTTAATCATACCCAATCATACTTTTATTAACATATTTATTAACCCCATCGTTCCCCACGTAAATCGTTCTCATTTCATGACATAATAAAAGGGAAGATCCATCACAAATATCATGGGTTTAACCAAATCTTAGCATATAACTTTGTCATGGGTTAAGAGGATGTCAACTTGCATATATGAGCATATATTAACCCAACTACATTTAACCCAAACTTGCATATTATGACTTGCATAACATGTTGCATATGAGCTTGCATATTATCATACATATGACTTGCATAACATGTTGCATATGAGCTTGCATATTATCATACATATGACTTGCATAACATGTTGCATATGAACTAGCATATTATCATACACATATCTTGCATAACATGTTGAACTTGCATATAAGCATTCTCACAACTTGCATAACATGTTAAACATGCATTTAAGCATACACATAACTTGCATAAGCATTCACATTCTTGCATAAGCATTCACATACTTGCATAAGCATTCACATACTTGCATAAGCATGCATAACTTGCATATCATGTTAAACTTGCATTTAAGCATATACATATCTTGCATATGAACTTGCATAACAACCTACACATAACTTACATAACATCATACACATAACTTGCATATGAACTTGTTAAACATGCATAAACCCACTTATTAAATATGCATAAACCCACTTATTAAACATGCATAAACCCACTTGTTAAACATGCATAAACCAACTTATTAATCATGCATAAACCCACTTATTAAATATGCATAAACCCACTTATTAAACATGCATAAACCAACTTATTAAACATGCATAAACCAACTTATTAAACATGCATAAACCCACTTATTAAATATGCATAAACATAGGAAAACATAGAGTAGCATATCATTACAAATGATTCAAACTCACTAATCCGCATTCAAGACCATAAGTCTCATTACACCCAATCTACTTACTTTAACAATTGATGTTAAAGTGATAGAAACTCACAACTAGCAAATTTGCACTCCAAATGAAGAAGATTAAGATGCTTAGAATGGATTAGAGGTTGATTAGAGAGGTTGATTAGCTTGCTTTCCTCTTCATTGATTTGTGGAGGCCATGATCAAGCTTCATTTTGCCATAGTTTAGTTACAAGATCTAATTATGAATGAATTAGGGTAGGGTTGGGGTCTTATTTATAGGATTAGGTTGCATTTTAGACCCTTAGATTAACCCTAAATTAGTTTAGGTTCGTCAGATCTTGGAAGCTTCCAGAAAACACAGCCCAAACCCCAAATTCGTGCACCAAAGCCAAACTGGCTCAACCAGCCAGTCTGCCACCTAGTCGACAGGCAAGTCGACAGGGCAGTCGACTTGGTCTGGGCCCAAGTCGACAGGCCTGTCGATAGCCCTGTCGACATGGCCTTGGCGGGGAATTTCCCGCCTGGCCCCAACTGCTTCCAGATCTAGTTTTTGAAAACTGTTTTCGAATTTGAATTTTTCTGAAATCTTCTTTGGGCCATAACCGGGCCATACGGACTCCGATTCTCGAAAACTCGGACTCTATTTCGCGTATTTTTCCGAGACGAACGCAATGACGCAACCCGTTTCCCCCAATTCCCTCATCTGAGATTATTTATTCTGTAATTAGTGAATTTTAGCATTAACCGAAATTCGGGGTGTTACATTCTCCCCTCCTTAAAGGATTTCGTCCCCGAAATCTCTAAGCTAAGGAGAATGCATATCCTACCATCCAAACAACCATCTACTCAATCCATCAAACACGGGCATCCATTGTCCTTAAACAATTTCTAATGATGTATGAGCATATGCAAAAAGTGTGTGTATATGTTCCCTATCTAATGTATGAACATATGCAAACCATGATAGTGCCATGCAACCATTATGTATGCGAGAGAACCCTAATCGACACATACAATATCTACATGAGTGCACAATCATTCACCGAAATGCATCATCCATGTGATAACACAACCATTATACATCCATTAATATAGCTACCTACACACAATTTTATGCAATATGCAATATGAAGTGATTGAGCCGATCTAGTGCCTAGAGTGTGTGTATATGCATCCACGAGCAACCACTAGCAACCACTTGCATCCACCTGCATCCATCAAACATAACATGTCTCAAACACATGTTTCAACCATAGGTTTACCCTATCTAAAGGTCAAAGGTACTAATGAGAGGACATACTACAGATAAGATAAGTACTAGACAAACGATAGAGGAGAAATTAAAAGACATATCCTAAAAAGGAATGGGTATAATGAACGCATCTTCTCTTCCGTCTCTAAGGTAGCGTTGCTCTCATCTTCTCCCCATTGCACTTTGACTAGTTGAACCTCTCGATTCCTCATCTTCCTAGTCTCTGACCCAAGGATGCGAGTAGGAGCTCGTCGAATCGTCTCATCACGCTCTATCTCTACTTCTTTAAGCAAGCTCGGCTCTACCACCTCAACGGTCTCATGTAGGCACTTCCTCAAATGTGACACATGGAATATATCATGTACACCACTAAGCCTGTCGGGCAACTCCACTCTATATGCCATCTATCCAATTGTTTCCTTAATAGGAAACAGTCCAACAATCCTCGGTGCTAACTTCCCAACGGACCCAAAGCGAACAACATTTCTCAACGGAGATACTTTGACAAAGACCATGTCCCCAACCTCAAACTCAAGATTCGTCCTTCTCCGATCCGCATAAGATTTCTGTCTATCTTGCGCTGCTTTCATCCTTCTTCGAATCAAATCAATCTTCTCTGAAGTCTCTCTAACCATATCTGGCCCAAGCAAGATCTTATCCGTAGATTCCCACCAACATGTAGGAGATCGACAAGGCCTTCCATAAAGAGCTTCGAAAGGAGCCATACCAATACTGGACTGAAAGCTGTTATTATATGCGAACTCCACCAACGGAAGATGCTCTTCCCATGTACCTCCAAAATCCAAAATACATAACCTCAAAAGGTCTTCTAAAATACAATTCACCCTCTCGGTCTGGCCATCCGTCTGAGGATGATATGCGGTACTCAAACATAACTGAGTCCCTACCGCCTCTCGCAAACTCTTCTAAAACTCGCTAGTGAAGATAGGATCTCGATCACTCACAATGCTGGATGGTACACCATGTAATCTAACAATCTCTCAAATGTAAACTGAAGCTAGCCATGCAGCAGTCCTCTTACTCTTCGCGGGTATAAAATGGGCACTCTTAGTAAGTCTGTCTACCACAACCCAAATTCCCGTATTGCCCTTCCCCGATCTTGGTAATCCATCGAGACACTATCCCACTTCCTTAGCGGAACCTCCAATGGGTGAAGCAACCCACCGGGTTTCTTCTGCTCCGCTTTCATTTGCTAGCACACCAAGCATCTAGCGACATACTCGGCCACGTCTTTCTTCATACCGGCCCAAAAGAAAACTCGCTTCATGTCTTGGTACATCTTGTCCCTATCGGGATGAATGGTCATCTTCGACCGATGTGCATCATCAAGTATAGCCTTCCTCAAACCCCTGTCTTGCGGTACACAAAGTCTACCATCTCTAAGCAACCACCCCTTACCATCTAGGGTGTACCTACTCAATTGGCTGGACGACCCCCTCCTCGTGAGCTTCTTTACTAACTCATCCAACTGTGGGTCGTCTCGCTGTGTCTCGCCAATTCGTCCCAAAAGAGTAGGCCTAACCTCCAAGGAGGCTAGCAAACCGGGTACAAAGTCAACGGAAGGTCTAAAGTCAAACATAGAAATAAACTCTAAGCTCCGTCGTTCAACGAACAATGAACTCAAGGACAACCTTTTTCTACTTAAGGCGTCCGCCACCACATTACCCTTGCCATGGGTATACGCTATCTCAAACTCATAGGATGCTAAGAATCCCATCCAAAATCATCACAACTGTCCATCTCTCACGCAGACTACCCTAGTCGAACTCGACATCCCCCAAATGCAAGCCCCAAAGGCCTAAACCAATATCAGACAAACACCCAAGGGATATCTCCTTCGAGTTCAGGCGACCTACGTGAGATGATACTAGTAAAAATGGCTAAACAATTAAGCCTTTAACCAACTTTGGATGTCCTCGCCAGTCTCGCTCCAAAACCACCGTTTTTCCCATAACTGGCTTTGCTCACATACGAAAATTTATTTCGCTCCTAGAAAAGACCAAGATGTCATCCACAAAGACCATCACAAACTTATTTAGGTACTCCCTGAACACCCTTCTCATCAAATCAACAAAGTATGCGGGGGCGTTCGTCAAACCAAATAGCATCACCAGCCACTCATAAAAACCATCCGGAGTCCTAACGACAGTCTTCTCTATACTATCCTCAGCCACTTTCAACTGACGAAACCCCGTGGCTAAGCCCAACTACAAAAATACTGAGGCGCCAACTAACTGATCAAAGAGATCATCAATCCTCGGCAATGGGTGTCTATTCGTCTTTGTGAGTTTATTTAGTTCCCTTTAGCCTACACAAAGTCTGAGGGACCCATCCGCCTTCGTGGCAAAAACTACTGGAGCACCCCACTCCGATATACTTCGTCTTATGAACCCCTTCTCAAGCAAATCGCCTACTTACTTATGGAGTTCCCTCCTCTCACGAGGAGCCATGTGGCACACTGGCCAAGATACTGGTTTGGCATTGTCTACCAGGTATATTCGGAAATCAGTCCCCCGCTCCGGAGGTAAGCCCTTCACCTCCTCACACACATCCGAGTATTCCCGGACCGCTCTAACAGATCGCAAACTCTAGACCGTCGTGTCAAGCGATTCTAGACAACTTAGCATAACAGATTCTATGGGATTACAAGAGATCTCGAGAGTGTTACCCAAGCGGGTCATAAGCCTAACAACTCTCCCTTCAAAATCAAGAACGACACCCCTACTGGATAACCAGTCCATGCCCAAAACTAACCCATAGCCCGTGAAGCCCAACAAGCATCACATCTAAACTTAACGCTAAGTATAGAAACTTTCAAACCCAAACACATCATGGAGCCCAATTGGGTTTGAAACAACTAAGGGATCATCTACTAAACTGGTGTCTAAGTGCAGTGACTCAACTAACAATGATGAGATAAATGAACTCATGCATCATAATCAAATAAAGTTTGAACTGGATAATATAGAAATTCAAATTCCAACCTAGACGGTCCTATCCCCATCTGGTACACTAGCCGTGAGGGAATACAACTACCCTCCAGGAGATTCCATACCTTGCCCTTGCTTCTTTGGACAATCCTAATAAGGTGTCCTATTCCTCCCAAACGGATAACTACTAGCCTTCTTCTTCCCTATTCTCCACACGTAACCTCCCACCAATGAGGTTTCATCCTTCATTAACCAACAACTATTTGAGCCTTCCTCCCATCGTCTATCCTATAGGTACCTACCAGTCCTCCTCCTTCTTGAACCAACTTCTAATCCGACTAACGTCTAAGTCCCTTGAAGTGGTTTTCCATTCTTATCTATCTTAGAAAGATCATCTATACACGGAGGGGAAACTCAAAACGAGAGAGGAAGAGATTCAAAACGGAGAATTCGAAAGATATAGATATGGCTATTGGGGATTATGCTTTTCTTTCAAAAACTTTTCTCTCAAAAGACATGTTTTTGAAAATATTCCTTTCAAAAATATTCTTAGAAAATAGGTTTTCCTAAAAATTTTATCTGTTCTGGTAACCTTAAGCTCTGATACCACGTGTAACACCCCACATCCGCTAAGGTCACTCATAAGAGGGGAATGCCTTAGTTTTAGTGAAGTATTTTAAGTGAATATAGAACAGTAGAATTACAACAAGACAGATATAAGTAATACTTGAAAATTTAAATCATCATTTCATTGCAGCGGAAAGTTAAATACATGTTTGGTTACATCACAAAACCATAAACCAGAGTCAAGTACATAATATCCATCTTGATAAGATAGAAGTACATAATCCCACTACATAACTAATAGCCATAAAAGAAAAGATAAGCTGGGCTTTACTTCAACGGTCCAAGCTCCAAAGGATAGATACAGCAATCCGGTCAAAGCCCACTAGCACTAGGCCCACTCTGATAACCTGGGGTTGGGGAAAAAGATAAAAACAACGGGGTCAGACATAAGTCTGAGCGAGTCCTATAACTTTAACAATACAATCATTAAAATAACCAGAGAAGACATAAGTTGATATACGGTAACGACTGGGGATGAATGGCTACACTAAGCAGCTTGGTAAACTTAGGATAAACTAAGATAACCGTAAAGACGCATTTATCCACCCAAGGATAATTACTAGATTACACCGCCCCAGACTTATCCACCTCCTTAAAGGTAATTCCTACACTGCACCACACCAGTTCTACCCACCAAGAATAATTCCTACTTAAAGGTTGATCCCACTAAATGTACTTAGTAATTTTTTACCCAGTAGTTTCTTGTACCCCTACATAGGTGCCGTCTGCCCCTATCTTTACTAGGTGTACCCACTACTCCCAAGCGATCGGCTCCCTACCGCAGATATCCATGCTGGCCCCACAATGGGGTGTATCACTCCCCAAAGTGGCAACCCGATACAACAAGTGGTGCACGGTCATACCTACACGATGCAACAACGTCTTACCTACCAGCCCGGGTCCACACACGCATATGAAACCCGTTGGACTCGCGTTGCCACCGCTAACCCGTTTTGGCCTCTTATAGTCAAGCCCAATATGCGTGTCCCGTCACTCGACTTGAGTCGAGCCCACAAAGATACGTTTGGGATATTGGTTGAAATGGGCCCCCACAAGCTACCACCTAAGCTTGCCACTTTATCTAGTGAATCCCACTTAACCCGTTAACCATGTCCACCTACATGTTACAAATCTTTGGTTAAGTCTTTTAATCATATTTTAATTGCCACTTAAGGCCCCCACAAGCTACTACTTAAGCTTGTCATTTAATTATATTTCAATTGCCACTTAAGGCCCCCACAAGCTACTACTTAAGCTTGTCATTTAATTATATTTCAATTGCCACTTAAGGCACCCACTAGATTTCCACATGCCACCCATGGCACTTGCTTAACCCTTTAATCATGTTTAATTACATGTTCCACTTTGGTTAAGTATTCTAATCGTATTTTCTATTGCCACCCAGGGCAACCCACTAGTTTCCTCATGCCACCCAAGGCACCCCACTAGTTACTACAAGCCACCCAAGGCACCCACTTAACCCTCATGCCCCACTACGTGCTTATATGGTTAAGTGTTTCTTAATTAATTAAGACCGTGATCCTCATAAAGACCTCTCACGTTAGACTATCTTTTATGACCGCTGGTTAAGCCGGTTGGGTCCGGGCAGCCTTATGTCATAACCGAGTCTAACCTCGTGTCTTTACATTAATCACGTATTTAGTTTGTGCCTAAGACCTCTCACATTGGGCTAACATTTGTAGCAACTGGTTAAGCCGGTTGGGTCCGGGCAGTTTTACGCTACAACTGAGTCCAACCTCGTGTCTTAGTCGATTAATTACACCTAATTAATCACCCTCATAATTTATATTAATTATCCCTAATTAATATCAAGTTTTTCATAACATGGGTAGACCTAACTCAATAGGTAAATTCCCATGGGGTAGACCTAACTCAATAGGTAAATTCCCACTTATGTTAATTTATTTTTATGGTATGCTTAATCATACCCAATCATACTTTTATTAACATATTTATTAACCCCATCGTTCCCCACGTAAATCGTTCTCATTTCATGACATAATAAAAGGGAAGATCCATCACAAATATCATGGGTTTAACCAAATCTTAGCATATAACTTTGTCATGGGTTAAGAGGATGTCAACTTGCATATATGAGCATATATTAACCCAACTACATTTAACCCAAACTTGCATATTATGACTTGCATAACATGTTGCATATGAGCTTGCATATTATCATACATATGACTTACATAACATGTTGCATATGAGCTTGCATATTATCATACATATGACTTGCATAACATGTTGCATATGAACTAGCATATTATCATACACATATCTTGCATAACATGTTGAACTTGCATATAAGCATTCTCACAACTTGCATAACATGTTAAACATGCATTTAAGCATACACATAACTTGCATAAGCATTCACATTCTTGCATAAGCATTCACATACTTGCATAAGCATTCACATACTTGCATAAGCATTCACATACTTGCATAAGCATGCATAACTTGCATATCATGTTAAACTTGCATTTAAGCATATACATATCTTGCATATGAACTTGCATAACAACCTACACATAACTTACATAACATCATACACATAACTTGCATATGAACTTGTTAAACATGCATAAACCCACTTATTAAATATGCATAAACCCACTTATTAAACATGCATAAACCCACTTGTTAAACATGCATAAACCAACTTATTAATCATGCATAAACCCACTTATTAAATATGCATAAACCCACTTATTAAACATGCATAAACCAACTTATTAAACATGCATAAACCAACTTATTAAACATGCATAAACCCACTTATTAAATATGCATAAACATAGGAAAACATAGAGTAGCATATCATTACAAATGATTCAAACTCACTAATCCGCATTCAAGACCATAAGTCTCATTACACCCAATCTACTTACTTTAACAATTGATGTTAAAGTGATAGAACTCACAACTAGCAAATTTGCACTCCAAATGAAGAAGATTAAGATGCTTAGAATGGATTAGAGGTTGATTAGAGAGGTTGATTAGCTTGCTTTCCTCTTCATTGATTTGTGGAGGCCATGATCAAGCTTCATTTTGCCATAGTTTAGTTACAAGATCTAATTATGAATGAATTAGGGTAGGGTTGGGGTCTTATTTATAGGATTAGGTTGCATTTTAGACCCTTAGATTAACCCTAAATTAGTTTAGGTTCGTCAGATCTTGGAAGCTTCCAGAAAACACAGCCCAAACCCCAAATTCGTGCACCAAAGCCAAACTGGCTCAACCAGCCAGTCTGCCACCCAGTCGACAGGCAAGTCGACAGGGCAGTCGACTTGGTCTGGGCCCAAGTCGACAGGCCTGTCGACAGCCCTGTCGACATGGCCTTGGCGGGGAATTTCCCGCCTGGCCCCAACTGCTTCCAGATCTAGTTTTTGAAAACTGTTTTCGAATTTGAATTTTTCTGAAATCTTCTTTGGGCCATAACCGGGCCATACGGACTCCGATTCTCGAAAACTCGGACTCTATTTCGCGTATTTTTCCGAGACGAACGCAATGACGCAACCCGTTTCCCCCAATTCCCTCATCTGAGATTATTTATTCTGTAATTAGTGAATTTTAGCATTAACCGAAATTCGGGGTGTTACATGAAACCTCGCTGATTTGGGTGAATACTGATGTCTAACAGGAGCTCTAACCTTGCTTTCGTGTTTTCTCTTCTTAATTTGATGTAGATTAACCCAAAACTTGATTAGAAAGTGATTAGAAGGTGATTTGGATGTTGGAGGCCATTGCTAGGATTCCAAGAATGAAAGTGGCGGCTGAAAAAAATGTTTTCTAACCCTAATCAGCCCCTATACATCTCCAATCCCGAAATCCCCTTTGGGCCTAGCTGCTAATTACCCGGTTAAGCCCAATTAAGCTGTTTTTCACAATCTGAAACTTGTTTCAGCCATATCTCCCAAACGGTAAGTCCGTTTGGCTAATGTGACCACTCTACGGAATTGTAAACCATCATCCGGAGCCAATGGAAGTGGTTTCAGGTCAAAATTCCTTTCCAGTCAAAAGTTATGGCCAAAACATGTACCAACTAGGGGTAAAATGGTCATCTAAAAATCGACAAAAATCATGAACATGGGAAATGACCCCAATAGTCGTCTCCCAAAGTTACATGACCATACGACTTCATACGAAAAAGAAATAAATATTCTACGATCTTAGATACGTAGAATGCGGGTGCTTACATTCTCCCCCCTTAAGAAATTTCGTTCCCGAAATTCCTTAACCCAAAACATACAAAGGATTCCGCATGTCTACCAACCATATACAACAATCAAACATGCAAAACAAACAGAACCATTCTGCCCTAATCATGCGGTTTACTAACAAGGGAAGAATCATCGCCGCTAAAATCTTACCAAGCAAAGAGCGTTGGATACGACTTTCTTATGTCATTCTCTACTTCCTAAGCACAGTCGTTCTCTCGCCATCGATTCCCATCTCTACCCTAGAGATAGCTTCCAATAGGTTGGGATCGTCCCTCTAACTGGAACCGATCCACTTAATCAAGATCGATCTAATCGTCAAGCTCACTAGCGTTTCTGAATCCAATTCACACTTAGGTCTGAAGTCATATCCCGTGATATACTCTAGTTGCTTCCATTCCAAAAAAATAACCTCTAAACTGGCACGTCTCTTACTCAATGCATCAGCTATCGTACCCAGTCCGATACTATGGCATTCGTCTATACTGTCATTTTCTTAGGTAATCCAAACCTATATGCTAAATTTTCAACTACATTCCAAATGTCCTTTCAAGTCCAACTTGAGTCCTTCTTACATTCGTATTGCACGTCCAACGTACATTCACTTCCTAGAGGCAGACTAGACCCATCCAATGATCCTAGGCACTACACCAACATCTGCACTGTACATCTAACGTACATTCACCTTCTAAAGGTGAACTAGATCCATCCAATGAACCCAGGTACCCTACCCATATTCATACTGCACGTCCAACGTACATCCACCTTCCAAAGGTGAACTAGACTCATCCAATGAATCTAGGTACTCTACCTATATCCGTACTGTACGTCCAACGTACATTCACCTTCCAAAGGTGAACTAGACTCATCCAATGAATCTAGGTACTCTGCCTATGAGTCCAAGTCCAACTGAAACTCCTATATCCGTTGAATCTCCAAGACAACGGACGCTCCACAATGCCCAACATACTTCAAGTCTAACGTAAAGTATCTTACACTCGTCATATCACCATGATCAACGAACTTATCTATTTCCATTCAACAGGATCCTAGAGGTGATACTCAAGAGAAGAAAGGTAAGAACAAACACAACAACCATAGCATCCATCAAACAAATCCTGTCTATCACCTGCTAAAGCCATGAATACGTCGACACCTACATGACTGGTCTAACCAATCCCAATATGTCGATTCTTGTATGTATGGTCCAACCAACATCAAGAACCAATGGAAGCCCAGCCTCCAGACGGACTACCGTACGTCCAACGTACGTTTATCCTCCAAGGATAACTAGATCACGTCCAACGGATCCAAGGTAACGGGCGTCCCCAGATACCCCTGCTTTTAGTCCGCCTGAAACACTCGAGTCCCATCCAAGTCTATCCATTATCTTGCTGCCCACTCGAGTCCAACTCGAGCCAATCCAATTCCTTGCAGCCTTCTCGAGTCCAACTCGAGTCAATCTATTACCCATAAACTCAGACCCAGTCTTGAGTATCCATTTCCTACCAACCCTAGTCCAACATGAGTCGTCCCCCCTATTCATTGCATCTCCAAGATCAACGAACACCCATTTTCTTTTACGAGTTCAAGTCCAACTTGAATCGTCCTAACCTTCGTTGCATCTTCCATGATCAACGAACACATCCTATTTCTTCAAAGTTCTACTATCCGAAGAGAACATCAGCATAGGGTCCTAAACAATCCATTACTTTGCATCTTTCTCGAGTCCCAGTCGAGTCATCTCATAACCTTATCGAGTCCAACTCGGGGAAGTCCATACCATCGAATAGTCTTATCCTGTCACAGCTGCCCATCACTGCTCGAGTAAACCAAGGTATCATTAATGAAAATCACAACGACTACTTATCCCTCACGCAAACCATCCTAGTCAAGCTCGACATTCCCCAAGCACAAGCCCCAAAGGCCTAAACCAATATCAGACAAGCACCCAAGGAACATCTCCTCCGAATTCGGACAATCCACGTGAGGTGATACTAGCAAAACAACTAAACACTGGACCACTCATTTGCCTCCCAGAGACAACGATAACCTCTCAGCTTCCCTAACTCCAGTTGTTACCACCATCACTAGGTAGGTACCCAATACCACCCTATTCCTTTAGAGTAGATTGACTCCCCAAAATAATGCTAAACCCAGTAAAGCCTAAAAAAAGCAAACACAAACAAACATACATCCATGACTCGGTAAGACCCCGTTACGGTAAATCATACTGAGGCTAGTAGAACCACCAATCAGGTTCGTCACTACTAAATGTCTATCGACTAACTCAAATTTTGTCAAACAAAACCCGATCAAAACATCTTAAATAGAAAGCATACCTCGAATAACGACACCTTTTTCCTTCTGCGCCGCAGTTAGGGCATTCGACGAAGAAGGAACAGCGTTGATAGCATATGCTCTCACGATCTGCTTCTCCCTAGGAGATTATGGATATTCATTCTTGTGATGTCCCGCTTGGCCACAATTAAAGCACTTCCTTTCCCCAGGCTTTTCTCGACAATCTCTGGCATAGTGGCCCTTCTTGCCACAGCTAAAGCACTCGCCATTTTTCTTACTTTTCTTATTTTGGCCATCCATGGTTTGGTCTTGCTTCCTCTTATTTTGGAAACTATCCTTGCCTCCACCGCTTGCTTGCGGCTTTGGCTCCTCTGCAGATGCAATAGCAACCTCGGTCTTTGGCTTAGGGTAAAGACTTTCCGATCTCAAAGATTTCCCCACAATCGACTCAAACGTCTCATCGATGTGGTTAATAAGCCTTTCCCCCAAGTATCCATCTAAGCCAGTTATAAACTTCTCGTTCTTCTTCTCGGGAGTATCGATAAGGGATAATCCATACTTAGACAATGTGTCGAACTCAGCAATATACTCCGAGACTGCCCTACCACTCTGCTTGAGTTCCAAGAATCTCTTAAACAATACTGACTTCTGGGCAACTGGAATGAACTTCTCGCTAAAGCGAGCCTTGAACTGATCCCAAGTAACCTGATCTTCTGGAGTAGCTGTTTTAATGGCATTCCACCAATTCATCCCTCGCCCTTGCAGCTGACGAGACGCTAACCTTCTCTTCATCACATCCTCGATACCTAAGTCGTCGAAGATACGATCACAGCTATCCAACCAATCCTGAACATCTGTGGCCGACTCCGTTCCGTGGAACGGCTTCCCACCAAGGTTAGTGTAATCCTTGCACAACTTGGCAAAATCGGCCCTAGGCGCCTTCACTACTGGACCACCACCATTACCGGCATTGGGAGCTGCCCTCTGTACATCCCTAAGCATTTCTCTCATGAAGTCAGTAAACATCGTCCTCATGTTAGCCGCATTCCCATTATTGGCTCCTCTACCGGCACCTCTTGCGTATCGGCTCATCGTTCAATCTGCACAGAGAAAACGATTAACCATCCTCTTTGTGGTGTCAGTGCAGTACGACTTCATTCTTAGTTATACTAATAATATATATATATATAGTTTTTGAAAACAAAAATAATCACAAATACGCGCTCTCATATACGTACTATCTCTCCCTGATAACTTCCCTAGGTTAACTACGCAACCTAGAGCTCTGATACCAAGTGTGACGACCCGCCCCGCACCAACCGACATTTCCTCCGAAAGTGCGCTGTACACATGCCCGACTAGCACGGGACGGTCGCCAAAGAAAGGAAAGAAGAGAATGAACTAATCAAGGAACCTGTAGAATGTCTCACAGCGCATGGAATCAAAATATAATAATAACATAATCTTTGACATAAAACAGGCGAGACAGTGTATAAGCTGAAAACTAAACCAACATAGCAGCGGAAATCCAAATACAGCTTATTACAACTTTCCAAATTTACTGTCTCTAAACAAAAGAAAGCTAAAGTAGAAGATGCACGCCTAATGCCCAAGCAGTGATATTCAATAACACAGGGAGAATACTATATATATCATACGTGGAAGCCTCCTTCTCGTCTCCGGATCATCTACCCGTGCATCACCAGCTAACCTGTCTCTAGTCTGCTCGTGTGAGCACCCAGAGTAATAAGAGGAGACATAAAACTCTGGGTCAGACATAAAGCCTGGTATGAGCGATAAGCATATAAACAAAACAATAACAGGTATAATCCAGTCATACCTGAACCTGGACCTGCAACCAAAGAGTTAGCACTGCATACTGTACAACACTCTAAGGTGCCATTTCAAATGGTGTAAAGATAACGGGGGTGGGGTGTGCATGTCATAGTGATGTCAAACAATCAAGCATAGCAAACATCCTCACATCTCTCACTCAGTGCGTAAAGCATACGATACCCACTACCTTGGTCACCTAATCCTTTGGGCCATGACGGAATCCAATCCCGTACAACTATCGCTACAAGCCCACTATCCATCTCTCAGTGGTGAACCAAAGTTATGAATACCGACAACCCCTTTGCACACGTCCCGCAGCAAAGCCCAATCACGAAGTGAACTCATTGGTTCCCATCTGGATCCTGAGCTCTAACTTCCATTTGGACTACCTTTGCATCTCGGGTTTTTAGTCTTCACCGGATCGGTTCGGTCTTCCTTCTTCACTCTGCTTCGGATCGGTTCGGATCTTGCCTAGCCATCGATTCGGTTCGGTCTTCAATGTCCTCCACCAATTCATGCCAAGCTTCTTCGGATCGGGTCGGGTCTTAAGCCTCTCCATGGTGCCTCGGTTCGGGTCGGGTTCATAACGTTGCATCGGTTCGGATCGGGTGTCCCACTTCGGGTTGGGTCGGGTTACCATCTCCCATCCAGTTTGTGCTCCAGCTCCTTTTGCCTCGTCCGGTCCCGTTCCCTATTCTAATCCGACCCGATCCCTTCGCCATACTCCGGTCCGATCTTGCTCCATAGCTCCGATCCGATCCTCTGTCCAACTCCAACTCTAAGCAGTGGCCTTCCTTCTTGCCAAACTTCTTTGGTGCCAGATTCCAGTTCGGGTCGGGTTCCTTGCCCAGCTCTCCTATCCGATCCGAGCCCATACCCGATCCGATCCGAAACCCTGCACAACTTTCTGCCACTTTTTCCAGCAACTTGTTTACGCCATTCGACGACGTTTTCGACCAATCTAACTATACTAATCAATCACAAAACAGTTCATACAGTCATAGCAACTTAGCAAACTATCCACAAACACCAAAACAATGAATATACATGTCAAAATGGATCAAATATACCCAAAACCTCATATTTCCCTTAAGCATGTTTAAGCAAAACTAATCATAGGTTTAACAAAACTTAACCAAATTTCTACCAGAGGCATAAAATATTATTTTCAAATTTATAGATATTTTTCCAGAATTTATTAGTGTATAAATTCGTTAATCTTCACTAATTACCCTTAATTAACCTTAATTAGTGCAAAAACTATGCAAATCACTCACCTTGGCCACAAATAAAATTTTCAGAACTGAAACCTCGCTGATTTGGGTGAATACTGATGTCTAACAGCAGCTCTAACCTTGCTTTCGTGTTTTCTCTTCTTAATTTGATGTAGATTAAGCCAAAACTTGATTAGAAAGTGATTAGAAGGTGATTTGGGTGTTGGAGGCCATTGCTAGAGTTCCAAGAATGAAAGTGGCGGCTGAAAGAAATGTTTTCTAACCCTAATCAGCCCCTATACATCTCCAATCCCGAAATCCCCTTTGGGCCTAGCTGCTAATTACCCGGTTAAACCCAATTAAGCTGTTTATCACTATCTGAAACTTGTTTCAGTCATATCTCCCAAACGGTAAGTCCGTTTGGCTAATGTGACCACTCTACGGAATTGTAAACCATCATCCAGAGCCAATGGAAGTGGCTTCAGGTCAAAATTCCTTTCCAGTCAAAAGTTATGGACAAAACAGTACCAACTAGGGGTAAAATGGTCATCTAAAAATCGACAAAAATCATGAACATGGGAAATGACCCCGATAGTCGTTTCCCAAAGTTACATGACCATACGACTTCATACGAAAAAGAAATAAATATTCTACGATCCTAGATACGTAGAATGCGGGTTGTTACACAAAGTATAAGAATAATTGAATAAAAGAATATTCTGGATTGGAATGAGGCGTATGTTGTGTTTTTATAGCACTTGTTTATAATATACATGAGTTATTCGGAAAGACCGGGTTTATCCCACTCTAAATAACTGAATCGACGATGAGTCGACGATGAAGACGGTGGTTGAAGACCGAAGGTCTTCACATCGTTTGGATGATTACTGATGTCTTGATTGGGCTGTACACCCAAGATGAGGTGATAAGTGGTGATTGTCCAGATGTACTTGGAGATCGACTGGATATGCGAGGACCTCTCTCCTGTATTGGACATATGGACGAGGAATAAGGTGCCTCCGGTTTCGTTTAGACCCAGAACGAACTTGTAAATGGATGTGTGTCTGACATCGGATTTCATTATGTGTGATTGATAGACATCAGTTTCATAGCGTGAATTGCCTGTGTGGCATACTGAGATGCAAATGATCAAGGCTTCTGTTGAAAAGCAGAGTCTTGTGGTTGATGATGAAAGCACGACTTTAATATAGCATAGTTTTGTGTATAACATTAATTCGCGAGCCTCACACCCCGGTGTGAACCAGAAACAGGAGAGGACTTCAGGGAGGGGATGTGTTTCCTTCTAGCTAGTAGTGGTATCTGGGTTTTGCAAGCCCAGACATTTTACTTACGTGGATGATGGATAGCGAGGCGCCTCGTTTATATCGGTCACTACGGTGCCGATGGATGGTTTGGCCGATATATGACCAGTTTACGCCCCATATGGCGGGGAAATATTATTCAGGCATTTTAATCCACTTCGTATGGACCAACCCTTACGATCCAAGGGTCGATGCATTCTGACCCTGAGGCTCGCGCTAGACAGTCTCCAAGCGGTAAGGATGATCCCTTGCCTTGGTTCACAGATGGAAATCCAACTTCTAATACATTACATTTCGGTTTTGATTGTAGAGCCTAGTATTGGCGACATGATATATGGTACCCATGCCGTCTATGTTTGACACATTTATATTTGAAGCTGTTTTATACACTATGCACTTATAATAGTATCAAATGATTTGTTTTAAACGTACCAAGCATGTTTGGCTATTATAAGGAAAAACCCTATCCTCCGACTTGTGTTGCATTGTGTGATGGGACCTGGGTCTTATAATAGCTTCATTTTTCCAAAAAGCATTGCGTTGTTTTGTTATATGCACTGGTATTCTTGGGAGGAAACCTGTTCCGTGTTATACAGCATGGTCCCTTGATTTACTTTATTTTTAAAGTATAGATTTAATAACTGTTTTAGTTCTCACACCAGTCATGTTCCAGTCACATGACTGACCTGGAGTTTATTGTTTTAACCTAAACTCTGGGTGCCCCTATTTTCCACACGGGCAGTAGTAGTTTTGGTTTTGCAGATTTATATTCACAGGATCCCGGTTTACAGCTGGAATGATATTCGGAAAGCTCTGTATCCGTGTATCTCTGTCAGTTGTGTTTTGTATTATTTTCCGATGCAGTGTAATTTGTAAATCTCTGATATTTTTCTGATGTATAATATTTATTCATACTCTGGTATATTCTGTACTCTGAGGTAAATTGTTGTAATAAGTAATGAAATGTTCTTCTGTTTGTGTTCTGATTTGTCGTCTTCTCAACTCAATCTGGGCTTTCCTTTACAGGGAAATTTGGGTTGCTTCAGAGAAGGAGTTCTCACCTTTGGTTTCCACTCCGTCATTCTTCAACTGTACGGTTTGGATTCTGTTTTGCTTCCAGGCAATTCCATCGCAATCTGTTTCACGCGGTATATATATTAAAAATCATATTTTTAATACGATGCTTTATATAATTATAAACCACATTTTTTAACTGTTCTATATATTTTTAAAAAAATCACATTTTTAAAACAAAGTCATTTATAATAAAAATCATATTTTTAAACACCCCTATATATATATATCACTTTTTAAAAACAACGCTTTATATGTAAAAATTATATTTTTAAAACAAATCTATTTTTATTTTGAAAAACATTTCTATTTTTATTTTGAAAAACAATTCTATTTTAATTTTGAAAAACAATTCTTTTTTTATTTTGAAAAACGATTCTATTTTTATTTTGAGAAACAATCTAATTTTGTTTTGAAAAACAATCTATTTTTGTTGTTTAAAAACAATGTAAATTTTATTATTTAAAAATAATGTCAATTTTATTTTATAAAACTATAATCTTTTTTTATTTTATAAAACTATGACCCTTTTATTTATTTTTAAAACAATGTAATTTACATTTATTAACTAATTATATAATTAATTACCTTTAACAACACAAAAAAACTTTATCTTCTTTTTTTTCTTCTTCGTTTATTCCTTCAGACAACTCGATATCAAGAAAAGCCCCTCCCCTTAATCTGATTCGCGCCGCCACGTTAAGCAACCAGACGACGATGTGGAAGCGCCACCAGAGCAGCGGCCAACTCGAGCCTCCCCTGGCTCCTCAAATCCACCTTGAACGGCGGCCTTTCCAGCCCCGAATTCACGCCCAATACCCCTCGAATCCTGATCATATCGTATGGATAGCAAGACCTCATCGACCTCTTTAATTTTGCTTGGGAACCTCTTGAAATCGAGGGATGGATTTTGAGTTTTGGAGAGGGAAGAGATCGATCGTTTCAGATCATGGAAATCGTGTGGAGGCGGGAGGTTCTGTGGCGTTGACCACAAGACAAATTTTGACCCAATTTAGCGTTTGATCTTCATTGCTTTGTATATGTGAATTATAATAATATTTAAACCATTTTATAATTCAAAATCATCACGAACTCCAAATCAAACCCAACGAATGTCGCCCCTAACTAAGTACGCCCATTTCGGACACAATGGGATATGTATCGTAAGCCAATTCTATTGCTTTAATCAGTTTTTATTTAAATTAAAATATAAATCAATATATATTCGATTTAAACATACATTTTAATTTACCAAGGCCATATACTGACTCCAAAAATTCCCGAAAAATAAATCTAGCTATGTTTTGATGAAACAGTCCTAACAAAACTGATTTCGTTTAATTTGGAGAACGTTTGAAAAACGGTTATTTCCAGTCGATCCAATTCAAATTTAAATTACCAAACACATTTAAATTTGCCACGCTCACATATTAATTCCAAAAATTATGAAAATTGGAATCAAGCAATAATTTGACATTTCGGATCCTACCAAATTGGTTTCATCGAAAACGAAGGTCGTTTGCAAAATGGATATTTTTAAGGGCCATATATTATATTAAATTCCATAGCGACTATTCTGAATTTTCAACTGGACATAACTTTTTATTCCTGTTATGAAATCTGGATTTTTCACATTCCTTGGAAAGATATTTTCAAACATATTCAAATATTTCTGGTTTTACTGAAATCTGATTTATTTTGAATCCTATACATTCATTTGAAATTTGAAATTGAATTTTCAAACTACCGCGTCATTTATGGCTCATTATTTAATTAAAATAAATTTATTCGTTCTAACTTCGATTTAAATATATTTTTTGTCGTTATTATTTAAAATAAATCATTTTAAATATTCAAAATTCATTAAAATTACCAAAATAAAAAATTTAAATTGGTTTTGATTTTCCGGGTTGTTACATAAGATCAGCTAGATGCTATAGCAAACGATAAAATACCATCTCTCACCTTACGCAGGGCAAGGGTATATGCATGAATGATTGAAGCCTTAATTAGTAGGTCCCCATAGCTAGTGCCCTCTAGTTTTTGTTAAGGTTGAATATATTTTCGAGGAATAATAAGTGACCAATAGGTTTGCCTAGGGTCTTAAGCAATGAGGGAGAATCCACTCTATCTACCGTTGATAGTGAGGCTCTCGATTGAATAACCAACCATGTTCTGGTATGAAGGCTTCCTAAATATATGCGTAAACGTTCTATCTCGGTATCATACTTGGAAAATACTACGTGAGAAGGGTAGTTAGGGTCATGCCTAAAAAGTTACAAGGTTAGGATAGAATCACTAACCTTGGTAGGCATACATTTTGTGCTGAACCAAACGGGATACATCTGTGTAATATAATATGTATTGTACATTTTCTGTTCACCAGAATCTTCTTATTATAGCACCCCCATTACAACCACCTAGGTTTCTAGAGAAGGTTGGATTCTCATATGTATTTAAGTTTGGCTTTCGGTTCTCGTTCTATCTCATGCTCGGTATTGGCAACGTAACTTACTTTGGAAAGGTAGTTGCTTGAGTTAATACTAATTTATCCGATCCTATTTTGTTTCCGCAATGAGTTATCTTATCGTACTATGATTACACTCATGCTCATTTATTTGTAGGTACTAGATTTACACGATCCATGCTTGTATGTGTTCAAGTTTCGGTTTTTATCAAAATTTGTAATCAGAAAAGTGTGGGGTGTTACATTTGGTATCAGAGCATAAGCTAATGATCAAAGGAATTTGTTAAATTAGGACTCATGAGAGAATGTAATTCGGTTTTCTTTTCTGTTTTCTTTCATCTTTTTTACTCGGCTTACATTTATTTCGACGATGAAATTAGTCATGGGCCTAATTTTATAAAATGGGCTTTAAGCAACTAAGAGTTGAAATATATTGAGTTCGGCTTTTTAGCCAATTCTGCCTTACCCCACAATGCGTTATCGATTTCATCTTGAAGAGCATGAGGACGACATTTGGCAGATTCTGATGATTCAAGTTTGGAAACTGGAAATATATATGTAATAAAATCTAGTTACAATCGAGAAAGTCGCGATTTATAGTTTTTGATTTTGTTGGTAGTTCCGAGAAGGACCATTGCTAGATCTAAAACGGAAAAGTTCACATTAATATGTTGTATCCATTTCGAAAATATAATTACGAGGTATATCCATTTGTTACTTCATTGAATTTTTGAATATACCTTTATTGAAACATTCAATTGAGTTTTTGGCCTTGTATTCGAGGTAAATTTATTTTTAAAACTATTTGAAGAAAATAAAAATGGGTTTTGAAAGATTTGAAATACGATTTCGGAAAAAATAGCTTTAAAAAGGCCTAGTTTATAAAGATATGGTTTTTAAAATTTAATCTATTTGTGTTTCAAAAAAATTGGGGATTAGTGTAATTTTAATAAATATAATCTGATTTGTAGGAAAGATGGAATTAGAAATGACAAGGAATATGCCACTAAACTTGAAAATAATAAATATCCATTCCTTGTGATTTTTAATATCCCTCTTCCTATATATATTGGATAATTTATTGAAATTATCACAATTAATCATTAAGATTATGAAGCTCCAACCTTTTTAAAAATGAAAAGGTTTTTCAGTTTATTATAAACGAGAACATAAATAATAATAAAATGGATTTATGAATACAAAATCGTTAGATTATAATAAATTCTATTTTTGGAAAGTTTTAATTTTTTCTTCGAAAAGGCTAAGAAAAAAAACCCTTCATCCCTATTTTTAGGGTATTTGATTTCGAATCGTTTAGTTTATATCGGCTAGTAAGGGAAAAATATGTTTTAAAATTTATTTCGGATTTCTAACTGATTTTTAGGCGTTGGAAAATTAAACTTCTCGACTCGACGAGTGGTGGAAGTTGATACGAGAATTCGGTTGGGGTTGGAAGTTGTTTCGACGTAATAGAAAATTTATTTTAATTTTTATATAATTTATACGGGCCATTGGACCGAGTTTCATACCGCTCCCTTTAAGGGGCTAGCGGTTGACCGCCCTTCTAGGGCTAGGTCGACTGCTTCCCTTAAGAAACGTGACCTGGAACCCAACCCGGTTCGGTTGAAATGATACATATATTGTTCCAACCGACTTCTCCTTCCCCAAACCCCAATCTCCACCATTCCCAAGCTCTAATACAAGCAACCTCCACTCCGTTTCGCCCCTAATTACCACCAAAATCCTTCTTGTGCAAATCTTTACCCAATTGTAATGTCCCAAATTTCCATACTATCTGAGTTGACTAAATACACCATATGTCCAACCCAAATTGCACCGAAATACAAATCATTAATAGAAAGAAGTTAGAGGGTGAGAAATAGAATAAAGAAATATTAGAATAGAAGAAGAAGAACATAAATACAACAACATCAAATTAAGCATGAACCTTACAGCTGAACGAATAAAATATATTACATAACATAACTTTTGAAATACAAATCTGACTATATATACATAACCTTATCAGAGTACAACATTTAATCATCACATATATAACACAACGGAATAAGCTTTGTTATATCTAAAGTTGAAGCCTCCTGCTCCAAAGTTCTCCAAGGATATCTGAAAATACCCAAACTAATTGACTTCCTGTACAAATTTGGGCACCCAAGAGTTTAGGGTAAAACAACTAAAAATAAACTTTGCTTCAATCATGGGACTAGTGTGAGTAAACTCCAACCACATGGTTTAACTTTTAAAAATCCTTTTTAAAAGAAAGGATAATCGTAAGACCGATCCACACATAAACCCGGATGGTTTTTACCTTATGATAACTGAAAACATTCTTTGTAATCAATATTATTCTGACATTATAATAATGTCTAAATCAAGTAAATAACAATCTAGCAGAACGCTTGCATCTCACACTCCACATACATAGTATACAATCAAAACTGCGGACTCTAATTGGGGAATGGATTCCAACTGGAAAGGTATGGGACCATCTTCCGACAGTGTGTATTTTAGAGAGGAATATACTGGGTTCAACAAGAACAACTTGCAACCCAGACTAAACATAATCGACCCCTCACTTCGCTTGAGTTATCGAATGTATTTCCACCGATGGTTAGGATCAGCAACTGTTTCGAAGCAACAGCAGTGATAAGATAAAGAACCAAAAGGATTTTCTCTTGATCAAGTGACAATACACCTAAATTGGGTGAGACCCACTTAGCCATGCGACCTACCCAATTTTATACCATTTCCCGGTTGTGAGGCTTGAGGTTACATGTAAGTACCACTTTTCAGTACAGTTTAGGCTGATATTTAACTACCACAATCAACCCAAATTACATAGAAAATAAGAATGTTAAGAGAAAGAAATTAGAGGATGAGAGAGAAAGAAAGAAATGTTAGAATAGAAGAAAGAAGAATAACATTAGAATCTCACAGCGGAACGAATAAGATATATAATATAACAACATATCTTTATACAAATGAAAATCTTGTATACATACCAATCATCAGAGTACAACATGAATCAGATACAGTGAAACAACTTTAAAATAACTAATGGGGAAGCCTTCTGCTACCAGCTTCTGAAACTCCAAGGGGAAATAAACCTGTCAAATATGTTCGGTCTGACCTGAGCACATTTTGAAGCAAAGCAAAAACACCTGGATCAGTCTGAAATACTTTCAGTGCTAAATTCAGATCAAGAAATTCTTTTTGAAAAAAATAAAATAATAGCAAGACCATCCCGCACATAAATACGAACGGTTTTTACCTTACTATAACCCAAAATATTTTTGAAAACAATATTATTTTGATATTATAATATTGTCTATCAATTCACAAATAAATAGCAATCTAGCGGAATGCTTACATCTCATGCTCCACATATATATTACACAATCAAAACCACGTGCATTTATTGGAGATTAGATTCCGACTATGACAAGGTATGGGACCACCTGCCGATAGTGTATCTCTAGA
The DNA here is from genome assembly GCA_030737875.1 of Allium sativum. Classification (NCBI taxonomy): domain Eukaryota; kingdom Viridiplantae; phylum Streptophyta; class Magnoliopsida; order Asparagales; family Amaryllidaceae; genus Allium; species Allium sativum. The sequence goes on from CM060916.1 coordinate 208,794,991, forward strand.
TGCGAATACACTGGGTTCAATAAGAACGTCTTGCAACCCGGCCCACACATGGCCAACCACTCATTTCGCTTGAGTGTATCAAATGTATATCACCAACGGTCGGGATCATCAACAATTTCCCGAAAAGGGATAGCATCGAAATAGATTAAAGAAGTAAAAGGAATTTCTCTAGATAGGTGATTATACACCCTAATGGGAGCGACCCACATAGCCATGTCGCCCTCCTGATTTTTGTCATTACCCAGTTGGTGAGGCTTGAGGTTATAATTACCCTTAGAACACCCGTCCATCATTTACTTCGAATGCCATATCGTCAGATCCTCCAGATATCACTAATTGACATCCACAAAAATACTCTTAGTTGATAAGCTAAGAGAAAGGCCTTTCTCCGCCAACAACTACGGTACGTTTGAAGAAATCAACGTACGCGATCCATTTGGAAATACTTTGTCAGATAACCGTCCATACAAGTCATCCAGGAACAGGATGAACCGAATGTACTCTCCTACTGCATCCAATATAGGAATCACCCCATGGATCAGTAGGGGGAAGTCCTTGCACTCCGTAGATTCCAACCACGATAGTACCACAGTACATCTTTGGCTGCAGACCGAAGATTATTAGCAGTTCTTCCGTTTATGAAAATCAACGGTCTTCAATTTCTCCATCTTTATCCCTTGCAAGTTAGCTTCGCACGTGACATTGATTCAAAGTGGTTTTGGGTCTAGTTCCCATCCCCGTTTCTTCAAAACAACACATCAAAAGGTCCAATATAATATTTCGTTGATCGTTTGGTGTTTTAACTATCAACGTCAAACTAGTACGGTCAAGTACATTTGGAGCTTAGGTTCTCATTGTTAAAACCGTTCATTTAAAACTCTTATCGAATCATTTGAAAACATTCCCTAGACTTAAAGTCGATTCCGTTTAAATATCTTGCCAATTCATCTTTTGTCTCGCCATATGGAAACAACACCTCTCGATTATTTTCACCTCCTTTATTCTCCTTAAATTCTGAAAATATTTGTTATATTTTCATTAACCATTTATTTCCTTAATTATGTAAATATCCATATATTAATATATTGTTAATTCACTAATATAATCCCATTGTCAATTCTTATGTGGTAAAAACCTTGTTAAACGACCCATGCTTCCTTATTTAAAACCTAATGACTTTAACTACTTAAATTCCAAATATTTATTTCTGTTTCAAAAAAAAACATATAACCCATCCATAATTATTTATTTATTTTAAATAAATATACTTTACTCATATTGTTACCATTTCAAGAAAATAATGTCATATAAATAACCTATAGGTATAATTAAACTATATGTCTCAACTCGGACTAAAAAATGTTAATGTACACTGTTTACTTTAAAAATAATTGTATTAAATTCCATTTCAAACCTTGCAAATGGATTTCCAATGTTTTACGAAAACAATAACTCCTTTCCAAACTCCTTTACCATTACAAACTAATACCATTACTCGATAATAGTGAAGTCAGTCAAGTTGGGGTATTTTATTTATCTCTCAGACCTTAATCGACAACGTTCTTATCTCAGAGTGGATAGAAGTTCGTAACTTAACACACACATTCCTATAATATCGATCAGATCTTACTTCCTATTTCCATTTAAACAATGGTTTTATGAACCATGCTTTTCTCTTGAACATCTCAATCGACCATCACTATTTTACTTCATATATTTTCAACTAAATCATTTTCCCAAATATTAACCATTTGCTTCAAAACTCCTGTGTAGTATTTTATTCATAACTTGGATTATATTACAGTAATCCATTCACTTATATCCTCTCCAAAATAAACCTTTCCATTATATAATTAAACTTTAGATTTATAACCATAAATTCCTTTTTCAATTTATTTTATTCAAAACATTAAATATCCTTTTGACCTTTCAAATTTCACCTCGATCACGCTATTTACTTGATTTGGTTCTTAAGTAAAATGTTAATTTAAAGCTTCAAATCCACTTTGCTTATAATCTTGGATTTGTTTTCAAATACTGTATCCAAAACTCTTTAGCATCATTAAAAATAAATGGTTGACTTCATAACACAAACCATTATTAGCTTCTTTATTCTAATGGATAAGTACTTCCAATTACATGTTTTACAATTCTTCTCTTTTATTTCCAATTCAAGTAGAATCTTTATTTTAAACTCAATTTTCTTTCATAACTTGTTTATGAAATTCGGAATATAAAATCCCTTTCCATATACTTCTTCTAAGTTACTAATATTTGTTACATATCCAATTTATTTCTTAAATGAATTTTATTTAAGAAGTAATTGATATTAATTAACTTCATCTTTTTCTGAAGTAAACCCTTTACTTCTTCATTAACCGAAATAGTTTAGTTACCTATCATAATAAGTCATTAAGACAATAGTTTATTCTATAAATAATAAATTGTCCAATAATCACCTTAAATGAAGTTAAATTAAGGTTAATAGCTTTTTATAAATAATCATTAAGTTTGATCAATTATTCACTAAAATTATTCTTTATGACGTTAATTTAAATAATATAATTAGTTAAGCAAAACTTGCCTAATTGTTTTCTTTGGAACAATTATACTAAACGATCATCTTTCTTGTTAATCTCAGTCTTTCTGATGTGTTAAAACATAAGCTGTTACAATAAAATCCCTTTTAACATTTCTTTATAAAGAAAAGTCATAAATGTCAATTTATCAAACCTTTATATTTAAATAACTAAAATAAAATAAAAACTTTGATTCAGTTATAAAAGTAAATTTTATAACTTAAAATACATTGATTTGCCTGACGGCGAATCAATATCTTAAAATGATGGATTTTAGACAATTGCTGCCAATTGTATATTGAATAAATACGACGATTGTTGAATTCAGATTCAACAATCAACATTTATTCCATCATCGATATCTAACAGGAAATGATATAAATTGGAATAAACAAACAATCTGTGTAACAACCCGAATTCCGACGGACCGATTTTTTTTTCAAAAACCCAATCCATTAAAACCCGAGTTGATTGCTCTAATATCCTGCAGAAAAAACAGAGACAAGAAATATGTCAGAGTTCGAAAAACACCTCACAGTGGAAGGAATAAAATATAATATATATAAACATAGCTTTACCTTAATTACAATACTACTAAATCAGTATCTCCAAAGCTATAAGTCTCTGTCATGAATCTAACCGGCGAATGTAATGAGGAGGGGGTCAGAACATAAGTTCTGTGTGAATGAGTTTAAACTACACTTCTTGAATAATCCTACATATACCGTTCAATTACATTTTATTGTTTATTAGGTTATTTGTGTCGTTAGCGCTCAAGGCTTACACACACGTCGCACCCATCTACTCCCAGGAGATTAACCTAATATAATATATATGTAGCTACCCCCAAACTGAGGTACACCCCGTGGTACCCCACTCGCATGGTCCCCACCGTATCCTCGTAGTTATATACGCAGTCCCCTATCCTATGTCATAGTAATGTATATTCCTCTTATATATAATACAACACTACGCCCACATAAGATCACTTTAATTTGACTGTCGTTATCGAATAATGCCCACCAGTCTACGATACACCACCCAGAGTAGACATGGTTATATCTAGACTCTTCCACGTACGTATTCTCTATCGTATTCGATATCTAACCCGCACACCCATCGTGTGTGCGTGCCCGAGTTCCGGGGTCGGGCTACACAAGAAACACGGAACTCGGTCGGGAGCTTTCCTTATATTTGTGCAAGTCTCGCCTTTAAGAGCCTCCCACACAAATATCCCTAGGGTCTGTTTTCTATGGTGGCTATGGCCCCACCTCGGCCCCTCCCATAACTAATAAAGACTACGAGAGCTAAGCGACAAGCCCTTAAGCAACCAATCTAAACATCCATGTGGCGTCTCCCCTCAACCACCGTCCCACGATAGTGAATGGTTAATGGTATATTGGGTCTAGCTCTAGTCTTTCCGCATCCTACTGGTTGTGGTAACAGGCACTCGACGACCTAATATCCTTGTTGGTCCTGACCCTCCATCTCCGTTGAGGCAGCCGTCGAATCACCTTTTCCGTCACCGCGAACAACATTCTGACTGCCTAGCTATTCTTGCAGTCAAGGCTCACCCACCTAGTAGTTACGTGCATAACCAACCTCTGCGAGCACAACCTGAAACATCTGCCACCAACAGAGAACTACTAGGAGCACATTTAACGTCTCAGGAAGCCGCGTGCTTCCCCTTCCAGTCCGTTGGAGCCACCAAAAAAACGAATGCGCGCTGCCCTCGTGTCTTATGACACCGTGATGATTTACCTTGTTGGGTTATTCGTCCTACAATGTACGGATTGCCCCAAGCGCCTTGATTTCATATGTCATTTGACCCTACATCTATTCAATTCTTACGCACTTTTGTTACCTCGTCAGTTTTTCTTATTTAACTTGGTTATTCTTATTCATATTGACTTCCTTTTCAAGTTTACCAAGTTACCCTCGCTTATTAATTCAATTTATACTTAACCCATTTAAGTCCATTAATAAGGCCACAACATGTTGTTTTCCAACTTCATAAAGTATTCCCTTTTAGGGTTACAACAACATGTTATACATAATTCATAGTTAAGTATGTCTTATCCACATATATACCGATTAAGAGAATAATCCCCTAAACACCAGCCCCGAAGACCGAAATCAACATCAGACTGGCATCCAGAGAATTACTCAACCCAATCAACATATATGATTCTAATTTACTTCTTTTCCATTCATATAACTTATATCATCTTAAATTTCACACTTCTCCTTCCCAAACTACTTAATTTATAATTAAGTATATCTTCACATATAAGTTACCTTATTTTCCTCTATCGTTTCTTATAACTTACCTTATCCCATAAGTTATACTTTCCACTTGTTCCTAGGACAAGTCTAACCTATTATCCTTACTTTTCTTATACAAATTCATTCATAATAGGTTATTTACCATTCCCCACTTTTGTCGTTAATTTAGATTTACTTAACCCTTTCCATTTATTTAACCCGTTAACTAAACTTTACCCAATGCAATTAATTTGTGATACCATAACTGGTCCCCTTTGGTTAAGCATTATTTATTTATGTATTACATTTCGCCCATCTCCCACTTAACCTCTTTTATTATTGTTTCCATGTCTTACACATGCTTTAATACGATTAAGTCCACTTTAGTCATGTTTTACTTCACGTATCTTACTACAGTTAAGTCCACATTTACATGTTTTACATGTCTTGTCTTACAACGGTTAAATCTATATTTACATGTTTTACATGTCTTGTCTTACTACGGTTAAGTCCATATTTACATGTCATATTTTACATGTCACCCACTTAATCCTCTAACCATACCCATGTCACTCACATGTCTTATTATGGTTAGTATTCCTTAATTCATTCATTATGACGAACGGTGCATGACCTCCCACATTAGACCGAACACTTTGTGGCTGCTGGATTTGCTGGGCAGTTCCGGGCAGTCTTACACCACGAACGGTGCATGACCTCCCAATTTTCATGTTATGTGTTTCCAATTCAACATATAGTAATGTTTACAATTTTTCCTATTCCAACTTGTCACTAATTACATATTAATTAGCCTTAATTACAAATTTCCAATTATAGGCAATTTCATCAATTCCATGTAATCCATACCCAAATATGCCAATTTCTTTTATATTCCAATTATCCAAAATATCCAATAATACTCAAGTTCATAAAATCAATATTTTTCCCAACGTTCCCATGTTCATACATATAACCAAATTCACCTTTTAGGCTTATCTTACCAATAAATTTCACCAATCCATGTTATCCAATTACATGTTAATATTAAATTGTACTAATTCCATATCCAATTTCAATCATGCCAAACTACATAAATTTAAAATTACCATACAATTATGTCCATAATTCTATTCAAATCATACATAAATCCTTCCAACCCATATTATGCCCCAACAACCCCTTTCCTTTTACTTTCTCGTTCTCGTTTACAATGCATAAATTCATGATAAATGTAGGCTCGAGATAGCCTAGCTATAAAAATAAAAAGGGGAAAGAATAAAAAGGAGAGAACTCAATCGTAAGCATAAATGAAATAACTGATCGTATTAAATTATCATCATATTCATTGTGGGAAATGGAAAATGATAGAAGTACAATTATACAACAACTGTATTTTAAACCACTCACCTTGACTAGATTGGAGAAATAAACAATTGGTTGTTGAGGTAGAACGTTGGTTTAGGCTTCTCATTTGATTATTGACGAAGAACGTGAATTGTTGTTGAAGAAACTTGCTACTTGATTTGATTAAACTCCAACATTGATGAAGAACTTGCAATTTAATTTAGAGTTTAGAGGCGGCGGCTATGTTGGGTTGAAGTTTGGTGGCATGGAGGCGTCTTATAAGAGATAAAATGATTTTAGGGTTAGGTTAGGTGTTCTTTTATAGGTGGGCTAGAGCAACTAGGACCTTAGGATTAAATAAAAACTCATCTAAAACGTCCACCTCACCCTAGAAAAGAACCATCCAGAATAACCATTTTCACATTTAGTGCTCCTTTAAATAAAAAAAAAGAAACCGCTTTATTTCTTTCTAATTAATGCATTACATACTATTTTTAACGTATAACAACCTCTTTCCTTCATGCATTCAATTTTTTATTTATTTATTTGCACTTATACGTGAACCTTTATTAGCTATATTCTTCTCCTAATCAATTAATTGATTTCTTTCTCTTTTTGTATACTATTTTTGAAAAGAAACCGCATGTCCTTAAACCATTTTCTTTTATTTATTTACATCTAATCACATGTGCATGTGTCTCTCATTTGAATGTTATTTAATAACATTAACCTTCCTCCAATTGTGGTTTGCTTATGGCCTTATTAGTTTACATTTTAAATGTTTAAATTTCAAAAGTTGACCCTCTTCACATTTAATTGCTCCATTTTAATGTATACAACCTTTTTCTATGCATGTTTTAATTGTACATTTGATATGTTTTGCATTCCATATTCTCTTTCTTTTATTTGCATCACATCAATTTATTTTTATTCAGGTTCATGCATCATCCATTTATTTAATGCAATAATTTCACATATCCTCTTTCCTTTATTGCATTAATTTCAAATAACATGTATACATATATGCCCCCTTTTTGTTTGTCTCTATGTTCGTGCGCAACTTCAAATTTGAATCATGTTTATACACATCCATCTCTTATGCGTATACTAATTTTTATATGCGAACAATTGTCTATTTTATTTGGAAATTATCTTCCTTAATCAATTAATGGTTTATTTCCATTCTTTCAATTAAACCTCCAATTAACTTATCCCCTTTCGCACTGAACCAATTTGCTAAGCCACTATTTAGCCGCTCCTTAAAAAAAAAAATATGGCACTGGTAGGGATTGAACTCACAACCTCTTATGTACAAGTCACATGTATTAACCAAATGAGCTACTAAGTCTTTTGTTAATAAGACTTAGGACCAAGCTACATATTATTATTTTCCTATTGCTCTTTTTCATGTTTTGTTGCATTTCTTAAATTAAGGATAACTTCTTCGTTTTAAATCAGTTTTCTACAAACTATAGGTCTAAATTGACCATAAAATCGCCACGAACGTAATGACGCTAATTTCATGACCAAATTCTAGAGTCTCTTCAAATTCTCCTTTTTATTTCTTTTTAAATGTTCGCATGTATTTCTTCGCATTTCACTGTATTTCTTCTTATTTCAAATATTGCATGTAATTTCTTTATTAATCTTTTTCTTTATTTTACTGCATAAACTTCTTACATGCAATTACATTGATATTATTTAATCTTTCCTTTAAATATATCCATGCATGTATACATATATCTCATTTTTGATTATATTAAAAATGCGGGGTGTTACATTCTCCCACCCTTAAGGAATTTCGTCCTCGAAATTCGATAGGGGTAAAATATATAATTCCTCGCATAATATCAAACCATCAAGTGTGCATCCAATTTTTTTGCAAATATTGTGCAAAGTAAAATACATCATAGTAATGCATGTATGCCTAATTTGGTACCATCTATATGTATGCAAACTTTCAATTTTTTTTAAAACATGATGCTCACATCCTAAATATACTTGCAGTTCTATATGAATGTAATATTTTTGAAAAACCAAAGCATTTTTCATCCAAATTTTCCCATACTCTTATAGAATAAGAGCATAGTTCATCCAATTGTTGCATCCAAAATCCTACCAACCATGATTAAATTCGAAATCTAGAAAAATCTAATTTTCCAAATTCGATTTCTTATGTTACAAAAAGTTATAAAACGGAAGAATTTACATTTTCCGTTTTTCTTTTATGTACCTTTTCTGGTTGCACTTGGATTTTTACATAGCTATTCTATAAAAAGTTCCTATTTTTCTATCCAAACACAATTACATAAGAAACTTTTTTTTTCAAGTTATCTTTTTCGAGCAACAATTCTAGTCTTTATAATGCTTATGCATTCTACGGGAATTTATTTTTATTATTCTAGGATAGTCCTTATTATTTACTTCCGAGCCTCAAACTCATTCTTTCTAGACACTAATCCTTACCTATTCCATTCGTTTTAAAACATGGTTTGGTCTTTTTTTTTCTAAATTTTTCTTCCAAAAATTAAAAAATGGTAAAACTTTATTTTCTTTACCAAAACTTGCTTTTGCCAAACCATAAAACACGCCAGAACAAAAATGCAAAACATTTTTTTCAAACATCAAAAACTAGAGTAGACAAGGACAACTATTTCTTAATCGGGTTTCCAAATTACCTAGGCTTTCCTAGACACATCCACGAAATCATTTCTTCCAACTATATATATTCCTAATCTATTTTCCACTTTATAAGGTTTCCTACTAAACCCACTAATCTCAGTTACTATTGTATGGGATACATCTTTCTTAACACCAATCATTTTGTACACTTTCCACCCAACATACCTAAGGGTCTCAGATTTCCTTGCTCATTCTTTTAGCAACAGTTATCCCAATTCTTTCCATATTTTACACTTTTTATTTAGTGGGCTTCTTTATAGATCTAGGTTTATATATAATATATTTATATTTTTGAAAATACAAACATGCTCTCTCATTATCTATATATAGGAATCGTAAACCTATGCTTTGATACCAAATGTAACAACCCGAATTCCGATGGACTGATTTTTTTTCAAAAACCCAATCCATCAAAACCCGAGTTGGTTGCTCTGGTATCCTGCAGAAAAGACAGAGACAAGAAATATGTCAGAGTTCAGAAAACACCTCACATTGGAAGGAATAAAATATAATATATATAAACATACCTTTACCTTAATTACAATACTGCTAAATCAGTATCTCCAAAGCTATAAGTCTCTGTCATGAATCTAACCTGCGAATGTTATGAGGAGGGGGTCAGAACATAAGTTCTATGTGAATGAGTTTAAACTACACTTCTTGAATAATTCTACATATACCGTTCAATTACATTTTATGGTTTATTAGGTTATTTGTGTCGTTAGCGCTCAAGGCTTACACACACGTCGCACCCATCTACTCCCAGGAGATTAACCTAATATAATATATATAGCTACCCCCAAACTGAGGTACACCCCGTGGTACCCCACTCGCATGGTCCCCACCGTATCCTCGCAGTGATATACGCATTCCCCCGTCCTATGTCATAGTAATGTATATTCCTCTTATATATATATATATAATACAATACTACGTCCACATATGATCACTCTAATTTGATTGCCGTTATCAAATAATGCCCACCAGTCTACGATACACCACCCAGAGCAGACATGGTTATATCTAGACTCTTCCACGTACGTATTCTCTATCGTATTCAATATCTGACCCGCACACCCATCGTGTGTGCGTGCCCGAGTTCCGTGGCAGGGCTACACAAGAAACACAGAACTCGGTCGGGAGCTTTCCTTATATTTGTGCAAGTCTCGCCTTTAAGAGCCTCCCACACAAATATCCCTAGGGTCTGTTTTCTATGGTGGCTATGGCCCCACCTCGGCCCCTCCCATAACTAATAAAGACTACGAGAGCTAAGCGACAAGCCCTTAAGCAACCAATCTAAACATCCATGTGGCGTCTCCCCTCAACCACCGTCCCACGATAGTGAATGGTTAGTGGTATATTGGGTCTAGCTCTAGTCTTTCCGCATCCTACTAGCTGTGATAACAGACACTCGACGACCTACTATCCTTATTGGTCCTGACCCTCCACCTCCGTAGAGGCAGTCGTCGAATCACCTTTTCCGTCACCGCGAACAACATTCTGACTGCCCAGCTATTCTTGCAGTCAAGGCCCACCCACCTAGTAGTTACACGCAGACCCAACCTCTGCGGGCACAGCCTGAAACATCTGCCACCACACAGAGGATACTAGGAGCACCTTTAACGTCTCAGGAAGCCGCGTGCTTCCCCTTCCAGTCCGTTGAAGCCGCCAAAATAACGAATGTGCGCTCCCCTCGTGTCTTATGACACCGTGATGATTTACCTTGTTGGGTTATTCATCCTACAACATACGGATTGCCCCAAGCGCCTTGATTTTATATGTCATTAGACCCTACGTCTAATCAATTCTTACACGCTTTTTTTAACTCGTCAGTTTTTCTTATTTAATTTGGTTATTCTTATTCATATTGCCTTCCTTTTCAAGTTTACCAAGTTACCCTCGCTTATTAATTCAATTCATACTTAACCCATTTAAGTCCATTAATAAGACCACAACATGTTGTTTTCCAACTTCATAAATTATTCCCTTTTAGGGTTACAATAACATGTTATACATAATTCATAGTTAAGTATGTCTTATCCACATATATACTGATTAGGAGAATAATCCCCTAAACACCAGCCCCGAAGATCGAAATCAGCATCAGATTGGCACCCAGAGAATTACTTAACCCAACCAACATATATGATTCTAATTTACTTCTTTTCCATTCATATAACTTATATCATCCAAAATTTCACATTCTCCTTCCTAAACTACTTGACTTATAATTAAGTATATCTTCACATATAAGTTACCTTATTTTCCTCTATCATTTCTTATAACTTACCTTATCCCATAAGTTATACTTTCCACTTGTCCCTAGGACAAGTCTAACCTATTATCCTTCCTTTTCTTATTCAAAGTCATTCATAATAGGTTATTTACCATTCTCCACTTTTGTCATTAATTTAGATTTACTTAACCCTTTCCATTTATTTAACCCATTACCTAAACTTTACCCAATTCAATTAATTTGTGATACCATAATGGGTCCCCTTTGGTTAAGCATTATTTATTTATGTCTTACATGTCGCCCATATCCCACTTAACCTCTTTTATTATTGTTTCCATGTCTTACACATGCTTTACTATGGTTAAGTCCACCTTAGTCATGTTTTACTTCACGTATCTTACCACAGTTAAGTCCACATTTACATGTTTTACATGTCTTGTCTTACTACGGTTAAGTCCATATTTACATGATTTACATGTCTTGTCTTACTACGGTTAAGTCCATATTTACATGTCATATTTTACATGTCACTCACTTAACCCTCTAACCATACCCATGTTACCCACATGTCTTATTATGGTTAGTATTCCTTAATCCATACATTATGACGAACGGTGCACGATCTCCCACATTAGACCGAACACTTTTGTAAAGACCTGAAAATTCCCGCTCTTTGAATCGACCATAAACCACACAGGTCTGATCCAAAGGTTGGAAATCCTCGAATACTTTAACTTTGGGAATACAACACATTAGAACAATAACAGCAGACTTTTATAAATATTATAGTAATGTTACATCAGAGTACAGAATGTCAGAGTACATCGAATAAAATTACAGCGGAAGATAAATTAAAATATTATAATACAATACAACGGAATAAAATAACTAAGGTAGCGGAAGACAACTATGCTCTGGACACAGCTTTAAGCTTCAATCCAGAATCCTGCTCGAGATAAAGACCTGTAGACAAACTATTCGACTGCCCGTGTGGAAAAGAGGGCACCCGAGTTTGCAAAGGTGGAAACAAACAACGGGTCAGTCATGGGACTGGTGTGAGAATTCTTACTAATTTAACTAATAGTAATAAGGCAAATCCAAGGACCATGCCGCTAACATGGAACGAGTTTTATTCAATGGACTGCCGTGCATAACTTAAGGTGACTGAACAAATAAATAAGTAGATCGTAAAACAACGCAATGCTTTTGGAAAAATGGAATCACCATAAGACTCAAGTCCCATCACACAATGCAACGCAAACCAAAGGATAGAGTTTTACCTTATGGTGATTAAACATGCTTGGTACGATACAAACGGATTTGATATTATTATTAGTGTATAGATGTTCAAAAACAATTTCAATCATAATTTATCAATCCTAGGAAGAATAGTATCCCATACTACTATGCCTCCATACTAGTAGTACAATCAAAACCGCATGAGGTCGTATTGGAAATTGGGTTTCCATCATGAGTCAAGGCCAGGGAGGAGCTCCTTACCGATTCGAGACACTCTAGCTAATGTCTCAGGATCCCCCGCAGTGAACCCTTGGAAAGCTGCAGGGCCGGTCCTCACATACAGCTTTGAGGATTGGCAATTCCTGAACCCACGTTTCCCAGTCCTATAGGACCTAATATCCGAGGCGCCTCATTCCATCATCCACATAAGTAAATATCAGCCAGTTTAAGCACCGACACTACTTCTAGCTAGAAAGAAATGTGCTGCTCTCCCTGCGTTCCCTTCTTCCGTTTTAGACTCGACCGGGTTGTGAGGCTCGCGAAATAACGTTATAACCACACTGCTTTTCAACAAAGCTTTGATCATCTTCATCTTAGCGTGCCACATTATCAATCCATACCGTACCATTGATCATCCATCAATATATAAACGGGTGTTAAGCAAAGAATAAATTCTCCACTACCAACATTTATATATTAAACAGAAAATCAATAACATGATGTTTAACGGAGTACGATGTCAGACACACGATCCATTTATAAGCTTATGCTCCGGGTCTGAGCGAAAGCCAAATCCGTACAAATCCGCACTACGTTTGGGCAACTCCTACTGTTAACCCTATCATGGTAGCGAGCCATTCTAAGGCAATAATCATCATCGTCCATTCGACGTGAAGATTGACGGTCTTCAATCGCCGTCTTCCAATCTTGGATTTTAAACGTCGTTTAAATATTTGGAATGAGATAAACTCAGACTTCCCAAATATCTCTCGCATATTAATTTGAAAACCCATTTCATATTGTTATTAATAATTTATAACAATTTTATTCCTACCTTATTTCAATAAAAATAACTCGTTTTGTAAAAACGACGTTACAGGTCGTCAAAATAAATTTGATTTAGACAATTTCATGAAATCTAACCGTTGGATCGTAACAAAGATAATATATTTGGAAAGATTTTTCCAAAGCTAACCCATCGGTTTCAGTTTTGGGAAATCCGATGGTTGGGTTTTTCGGTGTAAATGTTTGAAGTCAAGATTCTTAAAACGTGAATTACCGCACATGATTCGTATAATTTAAGTTTATATATATATATATATATCGTTTAATAACGACATCATACAATTCAACACAAATGACACCATCATAAACTGCATTAAAACACATACAAGTTGAAATGTCAATTCCTAACCTTTTATTTCATTTTAAAATGCAAATCAAAATACTACGTTGAATTTTATTCTTTTATTTATATTAAATTTACTACGATAAGTTCATCCTTTTTATTTACATTAGAAATGTAAATATAACTTCTATTCTAAGTTTCATTCTTTTGCTTACATTAAAAATGTCAATATAATTTCTATTTTAAGTTACATTCTTTTGCTTACATTAAAAATGTAAATATAATTTCTATTTTAAGTTACATTCTTTTGCTTACATTAAAAATATAAATATAAACATCGTTCTGAATTTCATCTTTTGATTTACATTAAAAAAATGTAAATATATACATTGTTTTAAATTTCATTCTTTTAAATAACGTCAACATGCATTTTTTTTATAATGTTAAAAATCCATTCATTCTTTTAATAACGTTAACATTTATTCTTTTAATAACCTTAACATCCATTCATTAAGAATCCATTTTTTTTATAAAAATTGCACCTTCACTTTTCTTCTTTTTCAATAAAAATTTCATCTTGTTACCTCGTCTGATTTGCTCTTTTTATTATTAGAAAAAAAATCATCTTTACATGACGTCAACATTCTAAGCTTTATTGTTAAATAAAAATTTCATCTTACCTCAACGTCAAATTTGCTACTTTTATTTTTGATACAAATATCATTCTTCCTACAACGTCAAAATTGCTACTTTTATTTTTGATACAAATATCATTCTTCCTACAACGTCAAAATTGCTACTTTTATTTTTGATAAAAATATCATTCTTCCTACAACGTCAAATTTGCTACTTTTATTTTTGATAAAAATATCATTCTTCCTACAACGTCAAAATTGCTCCTTTTATTTTTGATACAAATATCATTTTTCCTACAATGTCAAAATTGCTACTTTTATTTTTGATACAAATATCATTTTTCCTACAACGACAAAATTGCTACTTTTATTTTTGATAAAAATATCATTTTTCCTACAACGTCAAAATTGCTACTTTTATTTTTGATAAAAATATCATTTTTCCTACAACGTCAAAATTGCTACTTTTATTTTTGATACAAATATCATTTTTCCTACAACGTCAAAATTGCTACTTTTATTTTTGATAAAAATATCATTTTTCCTACAACGTCAAAATTGCTACTTTTATTTTTGATAAAAATATCATTTTTCCTACAACGTCAAAATTGCTACTTTTATTTTTTATACAAATATCATTCTTTTTTTTATTTGATTCATAACTGCGAAACAAGAACTTATCTTTTTAATTGATTCATAAACGCAAAACAAAACTTAATCTTTTTAATTGATTCATAAACGCAAAACACAAAACTTAACTTTTTTAATTTATTCATAAACGCAAAACAAAACTTAATCTTTTTAATTGATTCATAAACGCAAAACAAAACTTAATCTTTTTAATTGATTCATAAATGCAAAACACAAAACTTAACTTTTTTTTTAATTGTTCTTAAGGTAAGAAGTCAAATTAGAATGATAGGAACTAGATCTAGGGGTGTAGGCATGAATCAATGTTTTGCATCCAAACTGGACGGGATTTAAATCAACATCCATGTGTATGAACCAATTATAATTCCAGATCTATAATTATCACTAACTAGAAACATATAAAATGAAATTCATTCTTAGATCTATTTTTCAAGTCATCCCAAACATCCCATCATCAATGACAAATCATAACATCACAATTCAGACTCAGTAATCCACATAAATGATTTTATGAGCGAGAAGATAGTAGATCTAAAATTTATTTTGTAAATCGAATACTCACAATCATAACATTCATATACAGACAAGAATTACATGAACGCAATAAAATAATTAAATTATTAATTATTAAGTGATTTAGAATAATCATGCTTATCCAAAGATTCTTAAGGCAAGAGAAAATAATTTAGAAAAAGTTTAGAATATCTCACCAATATTGCTCTCCAAATTGTTCACCGTTGTAATTTCTCCAAATACATATACCCACCTCACACTAGCTTATGTTTGCGTTTTTGTCTTATTTGCAATGGGCGGAGGGAGGTACGTGAGAAGAAGGTTTCACGGAGTTAATAAATTGAAAAACAATTTAGGTGAGGAATATGATTTGGGAAAGAAAGTATTTTTCATTGGAAGTGATAAAAGAAGAGGCACTGTAAATATAAAGGGGAAGAAAAAAAATGGGAGTGCGTCTAAGAATGAATGGAAATTAGGATAAAATACATAAGTGGAGAGAAAAGATAGGAATAAGAAACGTACATGAAGCGGTAAACATTAATTTCAAAATAAAGAAAATTTTTCTTTCCTTTTTTTATTCATTCAAATTTCAAAGGTAATTAACAAGGAGAGAGAGAGAGTGAATGGAAAGAAATGAATAAACGAAGGGTTGATTTCAGGAATGCAGTTAAATTTACTTCCATGATTACACATGCATTGTGAAGAAAATTCCTTTTGCCTATTATTCAATCTATTAAAATTGCTTCCCTATTACATTTAAGCATTTCCTTTTTTTTATTTTTACACGGAGATTTAACTACATTTTCTACTGGGAACGCATGTGTGGATACATTTCATATGATCAATGATACATTCCATACGATCAATGATAGCTATTTATTATAATATATCAATAATCGTTACCTTATTCTCTCCAATTTTACATCAATCCTATTTTTACTATATTATAATTTAATTTCATAAAATTTATACTTATAAATGAATTTTTTTTAGTAACGGTTTATCAACTAAATTCACTTTTCATTCAAACATTAAATAAATCATCAATGTTAATTTATTTCCATTAATAATTCATAAATCAATTACATGGATTAATAATTCAAAAATCTTGTCTTAATGTTCATAAAATTCTTAGTAGAAACAATTAAAGCAAATAAATGCTTTTATCATTTGCTTATGTATCATGTACTTATTTGTGTTAGCAATAAATGCCAAATTCATGTGTTTACATTTTACAAAAAAAAACGGATGAGTTTTATTGTATAGCAAATTTCCAAAAATATGTTTACATTTACAATAAAGATATGATTTTTATATTTTTACCAACTTCCAAACAAAACTGTGTTTATATTAACTTGTTTACAGGTTCACAAATCAATGTTAATCAATGCCAATTATTAACATGTTTAAAATCAATGTAAAATAGCATGTTTACATAATAAATGTCATGTTTACAGATCTAAGCTAATTAACATATTTTTAAAGCTAAGTGTTAATTATAAATCAATTTCATGTCTTGAATTCTCTAAACCAAAACATTCTAAGTTATGTTTATCATTTATCGCATGTTTTTAACAAAAATTTTCTTAAAATAAAATTTTAAATTAGTTCCGATTTTCCGGGTTGTTACAACTTTGTGGCTGCTGGATTTGCCGGGCGGTTCCGGGAAGTCTTACACCACAAAGCGGGTCTAACCTCGTGTCACCAACCGTTACGCCTACAATTCATGCCTTTGACCTCTCACATTAAACGTCCAATTGTGGCAGCTGGATTTGCCAGGCGGTTCCGGACAGTCTTCACCAACAATTGCGCCTAACCTCGTGTCAAATGTTCATTAACAACGTATTTCACCCAAATCCCAATTTTCATGTTATGTGTTTCCAATTCAACATATAGTAATGTTTACAATTTTGCCTATTCCAACTTGTCACTAATTACATATTAATTAGCCTTAATTACAAATTTCCAATTATAGGCAATTTCATCGATTCCATGTAATCCATACCCAAATATGCCAATTTCTTTTATATTCCAATTATTCAAAATATCCAATAATACTCAAGTTCATAAAATCAATATTTTTCCAATATATTTCCCAATGTTCCCATGTTCATACATATAACCTAATTCACCATTTAGGCTTATCTTACCAATATATTTCACCAATCTATGTTATCCAATTACATGTTAATATTAAATTATACTAATTCCATATCCAATTTCAATCATGCCAAACTACATAAATTTAAAATTACCATACAATTATATCCATAATTCTATTCAAATCATACATAAATCCTTCCAACCCATATTATGCCCAAACAACCCCTTTTCCTTTTACTTTCTCGTTCTCATTTACAATGCATATATTCATGATAGATGTAGGCTCGAGATAGCCTAGCTATAAGAATGAAAAGGGGAAAGAATAAAAAGGAGAGAACTCAATCGTAAGCATAAATGAAATAACTGATCTTATTAAATTATCATCATATTCATTATGGGGAATGGCAAACGATAGAAGTACAATTATACAACAACTGTATTTTAAACCACTCACCTTGACTGGATTAGAGAAATAAACAATTGGTTTTTGAGGTAGAACGTTGGTTTAGGCTTCTTATTTGATTATTGACGAAGAACGTGAATTTTTGTTGAAGAAACTTTCTACTTGATTTGATTAAACTCCAACATTGATGAAGAACTTGCAATTTAATTTAGAGTTTAGAGGCGGCAACTATGTTGGGTTGAAGTTTGGTGGCATGGAGGCGTCTTATAAGAGTTAGAATGATTTTAGGGTTAGGTTAGATGTTCTTTTATAGGTGGGTTGGAGCAACTAGGACCTTAGGATTAAATAAAAACTCATCTAAACCGTCCACCTCACCCTAGAAAAGAACCATCCAGAACAACCCTTTTCACACTTAGTGCTCCTTTAAATAAAAAAAGAAACCGCTTTATTTCTTTCTAATTAATGCATTACATACTATTTTTAACGTATAGCAACCTCTTTCCTTCATGCATTCAGTTATTTATTTATTTGCACTTATACGTGAACCTTTATTTGCTATATTCTTCTCCTAATCAATTAATTGATTTCTTTCTCTTTTTGTCTACTCTTTTTGAAAAGAAACCGCAAGTCCTTAAACCATTTTCTTTTATTTATTTACATCTAATCACATGTGCATACGTCTCTGATTTGAATGTTATTTAATAACATTAACCTTCCTCCAATTGTGGCTTGCTTATGGCCTTATTAGTTTACTTTTTAAACGTTTAAATTTCGAAAGTTGATCCCCTTCACATTTAATTGCTCCATTTTAATATTTACAACCTTTTTCTATGCATGCTTTAATTGCACATTTGACATGTTTTGCATTCCATATTCTCTTTCTTTTATTTGCATCACATTAATTTATTTTTATTCAGGTTCATGAATCATCCATTTATTTAATGCAATAATTTCAGATATCCTCTTTCCCTTATTGCATTAATTTCAAATAACATGTATATATATATATATATATATGCCCCCTTTTTGTTTGTCTCTATGTTCGCGCGCAACTTCAAATTTGAATCATGTTCATACGCATCCATCCCTTATGCGTATACTAATTTTTATATGCAAAAAATTGTCTATTTTATTTGGAAATTATCTTCCTTAATCAATTAATGGTTTATTTCCATTCTTTCAATTAAACCTCCAATTAACTTATCCCCTTTCGCACTGAACCAATTTGCTAAGCCACTATTTAGCCGCTCCTTAAAACAAAAACAAAAAAATATATGCCCCTGGTGGGGATTGAACTCACAACCTCTTATGTACAAGTCACATGTATTAACCAAATGAGCTACTAAGTCTTTTGTTAATAAGACTTAGGACCAAGCTACATATTATTCTTTTCCTATTGCTCTTTTTCTTGTTTTGTTGCATTATTTAAATTAAGGATAACTTCTTCGTTTTAAATCAGTTTTCTACAAACTATAGGTTTAAATTGACCAGAAAATCGCCATGAACGTAATGATACTAATTTCATGACCAAATTCTAAAGTCTCTTAAAATTCTCCTTTTTGTTTCTTTTTAAATGTTCACATGTGTTTCTTCACATTTCACTGTATTTCTTCTTATTTCAAATATTGCATGTAATTTCGTTATTAATCTTTTTCTTTATTTCACTGCATAAACTTCTTACATGCAATTACATTGATATTATTTAATCTTTCCTTTAAATAAATCCATGCATATATAAATATATCTCATTTTCATTTATATTAAAAATGCGAGGTGTTACAATATGTGAACAACAAATAATATACAATTTATTTGAGGAATCCGGTTTGATTCCTCCAACCTGTTCTTTCCTGCACAACAGTTTATAACATTGTTTAACACTAGTATATGAAATAACATGCATTTGAACGGTCAATTTATAAACACAAACAAACAGTTCTCTAATAAATAAATAAAAATCAACCTTAGCATCCATAGCGTCCATTCATCCAATTAATGATAAATATAATTGATATGGATTTAACACATCGCAGTATTTTAGAAGTGTGAGAATCAACTCTCCAATTTGGTTTCTAACGAGGTTGCGTTGTTTTGTATAGTTTCAAACTGACGTTTAAAATTACATAAAATTCCCATGGCCTCAGAATCACTCCATTTAACCTTGTACACGTCGTCGTGATTACGAACCCACCGGTTCCAATTTCGTCCAATTTTGTTTATAAATGCGAAAGTTATACGTATTACACTATTTCAATTTAAATTAAGAATTATTTTAATTCACTAACTATGTTTAACTTCTAATTACCATTATAAATGTTAAGGTGCAATCGGCTTTCCAAAAATCCATGATTAAGGGCCAACCTTCCATTTCGAAACCAATTTTCCTCTACAACCTGTTGGACATTAAATTTTGAACAAGTTTAAAGATTAACCATAGTCACTGATTATTTTAATAACTAAATAACGTTATTTAATCAATCGTATTACCTTCTTTGAATCGATCCACGTCACCCTTTAATCATTTCAATGCGGTTTCTCCCTTATCCAGAAATTAACCCGATGCCTCAAACCCGATTTGCCTTCTTTTTCTCAACCCCCTACCTTCTCCCTTCACCACACAATACTCCTCCTCCGATGAACTACTGGCTGCCGCCTCTACCCCAACGGTGCACCATCGACCGACCTTCGCCTCAGACCACCATCACCAACTCCTGTGCCCCACCGTTCATTCTCAGCCACAAAAAATTTCGAACCCAGATCCAAAATGTCAAATAGGAAATCCCTCCTTTGAACTCACCGCTGGTGCCGACCCAAAGCGTCGGACCATCTTTGACCACCGTAGAAACCACCGTCGTTCCTCCAGCTTCCCTTCCTGACCGACCTCGCTTCCTCCGATGGTCCACAGCTCCGCCACGACCCCTAAAACCGACCCTAACATCGAAAAAAATCAACTCAGAAAATACCTCCCATTCAACTCCATACTGCACCACCTTCGAACCTTCTGGCCCAACCAGACCACCACCGCAACTTCCGCCATCTGTCCAGCTATCGCCATGAACCAGCCCCATCCACTCCGGTGCCTCACACCTCCTCAACGACGCTGAAAACCGCACCCTACTCTAAAGAAAACTACACAAGAAACCCCTATGTTTCGCATGCCTAACCACCAACGTCAGGTCATCAGACCACCTCATGCTGATGCCATAACATCCGCCTGCCCCTACCTACCTTCACCTATAACAGCTCCTACCATCTCCCCATACATTCACCAAAATCGAGACACAATCGGCCGATGTTGACAAAAATGGAGCCCCAAATGTTTTGATCAAGCCATACAAAATCCACCCTAGTTTCCAGCTTGAACTTGCGGCAACCCAAACATGGGATTATTATCATTTTTTAGAACTTTAGTATAATATTTATTGGATTTAAAAGTGGAAGAAATTCACGGGAGAAAGTCTAAAGGAGAGAAATCAGAACGAGTAAAGTGGAATTTGTTTAGAGATTAAGGGGTCACGGTAGTCATATTTATAGGGTAAAAAATTTAATTATTTTATCTCTGATTTGACCGAAGATTTTTATTTGACGTGACCGACGATTTTTATTCGTACCTATCGCAATTTCCGATAGTGTTTATCGAATACTGTGCTCACACACGAACTCCAATCATAACGAGAATGGACGTCATCGTGTAATTCGACGTTACGGTCCTAATGAATCTTGTTTCGTCGAATTCTGAGTCCGTTTGCAAAAATAGTGTTCGTTCGAATGTAAAACGGTCAATTTATTTGCATTTTATTTTGCCACGCTCATAGAATAACTACGTTTGATGTGCAACATGAAATATAACAATAATTTGCTGTTACGGTCCCAATAAAACTTGTTTCGTTGAAAGCAGAGACTGTTTGAATAAAGTCCCTTTTAAAAGGTCAAATTTGAATTAAAATAAACCAATTTTAAAACACTTCAATATAATAATATAAAAATATTATAATTGGCCATACCCGAGCATAATGTCACGTACTTTCAAAATAAAATAACCCAGGTTGAAATCCAAGCCAAAAAGATATTAAATAAATTAAAAATCCTTTATTCTTTTTATAATAAATCGCTAATATATAATCAAATTCCATAGCGACAATTTGAAAATTTTATTTGGACATAAAACAAAATCCACACTATGAAAACTCGATTTTTTTGCTTCATTAGAAAGATATTATAAAACAGATTCAAACGTTTCTTATTTGGAAGAAATCCGACTTGTTTTGAATCCTGTACAACCAATTGAAGTTCAAAACGCTATATTACGAACTACCGCGCGCTGCAGTTCGTTATATAATTAAAATTATAATTTAAACTTTTAAACAGCGCTTAATAAACGAGATCGTAAATAAAATTAAATCTAAATATAAATAAATCCCTTTACGTTGCCAAATCGTATAACAGCGCAAATTCACTCAATTTTGACTATTTCAAAATTAAATAATTAATTATATTAATTAAACAATTAAATTATTCAAATTCATTAATTTCAAACCATTTAAAATTCTAATCAATATTTTAAAAAAATTAAATAGCAAAAATCTGGGTCGTTACATTCCTTCCCCCTTAAAATAATTTCGTCCCCGAAATTGCTAAGGTAAGAAGAATGCTGCAAACCCATTATATTTCAAAAATCTGTTTTAGTTAAAGTCCTCACGTTCTAAATTTCTAATTAAAACTAATCCAAATAAATTTAAATCTAAAATCAAATTTATTCCTATCAACAAAAAATTTCAAAAAGATTTGAAATTCTTCTAACACCTTAAATTTTGGAAATTTTTTGGTAGAGTCTCCCTTATACGGAGGGACATCTGCAATATTGCAGGAACAACAAATATATATACCTCGACCAACACGGTCGGAAAAAGAAAAAAATCAAAATCAAAACCCAAACCAAAAATTCATATGTTGCGTAAGCATACCTTTTCAAGTGTTATTACGCAATAAGCGCTAAACGTTAAGCGGGGTTGTTCAATTATTATGCAGCACCAATTAGACTGGATTCCGTTAACTGCAGAACCTTCTTGGTCATGTTTCAAAGATAAATTAACTCTTCTGCACCTATTCTCAACTCTAATGAACTTCATTAGTTTCAAAACAATACCAGTTAAATTCAAATATCCATACCATCCTGCATTTATATCAACAAATCAATTCTATTCAAGATTGGTTTCAATCAAGTTAATCCAACCTTTAAATCCATATCTATGCAATCAGTCTCAACCAAATAATCACAAAACATTCCATTTGGATATTTCTATTTCTCAACCCAAGTCAAATTAGTGTTGACTTAAGTTTTATTTTATTTCAATGTTCAAGTTTAAATTTTACTTATACGATTTATTCAACCCAACATGAGTTAAATTTCCATATTTCAATTTGAAATGTCCTTCGATTGATCCAATCCAACCACATAATCAACACATTCAAATAAATCAAACAAGGCAATACAAGTTCAAACAACTAGTCAACAATTTAAGATAATTATTATTTCTTTTTATTTATTCAAAATATAAATTAGGTAAAATTATTTCATTTACTCCATTTACAAAATAATTTAAAAATAATTTTATATTCAAAATACAAATACGTGTACTCATATACATACACTCAAACTCAATCTAGGGTATTACTAACCCCATCTCTATCAAGTTACGCCACAGAGCCAAGTTTATCACTAAACCAATAGCTCTGATACCAAGTTGTAAAGTCCCACTTTTCAGTACAAGTTTGGCTGATATTTAACTACCACAATCAACCCAAATTACACAGAAAAGCAGAATGTTAAGAGAAAGAAATTAGAGGATGAGGGAGAAAGAAAGAAATATTAGAATAGAAGAAAGAAGAAGAACATCAAAATCTCACAGCGGAATGAATAAGATATATAATAGAACAACATATCTTTATACAAATGAAAATCTTGTATACACACCAATCATTAGAGTACAACATGAATCAGATACAGCAGAACAACTTTAAAATAACTAACGGTAAAGCCTTCTGCTACCAGCTTCTGAAACTCCAAGTGGAAACAAAGCTGTCAAATATGTTCGGTCTAACCCGAGGACATTTTGAAGCAAAGCAAAAACACCCGGATAAGTCTAAAATACTTTTAGTGCTAAATTCACATCAAGAAATTCTTTTTGAAAAAAAATAGTAAGACCAGCCCACACATAAATATGGACGGTTTTTACCTTACAATAACCCAAAATATTTTTGAAAACAATATTATTCTGATATTGTAATAGTGTCTATCAATTCACAAATAAATAGCAATCTAGCAGAACGCTTACATCTCACGCTCCACATATATATTATACAATCAAAACCAAGGGCGCTTATTGGAGATTGGATTTCGACTATAACAAGGAATGGGACCACCTGCCGATAGTGTATCTCTAGAGGCGAATACACTGGGTTCAATAAGAACGACTTGCAACCCAGCCCACACATGACCGACCACTCATTTCGCTTGAGTGTATCGAATGTATATCACTAACGGTTGGGATCAGCAACCGTTTCCCGGAAAGGGATAGCATCGAAATAGATTAAAGAAGCAAAAGGAATTTCTCTAGATAGGTGATTATACAACCTAATGGGAGCGACCCACATGGCCATGCTGCCCGCCCGATTTTTGTCATTTCCCGGTTGGTGAGGCTTGAGGTTATAATTACCCGTAGAACACTCATCCATCATTTTCTTCGAATGCCACATCGTCAGATCCGCTAAATATCACAAATTGACATCCACAAAAATACTCTTAGTTGATAAGCTAAGAGAAAGGCCTTTCACTGCCACCAACTACGGTACATTTGAAGAAATCAACGTACGCGATCCCTTTGGAAATACTTTGTCAGATAACCGTCCATACAAGTCATCCAGGAACAGGATGAACCGAATGTACTCTCCTACTGCATCCAATATAGGAATCACCCCATGGATCAGTAGGGGGAAGTCCTTGCACTCCGTAGATTCCAACCACGATAGTACCACAGTACATCTTTGGCTGCAGACCGAAGATTATTAGCAGTTCTTCCGTTTATGAAAATCAACGGTCTTCAATTTCTCCATCTTTATCCCTTGCAAGTTAGCTTCGCACGTGACATTGATTCAAAGTGGTTTTGGGTCTAGTTCCCATCCCGGTTTCTTCGAAACAACATGTCAAAAGGTCCAATAAAATATTTCTTGATAGTTTGGAAACTATCAACGTCAAACTAGTACATTCAACTATATTGGCAGCTCAGACTTAAAGTCGATGCTTTTAAATATCTTGCCAATTCATCTTTCGTCTCGCCATATGGAAACAACAGCTCTCGATTATTTTCACCTCGCTTTATTCTCCTTAAATTCTAAAAATATTTTTTATATTTTCATCAACCATTTATTTCCTTAATTTTGGAAATATCCATATATTAATATGTTGTTAATTCATTAATATAATCCCATTGTCAATTCTTATGTGGTAAAAACCCTGTTAAACGACCCATGCTTCCTTATTTAAAACTTAATGGCTTTAACTATTTAAATTCCAAATATTTATTTCTGTTTCAAAAAAACCCAGAATATAACCCTTCCATATTTATTTATTTATTTTAAATAAATATACTTTACTCATATTGTTACCATTTTCAAGAAAACAGTGTTATATAAATAACCTATAGGTATAATTAAACTATATATCTCAACTCGGACTAAACAATGTTAATGCACACTGTTTACTTTAAAACTTATTGTATTAAATTCGATTTCAAACCTCGCAAATGGATTTCCAATGTTTTACGAAAACAATAACTCCTTTCCAAACTCCTTTACCATTACAAACTAATATCATTCCTCGATAATAGTGAAGTCGGTCAAGTTGGGGTATTTTATTTACCTCTCGGACCTTAATCGACAACGTTCTTATCTCAGAGTGGATAGAAGTTCGTAACTTAACACACACGTTCTTATAATATCGATCAGATCTTACTTCCTACTTCCATTTAAACCATGGTTTTATGAACCATGCTTTTCTCTTGAACATCTCATTCGACCATCACCATTTTACTTAATATATTTCCAAGTAAATCATTTTCCCAAATATTAAACATTTTCTTCAAAACTCATGTGTAGTACTTTATTCATAACTTGGATTATATTACACTAATCCATTCACTTATATCCTCTCCAAAAGAACCTTTCCATTATATAATCTAAATTTTGGATTTATAACCATAAATTCCTTTTTCAATTTATTTTATTCAAAACATTAAATATCCTTTTGACCTTTCAAATTTCACTTCAATCACGCTATTTACTTGATTTGATTCTTAAATAAAATGTTAATTTAAAACTTCAAATCCACTTTGCATATAATCTTGGATTCGTTTACAAATACTTTATCCAAAACTCTTTGCCATCATTAAAAACAAATGGTTACTTCATAACACAAATCCTTATTAACTTCTTTGTTCTAATGGATAAGTACTTCCAATTACATGTTTTACAATTCTTCTCTTTTATTGCCAATTCAAGTAGAATCTTTATTTTAAACTCAATTTTCTTTTATAACTTGTTTATGAACCCTTTCCATATAATTCTTCTAAATTACTAATTTTTGTTACATATCCAATTTCTTTCTCAAATGAATTTTATTTAAGAAGTAATTAATATTAATTAACTTCGTCATTTTCTGAAGTAAACCCTTTACTTCTTCATTAACTGAAATAGTTTAGTTACCTATCTTAATAAGTCATTAAGATAATAGTTTATTTTATAAATAATAAACTGTCCAATAATCACCTTAAATGAAGTTAAATTAAGGTTAATAGCATTTTATAAATAATCATTAAGTTTGATCAATTATTCACTGAAACTATTCTTTATGAAGTTAATTTAAAAATATAATTAGTGAAGCAAAACTCGCATAATTTTTTTCTTTGGAATAATTATATGAAATGGTCAACTTTCTTGTTAATCTCAGTCTTTCTGATGTGTTAAAACATAAGCTGTTACAATAAAAACCCTTTTAACATTTCTTTACAAAACAAAGTCATAAATGTCAATTTATTAAAACTTTATATTTAAATAACTAAAATAAAATAAAAACTTCGATTCAGTTATAAAAATAAATTTTATAACTTAAAATACGTTGATTTGCGTGGCGGTGAATCAATATCTTAAAATGATGGATTTTAGACCATCAGTGCATTTGTATATTGAATAAACATGACAATTGTTGAATTCAGATTCAACAATCAATATCTATTCCATCATCGATATCTAACAGGATATGATATAAATTGGAATAAACAAACAATATGTTAACAACAAATAATATACAATTTATTTGAGGAATCCGGTTGGATTTCTCCAACCTGTTCTTTCCTGCACAACAGTTTATAACATCGTTTAACACTAATATATGAAATAACAAGCATTTGAATGGTCAATTTATAAACACAAACAAACAGTCCTGCAATAAATAAATAAAAATCAACCATAGCATCCATAGCGTCCATTCACCCAATTAATGATAAATATAATTGATATGGATTTAACACATCGCAGTATTTCAGAAGTGTGAGAATTAACTCACCAACTTGGTTTCTGACGAGGTTGCATTGTTTTATATAGTTTCAAACTAACATTTAAAACTACATAAAATTTCCATGGCCTCAGAATCACTCCATTTAACCTTGTACACGTCGTTGTGATTACGAACCCACCGGTTCCAGTTTCGTCCAATTCTGTTTATAAATGAGAAAGTTATACGTATTACACTATTTCGATTTAAGTTAAGAATTATTTTAATTCACTAACTATGTTTAACTTCTAATTACCATTAAAAATGTTAAGGTGCTATCGGCTTTCCAAAAATCCATGATTAAGGGCCAACCTTCCATTTCGAAACCAATTTTCCTCTACAACCTGTTGGACATTAAATTTTGAACTAGTTTAAAGATTAACCATAGTCACTAATTATTTTAATAACTAAATAATGTTATTTAATCAGTCCTATTACCTTCTTTGAATCGATCCACGTCACCCTTTAATCAGTTCAATGCGGTTTCTCCCTTATCCAGAAATTAACCCGATGCCACAAACCCGATTTGCCTTCTTTTTCTCAACCACCTTCTTCTCCCTTAACCACACAATACTCCTCCTCCGATGAACTACTAATCGCTGCCTCTACCCAACGGCGCACCATCGACCGGCTTCGCCTCAGACCACCATCAACAACTCCTGTGCCCTACCGTTCATTCTCAGCAACAAAAAATTTCGAACCCAGATCCAAAATGTCAAATAGGAAATCCCTCCGTTGAACTCACCGCTACTGTCGACCCAAAGCATTAGACCACCTCTGACTGCCGTAGAAACCACCGCCGTCCCTCCAGCTTCCCTTCCTGACCGACCTCGCTTCCTTCGATGGTCCACAGCTCCGCCATGACCTCTAAAACCGACCCCAACATCGAAAAAATCAACTCAGAAAATACCTCCCGTTCAACTCCATACTGCGTCGCCTTCGAAACTTATGGCCCCACCAGACCACCACCACAACTTCCGCCATCTCTCCAGCTATCACCATGCACCATCCCCATCTAATCCGGTCCCCACACCTCCTCAACGACGCTGAAAACTGCAGCCCACTCTAAAGAAAACTACATAGCAAACCCCTATGTTTCTCACGCCCAACCACCAACGTCAGGTCATCGGACCACCTCAGACTGAAGCCATAATATCCGCCTGGCCCCTACTTACCTTCACCTATAACAGCTCCGACCATCTCCCCCTACGTTTGCCAGAATCGAGACACAATTGGCCATTGTTGACAAAAATGGAGCCCCAAATGTTTTGATCAAGCCATACAAAATCCACCCTATTTTTTAGCTTGAACTCGTGGCAACCTAAACATGGGATTGTTAGCATTTTTTTAGAACTTTAGTATAATATTTATTGGATTTAAAAGTGGAAGAAATTCATGGGAAAAAGTCTGAAGGAGAGAAATCAGAATGAGGAAAGTGGAATTAGTTTGGAGATTAAAGAGTCATGGTAGTCATATTTATAGGGTAAAAAATTTAATTATTTTAATATTTCAATTATTTTATTTCTGATTTGACTGAAGATTTTTATTTGACGTGACCGACGATTTTTATTCGTACCTATCACAATTTCCGACAGTGTTTATCGAATACTGTGCTCACACACGAACTCTAATCGTAACGAGAATGGACATCATCGTGTAATTTGACGTTACGGTCCTAGTGAATCTTGTTTCGTCGAATTCCGAGTCTGTTTGCAAAAATAGTGTTCGTTCGAATAAAAAGCGGTCAATTTATTTGCATTTTATTTTGCCATGCTCACAGAATAACTCCGTTTGACGTGCAACTTGAAATATAACAATAATTTGCTGTTACGGTCCTAATAAACTTTGTTTCGTTGAAAACGGAGACTGTTTGAATAAAGTCCCTTTTAAAAGGTCCAATTTGAATTAAATAAACCAATTTTAAAATACTTCAATATAATAATATAAAAATATTATAATTGGCCATACCCGAGCAGAATGCCACGTACTTTCAAAATAAAATAACCCACGTTGAAATCCAAGCCAAACGATATTAAATAAATTAAAAATCCTTTATTTATATATAATAAATCGCTATAATATATAATCAAATTCCATAGCGACTATTTAAAATTTGATTTCGACATAAAACAAAATCCACACTATGAAAACTCGATTTTTCTGCTTCATTAGAAAGATATTATCAAACAGATTAAAACGTTTCTTGTTTCGAAGAAATCCGACTTGTTTTGAATCCTGTATAACAATTGAAGTTCAAAACGCTGTATTACGAAATACCACGCCGCTGCAGTTTGTTATATAATTAAAATTTAAACTTTTAAATAGCGCTTAATAAATGAGATCGTAAATAAAATTAAATCTAAGCATAAATAAATCCCCTTACGTTGCCAAATCATATAACAACGCAAATTCACTCAATTTTGACTATTTCAAAATTAAATTATTATTTATATTATTTAAACAATTAAATTATTCAAATTCATTAATTTCAAACCATTTAAAATTCAAACCAATATTTAAAAAAAAAGCAAAAATCTGGGTTGTTACATTACAATTACTTACCTTTCATTTATAGCACAATCACATTGAATGTCACATTGTCATATCCGTTAATCGCTAACTGATTTGCACGAAGATATTCTAGATATTACTCTAAGAGAATAAATTCTCTGCCACCTAATGTATATTTGTACAGACCAGCATATTCAATCATTAGAAATACTTTGTCAAACATTCGTCCATACATTTCCGTTCTAGGACTGAAAGAAATCAAAGGCACAATTTCCATTAATCCATCTTAGGCAATTTCTACCTAAAATTAACAGAAAAATCCCTTGCACTTTACTCCATCTTCGATTGTATTTATATAATCTGATTTGCAATGCTACTGCCAATGTAACAACCCGGATTTTCAGAACCAATTTAAAAATTTTATTTTAGCTATTTTAATGGATTTTGAATATTTAGAATAATTTATTTTAAATAATAACGACTACAAATTTATTTTAATCGTAGTTAGAACGTATATATTCAATTTAATTATGATACGAGCCTGAAATGGCGCGGTAGTTCGAAAACTCGATTTTAAATTTCAATTGAATGTACAGAATTCAAAATAAATCGGATTTCAGTAAAACCAGAAATATTTGAATCTATTTAATTATATCTTTCTAACGAATGTAGAAATTTGAGATTTGATAATATAAATTGAAAGTTATGTCCAGTTTAAAATTTGAAATAACCGCTATGGAATTTATATATATTTTATATAATATATAGCCCTTAAAAGTAGCCACATTTCAAACGACCTCCGTTTTCAACGAAACCACTTTTATTGGATCCGGAATGTCAAATTATTTCTAGATTCCAATTTTCATAATTTTTGGAATTAATATGTGAGCGTGGTGAATTTAAACGCGTTTGGTAATTTCAGTTTGAATTTAATCGATTGGAAAATAACCATTTTTCAAACGATCTCCAAATTCGACGAAATTAGTTTTGTTAGAACCGTATCGTCAAAACATAGCTAGATTTATTTTTCTGGAATTTTTGGTGTCTGCATGTGGCCCCGGTAAATTAAAATGTACGTTTGAATTTAAAATATATGGAGTTATATTTTAATTTTGATAAAAAGCAATCAAAACAGTCGATTTGGCTTACGAAACATATCCCATTGTGTTCGGAATGGGGGTAGTTAGCTAGCGACGATACTCGGTTGGTTCGATTTGGAGTTCGAATGGAAAAGTTGCTTTTAAATGAAAAGGGAATATATAGATGTTCAAACCCTAGTTTTTTATAAAAAAATAAATAAAGAAACCAGAAAACCTGTCGCCCCTAAATTTCCCACCGCCATTCCTTTTCGACGCACCGCCCCTGTCCCCCGCGCCACCGCCGCGCATCACCCCTCCCCAGCTATCCCCTCCTCCTTCCTCCTCTCCATCTTTAAATCCCCAAAGCCCCAAATTGAGCCACCATCACCACTGTAGACTCCACCCTTGCCGCCACATCAGCCTGTCATCACCAGCACCCCACGCCGCCACCACCTGACCAACTGAACTGTTTTAGCCAATATCTTCCAAATCGAGCATTTCTGGCCAAAACTCCACATTACC
Source organism: Allium sativum (assembly GCA_030737875.1). Lineage (NCBI taxonomy): Eukaryota > Viridiplantae > Streptophyta > Magnoliopsida > Asparagales > Amaryllidaceae > Allium > Allium sativum. The sequence continues at coordinate 208,826,708 of CM060916.1, forward strand.
AAAATCGAAGAGCACGATTTTCTCTTCAATTTGAGTATATGGAAGTCATATTTTGGATTGCGGAGTTGTTTAGAAAACGCGTCCAAAGTCTGTTGTCCAAATACCTTCTTTTCGCGATTTCTGGCGAAATGGACCAATTTCGGAAGAAAGGCCACTAGGCGAAAGTTGTCCGGAATGGCACGCTTAGGCTAGAAAAAAAGACGGTGTGAATATTGGAGCTCGTTTGCAAATTCTGAGATCAGAACAGCGAATCAAAACTTTAGAAAAGCACGGCGGAGTGGATCCCAAAGTGAGAACTCCTTCTCACTTTAATTAATTTATAGTTAAATATATTTTAGGATGCAGACGGGGCTTAGAAGCCCTGACACTATTTATTGTACAAAGGATGTATGTTGTTTGGATTGAATTGTGGTGAAATTGACTGTATTATGGAAATGAATTGTATTGTGGTTTTGTGATTGATTGGATTGGTTGTGTATGGCGCGAGCCAGTATCAGGAGAGGGGTAGTGCTAGACATTACTCCGGTTTTAATATCACGCCGTTATAATGCCGAATTTTTCTGAAATAAATATTTAGTCATTAAAAATATAATTTTTAATTTGTATATGAACTGTATAAAATATTCATGTGTTGAATAAAATGTTTGAACAATAAAAATATTATTTTTATTGAAAGTATGAACTATATAAAATATTCATGTGTTGAAATAAATATTTTATCATTAAAAATATAATTTTTAACGTATGTATGAACGGCATAAAATTCTCCTGAAATGAAAATAAATATTCATTTACAAATCAGATGATTTGTTTATGTACACTTATTTATCTGATATTGATTGGGACGATAAATTTTACACATCGTTCAACTGCACAAATAATATTCAGTATTTGTTGGTTGAAACCCAACACGGGTATTGGGATGATATTTGGCGCATACTATTCCCAATTGTTTAGCTGTATGTCAATTGATTGGTTGACAGACTGTTGTAAGCGTTAATTATTTATATCTATTGCTTATGCAGTTGTGTAACGCACTCTGGATGATGGTTGACTGTGTATAATTATTGTTGTGTACGTATGTGTATGAAATCCATATAAATAACATTATATGGTAATTGACTATGTTTGATTCTAGTTCAGAAAGAACGAATAATTGAAAGAAAACGAATATTTTAAAATAACGAATATTTTAAAATAATATTCAGTAAAGGATTAAAATGTGAATTTGATGTCCGATTTGGGATGGACACGAAAATATTGAAATGTGTGAAGTCATATTGACTAAATATGCGTTATTTTGACACGAACGATTTTTATATCGATTTTATTCATTTTTATAATGAATATCGAAAAGGAAACGATTTCAAAATCAGATATTTTGAAAATATTATCATTTTATATTATAATGATATGGAATATTCAATTTTGATTTAAAATTGAAAATGAAGTTAGAATCATTTTAAAATGAATTTATAAACGATTTATAAAGTATGTTTTAAACGGAAATTGATGAATATATATATATATATTTAATGGCCTGAGTAGAACGCGCCGCGCAACGACTGTTTGTGAATTTCGACCATTGACTTCGAATTGACATTATGGGAGATCCGACCGTCGGATACTCCTAAAACCGGAACCGTTTGGTTTGTATCGAAAAGAGCTTTCCAAAGAATATAAGAGATTTGAAATCTAATGGTTGGATTTGGAATTACGTCCAAAACAAATTTGGAAAAGGTCGTTGTAAGTGCAATTCGATGACCGTTTATGGAAATCGATTGAAAGGGCTATAATAAAATTATTAAAAATACTAATAATTTGTGTAAAATCATAATAAATGATTTGGAAAGAATTTGGGTGAAAAAAATCCACGTTTGTAAAGATAAAAATATATTTTTATCAAAATGAACTAGTTATTAACTAGAAGGATAATCCAATAATTTTTAAATAAATAAATTGGATTTATAAAGGGTTTTAATATAATCAGGATTTTCCAATGTATGAATTGGAATGGATTTGAATAGAATTCATCTTCGGGAGATTTCAATATTGGATTCCGTGACTATACGGATATTGTGGAGGAATTTGGAAGATAGATACATGTCATTATTCCCCATACGATATGTGCTGGTTTCTGAATTTGATATTAAGTATAAGCCGATATAATTTCTATTCAGAGCCTTATATTTAATATTAAATTGGATTTTGGGCTTGTCGTGAATGGTGTCTTCAGTAACACTGTGCTTAAACCCCGTGTGAAAAGAATAATTTTTTTAATTAAGATTATTGGAGTTCCAGTTATATTTAGTAATTGGAATAAAATGGAATGTGAATTGGGTTTATTGTGAACTGTGTTTTCAACGATTCGTTCTTTAACCCGATTGACAGTGAAATATGATTTGGAATTTATAAATCTTTTTATTAAGATTTAATGGAAATTTTCCAAAGTAAAGTTTTCCAATTTAATAAAATAAATTGGGATTGAATGGAATTCAATTTGGTAATAATCGAAGTGAGCTTCTGTGGAGGAAGATTGTTAATATATATGGAATTTAAAAGGCTTGTCGTTGTTCCATTTATATTATTAGTCTGATACGGAAATTGATATCGATTATATATTGATCTCTTTTCCATGAAGATTCCATAAGTAATGGAATGTGATTTTGGGTTTATCACGAACTGTGTTTTAAATGACATTGGTTCTTTAACCCAGTTAAAGACAGGATTTCATGTCTAACATTGTATTTCGAACTGTATTGTTGATCTCTGCTAAATATATATATCTGTTTGTTGGTGGAGAATTTGTTCTCTTGCTTAACAACCTTCTTTGAGACGTACGAGCTTAGAGGTTATATATCGGTAGAAATCAGTGGTACAGTGTAGATTGTCGATGCAGCATGTTTGATTTCCCAAAGTTTAATAATCATTGATAATGATTGTTGGAAGAATAAAACTAAGTGGAGTTTTAATGAATCTTTAATTAGACTGAAATGTGAATGTGATAATTTAAATTATCAAATTTATGTAATGATCGAGAATGGGGCATCACCAGTTTTGCTCCAAGCGATAGTTAAATCTTTAATTAGATTTGAACGTGAAATGGTAATTAAATTTGACCAACAACACCGCGGTGTTAGATATGAAGTGCTACCAGTTTAGCTCCATGGGATGAATAACCTCGACTAGTTTAGAAAACCTTAATTTGGTTCAAATTGTGGAAAAAAATATTTGACCGAAAGACTATTCTGGATTGGAATGAGGCGTATGTTGTGTGTTTATATCACTTGATTATAAAATACGTGAATTATTCGGAAAGGCCGGGTATATACCTATTATGAATAATTGATTCGACGATAAGTCGACGATGAAGATTGTGGTTGAAGACTAGAGGTCTTCACATCCTTTGGATGATCACTGATGTCTAGATTGAGCTGTACACCCAAGACGAGGTAATAAGTGGTGATCGTCCAGACGTACTTGGAGATCGACCGGATATGCGAGGACCTCTCTCCTATATTGGACATATGGGATGAGGAATAAGGCGCCTCCGGTTTCATTCAGACTTAGAAGAACTAGTAAATGGATGTGTGTCTGACATTGGATTTTATTCTGTGTTGATTGACCTCTATTAAATATATATCCGTTTGGTGGCGGAGAATTTATTCTCATGCTGTAACACCCCACGTCCATTAATGTCACTCACAAAGAGAATGCATTAACTTTCATGGAGCATTTTAAGTGTGTATAGAACAGAAACTTGACAACAAGACAGATATAAACAGTACTAAAACTTTAAAACTTTATTTCATTGCAGTGGAAAATACATCATCAAAAACCAAAGTCAAAGTACATAATATCCATCCTGACTAAATCAAAGTACATAAATTGAAAGACATAATCCCCAATACAAAATAGCCATAAATAAGAGAGGCTGAACTTTACTTCTGCGATCCAAGCAATCTTCTAAAAGCAAGAAATACAGCTGTCCAAAATCAAGCTCCACAGGTGCTAGTTCCAACCTGAGCACCTGGGGAGGGGGGGGGGGACGAAGAAAAGAGGAGGAAACAAAGGGGGTCAGACATAAAGTCTGGCGAGTGCGATAACTTTAACAATATAATTACCCAAAATAACTAGGCTAAGGCATAAGTTGGAAAATAGGAAATGACTGTGAACAATTGAGTAAGACAGAGTAAACAAGGAAACAAGATGAACAACGATGACGTTAAAGCGCACCTAAACCACTATAAGATAATTACTATACTGCTCCACCACTACTATACTGCACCACCACTAGTCACCCTAAGGTTGATCCCACCTACAGAACTTAATAATGATAATGGTAGTTTCGTACACCCCTAGCTGCCTTCATAGGTGCCGCCTTCCCCTATCTCCACTAGGTGTACCAACTACCCCCAAGCGATCGTCTCCCTAACTCGTAGATACCCATGCTGGCCCCATAGTGGGGTGTATAACTCCCCAAAGTGGTAACCCGATACCACCAATGATGCACGGCTTATACGTACACGATGCAACAACGTCTTATCTACCAGTCGGGGTCCACACACGCCTATGAACCCGTTGGACTTGCGTTGCCACCGCTAACCCGGTTTGGCCTCTCACAGTCAAGCCCAGTATGCGTGTCCCGTCCTCGAATTGGGTCGAGCCCACAAAGATACGTATGGGTTACTGGTTGAAACGGGCCCCCATTACTTGACACAAGCTATCCACCTAAGCTTGGCCCCCTCTAGTACATCCCACTTAACCCTCTTCTTAGTCATATTCACTTACATGTTTTAAATTTGGTTAAGTATTTCTAATCGTATTTCAAATGCCACCCAAGGCACCCACTAGATTCCACATGCCACCCAAGGCACCAACTTAACCCCCTCTTGTCCCACTACATGTTTATCTGGTTAAGTGTTTCTTAATTCATTAAGACCATAACCTCATAAAGACCTCTCACATTAGACTGGCATTTGTGGCAGCTGGATTTGCCGGGCGGGTCCGGGCAGTCTTACACCACAAACGAGCCTAACTTCGTGTCTTTACAACTGTTATGCATTTAGTTTATGCCTAAGACCTCCCACATTAGACTGGCACTTGTGGCAGCTGGATTTTCCGGGCGAGTTCGGGCAGTCTTACACCACAAAAGAGCCTAACCTCGTGTCTTAGACGATTAATTACTCCTAATTAATCATTCCCCAATTTGAATTACTTTCCCTATTCAAATTATCAATCAATTCCAAATTTAACTATGGCCATAATTGACTCAATTATGTCCATCCATTTATGGTATGCAAAATCATACCAATTTTCATCACAAATTTATTTTATGCCAATTAAGGCATTTATGACAATTCTTAACATTAAATCTTTTTAATATTATCCCATTACCCCCACGTTGTACGTTCGTTCGTTTAACGTAAAATATACGTTAGACTCGAATAGTTTAACTCATGGAATAAAGAGAAAACATCACAACATACATATAATTAGAGATAGATCTAAACATAGGGGTGAACTTGCATGTGTGAATGATGTTTTACATCTAAAACTTGCATAGGCCAAAGCTACAACTTGAATAAAACTACATATGTCATAGATCCAAATCTAAAGGTGTAAACTTGCTTAGACAATGGTCACAAACTTGCATAAATCATGTATTTCATAGATCTACATCTAAAGGTGTAAACTTGCATAGGCAATAACCACAAACTTGCATAACATGATTTATATTCCAAACTCATATATTTATATAAACTTGCATATTTGATTTATGCAACATAACAATTGTGTAAACTTACATCTAAACAAGTAAACTAGCATGTAGAATTTAGCATATAACTCACACATGTCATAGCCTAACTTTAGATCTAAAATAGATGTCATGAAACATATAAGGTTATACATATAATTTTCCCCAACTTGCATATGATTCATGTCTAAATAAAAATCTAAACTTGCATACGTACATATGATTTTTCATATGAATCAACATAAACCAAACTAGCATATGAACAACATGATGATTTGATTATACATAAGCCAATCATAGAATTACAACATAGATGATAGCATCGTAACTTTACAACATAGATGATCACAACATAACATCATAGAATTTACATCATGTATGATAACATCACAATTTTACAACATAATTATAACGTGCGGTCAATAATTCACATCATATCTCAATCCAATTAAATAGCTAATTATTTTATTAAAGAAATCGAACTCACAACTCAAAGAAGGTCTTGAGTTCTGAATTCTGAAGTTGTATTAGCTTTCCCTTGAAGTCGGTTCGTTGTTAGAGTTGAATAGAATTGAATTTCATTTGCTTTCTTCCTCTCTAGTTGGTGGCGGCTATTTTGAGTTGCTAGGTGACGGCTTAGAGGCCATGAATCTAATTTTATTTTGATTTTAGGGTTTGAGTCTATAGGTGTTTTTATAGAGTTTAGGATTAGTTTAGGCCGTCCGATCAACCCATAATTAATCCCAGCCAATCAGAGTAGATCAGAAACCCTAATGAGTCAGCATACAGTCATAAATAGGTCATCAATCAAATCTGCCCGGGGTGGAGGGGAGGGGGGAGGTCGACCCCTAGGTCGACCCCCAGGTCGACCTTATGGTCGACCTGTGTAATGACCCGCATTGTCAGAGGTATTATAATTTATTTATTTAATTATATAAATAGTGATATCGTGAATTAAATAGAGGTTTAATTAAATAATATGGAATAATTAATTTAATTAATTAATTAATTGATATATATAATTCAAAAATATTGAAAATCACAATATTCTGTGAACTGGGTCATCCTTAGGATTTAATTCAGTTTAGAGTTGAGTTATATTCACGAATATATTCAATCGACGTCAGTTTGAACGTAGAATTATAATATAATTAAAATAGAGCGCGTAACGACGCGGTAGTTCGCTATTTAGCGATTCGAACTTCAATTGAGTATACAGGGTTCGTTTTAAATCGGATTTCTGTGAAACAAGAAACGTGTGGAGTATATCTTTCTAGCGGAAGAGAAAAATCGGGATTTCGTCGTGTAGATTTTGAGTTATGTCCAAATCAAATTCTCAGAAATGCAGCGCCCTGACCATAACGATTTAATTATATTTTATATAAGGATTTAAATAGAAATCGAACATCGATATAACTCTAACGATGTAATATCGAGTTGTAAATCCATATAGAAATATTATGAAGCTATACGGTATTCCTCTATGAATATAGACGTTAATATTTAATTTTTAAATATTAAATTTAATTATATTTAAATATATTTATATATTTAAATAGGCTATTTAGAGCTTTAAAAATAGCCACTTTTGCAAACGAAGTCGAAATTCGACGAAACTAATTTCGTTGGATCTGCAATGTCAAATAGTTGTTAGATTTCCAGTTTGGTGATTTTAGAGTCACTGCGTGGCCGTACGGATTTTTAGAGTAAGAAACAGTCGGTATTTTGACAGTTAAAAATACGCTGTGTGAGCATATGGAGTCGGAATTCGACGAAACCAGTTTTGTTGGGGCCGTAATGTCGAACTGTAGCTGCATGTCAATTTTCGTGATTTTTGAGTACCGTGGGTGACCACAGAAATTTTTAAGGACAAAGATTCATAGCGTTATATTATAAATAAATAAAATATTCAATAGTAAAAATATCTAGATAAATATCTAGCAAAATCTCTTCCTATATAAACACCTTAACAATTTCTAAACCTAAGTCTTCATTCAATTCGATCAACTCTTTTCCGCCGCGATATTTTCTTTCCAGGAAATATTTTACCCTCTTCTAAATTCAAAAAGAAATCAAATAAATTCCCTTAAATCATATGATCGGTATATGTGGTTTCACCAAGGAGTTTTCTTCAGTTTGATATGGGGTATGTCGAACTCGACATGGGGTTTTCCGCTGTTGGTTTACAGCGTTCGAACTAGGGTTCAAGCTTGTGAGAAATTAACGAAGTTTGGGATCAAATCGAGTTCGTATTTGAACTCAGCAGATCGATTGGCTTTGGTATGTTGTTTTTGGGAATTTTATTGGAAAAAATCTGTCGATCTCCTGGCGCAAACGACAGCCAGAACTTGAATGACGGGAGGACCAGCACGGCGTCGAATGGAGGGATGATAACATGGAGTGATTTAGTTTGGGTAGTGATGAATATTGGTGACTTCAGTTTGGATTTTCGTTGACCAGTATGGGATCAGTGGAGGTTTAAAATCACTGTAATGGTGTTTGGAGTTTACACGGTAGTGAAGATGAAGGAAGTAGCGGGCGGGTTTGATTGTTTGGGCCAGGAAAAGATTTCAAGGTGAAAGCCCAAAGTAAATGTTTATTGAGTTAATTTAATTTAAAATTTAATGTGTTGTCTTGTATAAATCATAACTATTGCGTACGGTGTCAGAATCACGAACGGTTTGATCCGTTGAGATCGTATGGACGGACACTACCAAATGGAACTGACTAGGAGTGGATGGGAGCTCATTTGAATTTATGGCTAAATAAACTGTTTGATTCAAATCAAACAACAGTTTATCGTTCTTTAACGATGAACTGCCAATGTGAGTAAAACTCACCAACTCTGAACAGTTCTATTTTTACAACGTATTCTTAGAACTGTTAAATATTGTCAATTTGATTGTGTGTTGAATGTTTGATTGAACTGCTAGTCAGTTAGTAGAAATTATATATATATATAAACCGTTTAATATTTATATGTCGATTCTGTTTATCAGAATATTTCACAGTGAAGTGAAATCGATGTTAATTATATTTTCTAACATCTGTGATGCAGGAATCCAACTGGATTCCTCAACATTTATTTTACTATGATTTATATATATTGTGATATATAATGTGATATATAATCTGACATTGATTATGTGTGGTGGATGATATTTATCGTTGTTATATGGTGTGTTAAATACCATAAGAAATACCAGAATGTGGAAAAGGGATTTTCAAAGTATATTTTGAAAATAATTTATTTATATAAAATCAATGGATTTTATATTATAAAAGAAAAAGGGTTTTGAATAAAAGAAATATATTTGTAAATCTAATATGAGGGAATTATATTTGTTAATCAGAAAATAAGGGGATTATCTTTGTTAATCAAAAATAAAGGAATTTATTTGTTAATCAAATATAGAAGGAGATATATTTGAAATGAAATATAAAAGGAAATATATTTGAAATGAAATATAGAAGGAAATATATTTGAAATGAAATATAGAAGGAGATATATTTGAAATGAAATATAGAAGGGAATATATTTGAAATGAAATATAGAAGGAGATATTTATTTGATGAATGAATAGGATTTAAATAAAGGAAAATTTTGGAATAAATGGAAATATGTTTTTAACAGATAAATAGAAAGGATAAATTTATAAATAACAGTTTATAAATTAAGTAAATATTTATCATTCGATAAATAGAATATGTACCCAACACTTGTATAAGTGAAGTAACATTTTTAAAGAGAACATTTATAAAGTGAAGAACCGTTACTAAAAGTAAATATTTATAAATGAATAAACGTTATCAATTAGGAGTTAATGGAATATAATTTATTCAAATAGAGTTAAAGGAGTTAGAATTAATATGTTAGAGTTAAAGGAGTAAATCGAATATAGTTTATTTGAAAGGAGTTAATCAGTTAGAGTTAACTAGTTAGAGGTAATCAAATAGAGTTAATTGATTAGAGTTAAAAACGAAATAGAGTAAATTGTATAAAGTTAAAGAAATAGAGTTAAGCAAAATTAGAAACTGACTAGAGGTTAATAAGTTGAATGGTTTCCTGAGTATCGATCTAATGTTGGTTTCGGCCTTCGGGGTTTATACTTGGGAAGTTGTTCTCTTATTAGTTTACAGTTAGAGTCTGACAGTTATGGAATGGTAGAGATTGATGATTGATTGATCGAATTTCCTTCTGGAAATAATATCGTTGTTTGTACACGTATTTTTCTTCGATAGTTAAATCACAGACTATCGAAGTTTTTGACCATTTAACATTGTTAATATGGAGTGACCGGTTGGATTATTGTCCAAAGAACCACTCTGTATTGGCATAAGCGTTGCGAATCATTTATGCCAAAGATAATTGAAGATGGAGTAAAGTGCAAGGGCTGTTGTACAAGTCTTAGATAACAGTGACTAAGATGGATATACTGAATAGTGCCTTCGGTTTGTCCAGTCCCAGGACAACTTGTATGGACGAAGGTCTGACAGAGTATATCCAATAGATCGCGTAAGTTGATCTGTTCAAACGTATTCACGTTTGGTGGCGGAAGAATTCGTTTCTCCTAGCTGTATACCCGTGTTATTTTTGGATAAGTCAATTTGTGATTTGGCGGGTATGACGATGTGACATTTTAAGTGAATGAAGATGGATGTCTGACAGAGTATTTCCAGAAAGGTCACGTACATTTATTTCTTCAACCGTACCAAGAGTGGAAGCGGAGAAGGAAACTTCTTTTAGCTGACACGTAATGTACTGTTGTAAACGTCAATTAGTGATTTCGATGGATTTGACAATGTAGCATTCGAAGTGAATCTGATGTGAAGATAAGCGTAGCTTCTAGCCTCACATCCGGTAAATGACAGAAATCGGGCAGGTAGCATGGCTATTTAGGTCGCACCTATTAGGGTGTATAATCACCTGATCTAGAGTTTCATTTACTTCTAAAAAATCTATTGTTGATGTTGTCCCATTCGGGAAACGGTTGCTGATCCCAACCATTGGTGATGTACATTCGATACACTCAAGCGAAATGAGTGGTCGGTCATGTGTGGCTGAGTTGCAAGATGTTCTTGTTGAACTCCAATGTATCATTCCTAGAGTACACTGATCGGAAGGTGGTTCCAGACCTTGTCATAGTTGGAAATCCATTACCCAATACGTGCTTGCGATTTCGATTGTATACTATATATGTAGAACGTGAGATGAAAGCGTTCTGCTAAATTGATAGCTATTTGTATATAGACATTATTATAATATCAGAATGATATTGCTTTTCAAAGATGTTTGGATTCTCATAAGGGAAAACCCGTTCCGTATTCACGGCGTGGTCTTATGAGATATCATATACCTGTATAACTATTTTAAATTGTTTTACTCATACTAGTCCCATGACTGACCCGGAGTTTATTTTGTTTTGTTTCCCTAAACTCTTGGGTGCCTAAATTTGTACGGGCAGTCAAGCAGTCAGGATTTACAGATATATCTGAAGAGCTGGAGTAGGAGGCTTCAGGATCATATAGCTATAGTTTATTTCCGCTGTGTTGTAAGTGTTGTACTCTGTTAAGTGCTATTGTATACATAACTGTTATATTTCAAAGTTATGTTATATATTATATGTTATTCGTTCCGCTGTGAGATTCGTGTTACTCTGATGATGTAAGTTCTTCTTTTCTTCTTCTATCGTAAGTTTCTATCTTATCTATCCTCACCTTCTATCTTCTTTCTATTAATTTCTTGAATTTCCAGTGTAATTTGGGGTTGGACTTGTGTTATTTGGTCAGCTCAAATTGGTCCGGATTTTCGGGTCATTACAACCTGGTCAAGGTAGGTCGAACTGGCCCTGGCGGAAATTTTCCCGCCTAGCCTGTTTGACTCTGAAATTTGAATTTTCTGAAATCTGTTTTGAATTTTCTAAAACTTCCGATAGCCATAACTTCTTCATACGAAGTCCAATTCATGCAAACTCGGACTCTATCTCAACCAGAATTCTGGGACGAACACAATGGCGCAACCCGTTTCCCTTAATTCTCATATCTGAGATTAGTTATTCTTTAATTTGTGAACTTTAATGTTAACAGAATTACGGGGTTTTACATTCTCCCCTCCTTAAAGGATTTCGCCCCCGAAATCTCTATGTTAAGGAGAATGCATATCCTAACATCCAAACATCCATCTACTCAACCATCAAACACCGGCATCCATTGTCCTTATAAAATTCCTAATGTTGTATGAACATATGCAAGAAGTGTGTGTATATGTTCCTTATCTAATGCAAAATCAGGCGGTCTACTGATTCAGTTGACCTCCTTAATGCAAACCATGATAGTGCCATGCGTCCATTATGTATGCGAAAGAATCCCATCGATACATATTATTTCTACATGTGTGCACAACCATTCACCAAAATGCAACATCCATATGATAGCACAACCATTTTACAACCATTAACTTAAATATGCACACACATTTATATGCAATATGCGATATGAAGTGACTAAGCCGATCTAGTGCCTAAAGTGTGTGTATATGCATCCACGAGCAACCACTAGCAAACACTTGCATCCGCATGCATCCATCATACATAACATGTCTCAAGCACATGTTTCAACCATAGGGCTACCCTATCTAAAGGTTAAAGATACTAGCGAGAGGACATACTAAAGATAAGATAAGTACAAGCTAAGCGATAAAGGAGAAATTAAAAGACATACCCTCGAAAAGAAAAGGGTATAATGAACGCATCTTCTCTTCCGTCTCCCAAGTAGCATTGCTCTCATCATCTCCCCATTGCACTTTGACTAGCTTGACCTCTCAATTCCTCAACTTCTTAATCTCCATCCCAAGAATGCACGTAGGAGCTCGTCGAATCGTCGCATCACGCTCGATCTCCACCTTTCTAAGCAAGGTCGGCTCCACCACTTCCATGGTCTCATGCAAGCACTTCCTCAAATGTGATACATGGAATACATCGTGTACACCACTAAGTCTCTCGGGAAACTCCACTCTATACGTCATCTGTACAATCCTCTCCTTAATAGGAAACGACCCAACGAACCTTGGTGCTAACTTCCCAACGGACCCAAAGCGAACGACGTTCTGTAATAGAGACACCTTGACAAAGACCATGTCCCTAATATCAAACTCAAGATCTGTCCTCCTCTTGTCCACATAAGATTTCTGCCTATCTTGCGTCGTCTTCGTCCTTCTTTGAATCAAATCGATCTTTTCCGAAGTCTCCCTAATCATATCGGGCCCAAGCAAGATCTTATCTGTAGATTCCCACTAACATGTAGGCGAACGACATGGCCGTCCATAAAGAGCCTCGAACGGTGCCATGCCAATGCTAGACTAAAAGCTAATATTATATGCGAACTCTACCAACGGAAGATGTTCCTCCCATGTACCTCCGAAGTCTAAGACAGATAACCTCAATAAGTCCTCTAGAATACGATTCACCCTCTCGATTTGGCCGTCCGTCTGAGGATGATATGTGGTGCTCAAACATAATTGAGTCCCTACCGCCTCTTGCAAGCTCTTCCAAAATTCGCTAGTGAAGATAGGATCGCGGTCGCTCACTATGCTAGAAGGAACACCGTGCAAACGAACTATCTCTTGAATGTATACGGAGGCTACCCATGGAGCAGTCCTCTTACTCTTCACGGGAATGAAATGGGCGCTCTTAGTAAGTCTGTCTACCATGACCCAAATCCCCGTATTACCCTTTCTCGATCTCGGTAACCCATCAATAAAATCCATCGAGACACTTTCCCACTTCCATTGTGGAACCTCCAATGGGTGAAGCAATCCACCGGACTTCTTTTTCTTTGCTTTTACTTATTGGCACACCAAACACCTAGCGACAAACTCAGCCACATCCCTCTTCATGCCGGCCCAAAAGTAAACTCGTCCCATGTCTATGTACATCTTGTCCCCGTCGGGATGGATGGTCATCTTCGAACGATGTGCATCATCAAGAATGGTCGTCCTCAAATTCTCGTCCACAAAGTCTACCGTCCCTACGTAACCAACCCTTATCATCTAGGGTATACCTACTGAGATGGCTCGATGACTCCCCCCTTTTGAGCTTCTCTACTAACTCAAGCAACTTTGGATCATCTCGCTGTGCCTCACCAATCCATCCCAAAAGCGTAGCTCTGACCTCCAAGGACGCTAGCAATCTGGGTACAAAGTCAATGGAAGGTCTAAAGTCAAACGTAGAATGAACTCTAAGCTTCGTCGCTCAACAAACAACAGACTCAAGAACAACCTTTTCCTACTTAAGGCGTCTGCCACCACGTTATCTTGCCAGGGGTATATGCTATTTCGAAATCGTAGGACGCTAAAAATTCCATCCACCTTTGCTGCCTTAAGTTCAAGTCCTTCTAGGAGAACAAATATTTTAGCGATTTGTGGTCAGTGTACAATTCGAATTTTTCGCCAAGAAGATAATAGCGCTAAGACTTAAGCGCGAAAACAATAGCGGCCACTCTAGGTCATGTGTAGGGTAATTTCTCTCATGCACTCTCAACTGCCTTCCACCATAGGCTATTACCCTTTCCTCTTGCATTAAAACTGCGCCTAGTCCTGTCCCACAAGCATCGGTATAAACAGTAAATGGCTTACTCCCATCCGGCAACACTAAGACTGGGGCTGTGGTCAAAGCTCTCTTTAAACGTTGGAATGCATCATCACAATCTACATCCCATGTCAAAACTAGGTTCTTCTTCGTCAAGCATATTATTGGGGCTGATATTTTTGCGAAGACTTTGATAAACTTCCTATAGTAGCTAGCCAACCCTAAGAAACTCCTCACCTCGGTAGAATTTTTAGGAACCTTCCAATCTTGGATGGCCACTACCTTCACGGGATCCACAACTATCCCTTCTTTGGAAACCACGTGCCCTAAGAATCGCACTTCCTTTCTCCAAAAGTGGCATTTAGAAAATTTAGCTTTAAGGCTATGCGCTCGAAGAGTCTCCAACACTTCCCTAAGATGTAGGGCATGCTCTTCCTCTTTTTTAGAAAAGATCAAGATGTTGTCCACAAAGACTACCACGAATTTATTAAGGTATTCCCTAAACACCCTACTCATCAAGTCAACAAAGTATGCGGGGGCGTTTGTCAAACCGAAGGGCATCACAAGCCACTCGAAGAAACCGTCTGGAGTCCTAAAGGCAGTCTTGTCTATGCTATCCTCAGCCACTCTCAATTGATGGAAACCCGTGGCTAAGTCCAACTGCGAAAACACTGAGGCGCCAACTAATTGATCGAAGAGATCGTCAATCCTCGGCAGTGGGTGCTTATTCTTCTTAGTAAGTTTATTAAGTTCTCTATAGTCCACACAAAGTCTAAGGGACCCATCTGCCTTCATGGCAAATACTACTGGATTACCCCACTTCGATATACTACGTCTGATGAACCCCTTATCAAGCAATTCTTTCACTTGCTTACTGAGTTCTCTTCTTTCTCTTGGAGCCATGTAGCGCACTGGCAATGCAACTGGCTTTGCATTATCTACTAGATATATTCGAAAGTCTATCTCACGTTTTGGGGGTAAACCCCTCACCTCATCGAAGACATCAACATATTCACGGACTATGCGAACAGAATGTAAATCATCATCGGATGCGTCAAGGGATTCTAGATAGCTAAGCATTACTAGACCTCTAGGGTCACTAGAAATATCAAGGGTCCTTCCACAACGAGTCAACAATCTAACTACCCTTCTTTCACAATCCAGGATGGCCCCATATCTATTTAGCCAATCCATACCTAGAATTAAACCGTAGCCCATGAAACTAAGAACAAAGGCGTTGCATTCAAACCCAACGCCCAAGATATACACTCTAAAATCTCGACAAATCATAGAAAGATGAGCCGAACCACCAATAGGACTTGAGACTACTAAGGGATCCGTAACTAGACTAGTATCTAGGTGCAGTGTTTCAACTAATGATGTAGAAATAAACGAATGTGATGCTTCAGAATCGAATAAAGTACAGACATGATGATCAAATAGAAAAACTAAACTTTCAATGGAAATTGCTCTACCTCGTTCTTGCAGCGGTGGGACCATGAGAGCCTGAACTTTCCCCCTTGCTGCCCTGATGCCATTAGAGCCTGCACCTGTCCTCTCGAGGTAGACCCTGCCCTCTGCCCTTTCCTTGGTCAGTCCTTAATCAGATGTCCCGCTTCGCCACAGTGGAAACAAGCAGTCTTCTTTTTCTTCCAATAATCTTTGCTTAGATGGCCTGGTGTCCCACAGTTAAAACATCTTTTCTTTCCCTTACCATTATTGCCTTTACCACCTTTCTTATTCTGTTGTTGCTGTTGCGGTTTCTTTTGATCCCTTTTCTTCTCGGGTGCCTTATCCATGCCTCCACTATACGTTCTCCATTTGTGACCTCCGACCTACAAGAAACTTCGTCCTTCATCAACCAAGCAGTTAGTTGAACCTTCCTCCCTTCGTCTATCTCAAAGATAGCGACAAGTCCTGTAATAACCCGGAAAATACGAGCCAATTAAAAATTTTTAAATTGGTGATTTCAAAGGAATTTGAACAATTGAAATAGAATATTTCAATAAAATAGTGAATTAGAATAGTGAGTCAGTTTGAAAATTTGAATTCAAACTTTGACTGACTGTGCAGGGTGGAAAATATAACGGATTTAAGCGAAACTAAAAATATTTAAATATGTTAGTCAATACCTTTCTAACGAATCTGAAAAATCGAAGTTTCATAATGGGAATCAAAAGTTATGGCCGAATGAATTTTCAGAAAGGTCGCTATATAGAATATATAGCCCTGGAAAATTGATATTTTGCAAACGACCTCGGAATTCGACGAAACCACTTTTGTTGGGTCCGGGATGTCAAACTATTGCTAGGTTTCAAATTTCATAATTTTTGAAGATAGTATGTGAGCGTGGCAAAAGAAAATGCGTTTGGTCAATTTTTGTTAAATTGGATCGACCAGAAAATGGCCATTTTTCAAACAATCTCAGAATTCGACGAAACTAGTTTTGTTGGGACCGTAGCGTCAAAACATAGCTAGATTTATTTTTCTGGAATTTTTCGAATCAGTTTGTGGCCCTGGCAAATTGAAATGTACGTTCAAAGTTAAAATTAAATGTTTTATACTTTAATTTGAAAAATAACTGACTGTAACAGTCGAATTGGTCAACGAAACATATCCCATTGTGTCCGGGATGGGGGTATTTAGCTAGGGGCGACAGTCGTTGGGCTTGAAAAGGAGTTCGTTGGTGAAAACCCTAATTTTATGAAATATATATATTCCGGCGAATCATAAAATTCCATTCATTATTTAAAAAAACAAACAAAAAACCCCCGTAACCCTCGATTTCAACGGCGAAAACCCACTCGCCGCTTCCCTCCTCGATTGTCGCCGCCTCCGCGACTTCCAGGCGCCGCCGCCACCACCGTTCGCTTCGTCTCCGCCTCCTCTTCAAATCCGACCCCAGCACCCCCTCCCTCGACGCCTCCTCCGCCTGAATCGAGTGCCCAAAGTCGGCCACTTCCCATCGCCGCCGCCGCTCCGATCTGCCACCGAGCGCCACCAAACCACCACCGACAGGACCCCCACTCGAAGCCCTTCCACGTCCAACTCCCTGATCGTCATCTAGGCCAGCGGATTTCGCGAAAACCTCAAACCTAGTTTCGAACCAAATAGAAAGGTGAGTCCTTTTTTATGTCTGCACTTTGAAAAATCATATCTTTTTAGTGTGTTTATGAAATTTGATGAAACAGGAGACATCGTGACCGCAAGGAGGCTCTCTACACTCTAGAAGAAGCCGCAGATTTTTCTGACATCGTATCTATTTTTAGCGAAGCAACAAACCAATGTGAGAAATCTAAATTAATAGAATTTGAATGGAAAATGTCGTGTATAAATTATATAAGCGAAATATAAATTACACACGTGTTGTATACCTCATGTACATGCGTGGTGTAAGCTATATGAGCGAAGTATGAATTATACATGCATAGAATAATTGAAATATGTGTTGAAATGCAAGTGAAATATAGAAATAATATATATATACATATATATACTCCCCTCGTCCACAAACCATGGACGATATTTATTGTTGTGAATTGGTGTGAAATATTGGATGAAAAATACGAATGATTGAATAATTGTTTGTGGTTGATATTGTTTGGTTGTGGTTGAAAAATACCCATTGGTGATTGAAATGAATTGGAAATATTTGTGGAAATAAAAATAAAACATGCCGCCTGCGTGCGAATTAGATGCATGAATCCCCATTGTCAAAACCGCGAGGTTTTAAGGTAGAGCGAGGAGCCATACTAGGGACGGTGTCGGTTTTAACTACCCTGCCGTTATGCTGCCGAAATTTTGAATAATCTTTATGTGTTAGAATTATTTTCATATGTTGAAATTATTTTCATGCGTTGAAATTATAGCCATATGTTGAAACTATATCCATGTGTGGAAATGTTCATGTGTTGAAAAGTGATGTGTGAAAATTAAATTCATGTGTGAATGAATGAAGTGTTTAAGCAATAAAAATCACATTTTTATAATATATATGACGTATGAAAAATATTCGCCTTATATATAAATAGTTTCAACAATAAAAATTCCATCTTTCTAATATGAACAACATAAATAAAATATCCATGTGTGGAAATGCTCATGTGTTGAGAAGTGTGTGTAGTGGAAAAGTTCATGTGTTGAATAAAAAGATCGAACAATAAAAATTACATTTTTATTGAAACTATGAAGTGTTGAAAACATCCATTTGTCGAATAAATATTTTAAATGATAAAAATATCATTTTTATCATATATGTGACATGCTAAAGATATGCGGACGTTGAAATAAATATTTGTGAAGAAACATTATTTTTAACATGCATAGGAACTAAATAAAATAGTCATGTGTTGAAATCTATTTTAGTTCGCCAAAATTATCATCTTTGAAATGTGAAGTGTTAAAAATAGCCACTTGTTCAAATAAATGTGCATGAGTTGAAATATACATTAATTAGCTAATGATATGATTTTAGCCTATGCATGCAACATTAGAATGAATGGTGTTTTTAAACCAAAGTAAATCAAATATGAAGTTGAACGGAAAATGATAAGTGATAAAAATTGTATATATGTACATGCATATTTATTGAACAGGTTATAGCAAAGGGGCTAGAGAAGAGGAATAAAATTTTGTGCCCGACAAATAGGTACATATTTACTGTTTTGTTTGGGTGATAATCTTATGAGCCTGTTGGCTAGCTGCTTGGCTTTTTCTTTTTCTTTTTGACATGAGACGCCCGTGTGGCTATTTGGGAATTTTCCCAGCCCCTCCCGTACAAAGGAGGTTATGGCGAAATTTTCCAAAATTTAAAGGCGTTAGTGAAATAATTGAAGTGAAAACGATATAGGAATTTTTGAATGAACTATATTTATATAAATATATAAATATAAATAAAATTAAAACGAAACGTGGCCGTGCAGTTCGTGTTTTGAAACCGTGATTTCAAACGACTAGTGCGGGAAATCCGACCATTGGATTTTCCCGAAACCGCAACCGTTGGGTTCGCCTTGGAAATATCTTTCCAACGGCACCAAATTTGTGAAGATTCGACGGTTGGATTGTCTGGAATGTTTAATTCAAATCTGAAGAAAAACAGTGCCAGAAACGATTATATTTATATATATATAAATATAATTAAATTAAATCGAATAACGACGCTGCAGTTCGTAAATTGAAATCGTAACTTCAAATGGCTAGTGTGGAAGATCCGACCGTCGGATTTTCCCAAAACTGAAACCGTTGGATTCGTTTTGAAATGACCTTCCTAATGATATAAAAGTTGTGAAGATCCAACGGTTAGATTTTCAGATATGTGTAAAACAAAATTAGTGAAAAACAGCGCCAGTGCATCGACACGACCTGAAACGTCATTTAATTAAATATGGCCGTTTTAAAATAAATAAAAATGGTGATATATCGTTATAAAATACTATAGATGATATAGAGTGGAAATAATCCAATTTTGTTGTGTTTGCTTGATATGTGATGGTTGAATGTATTTAACATGAGAATTATAACTAAGGAACTGAAATGTGAATGTTGAATAGTCCAACCATGTGATAAATTGATTTGAAAATCTAAATATAAGTGGATTGTTTGAAAAGGCCGAGTTCATCTCATTTCAAATAATCGATCGACATTGAGAAGTCGAAGAGTCGAAGATGGTTGAAGACCGACGATTTTCACATTAGATGGATGGGCGCTACTGATGCTCGTGATTGGAGTAGCTACCATGAAGGAACTGAAGTAGTGCCGTCCAAACATACTGTTGATTGTACGGATATGCGAGGAATTGGTGCCTCCGGTTTCGTTCAGACCCAGAACGGACTTGTAAATGGACTGTGTGTCTGACATTGGATTTTGTTCTGTGTTGATTGATCTCTGTTAAGTATATATCTGTTTGGCGGTGGAGAATTTATTCTCTTGCTTAACGCCCTTCTCTGAGACGTACGAGCTCAGAGGTTATGTATTGATAGAAATCAGTCCCATGGAGTGGATTGCCTATGTGGCACGCCTAAGTGGCATATGATCAAGGCTTCTGTTGCAAAGCAAAGTCTTGTGGTTGATGATCAAAGCATGGTCTGTGTGATGTAGCTTTGTGTATGACGTGAATTCGCGAGCCTCACACCTCGGTATGAGTCAAAAACGAGAGAGTGACTGCAGGGAGAGCACGACGTTTCTTTCTAGCTAAGGTGGTGTTAGTGACCTACCAGCCCTGACATTATATATACTTTTCACCTGTGTGGTTGTTGGAATGCGAGGCGCCTCGATATAGGTCTGTAAGGACCGGGAAATGTGTGTTCAGGAATTGCCAATCCTCAAAAGTAAGAGAGGACCGGCCCTGAAGATCCAAGGATCATAGTGGGGTCCTGGGACATTTGCTAGAGTGTCTCGAATCGGAGAGGAGCTTGCCCCTTGCCTCGACTCATGAAGGAATCCAATTTCCAATACGAAATATGCGAATGTGATTGTATTACTAGTATGGCGACATGATATATGGTACCCATGCCGTCTATGATTGATATTTATGATGGAATTTGCTTTTAAAACATATATGCACTAGTAATAATATCAAACACTTTTGTTTTATACGTATGAAGCATTTCTGGCCATTATAAGGTAAAACTCTATCCTCCGGCTTGCGTTGCATTGTGTGATGGGACCTGAGTCTTATAATGGTTTCATTTTATAAAAAGCATTGCGATGATTTAATCATTTACTTTATTTCATGCACTAGCACTCATTGGAGTAAACCCATTCCGCGAAAGTGGCGTGGTCCTTTGATTTGCCTTATTATTGTTGTTAATAAGTTAAGTAGATTTCTTATACCAGTCCCATGACTGACTCGTAGTTTGTTTCACCTTGCAAACTCGGGTGCCCTCATTTTTACACGGGCAGCCTAGTTACAGGTTTCTGACGCACTTTGGGCTCATGGCGAGGCTTGACTACACCGTGCTGACTTGGATTTTCTCCGCCATTATTGTATCTATATTATGATTCCGCCATTGGCGATGTAGACTGATATTTATTTTGTGTACTCTTTATGTATGATTCTGCCTCAGGCGATGGTGACTGACTTTGTATCATTATGCACTAAGTTGTATCCTGTACTGTGCTTCTTTGATGTGATGATATCTATATGATTCTGCTGTCATATGTGTGTAAATTATTCTATTTTCTATTTATGCTATTATCTGTGATCTGCTAATGATGATTAATGTGTTATATTCCAATGATTATCCTTAACACCGTGTCACGGGGTTTTGGGATCGTCACAGCTGGCATCAGAGCTTTGGTTAACCTTAGTTCTGGAGTCTAACACATTAAACACTTCGTCAAAATAGAATCAGTAGTATTCTAAGGCAAGTCGCTCATTAGAGATAGGACTAGTAAAGTCCTAGAATGAGCCGAGCAGAATAGCAAAAACAATTTGATCAGTCCATCGTTATCTTTCCGTAAATTTTCTGCTTAATCATGCAATAAACTATCATTTCTGTTAGCTGACTCTTTTCTTGTTTATACAGAACTTGAGAAATGGCTACCAGAGCAGCTGCCGCTAGAGGAGGCCGGGCCGGCCGAGGCCGAGGAAGGGGAGAAGTCCCAGTATAAGAAGGACCTTTGATACAACCTCCGGCCGCTCAATTTTCCGAGCTAGACCGTGTAGCTAAGAGATATAAGAACTTAGGAGGCAAGACCTTCTCGGGAACTGGCACCATAATATAGGCCCTTGCATGGCTCAAAACATGCGAGAAAATTCTTGAAGGCCTAAGGCTTGGAGACCAAGACAAAGCTGTTATGGGCACCTGGCTTATGCAGGAACAAGCTGAACTATGGTGGGAATCTCTCACCGCCGGGAATAAAGAAGCTGGAAGAACATGGGATGGATTCAAAGAACTCTTCAAGGAGAAATATGTCCCGGAACAAGCACTGGAACGAATGCACGATGACTTCGCCAACCTCCAGCAGGGGGATCTTTCCGTGTAGGATTATCTGAATAAATTTACACTGTTGTCGCCCTATGCTCCGGAGCTCGTCGCCACTGCAAAGTCCAAAAATAAGAGTTTTATCCTTGGGCTAAGGCGACAGTATCATGATAGAGCCATGGCCCATGTCAAGCTGGAATTCAACGAACTGGTGGAAATGACATGCAACTACGAAGACCTAGACCATAGGCATCTGGAGCAGGATCGCGCTAGAAGCCAAGCCGGAAACAAACGCAAGCCTGTTGCGAATCAAGTTGAGTCAAGCCAAGCAGCATCTTCAAAACCTCAGATTGGCAAGCCGCCAAGAGGAAGCTGCTTTAACTGTGGCAAAGTGGGGCACTACTCTAATGTGTCCCGAAGAGGTAGAAGACAAATTCACAAGGTTCAAGCCAGGGTTCTCAGAACCCTCGCCCCTGCTTTAATTGCCGCAAGACCGATCATCTAGTCAAAGACTGTCCTCTGCTGAAGAAGGCTACAGTAGCTCACGTGTATGACGGGTCGAGCCCGCCAGCTGCTTCCGATGGAGCAGGTAAACCCGATGTTTTGGGAGGTACCCTTACAATTAAAAATATTCATGTTTCTGTATTGTTCAACACGGGTGCGTCGCGTAGTTTTATTACTAGTAACACAATGCACAAATTAAAGTTAAAACAGAGAAAGCTCAAAGAATCGGTTGAAGTACATAATCCGATAGGAGGATCTCTTATTCTCGGTTCATATTGTAGAGTGCCAGTCTCTTATTCTTCCTACAAGTTTCCTTTTGATTTAATCGTTATGGATTTTCCCGAATTCGATATCATTCTCAGGCTAGATTGGTTAACGAAGTATGAAGCTGAGGTAAAGTGTGCAGAAAGAATCGTTAAAATTAGAACGAAGCTTGGATATATTACGGTACCATGTCATGGTTCGAATCCAGATAGAAAGGAATTTTGGTCGGCATTAGAACTTATCCCCACTTCATTGGAAAAGATTCCGATTGTTAGAAACTATGCGGATGTGTTTGAAGAAGTTGAAAACTTACCTCTGCAAAGAGAAATAGAATTACGAATCGATCTAATTCCCAATGCCAGACCAGTGGTACATCCAATTCACAGAATGACCCCGAAGGAAAAAGAAGAATTAGGCGATCAAACTCGTCAACTGTTGTGGAAGGGTTTAATCAGACCTAGTTTTTCTAATTGGGGTGCAGCTGTTGTGTTTGTCCCAAATTCAGACGGTACTCTTCGATTATGCGTTGATTACCGAGACCTCAACAAACAGACGCTCAAAAACAAGTATCCATTACCCCGCATCGATGATTTGCTAGACCAATTGAATGGGGCGAAAGTATTTTCCCGAATGGACCAAGCTACAGGTTTTCACCAATTGAGAATAGCAGAAGAGTGTGTTCCTTTGACAGCTTTCAGAGGTCCAGACATATTTTATGAATGGTTAGTAATGTCGTTCGGCCTGTGCAACGCTCTAGCATACTTTGTCGATCTAATGAATAGAGTGTTCAAGGGAGTTCTGAATAAATTTGTCCTCGTATTCATCGATGATATTTTAATCTACTCCAAATCAAAACCCGAGCATGAAAAACACTTAGAACAAGTATTGGAGATTCTAAGAAAGAACGTCTTCAAAGCCAAATTCTCTAAATGTGTCTTCTGGCAAGAAGAAGTCAAGTTTCTTGGCCATGTCGTGTCAGAGAAAGGGATTTCTGTTGACCCAAGCAAAATAACAACAATTCAAGACTGGAAACAACCCACTACTCCCACAGAGGTTAGAAGTTTTATGGGGTTGGCTAGTTATTATCGAAAGCTCGTTAAGGATTTTTCGAAGATATCCGGTCCGTTAACGAAGCTCACGAAGAAGCATGAGAAATTAAAGTGGACTTCCGACTGTGAAGAAGCTTTCCAGGAATTGAAATCGAAACTGACCACTGCTCCAGTGTTAACCATTATAGATGGCAATCAGGATTTGACGGTTTGGACAGATGCTTCTATTAGAGGTCTTGGTGCAGTGTTAATGCAAAGAGGCCAAGTAGTCGCTTATGCAAGCCGCCAACTAAAACCGCATGAGAAGAATTATGTGACTCATGATCTTGAGTTGCTAGCCATCGTTTTTGCGTTGAAAATCTGGAGGCATTATTTATTGGGCGAGAAATTTATACTGTATACAGATCATCAATCATTGAAGTATTTATACACCCAGAAAGATCTGAATTTGAGGCAGCAGCATTGGCTAGAATTTCTTGCAGCGTATGATCTTGATATCCTGTATACGCCGGGGAAGGCTAACGTAGTAGCGGATGCGCTTAGTAGAAAAACCGCAATCGTTGCCAATCTTATAATTACACCTAGCTTGATCGATAAGATATGTGCTCTCCAGAGGAGTGATTATTTAATTCAAAGGATCAAAGGGAGAATCCAGAAGGGAGAGCCCTCAAGTTTTCAGGTAGATAAAGAAGAAGTTCTGAGACTGAATGGGAGAATATGTGTTCCCAACATCCCTGAGCTCAAAAGAGAAGTGTTAGATGAATGCCATAAATCCAAATTTTGCATCCATCCTGGTGTGAGTAAAATGTACAACGATATCAAACACACTTTCTGGTGGAGGGCAATGAAGAGGGATATTTCTTTATATGTTAGCAGGTGCCCTACTTGTCAATTGGTCAAGAGCGACCAACAGAAGCTAGCTGGACTGTTGCAACCGTTGGAAGTCCCAGGTTGGAAATGGGAACAGATTTCCATGGATTTCATAGATGGGTTGCCGCGAACCAGGAAAGGTAATGACAGCATTTGGGTAACCGTAGATCGCTTCACGAAGACTGCCCATTTTATACCTGTCAAATCCAATAGAACCGCTCAAAGTCTAGCACAGATATATTTCAAAGAAATCGTTAAGCTGCATGGAATTCCCATCAGCATAGTCAGTGATAGAGACCCGATATTTGCTAGCAAATTCTGGGAGGCTTTCCAGACAGAGTTGGGAACGAAACTGAATATGAGCACCGCTTATCACCCTCAAACAGATGGCCAAACTGAGCCGGTGAATAGAATTCTAGAAGATTTATTGCGGGCTTGTATAATTGATTTTGGTGGGTCATGGGAAGATCACTTGCATTTGGCAGAATTCTCATATAACAATAGCTATCAAGCAAGTTTGAGGATGTCGCCATTTGAAGCATTATATGGCAGACCGTGCAGATCTCCAGCATGTTGGGTGGAACCTGGCAACAGACTTGTGTTAGGACCCGATATGATTAGAGAAGCGTCTGATAAAGTCAACTTCATCAAAAAGCGATTGAGAACCGCGCAAAGCCGACAGAAAAGTTATGCAAATTATAGAAGAAGAGATTTGACATTTGCTGTTGGTGATCATGTTTATTTGAAAGTTTCTCCGATGAGAGGAGTAATCAGATTTGGAAAAACTGGGAAGTTGGCACCGAGATTTATTGATCCCTTTCCTATACTCGAACGAATTGGAACTCTTGCTTATAGGGTTCAATTACCAGATAGGTTGCCTGGAGTGCACGATGTATTTCACGTATCTCAACTTAGGAGACATGTGCATGATCCAGATCTTGTTGTAGAAGAAGGAGCGCAACAGGATATAGATATAACTCCAGAATTAGCACTCAGAAGAGAGCCATTAAAGATTGTTGGCAAAGAAACTAGAGAACTAAGAAGCAAAAAGGTTCATTTAGTTAAAGTGCAGTGGAGCAGTGATCCTAGAGACTGCACTTGGGAGACTGAAGAAAGCATTAAGCAAGCTTACCCCAAATGCAGAGTGGACATCTCTGACTAACTCCGGTGCAAGGTACCTTTACAATACTTTGCATTTACATTTTGTTTCCTACTTTACTGTTGTTTCCTTTTCGAGGACGAAAAGTTTTAAGTGGGGGAGATTGTAATAACCCGGAAAATACGAGCCAATTTAAAAATTTTAAATTGGTGATTTCAAAGGAATTTGAACAATTGAAATAGAATATTTCAATAAAATAGTGAATTAGAAATAGTGAGTCAGTTTGAAAATTTGAATTCAAACTTTGACTGACTGTGCAGGGTGGAAAATATAACGGATTTTAGCGAAACTAAAAATATTTAAATCTGTTAGTCAATACCTTTCTAACGAATCTGAAAAATCGAAGTTTCATAACGGGAATCAAAAGTTATGGCCGAATGAATTTTCAGAAAGGTTGCTATATAGAATATATAGCCCTGGAAAATTGATATTTTGCAAACGACCTCGGAATTCGACGAAACCACTTTTGTTGGGTCCGGGATGTCAAACTATTGCTAGGTTTCAAATTTCAAAATTTTTGAAGCTAGTATGTGAGCGTGGCAAAAGAAGATGCGTTTGGTCAATTTCTGTTAAATTGGATCGACCAGAAAATGGCCATTTTTCAAACGATCTCAGAATTCGATGAAACTAGTTTTGTTGGGTCCGTAGCGTCAAAACATAGCTAGATTTATTTTTCTGGAATTTTTCGAATCAGTTTGTGGCCCTGGCAAATTGAAATGTACGTTCAAAGTTAAAATTAAATGTTTTATACTTTAATTTGAAAAATAACTGACTGTAAAAGTCGAATTGGCCAACGAAACATATCCCATTGTGTCCGGGATGGGGGTATTTAGCTAGGGGCGACAGTAGTTGGGCTTGAAAAGGAGTTCGTTGGTGAAAACCCTAATTTTCTAAAATATATATATTCCGGCGAATCAGAAAATTCCATTCATTATTTAAAAAATAAAAACAAAAACAAAAAAACCCCCGTAACCCTCGATTTCAATGGCGAAAACCCGTTCACCGCTTCCCTCCTCGATTGCCGCCGCCTCCGCCACTTCCAGGCGCCGCCGCCACCACCGTTCGCTTCGTCTCCGCCTCCTCTTCAAATCCGACCCCAGCATCCCCTCCCTCGACGCCTCCTCCGCCTGAATCGAGCACCCAAAGTCAGCCACTTCCCATCGCCGCCGCCGCTCCGATCTGCCACCGAGCGCCACCAAACCACCACCGACAGGACCCCCACTCGAAGCCCTTCCACGTCCAACTTCCTGATCGTCATCTAGGCCAGCGGATTTCGCGAAAACCTCAAACCTAGTTTCGAACCAAATAGAAAGGTGAGTCCTTTTTGATGTCTGCACTTTGAAAAATCATATCTTTTTAGTGTGTTGACGAAATTTGATGAAACAGGAGACATCGTGACCGCAAGGAGGCTCTCTACACTCTAGAAGAAGCCGCGGATTTTTCTGACATCGTATCTATTTTTAGCGAAGCAACAAACCAATGTGAGAAATCTAAATTAATATAATTTGAATGGAAAATGTCGTGTATAAATTATATAAGCGAAATATAAATTACACATGTAACACCCCGTATTTTCTGTGAACATAAAAAAAATCAAGATGTAATTAATTTTTAGAAAAATAATTAGGTGAAACGGGTTGCGCCGTTGCGTTCGTCTCGGAATTCTGCTTGAGATAGAGTCCGAGTTTGCGTAAATTGGACTCCGTATGAAAAAGATATCCTTAAATTAAATATTGCAGCAAAACATGGAAAAAGAGGAATGAGAAAAGAATAATGTTTAGCATTGTTCTAAGAATTGTAAGCAAAAGACATAATAGCTCATTTGGTTGGAACATGTGACTTGCATACAAGAGGTGCAGAGTTCGATCCCCGCCAATGCCATATTTTTGTTTTAGGGGAATGGCTAAAAAGCGGTTTAGTGTGAACGCGGTTCAAAAAATAAATATATATATATATATATATTGAATATATATATGTATATATATATATATAATTGAGAAGATAAATACAGTCAATTTATTTGGAGGGAAAGATTTACGCATAAGTAGATATGTATGTATGTAGGTAACTTTATTATGCATTGATTTTGCATGTTGCAAGGAAAGTAGAGAAAAAAAAGCGGAAATTAAATTATATGCTCGATTTCTTTTTTTTCAGGCAAGCAATTAATTTGCATTATTTGAATTCATGAATAGGTGCGTGTGTATATATATATATATATTTATATATATATGGGCAGTTAATGTAAACATGAATAGAAGTTTATTAATTTGCTGAGTGTTTGCTGAGTCACTTCTGACTCATTGCTGAGTCAATAAGATAAACCCCATCTTGTCTGAACGGCTGCGGTTATTTCTAGGTTAAATCTAATGGCTTAAATGCATCCTAACATCTATAAATAAGTGGGTAGACTCTAACCCTAAATCACTTGAAAAATTGGAGAGCTACCGACATGTCGTTGCCATGGAGTTCAGCGTAGCCGTCACAAACTAAAGAAGAAGGAGAAAGCCTAGCCTACAACTAAATCTACTCAACAAACAAATTAAATCAAAAGACTCTTTCTCTTTCTCGTCTTAAAATAGTTTGTATGATGATTCCCACAATGATATTATAAAATAATTTGATTAAGTTATGAATGGATCACAAGAAAGTGATATGAATTGTAATTGAAAATTCTATATTGTGGATCTCTTGTTATTCTATTATGCTGTCATATGTTGTTGTGAATTATATGTTGTAAAGGCTCCTATGCTATGATGTAAATCATGTTATGCAACGTTATGCTATCATGCTATGCTATGTTGTAAACTATGCTATGATGTAAATCATGTTATGCAACGTTATGCTATCATACTATGCTATGTTGTAAACTATGCTATGATGTAAATCATGTTATGCAACGTTATGCTATCATGCTATGCTATGTTGTAAACTATGCTATGATATAAATCATGTTATGCAACGTTATGCTATCATGCTATGCTATGTTGTAAACTATGCTATGTTATGTTGTAAATCTTATATATGTTGTAGATCTCATATTATCACACATGTTGGAAATCCATAAGTTATATGATTATGATATCATGCTAAGTTGTGTTGAATCGTACAAGTTGTAAAATCATGATGTTGTTATTTATGCGAATTGGGTCATGTTTTAAGGTTTATGTTTTTCTTCTAAAAATTAAATGGATCTTGATTATGGGAATTTGCCTATTAAGTTAGGTGTACCCATATACCTGAGTCTACAATTTAATGGATCTTGATTATGGGAATTTGCTTATTGAGTTAGGTGTACCCATAAACATGAATCTATGATTAAATGAAACTTGATTATGGGAATTTGCCTATTAAGTTAGGTGTATCCATATAAAACCATATTGTTAAGTTAGATGATGTTGATTCACACATGTACCTGTGCAAGTTTATGAAATTGGATTAAGATCATATTATGTGAATCATGAACAAGTTGACACCTTTAGATCCATGACATGTATAATTCTTATGCAAGTTGTATTTTGGACATATATGCAAGTTTCACCCTTTTTATGACTAGATCTATTTTAGTCACATGTATATGTTGTGGTTGCTGTGATAATTTCTTTTATGCTATGAGTTAGACTATTCGAGTCTAACGTATATTTTACGTTTAATGAACAAAACGTACAACGTGGGGTTGGAATAATATTAAAAGATTTAATATTGAGAATTTGCATGAGATAGCCTTAAAAAGGCATATAACAAAATTGAGATGTTAAGAAATTTCCTTAAAAGGTGGAAAATTTAATTAAGGCATTAATTGGAAAATTAATATGGAGTAATGGACATAATCTAATTATGGATTAACTTGAATTAGGATGCCTTTAATGGCATATAATGAACTTGTGATGAAATTTGGTATGATTTTGCATACCATAAATGGATGGCCATAATTGAGTCAATTATGGACATCGTTAAAACTGGAAATTAATTAATAATTCAAATAGGGAATTATTAAAATTGGGGGAAAATGGATTATTAATAATAATCAATGCTTAGGACACGAGGTTGGACTCGTTTGTGACGTAAACCTGCCCGGACCCGCCCGGCAAATCCAGTAGTCACAAATGTCAGCCCAATGTGAGAGGTCCTAGGCCCAAACTAAAGCATAACAGTTGTAAAGACACGAGGTTAGACTCTTTTATGGTGTAAGACTGCCCGGACCCGCCCGGCAAATCCAGCTGCCATAAATGCCAGTCTAATGTGAGAGGTCTTTATGAGGTTATGGCCTTAATGAATTAAGAAATACTTAACCAGATAATCATGTAAGGTGGGACATGGGGGTTAAGTAGGTGCCTTGGGTGGCATGAGGAATCTAGTGGTTGCCCTTAGTGGCATTTGAAATACGATTAGTAAAGACTTAACCAAACACACATGTAAATGAACATGACTAAAGGGTTAAGTAAGTGCCTTGGGTGGCATAAGAAAATATGATTAGTAACACTTAACCAAAGTAAATATGTAAGTGGGACATGGGGGTTAAGTGGGTACCTTGGGTGGCAGGTGGAATTTCTATAAGAACCCTTAACCAAATTCGGACATGTAAGTAGACATGGAGGGGTTAAGTGGGATATACTAGAGGGGACCAAGCCTAGGTGGGAAGCTTGGTGGGGGCCCTTTTCAGACCAGTAGCCCATTTAGTATCTTTGTAAGCTCGACCCAAGTCGAGGACGGGACACGCCTACTGGGCCTGATTGTTAGAGGCCAAAGCGGGTTAGCGGTGGCAACGCAAGTCCAACGGGTTCACGTGCGTGCGTGGCCCCGGGCTGGTAGGTAAGACGTTGTTGCATCGTGTAGGTATAAGCCGTGCATCTCCGTTGTATTGGGTTGCCACTTTAGGGGAGTGATACACCCCACTGTGGGTCCAGCATGGGTATCTACGAGTTAGGGAGCCGATCGAATGGGGCAGGGTAGTGGACACACCTAGTGGAGATAGGAGCAGGCGACCCTATGTAGTCAGCTAGGGGTATATAGAGCTACCACTATCATTTAATTACTAAGGGGGTACACCTAGTGGAGATAGGAGCAGGCGGCACCTATGACGTCAGCTAGGAGTACATGGAATTACCATTTAAGGGGGTACATCTAGAGGGGATAGGTACACGTTGGTTACCTATGGTAGCAGCTAGAGATATACTGTTAAACAAGGAGGATAACGGGTACATATAGTAGTACACGAAACTATCATCATTCTATTTAACCAAGAGGGATCAAGTTTCTAGAGTGACTAGTATGGGTGCAGTTAGTGTTAGTACAGCACAGAACGGTACAGTACAGTAGAGTATAATAATTATCCTATATTGATTAGCAAGCGCCAGTAATATCAGTGTTAGCAGACCAGTGTGGTGCAGTGTAATAATTATCCTTTAGTAATTAAGGAGCGCCTATAAAGTTGCCTTTAGTGATTGTTTATGTCCTTTATCTGCTCTTTCATAGACATTTCCTTGTTTTCCAGCTTATGCCTTAGTCTAGTTATTTTGATAATAGTATTGTAGAATTATCATACTCGCCAGACTTTATGTCTGACCCCCCCTCTTTTCCATATTTTTCTCCCTCCAGATCCTCAGGTTGGACCCAGCTCTAGTGGAGTCAGATTGGATTGCTTATCTCTTTCGGAAAGCTAGGACTGCTGAAGTAAAGTCCAGCTTGTTATCTTTTTTTTATGGCTATTTGTGTAATGGGATTATGTATTTGTTTTATCAAGATGGATATTGTACTTGACTCTGATTTATGGTATTAAGATGTAATCAAACATGTTTTGACTTCTGCTGTAATAAAATAAAGTTTTTAATTTCCAAGTACTATCTTATATCTGCCTTGTTGTAATTTTACTGTTCTATATTCACTTATAACCTCCATGGAAGTTAATGCATTCCCCTTGTGAGTGACATTAATGGACGTGGGGTGTTACACGTGGTATCAGAGCTTAAGGTTACCAGAACAAATAAGATATTTTGAAAAATTATTTTTCAAAAAGCATTTTTATAAAGAATACTTTCAAAAGTATGTTTTGGAGAGTATTTTTGAAAGAAAGGTTTATTTTAAAAACATAATCCCCTAGAGCCATATATCTTTCCTTCGATTCTCCGTTCTGAATCTCTTCCTCTTTCTCTTTTTGAATTTCCCCCTCCGCGTATAGATGCTTTTTCTAAGATAATTAGGGACTTCCATACAAAGGACGAAAAAAAAACCACTTCAAGGGACTTAGATGTTGGTTGGGCTAGAAGTTAGTCCAAGGAGGTGGAGGGCTTGTTGGTACCTTTAAAGATGGACAATGGGGAGGAAGGTTCAAATAGCTGTTAGGGTAACAAAGGACGAAACCTCATCTTGGTGGGAGGTCACGAATGGAGAATGAGAAGAAGAAGGCTAGTTATAGGACATTTAGTGAAGGACTGCCCAAAGGAGGGGCAGAGGGCAGAGTCTACCTCAGGAGGACAGGTGCAGGCTCTTATGGCACCCAGGCAGGCAAGGGGGCAAGTTCAGGCTATTGAGGCCCCACCGCTGCAAGAACGAGGTAGAAAAATTCCTGTTGAAAGCTTAGTTTTTCAGTTTGATCATCCTGTCCGTACCTTATTCGATTCTGGCGCTTCATACTCGTTAGTATCTGCTCAGTTAGTTGAAATACTGCACCTAAATACTAGTCTAGTTAAGGATCCCATTCTAGTCTCAAATCCAGTTGGTGGTTCGGCTCATCCTTAAATGGTTTGTTGGGATTTGAGAGTGTCTATCTGGAGCGTTGGGGTTGAATGCAACGCCTTCATTTCACGGGCTGTAGTTTGATTCTAGGGATGGATTGGCTAGCCAGGTGTGGTGCCATCCTAGATGGGGAAAGGAGGGTAGTTAGACTGTGACTCGTTATGGAAAGACCCTCGATATTTCTTGAGACCCTAGGGGTTCAGTAATGCTTAGCCGCATAGAATCTTCTGATATATCCAACGATGATTTGGGATCTGTTTGTGTGGTCCGTGAGTATGGGGATGTCTTCGATGTAGAGCGGGGTTTACCTAGAGGAGCGAAGTAAGCTTTCGTGTGTGCCTAGTGGATAATGCAAAGCCAGTTATGAGATCAACGATGGTTTTGGAGCAAGACTGGCAAGGACAGCCAGAGTCCGTTAAGTGCTCAGTTATTTGGCCGTTTTACTAGTATCATCTCATGTATGTCATCTGAATTCGAAGGAGGTATCCCTTGGGCGTTTGTCTGATATTGGTTTAGGCCTTTGGGGCTTGCACTTGGGGGATGTCGAGTTCGACTAGGATGGTCTGCGTGAGAGATGGACAGTTGTGACAAATTTTGCATGGAATAATATCCTGGTTTTCTCTAGAAGCGGAGAAGAGCATGCCCTACATCTTAGGGAAGCCTCTGGGGAAGGGTGATGTGTTATGGAGGAAGACTATCGAAAGTCCATGAGGGGAATTACCCTACCCACGACTTAGGAGTTTCTTTCAGACCATAAGTTGCTAAGGTATTTGTTCTCTCAGAAAGATCTGAACTTGAGGCAGCAAAGGTGGATGGAGTTCTTGGCGTCCTACGATTTCGAAATAGCATATACCCTTGGCAAGGGAAATGTTGTGGTGGGGGCCTTAAGTAGAAAAGGGTTGACACTGAGTCCTTGGTCTGTTGAGCGGCGTAGCTTAGAGTTTATCTCTACCTTTGACTTTAGACCATCCACTGATTTTGTACTTGGTTCGCTAGCATCCTTAGAGGTCAGACCTATGCTTTTGGGACGGATTGGAGAGGCACAGCGAGCTGACCCACAGTTGGTTGAGTTAGTAGAGAATCTCACAAGAGGGGAGTCATCAAGCCATCTTAGTAGGTATACCTTAGATGATAAGGGTTGGTTGCGTAGGGACGGTAAACTTTGTATATTACGGGACGAAAGTTTGAGGAAGTGTTTACATGATACGGCGAAAGTGGTGGAGCCGAACACGCTTAAGGAAGTGGAAGTAGAGCGAGATGCCACGATCAGACTAGCTCCTACACACATTCTTGGGTCGGAGATTAAGAAGTTGAGAAACTGAGAGGTCAAGCTAGTCAAAGTGCAATGGGAAGAAGATCAAGGAGACGCTACTTGGGAGACGGAAGAGAAGATTCGTTTGTTGTACCCCTTCCTTTTCGGGGTTATGTCTTTTATATTCTCCTTTATCGCCTAGCTTATACTTGTCCTATCTTTAGTACATCCTCTCGTTTAAGTCTTTGACCTTTAGAAGGGTAGTCCTATGGTTGAAACATGTGTTTGAGACATGTTATGTTTGATGGATGCAAGTGGATGCAAGTGTTTGCTAGTGGTTGCTCGTGGATGCATATACACACACTTTAGGCACTAGATCGGCTCAGTCACTCTCATATTGCATATAAATATGTGTGCATATTTAAATTAATGAATGAATAGTGGTTGTATTATCATATGGATGCTGCATTAAGATGAATGGTTGTGCACGCATATAGAAATAATATGTATCATAAGGAATCTTTTGCATACATAATGGACGCATGGCACTATCATGGTTCGCATTAAGGAGGTCAACTGAATCAGTAGATCGCCTGATTTTTGCATTGGATAAGGACATGTACACACACTATGCATATAAACATGAAAGCATTAGAAGCCTCTTAAGGACAATGGATGCCTGTGCCTGATGGTTGAGTAGATGGATGATTGGATGGTAGGACACATTCTTCCTAACTTGAAGATTTCGGGGACGAAATCCTTTAAGGAGGGGAGAATGTAACACCCCGTATTTTCTGTGAACATAAAAAAAAATCAAGATATAATTAATTTTTAGAAAAATAATTAGGTGAAACGGGTTGCGCCGTTGCGTTCGTCTCGGAATTCTGCTTGAGATAGAGTCCGAGTTTGCGTAAATTGGACTCCGTATGAAAAAGATATCCTTAAATTAAATATTGCAGCAAAACATGGAAAAAGAGAATGAGAAAAGAATAATGTTTAGCATTGTTCTAAGAATTGTAAGCAAAAGACATAATAGCTCATTTGGTTGGAACATGTGACTTGCATACAAGAGGTGCAGAGTTCAATCCCCGCCAACGCCATATTTTTGTTTTAGGGGAATGGCTAAAAAGCGGCTTAGTGTGAACGCGGTTCAAAAAAAAATTAAATATATATATATATATATATTGAATATTTATATGTATATATATATATAATTGAGAAGATAAATACAGTCAATTTATTTGGAGGGAAAGATTTATGCATAAGTAGATATGTATGTATGTAGGTAACTTTATTATGCATTGATTTTGCATGTTGCAAGGAAAGTAGAGAAAAAAAGGGAAATTAAATTATATGCTCGATTTCTTTTTTTTCAGGCAAGCAATTAATTTGCATTATTTGAATTCATGAATAGGTGCGTGTGTATATATATATATATATATATTTATATATATATGGGCAGTTAATGTAAACATGAATAGAAGTTTATTAATTTGCTGAGTGTTTGCTGAGTCACTTCTGACTCATTGCTGAGTCAATAAGATAAACCCCATCTTGTCTGAACGGCTGCGGTTATTTCTAGGTTAAATCTAATGGCTTAATGCATCCTAACATCTATAAATAAGTGGGTAGACTCTAACCCTAAATCACTTGAAAAATTGGAGAGCTACCGACATGTCGTTGCCATGGAGTTCAGCGTAGCCGTCACAAACTAAAGAAGAAGGAGAAAGCCTAGCCTACAACTAAATCTACTCAACAAACAAATTAAATCAAAAGACTCTTTCTCTTTCTCGTCTTAAAATAGTTTGTATGATGATTCCCACAATGATATTATAAAATAATTTGATTAAGTTATGAATGGATCACAAGAAAGTGATATGAATTGTAATTGAAAATTCTATATTGTGGATCTCTTGTTATTCTATTATGCTGTCATATGTTGTTGTGAATTATATGTTGTAAAGGCTCCTATGCTATGATGTAAATCATGTTATGCAACGTTATGCTATCATGCTATGCTATGTTGTAAACTATGCTATGATGTAAATCATGTTATGCAACGTTATGCTATCATACTATGCTATGTTGTAAACTATGCTATGATGTAAATCATGTTATGCAACGTTATGCTATCATGCTATGCTATGTTGTAAACTATGCTATGATATAAATCATGTTATGCAACGTTATGCTATCATGCTATGCTATGTTGTAAATTATGCTATGTTATGTTGTAAATCTTATATATGTTGTAGATCTCATATTATCACACATGTTGGAAATCCATAAGTTATATGATTATGATATCATGCTAAGTTGTGTTGAATCGTACAAGTTGTAAAATCATGATGTTGTTATTTATGCGAATTGGGTCATGTTTTAAGGTTTATGTTTTTCTTCTAAAAATTAAATGGATCTTGATTATGGGAATTTGCCTATTAAGTTAGGTGTACCCATATACCTGAATCTACAATTTAATGGATCTTGATTATGGGAATTTGCCTATTGAGTTAGGTGTACCCATAAACATGAATCTATGATTAAATGAAACTTGATTATGGGAATTTGCCTATTAAGTTAGGTGTATCCATATAAAACCATATTGTTAAGTTAGATGATGTTGATTCACACATGTACCTGTGCAAGTTTATGAAATTGGATTAAGATCATATTATGTGAATCATGAACAAGTTGACACCTTTAGATCCATGACATGTATAATTCTTATGCAAGTTGTATTTTGGACATATATGCAAGTTTCACCCTTTTTATGACTAGATCTATTTTAGTCACATGTATATGTTGTGGTTGCTGTGATAATTTCTTTTATGCTATGAGTTAGACTATTCGAGTCTAACGTATATTTTACGTTTAATGAACGAAACGTACAACGTGGGGTTGGAATAATATTAAAAGATTTAATATTGAGAATTTGCATGAGATAGCCTTAAAAAGGCATATAACAAAATTGAGATGTTAAGAAATTGCCTTAAAAGGTGGAAAATTTAATTAAGACATTAATTGGAAAATTAATGTGGAGTAATGGACATAATCTAATTATGGATTAACTTGAATTAGGATGCCTTTAATGGCATATAATGAACTTGTGATGAAATTTGGTATGATTTTGCATACCATAAATGGATGGCCATAATTGAGTCAATTATGGACATCGTTAAAACTGGAAATTAATTAATAATACAAATAGGGAATTATTAAAATTGGGGGAAAATGGATTATTAATAATAATCAATGCTTAGGACACGAGGTTGGACTCGTTTGTGACGTAAACCTGCCCGGACCCGCCCGACAAATCCAGTAGTCACAAATGTCGGCCCAATGTGAGAGGTCCTAGGCCCAAACTAAAGCATAACAGTTGTAAAGACACGAGGTTAGACTCTTTTATGGTGTAAGACTGCCCGGACCCGCCCGGCAAATCCAGCTGCCATAAATGCCAGTCTAATGTGAGAGGTCTTTATGAGGTTATGGCCTTAATGAATTAAGAAATACTTAACCAGATAATCATGTAAGGTGGGACATGGGGGTTAAGTAGGTGCCTTGGGTGGCATGAGGAATCTAGTGGTTGCCCTTAGTGGCATTTGAAATACGATTAGTAAAGACTTAACCAAACACACATGTAAATGAACATGACTAAAGGGTTAAGTAAGTGCCTTGGGTGGCATAAGAAAATATGATTAGTAACACTTAACCAAAGTAAATATGTAAGTGGGACATGGGGGTTAAGTGGGTACCTTGGGTGGCAGGTTGAATTACTATAAGAACCCTTAACCAAATTCGGACATGTAAGTAGACATGGAGGGGTTAAGTGGGATATACTAGAGGGGACCAAGCCTAGGTGGGAAGCTTGGTGGGGGCCCTTTTCAGACCAGTAGCCCATTTAGTATCTTTGTAAGCTCGACCCAAGTCGAGGACGGGACACGCCTACTGGGCCTGATTGTTAGAGGCCAAAGCGGGTTAGCGGTGACAACGCAAGTCCAACGGGTTCACGTGCGTGTGTGGCCCCGGGCTGGTAGGTAAGACGTTGTTGCATTGTGTAGGTATAAGCCGTGCATCTCCGTTGTATTGGGTTGCCACTTTAGGGGAGTGATACACCCCACTGTGGGTCCAGCACGGGTATCTACGAGTTAGGGAGCCGATCGAATGGGGCAGAGTAGTGGACACACCTAGTGGAGATAGGAGCAGGCGGCCCTATGTAGTCAGCTAGGGGTATATAGAGCTACCACTATCATTTAATTACTAAGGGGGAACACCTAGTGGAGATAGGAGCAGGCGGCACCTATGACGTCAGCTAGGAGTACATGGAATTACCATTTAAGGGGGTACATCTAGAGGGGATAGGTACACGTTGGTTACCTATGGTAGCAGCTAGAGATATACTGTTAAACAAGGAGGATAGCGGGTACATCTAGTAGTACACGAAGCTATCATCATTCTATTTAACCAAGAGGGATCAAGTTTCTAGAGTGACTAGTATGGGTGCAGTTAGTGTTAGTACAGTACAGAACGGTACAGTACAGTAGAGTATAATAATTATCCTGTATTGATTAGCAAGCGCCAGTAATATCAGTGTTAGCAGACCAGTGTGGTGCAGTGTAATAATTATCCTTTAGTAATTAAGGAGCGCCTATAAAGTTGCCTTTAGTGATTGTCTATGTCCTTTATCTGCTCTTTCATAGACATTTCCTTGTTTTCCAGCTCATGCCTTAGTCTAGTTATTTTGATAATAGTATTGTAGAATTATCATACTCGCCAGACTTTATGTCTGACCCCCCCTCTTTTCCATATTTTTCTCCCTCCAGATCCTCAGGTTGGACCCAGCTCTAGTGGAGTCAGATTGGATTGCTTATCTCTTTCGGAAAGCTAGGACTGCTGAAGTAAAGTCCAGCTTGTTATCTTTTTTTATGGCTATTTGTGTAATGGGATTATGTATTTGTTTTATCAAGACGGATATTGTACTTGACTCTGATTTATGGTATTAAGATGTAATCAAACATGTTTTGACTTCTGCTGCAATAAAATAAAGTTTTTAATTTCCAAGTACTATCTTATATCTGTCTTGTTGTAATTTTACTATTCTATATTCACTTATAACCTCCATGGAAGTTAATGCATTCCCCTTGTGAGTGACATTAATGGACGTGGTGTGTTACAACACACGTGTTGTATACCTCATGTACATGCGTGGTGTAAGCTATATGAGCGAAGTATGAATTATACATGCATAGAACAATTGAAATATGTGTTGAAATGCAAGTGAAATATAGCAATAATATATATATATACATATATGTACTCCCCTCGTCCACAAACCATGGACGATATTTATTGTTGTGAATTGGTGTGAAATATTGGATGAAAAATACGAATGGTTGAATAATTGTTTGTGGTTGATATTGTTTGGTTGTGGTTGAAAAATACCCATTGGTGATTGAAATGAATTGGAAATATTTGTGGAAATAAAAATAAAACATGCCGCCTGCGTGCGAATTAGATGCATGAATCCCCATTGTCAAAAACCGCGAGGTTTTAAGGTAGAGTGAGGAGCCGTACTAGGGTCGGTGCCGATTTTAACTACCCTGCCGTTATGCTGCCGAAATTTTGAATAATCTTTATGTGTTAGAATTATTTTCATATGTTGAAATTATCTTCATGCGTTGAAATTATAGCCATATGTTGAAACTATATCCATGTGTGGAAATGTTCATGTGTTGAAAAGTGATGTGTGAAAATTAAATTCATGTGTGAATGAATGAAGTGTTTAAGCAATAAAAATCACATTTTTATAATATATATGAAGTATGAAAAATATTCGCCTTATATATAAATAGTTTCAACAATAAAAATTCCATCTTTCTAATATGAACAACATAAATAAAATATCCATGTGTGGAAATGCTCATGTATTGAGAAGTGTGTGTAGTGGAAAAGTTCATGTGTTGAATAAAAAGATCGAACAATAAAAATTACATTTTTATTGAAACTATGAAGTGTTGAAAACATCCATTTGTCGAATAAATATTTTAAATGATAAAAATATCATTTTTATCATATATGTGATATGCTAAAGATATGCAGACGTTGAAATAAATATTTGTGAAGAAATATTATTTTTATCATGCATAGGAACTAAATAAAATAGTCATGTGTTGAAATCTATTTTAGTTCGCCAAAATTATCATCTTTGAAATGTGAAGTGTTAAAAATAGTCACTTGTTCAAATAAATGTGCATGAGTTGAAATATACATTAATTAGCTAATGATATGATTTTAGCCTATGCATGCAACATTAGAATGAATGGTGTTTTTAAACCAAAGTAAATCAAATATGAAGTTGAATGGAAAATGATAAGTGATAAAAATTGTATATATGTACGTGCATATTTATTGAACAGGTTATAGCAAAGGGGCTAGAGAAGAGGAATAAAATTTTGTGCCCGACAAATAGGTACACATTTACTGTTTTGTTTGGGTGATGATTTTATGAGCCTGTTGGCTAGCCGCTTGGCTTTTTCTTTTTCTTTTTGACATGAGACGCCCGTGTGGCTATTTGGGAATTTTCCCAGCCCCTCCCGTACAAAGGAGGTTATGGCGAAATTTTCCAAAATTTAAAGGCGTTAGTGAAATAATTGAAGTGAAAACGATATAGGAATTTTTGAATGAACTATATTTATATAAATATATAAATATAAATAAAATTAAAACGAAACGTGGCCGTGCAGTTCGTGTTTTGAAATCGTGATTTCAAACGACTAGTGCGGGAAATCCGACCATTGGATTTTCCCGAAACCGCAACAGTTGGGTTCGCCTTGGAAATATCTTTCCAACGGCACCAAATTTGTGAAGATCCGACGGTTGGATTGTCTGGAATGTTTAATTCAAATCTGAAGAAAAATAGCGCCAGAAACGATTATATTTATATATATATATATAAATATAATTAAATTAAATCGAATAACGACGCTGCAGTTCATAAATTGAAATCGTAACTTCAAATGGCTAGTGTGGAAGATCTGACCGTCGGATTTTCCCAAAACTGAAACCGTTGGATTCGTTTTGAAATGACCTTCCTAGTGATATAAATGTTGTGAAGATCCAACGGTTAGATTTTCAGATATGTGTAAAACAAAATTAGTGAAAAATAGCGCCAGTGCATCGACACGACCTGAAACGTCGTTTAATTAAATATGGCCGTTTTAAAATAAATAAAAATGCCGATATATCGTTATAAAATACTATAGACGATATAGAGTGGAAATAATCCAATTTTGTTGTGTTTGCTTGATATGTGATGGTTGAATGTATTTAACATGAGAATTATAACTAAGGAACTGAAATGTGAATGTTGAATAGTCCAACCATGTGATAAATTGATTTGAAAATCTAAATATAAGTGGATTGTTTGAAAAGGCCGAGTTCATCTCATTTCAAATAATCGATTGACGTTGAGAAGTCGAAGAGTCGAAGACGGTTGAAGACCGACAATCTTCACATTGGATGGATGGGCGCTACTGATGCTCGTGATTGGAGTAGCTACCATGAAGGAACTGAAGTAGTAGCCGTCCAAACATACTGTTGATTGTACGGATATGCGAGGAATTGGTGCCTCCGGTTTCGTTCAGACCCAGAATGGACTTGTTAATGGATTGTGTGTCTGACATTGGATTTTGTTCTATGTTGATTGATCTCTATTAAATATATATCTGTTTGGCGGCGGAGAATTTATTCTCTTGCTTAACGCCCTTCTCTGAGACGTACGAGCTCAGAGGTTATGTATTGATAGAAATCAGTCGCATGGAGTGGATTGCCTGTGTGGCACGCCTAAGTGGCATATGATCAAGGCTTCTATTGCAAAGCAAAGTCTTGTGGTTGATGATCAAAGCATGATCTGAGTGACGTAGCTTTGTGTATGACGTGAATTCGCGAGCCTCACACCTCGGTATGAGTCAAAAACGGGAGAGTGACTACAGGGAGAGCACGACGTTTCTTTCTAGCTAAGGTGGTGTTAGTGACCTACCAGCCCTGACATTATATATACTTTTCACCTGTGTGGTTGTTGGAATGCGAGGCGCCTCAATATAGGTCTGTAAGGACCGGGAAACGTGTGTTCAGGAATTGCCAATCCTCAAAAGTAAGAGAGGACCGGCCCTGAAGATCCAAGGATCATAGTGGGATCCTGGGACATTTGCTAGAGTGTCTCGAATCGGAGAGGAGCTTGCCCCTTGCCTCGACTCATGAAGGAATCCAATTTCCGATACGAAATATGCGAATGTGAATGTATTACTAGTATGGCGACATGATATATGGTACCCGTGCCGTCTATGATTGATATTTATGATGGAATTTGCTTTTAAAACATATATGCACTAGTAATAATATCAAACATTTTTGTTTTATACGTATGAAGCATTTTTGGCCATTATAAGGTAAAACTCTATCCTCCGGCTTGCGTTGCATCGTGTGATGGGACCTGAGTCTTATAATGGTTTCATTTTATAAAAAGCATTGCGATGATTTAATCGTTTACTTTATTTCATGCACTAGCACTCATTGGAGTAAACTTGTTCCGCGAAAGTCGCGTGGTCCTTTGATTTGCCTTATTATTGTTGTAAATAAGTTAAGTAGATTTCTTATATCAGTCCCATGACTGACTCGTAGTTTGTTTCACCTTGCAAAATCGGGTGCCCTCATTTTTACGTGGGCAGCCTAGTTACAGGATTCTGACGCACTTTTGGCTCATGGCGAGGCTTGACTACACCGTGCTGACTTGGATTTTCTCCGCCATTATTGTATCTATGTTATGATTCCGCCATTGGCGATGTAGACTGATATTTATTTTCTGTACTCTTTATGTATGATTCCTCCTCAGGCGATGGTGACTGACTATGTATCATTATGCACTAAGTTGTATCCTGTACTGTGCTTCTCTGATGTGATGATATCTATATGATTCTGCTGTCATATGTGTGTAAATTATTCTATTTTCTGTTTATGCTATTATCTGTGATCTGTTAATGATGATTAATGTGTTATATTCCAATGATTATCCTTAACACCGTGTCACGGGGTTTTGGGATCGTCACAAGTCCTCCGCTTCCTTGAGCCAACTTCTAGCCCCGACAAACGTCTAAGTCCCATGAAGCGATTTTTCGCCCATCGTACAGAAGTCCTCATATATCTTAGGAAAAAGCATCTATACACGGAGGAAGCGATTCAAAAAGGGAGAGAGGAAGAGATTCAAAACGAAGAATCAAAGGAAAGATATATGGCTCTTGGGGATTATGTTTTTCTAAAATAAGCTTTTCTCTTGAAAATACTTTCCTCAAAACGTACTTTTGAAGGTACTTCTTTATTAAAGTGCTTTTCAAAATTCATATCTGTTCTGGTAACCTTCAGCTCTGATACCACGTGTAACACCCCACGTCCATTAATGTCACTCACAAAGGGAATGCATTGACTTTCATGGAGCATTTTAAGTGTGTATAGAACAGAAACTTAACAGCAAGACAGATATAAACAGTACTAAAACTTTATTTCATTGCAGCGGAAAATACATAAGTTTGATTACATCATCAAAAACCAGAGTCAAAGTACATAATATCCATCTTGACTAAATCAAAGTACATAAATTGAAAGACATATTCCCCAATACAAAATAGCCATAAATTAGAGAGGCTGAACTTTACTTCAGCGATCCAAGCAATCTTCTAAAAGCAAGAAATACAGCTGTCCAAAATCAAGCTCCACTGGTGCTAGTTCCAACCTGAGCACCGCGAGCGGGGGGGGGGGGGGGGGGGGGAGGGGGAGGAAGAAAAGAGGAGGAAACAAAGGGGGTCAGACATAAAGTCTGGCGAGTGCGATAACTTTAACAGTATAATTACCCAAAATAACTAGGCTAAGGCATAAGTTGGAAAATAGGAAATGACTGTGAACAATTGAGTAAGACAGAGTAAACAAGGAAACAAGATGAACAAAGATAACGTTAAAGCGCACCTAAACCACTATA
This sequence comes from Allium sativum, assembly GCA_030737875.1. Lineage (NCBI taxonomy): Eukaryota > Viridiplantae > Streptophyta > Magnoliopsida > Asparagales > Amaryllidaceae > Allium > Allium sativum. Next base: position 208,870,833 of record CM060916.1, read on the forward strand.
AGATAATTACTATACTGCACCACCACTACTATACTGCACCACCATTAATCACCCTAAGGTTGATCCCGCCTGCAGAACTTAATAATGATAATGGTAGTGTCGTGCACCCCTAGCTGCCTTCAAAGGTGCCGCCCGCCCCTATCTCCACTAGGTGTACCCACTACCACCAAGCGATCGGCTCCCTAACTCGTAGATACCCATGTTGGCCCCACAGTGGGGTGTATCACTCCCCAAAATGGCAACCCGATACCACCAATGATGCACGACTTATACGTACACGATGCAACAACGTCTTACCTACCAGCTCGGGTCCACACACACATATGAACCCGTTGGACTTGCGTTGCCACCGCTAACCCGGTTTGGCCTCTTATAGTCAAGCCCAGTATGCGTGTACCGTCCTCGACTTGGGTCAAGCCCACAAAGATACGTGTGGGTTACTGGTTGAAACGGGCCCCCGTTACTTGACACAAGCTATCCACCTAAGCTAGGTCCCCTCTAGTACATCCCACTTAACCCTCTTCTTAGTCATGTTCACTTACATGTTTCAAATCTGGTTAAGTATTTCTAATCGTATTTCAAATGCCACCCAAGGCACCCACTAGATTCCACATGCCACCCAAGGCACCCACTTAACCCCCTCATGTCCCACTACCTGTTTATCTGGTTAAGTGTTTCTTAATTCATTAAGACCGTAACCTCATAAAGACCTCTCACATTAGACTGGCATTTGTGGCAGCAGGATTTGCCGGGCGGGTCAGGGTAGTCTTACACCACAAACGAGCCTAACCTCGTGTCTTTACAACTGTTATGCATTTAGTTTATGCCTAAGACCTCCCACATTAGACTGGCATTTGTGGCAGCTGGATTTGTCGGGCAGGTCCAGGCAGTCTTACACCATAAAAGAGCCTAACCTCGTGTCTTAGACGATTAATTACTCCTAATTAATCATTCCCCAATTTGAATTACTTTCCCTATTCAAATTATCAATCAATTCCAAATTTAACTATGGCCATAATTGACTCAATTATGTCCATCCATTTATGGTATGCAAAATCATACCAATTTTCATCACAAATTTATTTTGTGCCAATTAAGGCATTTATGCCAATTCTTAATATTAAATCTTTTTAATATTATCCCATTACCCCACGTTGTACGTTCTTTCGTTTAACGTAAAATGTACGTTAGACTCGAATAGTCTAACTCATGGAATAAAGAGAAAACATCACAACTACATATAATTAAAGATAGATCTAAACATATGGGGGAACTTGCATGTGTGAATGATGTTCTACATATAAAACTTGCATAGGCCAAAGTTACAACTTGCATAAAACTACATATGTCATAGATCCAAATCTAAAGGTGTAAACTTGTTTAGATAATGGTCACAAACTTGCATAAATCATGTATGTCATAGATCTACATCTAAAGGTGTAAACTTGCATAGGCAATAACCATAAACTTGCATAACATGATTCATATTACAAACTCATATATTTATATAAACTTGCATATGTGATTTATGCAACATAACAATGGTGTAAAATTATATCTAAACATGTAAACTAGCATGTAGAATTTAGCATATAACTCACACATGTCATAGCCTAACTTTAGATCTAAAATAGATGTCATGAAACATATAAGGTTATACATTTAATTTTCCCCAACTTGCATATGATTCATCTCTAAATAAAAATCTAAACTTGCATACATACAAATGATTTTTCATATGAATCAACATAACCAAACTAGCATATGAACAACATGATGATTTGATTATACATAAGCCAATCATAGAATTACAGCTTAGATGATAGCATCGTAACTTTACAACATAGATGATCACAACATAACATCATAGAATTTACAACATGTACGATAACATCACAATTTTACAACACAACTATAACATGCGGTCAATAATTCACATCATATCCAAATAATCCACATCATATCTCAATCCAATTAAATTGCTAATTATTTTATTAAAGAAATCGAACTCACAACTCAAAGAAGGTCTCGAGTTCTGAATTCTGAGTTCTGAAGTTGTATTAGCTTTCCCTTGAAGTAGATTCGTTATTAGAGTTGAATAGAATTAAATTTGATTTGCTTTCTTCCTCTCTAATTGGTGGCGGCTATTCTTAGTTGCTAGGTGATGGCATGGAGGCCATGAATCTAATTTTATTTTAATTTTAGGGTTTCAGTCTATAGGTGTTTTTATAAAGTTTAGGATTAGTTTAGGTCGTCCGATCAACCCAGAATTAATCCCAGCCAATCAGAGCAGATCAGAAACGATAATGAGTCAGCACACAGTCATAAACAGGTCATCAATCAAATCTGCCCCGGGGGGGGAGGGGGGCAGGTCGACCCTATGGTCGACCTGGTCAGGGTAGGTCGACCTGGCCCTGGCGGGAATTTTCCCGCCTAGCCTGTTTGACTCTGAAATTTGAATTTTCTGAAATGTGTTTTGAATTTTCTGAAACTTCCGATGGCCATAACTTCTTCATACGAAGTCCAATTCATGCAAACTCGGACTCTATCTCAACCAGAATTCCGAGACGAACACAATGGCGCAACTCGTTCTCCTTAGTTCTCATATCTGAAATTAGTTATTCTTTAATTTGTGAACTTTAATGTTAACAGAATTACGGGGTGTTACACTTGCTTAACACCCTTCTCTGAAACATACGAGCTCAGAGGTTATATATCTATAGACATCAGTCGCATGGTGTGAATTGTCAGTGTGGAATGCTGAAATGCAAATGATCAAGGCTTTTGTTGAAAAGCAAGGTCTTGTGGTGATGATTAAAGCACGACTTTAAATAGCATAGCGTTGTGTATAGCGTTAATTCGCGAGCCTTATACATCGGTATGAGTCAAAAACGGGATAAGGGATCCAAAGAGTGCATGACGTTTCCTTCTAGCTATGGGTGGTGTTATGGTATGGAGCCCAAACATTTATTATATTTTTATCTATATGGATGATGGATAGCGAGGCGCCTCAGATATATCGGTTACTACGGAGCCGATGGATAGGTCATGTAGGACCGAGAAACGTGTGTTCAGGAATAACTATTCTTCAAACGTAAGGGAGGACCGGCCTTAGAGGATCCAAGGGTTCACTACGGGGAACACTGAGGCAATTGCTAGAGTGTCTCGAAGCCGGGGAGGAGTACATCGCTTGCCTCGACTCATGACAGAAATCCAATTTCCAATATGTGACATTTCGGTTTTAATTGTAGAACTAGTATGGCGACATAGTAGGATGGGGTACTATGTCGTCTATAATTGACACATTTATATTTGAAGTGTATTTTGACATTATACACTTATAGTAATATCAAAATGATTTGTTTTAAACGTACCAAGCATGTTTGGCTATTATAAGGTAAAACTCTATCCTCCGGCTTGTGTTGCATTGTGTGACGGGACCTTAGTCTTATAATAGCTTCATCTTTCCAAAAAGCAATGCGTTGTTTGTTTTATGCACTGGTATTCTTAGGAGGAAACCCATTCCGTTTTCTATGGCGTAGTCCCCTGATTTACTCTATTTTAAAGTAAAGTTTTAAAGAACTGTTATAGTTCTCACACCGGTCCCATGACTGACGTGGAGTTTATTATATTAACCTAAACTCTGGGTGCCCTTATTTTCCACACGGGCAGCTAGTAGTTTTGGTTTTGTAGATTTCTGTTTTACAGGATCCTGGTTTACAGCTGGTGCTATATTCAGAAAGCTTTGTATCCGTGTACCTCTTTCAGTTGTGTTAAGTATTGTTTTTCCACTGCTATGTAAATTATCTTAATCTCTGATATTGTATTTTCAATGATTAATATTTATTCATACTCTGATATATTCTTGTACTCTGATGTAATTGTTGTAATAAGCAACGAAATGTTCTATTGTTTTTGTTCTGATTTGTCGTGTTCTCAACTCAATCCGGCCTTTTCTGTCTCTTCAGAGATTGGGGGATTTCGGATTGATATAGCCAATACAGAGTGCTTCTTGGATAATAATCCAATTGGTCTCCCGATATTGACAACGGTATCGGGCAATACTTCGATAGTCGGTTATTTAACTATCAAAGAAAAACAATATTAATCCAAAGCATCAAACAATCACTGGCCCCCTTAATTGATATTTCATTGATTAAATGGCTTCTCCATTTCGTGTTAATATTTTCAACAATCATCTTGGCCTCTTACGCTATTGGGAAAATATTTTCATATATCAAATTCTTTTATTTTCTATACTTAGAAAATATCTTCTATTTATAATTGGAAAACATTCCAATTACTTATCTCTTTCCCGAACTCATTTATTTCTATACTTAGGAAATATGTGTTATTATAACCCCAAACTTACTCTTACTTGGATTAAAACGAATGTTGTGTAAAACATCATTACAACAACCCAAAATACTGCATTCAACTAAATCTTATTTAAACATTTATCTTCGAGACTGAATCTTTCTATTTATCGGTTAATAATGGAATCAATCAAGTTGGGTTATAACTACCTTTCAGACCTATACAGAATAACATTCTTGACTTCAAAACGAACAAGACTACTTATCTCTAATAATCAACACCATATAAAACCGAATATCCATTTTTAAACATGTATATGTTTCTCTTTCTATTCTTACTAGATTTAAATTTATAGATTTCCTTTTTGTTTATAATGTCCTATTTTAACTTCGTTACCTTATCGAATTCTATATATATTGATATGTTGACTCCTAGTTATCAAATTTTCTTAATAATATTCTAACTACCAAAATTTCTAGAAAATTTCGCCAGCACCTCCTTTGTACGGCTCAATAGCTCAAACTCCAACTCATCTCTCTAGGCCCTTTCCATTCAAAAAGAAAATCAAAAAGCCAAGCGGCTTGCCTAACAGGCTCATAAAATCTCATATGGAATTTAAACATGTACTTTTTTGTTGGGCACTCAAAATATAATCTTCATTCTCTTCATTCCATACCTACTTAACATATATACATCCATTCACAATTTGTTCCAACTCAATCCAATCATTTTAACTCAATTTGCTGATTAATTCTCTAATTAGCTCTTTTGCCCGTTTCTTTTTTTTTATTTGAACATGTCACGTTCATATACAATTTTAATTTTCTTATAAACCAATTGAAGTTCATTTCCAACTCTGGTTTCATATTCGATTTCGAATATGAATTCACAAATCTCAGTTACTTATATAAAGCCCAATTTCGATTCAAAACTCCATTAACTAATTATTCTTTAAATTAGTTAATTCTACTCAATAATTAAAAATCTGATTTTTGTCTCAAAAATCAATTCATTTACTCCACTTGAGTTCATATTATTTTTTGTAACTCAAGTCTGGATTTTTCTAATGGAAATCTAACTTTTATTTGCTTAAAATCCTTATATTAATTTAAATATATAATGGTTATAACACTATTTTCTTGGAAATTTGATTTTGACATATCTTAAAATCTATAAGACAAAATCCATATTTTCTCTTTCATTTGAAAACTATTATTCAACTACTCTTGATGATTCTTGTTTCAAAGAATTCCAACTTAAAATTGAGTTCTATATACTCAATTGAAGTTCGAAACGTCAAATTACAAACTACCGCACAGCGGCGAGTCTGTTTTAATTATATTAAAATATAAACGTTGAACTTCAGTTATTATATAAATTACAATTCTATTTCTTAAATATTAAATACAAATTAAACTAGTTTACCAAATCTAACTTAATATTTTGATTATTCCTAATCGTCGATTATTTGATTTCTTAGTTATAAATCCAATCACAACTCCATTTTTAATATTAACTTCCCATTCCCTTAGAAATAAATTATTTTACAAAATTCGATATAATAGAATTTCAATTATAAATCCGTCGATTTTTTCTTAATTTAGTTTATATTCCGAATTTCGGAATAAATCTATCATTTCCTTTTCGAAACGATTTCTGATTCACTTTTAAATTCATACTTGAATTTATAATTCCAAATTATCCCATGATAATTATCTCACTTAATTTATAAACATCGTTTATAAATTTAACTTCCTTGTTTTATACATTAAACAAGTTTCATTTCAAAATCTATTTGAAACCCGATTCTTATTTTGGAATATTTTATTTTTATAACTTACATATATAATTGTATAATCTAATTCATATTTTAAATTTAAACATCTATTTAATACAATCCTAATATCTTTTCTGAAAATATTTTCTTTAAATAAGTTCGATCTAATCGAATTCAAATCATAAATCCATATAGATTTATTTAATTCAATTTGCATTCTAAACATCAGAATTATTTCATAATTTCTTTTTGAAACTAATTTCAATTTCCCTTTTTAAATTCACATCTAAATTTACATTCCCTATATTATCCAATGAAAATTATTCCACTTCATTTATAAACAACGTTTGTTTATAAATGAACTGATTGTTTTTATTATTCAAAAAAGTTAATATTTTCTAGCCCATTCGAAATTCAAATTCTATTTTAGAAAAATAGGTTTTCCCTTTTTAAATCTCAAAATTTCTTTTCACGATATTGTTATATATCAATATATTTAAGGCCATTGATATTCAAACAATCAAAACATCCAATTACCAATCATAGGTTTCCTAACATATCATATATGATAATGTGTATGAAAACAACAAATAATAAATTTTTGAGGAATCCGGTTGGATCCCTCCAACCAGTTTTTCCTACATCCACAGATGTTAGACAACATAAATAATACCCATCCTGCTTCAAGGCAGATATCCTGATATAGAAGGATATCCACTATAATATATTGTGGGGCGCATAGGGTCATCCGCTAATGATACTGCGGGAAATATCCAGCCACCAATATATATATATATATATATATATATATATATATATAACCACAAACACCAAGCCTAAATATAACTAATATATATAATATCAAAAGATATATTTAAATGCATCTAAACAACCAACAACAACATATAACATTGTATGAAATAAATATTCGTTTATAATAAATTATAAACGAACCCAGAGAGTGAGTTTACTCACCGTGATTTTAAATGCAATCCATTCTAGTTTCTTTTCAAATCAAGTCGAACCTATTTGATTAAATTTGAAATTCTTGAAATTTCTAACAAATCCAAAAATCGATTCCATCGCAAGATTAAGTCCTACGATCCAATGAAGTTTCCTTTTTCGTTGAACTGACAAAACTGGACAACTCCTTCTTTCCTGATTACGTGGTGCCTTCTACCCATGAGATAAACCCTGGTCCTCCTTTTCACTACATTTCAATCCCTTTTCTTCTCCTCAACACAACCAATGTTCCAAAATTTCATGTCCCTTCCATCCATGAGCATTCATGAATATGTAGAAATCATCCATCTAAGCCTACTCATTTAAGCTCAATATCCTCTCCCCTTTGTTGAAGCGACCTCGACTTCGTACGCAGCTACAGGAGAAGCTTATCGACATTTTTTTTTAAATTACGCATACTAAACTCCACCCATTAGAAGCATTATAAACTCCACCTAATTCCAAGCTTGACCTTAGATTGAAGCTCGATGCTCCCAATAACTCGCAACGACCCCATTCGAACTACCCAAATTCACGGATTTGAACCTCAATCTTCCATGATAGCTCATCGTGATTTCTCTTGTTATTCTAATTCGATTTGATGGAATGGAAAAAGATAACCGTGATTTTTAACAGGAAAGACACACAGCATTTTTTTCTTGCTTTCGAGGCTTTCAAGTTTTATTTGGGAAACAAAGAACATGGCTTTGATTTTATGAAATATTAGAGCATCCATTTTCTCTTTGTTTTAAGGCTTTTGATTTTGTCAAGAAAATGGGAGCCATATTTTCTAATTTTAGCTTACTGAGAAAATTAAAAAAGAAGAGAAATAGAGAGATTAAGGATTCAAAGACTTCAATTTCAATTGGTATAACTCACGCCATTTTTATTTGAAGCTTACGATGGATTTTTCTTTAGAAGAATCACAAATGAAAGGAATTAAAAGAAAGTGTCACATTTTTATAGGCGAAAAGAGTACTTCGCATAGAAGGGGTAGGCCTGAGGACGGGTACAAGGTAGCTGGTGGATGTAAAGAAAATATGGTGGCTCGGGTACAATGGGATTTGATATTTATTTATTTTGATTTGATTTAGCACTTATCCATTAAATATCTCAGGGTTCATAACTTGAAATCACGAACCCCGATTTAAACGTAAAGATTGACGATTCACTGTTATAACACTATTCCGAACTCAACATAATAGATTCTGGAATTAAATTCAAAAGCATATTTGGAATAACCATATTAAATTAATAACCTATAATTTAAATTCGAAACAATCAAATTCTTTGATAATAAATTATTATTATCATTTTATATTCAAATATAATTTATATTGATCATCTAAATCATTTCGATTCAGTTTTATCTCTATTTCGATTCAGTTTTATCTCTAATTAAATTATTAGTTGTTTTCAGTATTATGATAATTCGATATATTCTAAACTAAATCGTATTCGATTATTAAATCGATAAATTCCATATAGAAATCCATTTATATTATCTAACTCAACATTTAAAAAAATATTAAATGTTTAAAATAAATTAAATAAAAATCCGGGTCGTTACATTCTTCCCCACTTAAAAGAATTTCGTCCCCGAAATTATTAAGATAGGAAAATGCTTCTCACTTATGTAGAAAATCAACATTTCGTATTTATACAAATTTAGTTCTAACAAAACTTATGGTTTTTATTAATATTGCTCACCTTATATGCTTACATTCATTTAATCTGAATGATTTAAAATCAATATATTTTAATTCAATTCATATTTCATTCATATGCATTTAAACTGATTTAAATTGATTCTAAATCAATTTATTTACTTCGATCCATTTAACTTGCTTAAGTAAAATTTAAATTTCAGAATTCAAATTCTCGGGTTCTCATTTCAAACCCTTTAGAAATCACATAAATACATACACACATATTTACAACCACCTTAAATTCAAAAATTTGAATTTTAAAACCAACTTGTTTTCTTTCAAATAATTTTCCAGCAGAAACTTTTCTATGGTAGCAATACATTACTTAGAAACTCAAAAATGAACAATAATGATGCTGAAGTCATCATCATAATTATTTTATAGCCACTCAAGTGAGTTCAGTGCTTTAACAATTTCAAAATCTATTTCAAGATGATTTTTATTCAAAAATCCTTTCAAACCAAAGCTATATTATTTTAATATAATTCAAAAAGTATTTTCCATCCTCCCGGGATTTAGAATTCCAAATCCTGGTTTAAATCCAATTCCAATTCATCTTGTTTGTATATTTCATTCTTATACAAGTTCTATTTGGTTATATATATATATATATCCATTTCAATTTTATAATCTCATTTTGATTGTAATACAAACAACCAAAACATCCATATATTATAATATTTTTAGAAAATTATCCCTTTTATATCAAAATAGAATTTTGGGTAAAATTACTTCATCTACCCACCTTAAAACAATATCATGTCGCAATTCTCTGTTCAAGTGTTTAGAAATTCCTATCGACTTCGCTGCGTCCCACAATTCGATTAGAATTCATAAACCACTCAAGAGATTAGCCAACACAATATAAAACAATTTTTTATGTCAACTAACAATTATGCGCTCATGAATATATACACTCAACTCTTCTAGAGTACTATTGACCCTATCTCTAATGGGTAAACCCCCACCAAAGCCTAGGTATTCGCTCAACCTAAGTTCTGATACCACTTGTAATGGCCCGAATTTCCATACTATCTGAGTTTACTAAATACACCATACGTCCAACCTAAATTGCATAGAAATATGAATAATTAATAGAAAAAAGTTAGAGGGTGAGAAATAAAAGAAAGAAATATTAGAATAGAAGAACATAAATACAACAACTTCATAGTAAACATGAACCTTACAATAGAACGAATAAAATATATTCCATAACATAACTTTTGAAATACAAATATGATTGTATATACATAACCTTATCAGAGCACAACATTTGTTCACCACATATACAACACAGCGGAATAAACTCTCTATATATATCTAACATTGAAGACTCTTGCTCTAAGCTCCTCCAAGGATATCTGAAAATACCCGAACTACTAGACTGCTCGAACAAATTGGGGGCATCCAAGAGTTTAGGGTAAAACAAAATAAAATAAACTATTGGTCAGTCATGGGACTGGTGTGAGAAAAATCCACCTATTTGGTTAAACTTTTAAAAATCCTTTTTAAAAGAAAGGAAAATCGTATGACCGATCCACACATAAACACGGATGTTTTTTACCTTACGATAACCCAAAAGATTCTCTGACATCAATATTATTCTGATATTATAATATTGTCTAAATCAGGTAAATATCAATCTAGTAGATAGCTTTCATCTCACGCTCCACATACATAATATACAATCAAAACCGCGGGGTCTTATTAGGGAATGGATTCAAATTGGCATGGTATCGGACCACCTTCTGAAAGTGTATCTTTAGAGAGGAATACACTGAGTTCAATAAGAACATCTTGCAACCCAGGCTAAACACGAATGACCACTCACTTCGCTTGAGAGTACCGAACGTATTGCCACCAGCGGTTGGGATCAGTAACCGTTCCAAAGCAATAGCTGCGGTAAGATAAAGAAACAAAAGGGTTTTCTCTAGATCTGGTGACAATACACCCTAATTGGGTGCGACCCACTTAGCCATGCGACTTACTCCATACACGTTCCTTCTGCAACCGAACAAAACCGAAGGCACAATTTCCATTAATCCATCTTAGGCAATTTCTACCTAGGATTAATAGAAAAAACCCTTGCACTTTACTCTATCTTCGATTGTCTTTATATAATATGATTCGTAATGCTACTGTGAATACGAAGTGGTTCTGGGATAATAATCCAACTAGTCACTCCATATTAATGTTATTCGGCAATACTTCAATAGTCGGATATTTAACTATCGAAGAAAAAACAACATTCATCTAAAGAATCAAACAATCACTAGGCCCCTTAATTAGTATTTCATTAATTAAATCACTTCTCCATTTCCTTACCAATATATTCAACAATTATCTTGGCCTCTTATGCTATTGGGAAAATATAGTCATGTATCGCCTTCTTTTATTTTCTATACTTAGAAAATATCTTCTGTTTATAATTGGTAAAAATTCCAAGTACTTATCTCTTTCCCGAGCTCATTTATTTCTATACTTAGGAAATATTCGTTATTATAACTCCAAACTTATTCTTACTTGGACTAAAACGAATGTTGTGTAAAACATCGTTACAACAACCCAAAATATTGCATTCAACTAAATCTTATTTAAACATTTATCTTCGAGACTGAATCTTTCTATTTATCGGTTAATAATGGAATCAATCAAGTTGGGTTATAACCACCTCTCAGACCTTGACTGAATAACATTCTTAACTTCAAAACGGACAAGACTACTTATCTTGAGAATCAACATCATATAAAACCAAATACCCATTTTTAAACGTGTATATGTTTCTCTTTCTATTCTTACCAGATTTGAATTTATTGATTTTCTTTTTGTTTATAATGTTCTATATATATTGATATGTTGATTCCTAGTTATTAATTTTTCTTAAAAATATTCTTACTTCTTAAATTTCTGAAAAATTTCGCCAGCACCTCCTTTGTATGACTCAATAGCTCAAACTCCAACTCGCTTCTTTAGGTCCTTTCCATTCAAAAAGAAAATCAAAAAGCCAAGCGGCTTGCCCAATAAGCTCGCAAAATCTCATATGGAATTTAAACATGTACCTTTTTGTTGGGCAGTCAAAATACAATCCGCACTCTCTTCATTCTATACCTATTTAACATATATATGTCAATTCCCAATATATTCCAACTCAGTCCAATCATTTTTAACTCAATTCGCTAATTAATTCTCTAATTAGCACTTTTGCCCATTTTATTTTTTTATTTCAACATATCACGTTAATATACAATTTTAATTTGCTTATTAGCCAGTTGAATTCCATTCCAACTCAAGTTTCATATTAGATTTTAAATATAAATTCATAAATCTCATTCACTTATTCAATGCCCAATTTCGATCCAAAACCCCATTAACTAATTATTCTTCAAATTAGTTAATTCTATTCAATAATTAAAAATATGATTTTTGTTTCAAAAATCAATTCATTTACTCCACTTGAGTTCTTATTTATTTTATACTTAAGTCTTGATTTTTCTAATGGGAATCTAACTTTTATTTTTTTAAATTCCTTATATTAATTTATATAAACCGTTATGGTTTTATAACGGTTATAGCGCTGTTTTTATTGAAATTTGATTTGACATAATTCAAAATCTATTAGACGAAATCTATATTTTTCTCTTCCATTGGAAAACTATTATTCAACCGGTCTTGGCTATTCTTGTTTCAAAGAATTCCGACTTAAATTGAGTTATGTATACTCAATTAAAGTTCGAAACATCAAATTACGGACTACCGTTCAGCGCGACCTGTATCCGCGTTGTGTCCGTCTATTTGATGCCCAGGTGGATGCTGACATCGATGACGAGTCTTGCGTCATTTGATATGAGGTTACGGGCACACGCATCAAGTTCAACGACGATGACTTAGCTCAAATTTTGGGCATCTCTGTAGTCAGAGTTGAGCTTGATGCTATCGGGATGGAGGACCCTCAGATCCTTCAGCATATCTTCCTTGAAGCCTCCGAAGCTTGGGCAACCGCCAATCTGCGATCCATCACCTGAGTAGTTGTGCACATTCTACAACACAACATCATCCCGATGACGGGAAGCTTGGAGCAGATTTATCCTTCTGTTCGCCGCACCACCTATTCCATTCTTTGCGGCATAGCCGTCAATTGGGCGCACGTGCTTATGATTCATCTTCATGAGATCTTTGTCGGCACCCCACGGAGCCACTTTCCTTACAACCACCTTCTCACTTGTGTCTTTCGACACTTCCAGATGAGACTGTCTGGGGAGGCAGCGAGGAAGAAGGCGCCGACCGTCATTTGCCGCGCCACTCTCTGGAAGATGGGCATTCAACTACCTGATGCTCCTGTCCCCGCACCACCCGCTCCAGCACAGCAGCCTGGTGAGGAAAGCCGAGAGCTCACCTCTCTCCGCAACATCCAAGCCAAGCTTCGAGAGGTTCGCAAGGAGCACCGCAGACAGGCACATGAGATTGGTTGCATCTCTGCCATATTACGCTCCTAGCATGGATGTGGGAATGGATCAGGTTCCAGCCGCGGAGCTCGACCACCATACAGTGGGTAGTCGTTGTTAGTGTATGCCTTACGCATATTATCTTGTATCGTGTGTTTCCCTTTCCAGCGTTTTCTTTGTCTTTATTGTTGTAGTGTTTGTAACTGCTAGTGTTCAAAATCGCATGACTTTGGTTAATGAGATTTCTATATTTGAAATTGTTTTTCATTCACGCATATTTATTTGGATGAAATCTCATTCTTAAACTAGCACTTGTCCTAGAGCTGAAAAGAATAGAATTTGGTATTGGATAAATTCTTGTGAAGGACCGATTCTATGTCATAAGTATATAAATAAATAATTGTTCCTTATTAAAGCTAAAATTTATTCGGGTCTTTTGTGTGATTTTAGTTATCACATTTTTGCGCGGCTGACTTCTTTCTTCGCCAACATGTGACTTGAATCATTTAAGTTTATGCAAAATACATTTATGAAGTTTTTGGAAAATGTTGTTTAAAAAAATAAACTTTTAGTCATTTTTAATTTTATAAGCAAATGAAACGCTTTTGATTTTTTTTCAAAATAAATGTAAGAAGTTTTCAAGCGAAAACTCATTTTTTTAATGAAAAATTTCGATTTTTGGTCACATGAACGACATAAGGAAGATTTTTATAAGCTTTGTGTACATGTTTCAATGGTGCAATAGGACGAACAATACGAAAAAAATAATAATGACAAAAAGGGAAAGGCTGTTTTGGCCTTGGATACGTTTCCATGCCCTGTCAACGATGTGCAAGTTACCAATTAACTCATTTTACGTCTTTGAGCCTGTTTAAGCCTCCTTATAGTCTAGAGATGGAAACTTTTGGAGTATTTTGGGTAACTAAGGTAAAAATTCCACTATAGGGCAAGAAATGGAATATTTATCAGCGGAGGAAACATAAAATTTCTTTGCTTTGATTTCCTTTTCTACAGTTTAAAAGAAATTAAATAGGGAACGAATAGATTGAGTGACGTTTTGGATTGTTGGGTTTTGATGCAAAATTGGTTGCTTCACACTTTTATTCGTAATTGTGTGAAGGTAATGGATGAAAAAGAGTTTTCAAATTTTGCATTCATATAGAACAGCCAATATATTTAGGATGTTTTTGCATCATGCTTTCAAAAGTATTTCAAAAATTTAATGCATACATATAGGAGGATTCGATGTAGAATCATCTTGCATACATGTTTTATGGTTGAAATTGCATTATGTACATCATGCACATATACACATGGTTGCAAAGTGAATGTACAAAAATTGGTTGTGTAGAATAGGACAGTAGATGTCAGAATTTTGGGACAAAATTCCTATTAAGGAGGGAGGAATGTAACAACCCAAAATTTCGGCAATAGAAATTAATTATTAGAATTTCAAAAATAGTAATTTCTGCAAATGATAAAATTTTACCATGAAACTTTATCTGATGCATCCTTCTCGGAATTCTGATCAACTTTCATGTTTGGAGTTTCGCGAACGGAAGTTGTATGAAAAAGTTATGGACGAAATACGATAACAGATGCTAAATAAATAGATTAGAATAATTATATATTATATATCTTATTTAACCAGACTGGGAAACTGGCGATCTAAGTGTTCGACCCTAGTAGTCGACCCACTAGGCGCCAAAATGCCCAGTGACGGCTAGGGCTGAGTGTAACACCCCGTAATTTTATAACATTAAAATTCACAAATTAAAGTATACTTAATTTTTAGAAGAAGAATTAAGTGAAATGGGTTGCGCTATTATGTTCATCTCAAAATTTTGGTCAAGATAGACATTTGGTTTGCATAAAACGGATAACTTATGAAGAAGTTATTAAGCTTTGAAGTTTGTATGCATATGAGACAAATATATGTATATAGATATATATATAATAAAAACAATATTCAAAAAAGGACAAAACAGCGAATCGGGAGGGGGAATAGCTGAACCGCACCATTTTTGGAGTCGACCCAAGCCCCGCTGGATCAACTAGGGGTCGATCCAGGGTGTTTGGCTGTCAACCCGTGGCCCGATTCGCCCTAAGGGCTGATGTGGCAACTGAGTGGTCTTGATGGTTCTGGTTGTCTTTAGGTTAATCCGACGGCTCATATTAAATTAAACTTCTATAAAAACACTCATAAACCCCTAACCCTAATCACATTAATTCATAACAAGAGTCGCCATGCCGTCAATGGAGAACCTAGAGTAGCCGCCATACACTTTCAACCCTAAAGCAAGATAGAAGCTTGAATCAAAATCAAATCAAATCTAAATAACGTTTAGTCTACATCAAAGGCGAGAAAATCAGTTTCAGAATACAGATCCCAGAAAGATAAGACTATTCTTTTTAATTGTAAGTATGATAGCTTTCACAAAATAATTAATTAATTTAATTATGATAAGATATAATTGGGATTATGAGAATATGATTTTGAATCATGTGATGTAAATTTGTGGTGTTGAATCATATGTTAGTCTTATGCAAGTTGAATCATATGTTAGTTCTTATGTGAATCTTATGCAAGTTGAATCATATATCTTATGCAAGTTTGTGATAATTGGATCATATATTCATGTATGAATCTTATGCAAGTTTGGGTTGTTAAAATATATGTGAGACATGTATATGCATATGCTAGTTTATGTGACATTAACCTTTATGTCTAGATCCATATGCAAGTTTACATCTTTATGTTTAGACCCATATGCAAGTTTACATCTTTATGTTTAGATCTATATGCAAGTTTACATCTTTATGTTTAGATCCAAATGCAAGTTCACACCTTTATGTTTGGATCTATATAAGTACATAAATTATGCAAGTTTATGCCCATTACCTATGCTAGTTTTGTATCATATGCTAGTTTGAATGAAATTCATATGCAAGTTATTGGCTATGTAATCTTATGTCATGATCCTTAGATCTATTTTACGTGTTATGTGATGTTGTTTTTCTTTTTATAAGTTAGACTATTTGCGAGTCTAGCATATGTCATATGAAAACGTACGAATAACGTGGGGATGATGGGATAATATTGAATGTACATAAATTGTGAATTGGCATAAAATGGCCTTAAAAAGGCATATAATTAATTTAAGACATTAATTGGCATAATTGGTATTTATGGACATAATTTTAAGAGGAAATTATGGACATAAATCAATTTGGAATTTATTGACAAATTAGAATAGGGATATTAATCCAATTTGGGGTTAAATAAAGATGTGTAATAAGTAACCTCCTAAGACACTGGGTTAGACTCTTTTGTGGTGTAAGACTGCCCGGACCCGCCCGGAAAATCTAGCAGACACAAATGCCAGTCTAATGTGAGAGGTCAAAGGAACG